>OX637334.1:2758134-3958134 GCA_951799405.1 Agapetus fuscipes | reverse complement strand
TTAAGGTCCGAAAAGTCTACAAATTAAAATACACAGGTCTTCTTTCAAATTATTTATTTACACGTGATTTATTTCTTACCAATTCTCTACTTACCAGTCTTCTACTACACAAATTTATATTTCACAGGTTATGTATCGCTGACACTCGTCGATCAAAGCCGGTAATGTCACTCTGTGGCTGTACACGACTCTCAGGTTTATATCCTTTACACTACGGAATATTCCAGTGAGTAAATTCTCCAGCCCATTCGCGAACAGTCAACCAATTTCGAGAATCATTCATTCTAGCAATACACATATATAACCCTACTTATGACATAATGCTAATATAGCTATATATTACCTACCTGCTATAATAACTATGTATGTAATAACTACCTAATCTACCATTTACATTACAGTATGAAAAAGGTGATGGATATGAATGAATTTAAAGAGGTATGCGAGGATAAAAAAAAATGGAGGCAAATCTGAAGAGGTTCTGATCACCCCTAGTGGAATGGCGACAGAGTTACAGTAACAGTTACAACTGTTATTTTCAAGATGGCGTCGTCTTATCACTAACAATAGCTGTTTGTAAGGATACATGAAAATTACCGCCAATGGGACATTTTGTTTTACCACTTAAAGCGGTTAGAAAGAAAGTAGTTTAAAGCTTTTGAAAGGTATTGTAATCATTTATTAGATTGTAGATATTTTTAATTCGAGAATAAACAGTTACCCAAAAAAAAAATCACCTTTAACATTTTAAAATTCATTTCACAAAAAAAAAAAAACATTTTTTCGGGATTTTTCTTTTTTCCCAATTTCAAAACATATTGAATTACAAAAAAAAATAGAGGGGATCAATCAATTTAGGATTAAAAATTTACAAAGAAAAGACTGAGAGATATCGTTAATTCTTTTTCAATTTTCATCGAAAATACTTGGAGAGAAAAAAAACAGAATATTGAATTTACTTTCATGAACGATGCCCGAGGAGATATTTCCTTTAATTATTGTTTCTTTTCTGGAATAATTTATTGCTCTTCTCTTCGTCCTGACAAACATTTAATGCGGGCTTACTCCCGTTTCCTTTCTTTCTTTTTTTTCGCAATTAAAACTTTTGAATTTTTCACGTGAAGAAAAAAAAAAGATTAGGAATCTATGGAAGAGAAACAAATTACAAAAAGAAAGAAAAACTCATTGAAATCAATTTTTAATTGAAAAGTTTTTTGAAATCATGAAAACTGAAAACACTGAAAAACAATTATTGTACTGGTCTTTAGTCTAGTTGTTAACGCTTCGTAATCGTAAGGTCTTCGGTTTGATTTCGAGTAGATCACAAAATAATTATTATTTAATTTGAAAACTTCATTTTAAGTCGCCATAGAACCGTTACCAAAGGCTTTCAGAGGGCTCTTGAGGTGTAAATCCCACCGTGTTAGAAAAATATCACGTTGCAGTGTTTATTTCGAACCCAAAAAAAAATTACCGACAATGTTAACTGAGCCCTCACAAGAAATCCCAAAACTGAAGTGGTTTGCGCTAAGCCGGCCTCTATATCTGTAAAAATAAATAGGTTCTACTCGACACATGCATCGAAGAGACTGCAAACGCTTTTAAATAGGATTTAAGACATGCCCGTTCAGGAGGGGCTATAGCTCTGTAGTGCCCTTGCGGTGAACACACAAAACGGCACTCAATGTATTCTCCAATTGTTATTGTTATTATAAAAAGTTACACTATATATGTAGCTTCTAGCGTTTATCGTAGATTATTGATTATAGACATAAAAGTTTTTCGATATTCCACTTGATTTTGGACTCCTTCGAATTCGCAAGAATTTCTTAAAATTTAGAAGGTATTGCCAATCTTATCTAATCTGCAAAGAAATGTTACATTTGGTATTCATATTACATGCATTCTCACAAACAGAAAGGTATAACTTTGCACTTGCACATGCCACATGGGAGCCTAAAATATAAAAACCCAAATCTCAAATGAACATAAGCCCTGCAACTCTTGCGGATCTTCCCTGAAACAGGCGTGACATTAGCAAAATTGAAAATTGCTTGCTGGTGAAATCAGTCAAGTTGAAGAATATATTTTATTTATTATTTAAACACTTATTTATAAATTCTCGAAGCAAAGATTGTACATAATATTATTATCAACGTTGACAAAAGAAAACACTCGGCGGCATTTATTCTCGCACTCATTGTGTTTGGGGGAACGAATCCTCGCGGACAATGGCCGAACAAAAAAGCTGTAAATTAGCTGAAGTCGGTGTAGAACAAGGATGGGAGAGCGAGAGGAGAAGACGTGGAGGGACAAGGACAAAGAAAGACCTCAAATTGATATAAGGTGGGCGGATCCAGCACCTCAAGTATAAAGTTTTACTTAAAAACCAAACTGAAGCGTTTAACCAAATAATGTATGGAAACTGAAGTAGTACCCCTAGTGAGTGTTGAAGCTTTTTGCTGAAACGCAATGGTTAAGTTTGAACGGAATGTTTTGTACTTGGTGGGTTGGTCACACAAGTTATGTCGGAGAATTTATCAAAGTTCTGGAATAATGGACGACACTGTATTATGAGAGGACATGATGGTGGTAGGGATGGATAAGATATTTGTGTGCTATGAGATACTGAAGTATCTGATACTTTTGTTTTTTAGATTTTCCGGTTTACAAGCCTTGAAGGCTCAAAGCCTACCGCACCGCAACTTCCCAGGACTCTCAGTCTTGTGCTGCTTTCCTTCAAAGTATTGTTACTTCCAGGACTTCCGCGTCAGTTTTGACGTTTTCTGCCCACCGTATCCTGGGGGCTGGAACGTCATATGCTTTCAATATTTTCTTTATTTGTAAATATATCTTTGCAACTTAGTTTCTAGAAAAAAATATAATTATGGAAACAATGAACAAAGCTTTATGTTCGATGCTTTTAATATTTGTACCCTCTTGCTTCATTTCAGAAACAAACATCTAATTTAATCTAATCTTAGCTGCAAATACACATAAACATTTTTAAAGTTCATATTAACAAACCTACACGTACATACACCACAAACAGGCACGTGTAAGTTCTCAATTACAAATGCTGCATGTGTACTTACAATTCAAAAACCAAACCTCAAATGTAAATAAGCCCAGCAAATTTTGGCGAACAGGGGTGACATTGATAAAGTGGCATACAGACCTAAAGTCAAAGGATCAATGTAAAGAAAAAACAAGCTTTGTCCGAGGTCCAAATTGAACCCTTAAACGCTGTATTTATCCGCTGTGATTAGAGAAAATCTGAGAAGAAAAAGGTACAAAATGACACTTCTGATACATTACTTTTATTGAGATACAGTTACATTTGTGTTATCGGCCATCTCTACTAGTATGGAATGTACTGGTCAACGGATATAATGTTCCACACTTGCAAAAACTGGCATGACAAACGGTAAGAGCAAGTTGCTATTACATGGGAGACTCGCGGGAGACGTGTGCTGAAAAAATTACCTACAAAATAGTTGCTTCAATCTAAGATGTTTCAGCCAAGAATATTGTTTTACCGCTTACGTAAGACCGATCGATAGCTCAGTTGATAGCGTGTTTGCATTCCATGCCGAGAGATCGGGTTCGAATCCCACCGAGCGTGAGGGTGTCAGAGATGATTTCCCGTTTTGGTGTGTCCCTATTTTAAACCCAAAATAAAAACACCAACATATAGAAATGGGCTCCAGCTAGGAAACCCTCACTTCAACAGAAGTGTTTGGCATAAAGCTGGTCCCCTTACATGTTAAAATAAATATGATCACTTGCCACATGCGACCTCAAGAAGTAACACTTAATTGGCAGCTTAGTTGCGTTGCGTTTGTAATCTTCAAAGACGGCAGAATCTTCATGGTCCACGGTAAGATGCGAACCCTGGTTCAACAGATGTCATTGCATGCACAAACGCTTCCGCTTTCGCACGAAGACAACTGGCCAGGCAAAATAGGTTGGTGAATTGAATTCCTCTTCATAAATCTATTTAAAAAATAATGCCTTGGATATGGGAGAATCATGAAGAAGTTTGAGGAAAATTCCTGAAAAGTGATCCTAGGGTTAAAAAAGAAGAAGAAGATATGCTGACGCATAAGCACCTTATCTATCTATAATTATAGATGTTTAATGTACGTTGTAAGAAGACATTATCATATGAGATCAATATTAGCAGACACGTGTAAGTTCGTGCTTATGCCGAATATGTGTGACAAGTGTGTGCTTACAAAAAATAGATAAAACTTAACTTCAAATGAACAGAAACCCTACAACTTTTGCCGGCGTTCTCTTTAGTGACATGAATAAGGCAGGATATTGTGAGAATCCAACATGTTTATAAACACATCTTTTCAATTTACATAAATAAGTACCAGAACTAAATGCTTCATTAAAAGTTTTGTCCAAAACATTGTTTTTGAGAATTTTTAATACGAAATCTTGGTAGGTAAGTAATATTAAAATACCGTGTATTCAGTAGGGCGTTTGTTAAGATGGGATATACAAATATGGATTCCACGTCAAGATGTCCATAGACAGAATGCCCAACGACACGGAAAAAATGTCCCCACGACAAAATGTTCACGCGAAAAAAAATCACCAATATAATGCCATTTAAACAAAATGTGCACCGACATGATGCCTACCGACAAAATATCAAAATGTCCCCATAAAGCTGGGCATTATGTCGGTGGACATTTTGGTATATTTTGTGCTGTAAGTTAGTCCAGACGACTTAATAATTAATAATGTCCACCTGTCAAAATGCCCATGCGACATAATGACCATTCAAGACCCTAGTGGGCGCGTTTGTGATGTCTCGGATTGACTATTGTTCAACGCTTTATAGTGGTCAGCCAAAGAAGCAGTTCAATCGCTTTCAATCTGTGTTGAATTCGGCAGCAAGACTCATATTCGGTATACCCAAATTCGCTCACATCACTCCGCTGTTAAAAATATTACATTGGCTTCGTTTCCCGGAGAGGGTGGTGTACCGTGTTTGTGTGATTGTATATAAAGCCATCAATGGCTTGGCTCCACCTTATCTGATTGTTATAATGTTGCCTGTTGAGATGGGTGTAGTAGAGAAGGAGGCAGACACTCAGATCCGCGGGCGATAGAGCAGTCAATTTGGTTCAGCCGCGCCGTCAGATTCGTACAAATTTTGGAGACCGCGCTTTCCGTGTTGCGGGTCCGGTATAGTGGAACAAAATGCCACCCGGAGTGAAGAACTCCAAATCTGTGGGTGTATTTCGCGGAGTACTCAAGACACACCTTTTTAAAAAGTGTTATCCATGATCGGAGAGGGCCCTTGGGGTGTGACACGTACAAAAACGGCGCTCTCTTATCATTTGTAATTTAAAATAAATTAGCCTGATATTATTATTTATTATTAATGCCCACCGAAATAATGTCCATCGACAAGATGCCCACATTTTGTGAATGAAAGTTGTGTCAGTGAACATTTTGTCGTGACACGAAAAATACGGTTGTCATGGTGATAATCCAAATCCTTTCCGGCTGTAAATTTTAATGTTGACGATATTTATTTTCAGGAACATCTAACGAGCTTTCTTCTGCACAATAACATCCGGAAATTTCAGGAAGCCTAGCAAATTGACGAAAAATGAAATCTCTCCTTAATTGAGTATTGTTTGCAAAATAAGTCCAATTATTTTGGAAACCCGTTGACAGATTCGCAATGTTTCATTTTCTTATGAAGGTTGATCGTTACGTTAAAATAAGCTCCATAAACCAGGGCCGTGCATAGCATTTCAGGCAACCATATGGAATTGTTCCGATTTCCGGTAGAGCAGGTATTCAGAATAAGTACTGAGTCACTGATTTGAGAAATCGTTAATAAAACCTTTTATCGGGCGTAGCTTCTCATTGTAAGTAAACTTATTACAAGAAAGCACTCATGACAAGCTTCTAAACTATAACTTTTACCACTTTTGTCTTATTTTCTGTAGTAAAAAATAGGAAAAAAGGGTGCATTTATCTGTGAAACTCATGTTAGTTTAATATGTCCCTTTTCAGTTTTACTTTTAAGGTACTGATATATTGTAAGAAACTGCGCTAATAAAGTTTTAAACTTTCACTTTCATGGTCGGTGTTCAATGACATAGTTTTTCTCGGGTTAGACCATGTTCTACTTGCAGTAATGGGGGAACGAAATGTCGGCAGACAAAATTACTGCAAGTAGAACATGGTCTAACCCGAGAAAAACAATAGCATAGCACTAATAAGATTCACATTTAATGCATGCGCATAAGCAGTTACGTGTAAGTTTGCGCGTACAGAAGCTGCATGACTGGACTGGAATAAAAAAACAAATCTCAATAAACATAGAAATTATTTTAAACCTTCCCTGAAACACAGGTGTCGTTGGTAAAGTGAAACATTTTTTTGCAGCATCAATTAATATTTATTGTACAAATTATTCAGAAAAATATTTTTTTTTTATAATATTTGCATGGCGGGCCAATATTGAAAAAGAAATGCAAAAGGGAAACCTGACAGAGAAGATGAGCCAGGATAGAAAAGTTTAGCGTCTTCGAACAAGGAGGGCCGACCCCAAATGATGGGATATGGCAAAGGGAAAGAAGAAGAGTCTATTTTTCAGAAATATTAAACAAATATATTTTCCCATTTTTTGGATTTTTACTTCCCATTCCCATTTTTTTTTCATATTTTCATCATGGCATCCCAATTTTATTTATCAAAAACAATTCCAAAAAATAAAAATAAAATGTGCGCGAAAATTCATTTCAACGGAATGCAACGTAAATAAAACAGACGCTTTTAAAAAATGCTCCAGTACACTGAATATATAAAATGTAGAATATTGTGTAAAATCACCTCGATTGCGTAAATTGAAAAAAATGAATGAAAACAAAGACTCTCTCTAGGATTGCTTTTATATATTTCATACATTTTTTACTTACGCAATCGAGGTGAATTTATGCAAAGTTTTATATTTGGGTTACTGTTAGTATGTAGCTAACTAAAAAGTGTATGGGAAAAAGTAGAATATAGTATCATTGCTGGGTCGTTCTGGGTAAATAGTGGGCCCAAGTTAAAACCCATTCACATGGGTCCACCTGGGCGCACAGGGGCGGAACTGGGAGAGGCCCTGGGCGGAACTGGGACAGGCCGAGGGCGGAAATGCAGCGAAGTACAAAAAAAAACTAAATGTAGCTTTCAACTGTTCACTGCTGCGGACGAATAAAAATTAGGAAAGCGCTAGACAGGCAAACGTTTATAAAAAAAATATAGAATGCATTTCATAATGGAACAAAATCGGATTTCATGACTGCTTTTGGACCATTCACAAATTCGAAAGAGATCATTCAAAACGCAAACGCAACAAAGCTACACATATAGTGTTACTTGTTGTCGCGTTACCCTCAAAAGGTTTTGCATGGGGTGAGTGGAACCTATTTATTTCTACAGGTAAGGGTGCCGGCCTTACGCAAACCACTTCAATTGAAGTTAGAGTTTCAAAGTTCTCGAGGGGGCTGGTTCTCATTTTTTGTGAAGGCTGAGTAAGCCTTGCCAGTATTTTATGGCACCGAAACGGGAAATCATTTCTGACACCCTCGACTCGGTGCAATTCGAACCCGAGCTGACGGCATGGAATGCAAGCACTCTACCAACTGAACTATTGACCAGACCATGGGTGCTAGAAATGACATTTCACTTCGGTGTTTATTTCAAACCCAAAAACCAAATACCGAGTTGGTTTACTCAAAGCTGCCTTCTTTGGGGATCAAACTCTAGCTCTCGGCATAAAAAACAAGCATCAAAACAACTTTAGTTTAGAGTTATCGACTAACATGCCTTTTTACGTATTGTTTCACTTTTCATGGGCAGTTCTGTAGACCTCAGTGTAGCTGAGATGAAATATGTATGTACTTTGAAAACATATATAATATTGACCGTAGACAAAAGGTTAAAAACAATTCTCTGAATTCCCAGTTTAAGCCCTGCAGGCTAAAAGTGAATTCACGGAATTCAAACTTTGTGAAAATTTTGTTGAAAGAAGAATTTCATAGAATTTTTAATCCATTTTATATTTACAATAATAAACATTTGTTATTTCAGTTTCATGAATATTTTTTCATTTAACACTTAAATCAAACGAACGCCCACTAGTTAACCAAACACTTAAAAGTTCCTTCTTACACATGCCGCATGTGTATTTAGAAAATATAAAAAAAAACAAAAATAAAATGAAGCCTTGCATTCCGCTCATTCCCTGACACAGTGGTGACATTTGCAAATTGAATAAAATTAAAAAATTAAATGGTTAAGTATTAGCCACCAACATTGCCGAATAACCGCTATTTTAATTTGAAATCTAGATATCAACCAAATTTATAAAGGTGAGCATCTTATAGGTTTATATGAGGCTGACCAACAATACTGACAAACATGGTTGTTACAAAAACTACCCAAGGTACCTAAGGGCTTAACAGAAAAAAAATCTACCCCCACGGCTGTCGTAGTTTTTCTCATTTCATTCAGTGTACTAAGCTGACCGCAAAGGTGTAAAAACTTGGTTCACTTTTGCCAATGTCACCCCTGTTTCAGGTAAGGTCAGCAAGAGTTGCTGGGTTAATGTTTATTTGAGGTTTGGTTCTGAATTTGTAAGTACACATGCTGCATTTGTAAGCGCGAACTTACACGTGTCTGTTTGTGAGCATGCATTTAATATGGATTAATGTATCTGTCGGTGTTATGGCCGATGGGTAGAGGTGCTTGTTCGACTAGCGTATTTGAAACCGAATAACGTTGGTTTGAATCTTGCATCTAAACTCTAAGCCCACTTGACCATAACTTCGACCCTGGTTCAACAGATGTCATTGCATGCACACAAGCTTCTGTTTACGCATGAAGACAACTGGCCAGGCAAAATAGGTTGGTGGATTGCAGTCTAAATCTAAGCTGCAAAGATATGTATCATTTGAGATTCATATTAAATGCATTCCCACAAGCAGACATGCATAATTTCGCGCTGACACATGCTGCATGTGGACCTACAATATAAAAACCCAATCTCAAATGAACAAAAGCCCTGCAACTCTTGCCGACCTTCCCTGAAGCGGGGGTGACATTGGCAAAGTGAACCATTTTTTACAGTATGGGTGGTCAGCCGCAGTCCTTTCCACAAATCTATTTAAAAAATAAATCTTAGCAACTTAGATTATAGCTGTATAAAGTTGACATGCTTTGTGACGTCACTTTCCATGTAGAGTCTCAGGGGTGAAGAGTGACGTATTTGAATACAAAACACATTTCCTCAGAGTTCATACATTTTTGCAAAACTTTATCATCATAAATAAAACATGAGCAGCTCATAGCGCTTCCCGTGCAGCTGCAGCGAAGAATAAAAAGTTAATAACAATTATAACTTTCTGGCGGGAAAACTTGGGATATACAAAGTGAAACAGATTCAGCGCTATGCAGAGTCAACACTACGCTAAGCATTCACTTCCTAGTTGGAGTTTTACTCAGGTTTCCTTTAAAATATTCTACAGTTTTCAAAGTAGTCAGTTTCTCAAAAAAGAGATGTCTTTATTTTTTAAATTTAGATATATTTTCTAGTCAAAATTTGTTAATGAAATTTATTAATGACCTTCAAGCGATCCTCGCCGGTGGTGCGAAATTGTAAAGGCTTGTTCCTTGACTTATAGGTTGGTATGCGGCTGACCACCCATGCTGTAAAAATGGTTCACTTTGCCAATGTCACCCCTGTATTAGGGAAGTACGGCAAGAGTTGCAGGGTGTATGCCCATTTGAGATTTGGTTTTTATGTTGTAGGTTCACATGCGGAATGTGCAAGCACGAACTTGTACGTGTCTGGTTGTGAAAATGCATGTAATGTGAATCTCCAATGTAAAATATCTTTGCAACTTAGATTAGATTAGATTGGGATATGCAGAGTGAATGTCAAAAAAATAAAATGTTTCGAAGATTAATGTATAAAATAAAAATATTTGTGGCAATTATGCTCCTGAAGATGCCTTATTCGACGAAAATGTTTATGTAAAAAAATAAATAATGAAAGTGAATTACAACTTCTGTTTTCTACTGAGATTATAAAAAAATACAATGTACTTTCAGTGTGTTAACTGCGAAAACCTATAGAAATAAGTGGATAAGCTTAGAGTTTCTGCAGAGGTTCTGGACACCCCTAATGGCATTGCAACAACGCTACAGTTATAGTAACCCAAACTTAGGGTACATTTGTCTATGAATAATTAGGGTACATTTGTCTATGAATAACACTGCTTCGACTTAAGTTTTTTTCTGCAATGCAAAAAACTGCAGCCTACGTTTCCCCAGAGACAGCTTTCGTACAACATTTTTCTTAATTTTTATTTTCATGGCAACTTCTTGAGGAAGCCATTAAAAAAATCGTTTATTTTTAGTGTCATTTTTAATTCAACGTACTAGCGTATAAAAATGTACTTTCTTAAAAAATAAAATATAAGTACCTACATATAACTTAAAACACTGTTAGACCGGTCCATTTTAATTTGTAAGCTCTAACTTTTATGTGTCTGTTTACTGGCATGCATTTAATATGAAATTTTAATGATAAAAGAAAAACAGCTTTGTTTTCGATTACGTGAGTATATATATTTTTATACCACAACCGGTTTCGCAAACATCCGTTTGCATCGTCAGGTGGTTCAATTAATCGAAACCGGTTGTGGTATAAAAATATATATACTCACGTAATCGAAAACAAAGCTGTTTTTCTTTTATCCTTAATGATGAACTCCAGTAGTTGCAAGGATATATTCATTCAAAGCTTTCAGATCTATGCCCACAAACAAACACGTGTAGTTCGCGCTTACAAATGCTGATTGTGTACTTACAAATAAAATCCAAACCTCAAATGAACATAAGCCCTGCAACTCTTGCCGACATTCCCTGAAACAGGGGTGACATTGGCAAAGTGAACCACTTTTTACAGTATGGGTGGTCAGCCTCATACCTACCTATAAATCAAGGAATACGAGCAATAAACAACATTTAAGTAAAAAAAAAAACAACAAAACCTTAAAAAGAAATCTATACAAAAAAAGTCAAAAACTTATTATGCAAAAAATGTAGCAAACCAATAAACCAACTTACAAATCATCATTGCAGAGTAGCCGCCACTACTTCCTGTCCTTGCATACTTCTTTCATTTCATCCAGAGTCATAACCTTTTTCATACAAGCACTATGCGATCATTCAAAGAAAAGTCAACATGGTGATAGACTCGGCACAAATTCCGTGAACACAAAAATTATGACGTTACACGGGCGGATTACTAGGTAAAATAAGGTATTATTTTGGTTTAATCAGTTTACAAAATAATCAAGTTAAAAGGGCTCAGATGTTCTAATTTCTCCACGAGATAAAGTTGATAATTTATTTAGTATATTAAAATAATAAACTACGAACGCTGAGAGATAATGTACTGTTATTGTTTTACTTCACAAACTCGAGTTTATTTTACGCAATTAGATCTTTACTCCAAGTATACAAAGCTCACACATAATGTTCTGCCAAAAATGTACAGAAACTAAAAAGCTCACAAGAGGCGGTGTTTAAGTTTTCACATATTTTAAAATTACATTTGGTAAAATTTGAGCGTAATGTGTTATACTTTAGGTATTTTAATGAGATGAGAGCATATTGTAAGTTCTTGCCACTTTAACCGTTCGAGTGTCGCACTTTTGCAAAAATAGCACATTTACTGTTTTTCGCTTCAAAGTTCACGAGGGACCCAATCCATCCCTAGATCTGTGACTTCTTCCTGTGCACTGAACATTACAGTAGTCTTTGCACTGACACATATAGCTAGAGGCCACGATGAGTGCAAAATTACCATCAATCCCAATTTTTCAGAGGAGCCTGAATACATTAATCCCAGTACGAGTGATCTTTCTACAATTGACACAAACTGATTATAATTTCATATATATCCTGAGGAAATAATTCCTAAGAAATGACCCGGATGATACAAGCTCGACACATGCCCGTCCTGCTTCCCCCTTCATCACTCACACCCTGACACGATGACACTCTTAACGATTGACTCTGTATCTGATCCATGGAGTAATTATTTAGGCACCTGAAGATGCAAACGGATTGTGTACGAAACTGTTCGTGGAATTTAATGCACTCGCCGTTATCACAAACAAAGTCGTTTTTAATTTTTACCTTTCAAGATGAATGATTACAAAGTGAATGCCTTTGCAATCAATAAAATTCACTCTGTTTATTTTCACTAATTGTAATGTAAAAAGTTACAAAAGCTTTCGGTCCTCAGACCATCATCAGGTATAATTTGAAAACAAAAATGAAAAAAAATCATAGAAATGTGTCAGAGAGCAAGCAAACTAATGCCTGTGTGAAAGGTGTATAAAGCCTTTATACACCTTTGGACTTTATAATTATCTACTAATGTTCTGCATCATTCTGATATCAAATATTTCCCTAATTTTTATTTGTAACACATTTGTATTGACTTGCTTGTATTAATCTTTATTTTTTCATATTTTGTTTTTTTTTCTGTAATATAATGTGTACTATTTTTAATATTGTAACTGAATGTATTAAAACTGTTTTGAAATAAAATATTGAAAAAAAAGGATATGAACTGGAAATTGAGGGAATTAACTTGACAAAGTATGTTTTTTTGGCACATGCGTCCCAATCAAGGCGCTAAAAGTTGCTGCGGCTGACGGAGGGTTAACAAGAATGTAGAGAGCAAAATTCTTGTAATATTGGGTTATGTGGAATACATGTTTTTGTCTTAAACATGCTTTGAAAATATTGTGTAAAGCTTGGTTTAAGAGAATATTGTTTTATATTATGAAAAAGAAATGTGAAGAAGATGATAGAGATTTCAAATAGGATTTATTTAAGATGTACTTTTACCAATGCTATTTCAGTTTTCAGGCGCGTGCTTTGGACAAAAACAATACGCTAATTAAGGCAGTCTAATAATGTCATAAACAAGACAAATATGTAATACTATCTGTCTAAATCAGAAGCAGACTTTCTTCTTATATGGAGGTATTATAATCCTTCATAGTTATTGCTCTACGAAAAGTTATTATATTGTTTGACGATTGTCTAAATTGTATTTTTCTACTCCCATTTGGTAATTTACTAATTACAAAACGGCTAACGCAATCACAATGCCATACGTTTCTACACCCGTTGCATAATGTTACATTATGCAACCGGTAACCGTGTTAAAATGAACATGTGCGCATGCGCATTGTCAGAATTGGAACCATTTTTTAATTTCAAATGTCAACCTTGTATGAGGGTATGAAGACCTGTCAATCCAAGATGGCCGCAAGCGATCAGCTAATTAGGCTTCATACAATATTAGTGATATTCGGTAGGTAGGAATTACCGTGGTGATGAGACTTTCAGCCCTGTTCAGATGAAAATAAATAAGTATATTTTATGTGTAGAGTCAAATAAAAATTGTTAATAGTGCTAAAATTTATCGAATTTAAAAAATAAACAAAAAGCAAAAAATAAACAAACTCAAAAAGTTACTTGGTTAATAGGTGAGTATGAGGTTGATCACCTATGCTGTACAAATTTGGTTCACCTGCCAATACAACTGCAGGGCATATGTTTATTTGAGTTTTGGGTTTGAATGTTTAAGCTTATATGCAGGATGTAAAAGCGCGACCTTATACATATGTGTCGGCTTGTGGGCATGAATTCAATATGAAACCTAAATATAATTTTTTTTTCCACTTAGGTTAGATAAGATAATCGAAGGGAATGATAAATCACACGTTTTGACAAAGGTAAGGTTTTAATTACTTCAAATGGACGAGTACATTATAATGACTATTATTCACTCTTTTGTTAATTCTCTCATGGTCGTAGAAAAAGTATTGTATGCCACTGCACGTAATTAGTCTTTGTAACACTCGTGCTTTCTATTGTGCCATTCGGCTGCGCCTCATGGCACAAACTAGCACTCGTGTTAAAAAGACTATCATTACTTGGCAGTGGCATAAATAACTATTGTTTTATCCTATGTCTCAATACAAAAACAACGCAACATACAACACAACACTTCGCAGCTAACAGCCCTTTTCAAGGATCAGGACATCGACCACAATATCGCACGTTTAATAATAAAGAGCAATAACTCAAAAAACAAGAATGTTGGCAAATTACGTTTCAAGTTCAGACGACCAGTACAACTTGTATGGGATGAAAAAGGCGGCCGATGTTTTATCTCGGTCATATTCGTCCAAATTGAACGGCTGTCGCATTCTACCTATTCTTCTCGGATTGTTCTTGCGTTTTATTACAAAATCTCGATTTTCCCAATTTTCGAGCGTGCGATATAACCAACAGTTCTCTACAGGCATTACAACAAGTGTCATACACCCTGGTGACGCATGAATAGCGTCATCTATTTTTATTTTAATTAATAGTCTAAGAAGCGAATTTCATGTTGGTCTTTCACAATCTGAAAAAAGTGCGGATAAAAATCGCAAGATGTCGGTATCAACTTTTTTGACATCTGAGCAACGTGATATTAGCAAGATTTGAGGACTTCCATTTCCGTCGTGTTCGCAAGTAGACACGTTTTTATATGTCTCGCGAGCGATTTGAAATTTACCGTTAAAAATCTGTGAGTGAGTGTGTTTGTTTTACATATAACTTGCAAGTGTGGCAGTTTGTGAACAGAGCGCAGCATCACAGGATCCTGAGAACGAACATCATCTTGGACAGAGCACAATTTGAGGTGAGTGGCGGTCCTTTTGATTTTCGCTTCTTTGGTACGGGAAGTCGTCCAAAATTGAAAGCCACCTATTGAAGGTTGGCTTTTGTTTGAGAAGAAAATACCATAGGCACTAGATCTAGGTATTTCATATCTCGCATTGGAGAATACGTTACAGTTTCTCCATTTGTTGTTTTTTTGTATTTTATATACATACCCCCTGAGGGGCAAAACTTACAACTTGCCCCTCCACACCCCTAGTCTCTGAAATCTACGGAGTCTCCTGCACAGGATTCCTTAAAATTTTCTATTCATAAACACCGAAAAAAGTGTGATGCTATTTAATATACAAATTTTTACACCCCGGCGTTTGTAACAATATAAAAAGATACACTTTTTATACGAACCCACGTTTATAGCAAGCAAAAGCTATAAGAAACAAAAATAGTTGGTCATATTTAGTTATAACCGACTTTGACTATATCCTTTTTTATTATAAACATGTTGGCTCTAAGCTCTGTTATAAATGTGATAATAAAGATTGCAATTTTATTCCACGCTGCATAAAAATATGCATTTTATAAGCGGGCATTAAAAACTCCGCCTTATTCTGTATTCTAAAGCTTTGTTTACACTTTACATGGTCCACAGAGCTTTGTATTCCAAGTATAAAACATAGCGTTCAAACTCAAATGAAGCGTTATACAAAAAAAAAAATGTATACAAACTGACAACGGTCTCTAAAATTGTTAATTTTTTTCTGTACAGTTTCTCGCGCCACCATTGACACATAATTTAAGTGGACTCGAAATTAGTTGCGGCATTGAAGTACAGTATGAGGTGCAATTGTCAGGTTAGGTTTAAACGGAAATATCATCGATTTACGTAAAATTGGTTTTAGGTTTACGCATCTTATAAGTCAATGAGTGGAATGCTAAGGTGAACATATACATTGGACCGGTCGGTAGTCTGTAGTGGCAACACTTCGGACTCGTAAATGGAAGGTTGTGGATTCGGATCCCGGCGGAGCACAAAAATGTACCATTTATATTTCGAATGTGCTCTTCGCTGAGTTGAAAAATTCATAAACCTTTACCAAAGACCGGTCACTGAAAGGTCCATCCAACCTAACAATACATCCTAATATTATTATTATAAGCTCCTTTGCCTCGAGAAAGTAAAAAATAAGTATGAAAACTAAATCACTCACAAGGAGTGCCATCTAATGTTACATATCTTTTTTTCTACTCCCATTTGGTAATTTACTAATTACAAAACGGCTAACGCAATCACAATGACATTTCTACACTGAATGTTACATTACGCAACGGGTAACCGTGTTGAAATGAAAATGTGCGCATGCGCATTGTCAGAATTGGAACCATTTTTTAATTTCAAATGTCAACCTTGTATGGGGGTATGAAGACCTGTCAATCCAAGATGGCCGCAAGCGATCAGCTGATTAGGCTTCATACAATATTACTGATATTTGGTAGGTAGGAATTACCGTGGTGATGAGACTTCCAGCCCTGTTCAGATGAAAATAAATATATTTTATGTGTAGAGTCAAATAAAAATTGTTAGTAGTGCTAAAACTTATCGAATTTATTTATCTGAATGTTCCAAATAAATCTTTCCTTTTTTCAAAGGAAAATTGTAGCTGACGCTCTACAGGCGCGGGTGGACTGGATCCGTCTTCTCTTCACTGCTCCTCTGTCAGCTGGTTGTAAGGCAGCTGCCTTTCCAATAATTCAAGATCTCGATGTCAGGGGGCAAAGCGGCGGGTCGTTGTATCGAAGATCTGAAGAGATGGTCAGGAAGAGTAGCAGGTCGAAGTTCTGAAGAAAGCGAAGAGTTGTAATAAGAAGTCGGAAGTCGGAGAACAAGTAATTTATTTCGAAGAACATACGCATATTTATACTCTAAGAAACAAAAGGGATAACGGGACAAAGGATAACGGGAATTCTCACAAATAGGGATGGGAACGAAAACTAGGGATGGGGCGTGGGAGTGTCGGCACAAACAAGACAAATCTACATTCTTATCAATAATTGCTAAACTAAAAGCTCCCCCGGTATTTGTGATAGTGGACCCTAAAGTTGAAGTGTTTTTTTATTAAAGGGTCCACATTTCACATTACACATACCGAGGTCGCCGCAATTATCGCACTTTATGTAGTTGCCCTAAGAAGGACCTTCTTTTGCTTAACGAATACTCTGAAGCTCGCTGCGTCCGCAACAAAAATAAAAGGCTTGAAAGGAAAACAATACAAAAATTTTCACCGCAAAAAATAAACAAACTCAAAAAGTTACTTGGTTAATAGGTGGGTATGAGGTTGATCACCTATGCTGTACAAACTTGGTTCACCTGTCAATACAACTGCAGGGCATATGTTTATTTGAGTTTTGGGTTTGATTGTTTAAGCTTATATGCAGGATGTAAAAGCGCGACCTTATATGTAGAGATGGAAAAAACGGCTTAGTACCTACCGCTGGCGGGGGAGGGGGGGGGGTGTTGATACGATTAAAAAAAACGATTTTAATTTAAATATTTTGCGTCGCATATCCACGCAGGTCAATGGCCGGGAAGCAACTGAGAAATGATCTACGCTGCACGCGCGAGACAAGTTACAAGAGACAACGATTGAAAAAATGTAGCGCGCTTATTCAACGAAACTTAATTAAACGAAAGTTGCTTATGCTTATTTTATACGCTTATTTTTCAAACGCTTATACGCTTATTTTTCAAAACGACTTTTCGTTTAAATTGTAAGCGCGCTTAGTTGCTTAAAATAAAAAGCAGCTATTTTAAACTGCTTTTCGTTTAAACGGCCACCTCTACTTATATGTGTCGGCTTGTGAGCATGAATTCAATATGAAACCTAAATATAATTTATCTTTACAACTTAAGTTAGATTCGATAATCGAAGGGAATGATAAATCACACGTTTTGACAAAGGTAAGGTTTTAATTACTTCAAATGGACGAGTACATTATAATGACTATTATTCACTATTTTGTTAATTCTTTCATGGTAGTAGAAAAAGTATTGTATGCCACTGCACGTAATTAGTCTTTGTAACACTCGTGCTTTCTATTGTGCCATTCGGCTGCGCCTCATGGCACAAACTAGCACTCGTGTTACAAAGACTATCATTACTAAGCAGTGGCATAAATAACTATTAACTTACGCGATCGCGGGGAGCTTAAACGTAATGTTTTTTACTTGAGGCTCTGGACATAGTTTGTCACAGCTCGTAAACATTCGTATTCATTGTAAATTTGCTTTTACAACTTAAATTCTAACAGATAAGCCAAACAGTAAACTGGCTTTTGCATGTAACCATACTTATGCATGTGGCATATAAAAATATATGCAATTCTACTGTTTAATCTTGTATTTTGTAGCTGGCTTATAAATGTGTGACTAAGTTTTTTTAAAGTCAGTTAATTAAATAGTATGCAAAACTTAAGTACAGAGGAAAAAAATTGGAAAGTTTTGACCGGTCCATAGTTAAGTGATTAATGCTTCGGACTGGTAATCGTAAAGGTGGGGGGTTAGATTCCCGGCAGAGCAAAAAAAATTAAAAAAAATATTTTATCTGGGTTAAAAAAATGGTATGCCTTTAAGACCTGCCATAAAAGGTGCATCGAGTTTTCCGAGCTTGGGTCTTGCTCGAGATTGGTGTTTTATATTGCAAAGATCAAGCGTACAGAGAGCTCTTGACTTACACAAAAAAGGGCACACTAAATAATAAACAGTGTATGTGTTTATAATTTTTATTTAAAAAATGTATTGAAAATAAAAAAAAGTTTTTTTGCTGTTGTTGTTGAAGTGCCACTTTTATCGAAGATCGACATGCTCCTTGGCTTAAAGGTTGAAGCTGAACACCCATGCTGTAAGAATGGGTACAATTTGCCAATGTGACCCCTGTGTTTCAGGAAAGGGCGGCAAAAGTAACGGGGCTTATGCTCATTAGAGGCAAAGGGTTTTATTTTGTTAGTAAACATAGCACGCTTCATCATAAAGAGCAATAACTCAAAATATAAGAATGTTGGGAAATCACGTTTGAAGTTCAGACAACCAGTACAACTTGTATGGGATGAAAAAGGCGACCGATGTTTTATCTCGGTCATATTCGTCCAAATTGAACGGCTGCCGCATTCTACCTATTCTTCTCGCATTGTTCTTGCGTTTTAATACAAAATCTCGATTTTCCCAATTTTTGAGTTATTGCTCTTTATTATTAAGCGTGCGACATGCAGGATGTTAAAGCGCGAAATAACACGTGTGTACTTTAAAAATGAATCTTGAAAGTTAATTTATAAACGCCAGAAAGCAACTTTTGGTCACGTTGTATCCGAAGGGATTGAAATGTGGTGAACGGAACCCACTTGATTTCACAGGTTAGGTATTTGGCATTACGTCATTCACTTAACTTGAGGTTATCTGTTTTTAAATGGGCAGGCTCTCAAAATACCGACAAGTTTTACTCAGAATTCAGTAGAAATGAGATTAACTGTCATAGATACAGTATAATATGTAACCAATTGCTATAAATCCAACACATAAAATTAGTTATTTTGTTGTACAGCCCGCCACGAAGGGATTTATATATCAAAGTTTAGGAACAAAAGAAGTTTACGACTTGGGCCGGTGAAGTTTTTATGGGCGCGGGGGATACCAGTCAATAAAAACTCTGAGAAATCAATGGAACCAATAAATCATATTATCAGCAAGTAGCAAAGTGGTGGAGTCCAACTCTAAAAATGAACAAGTAATAATAATAATAATATTAGGATGATTTATATGGTGAGCGCTGTTTTTTGTGCATCACACCTCAAGAGCCCTCTACGAGCTTGGGCGTCGCTGTAGAAAGCGCCAATTCTCAAGCAAGACCCAGTTGTTGTAAGGTTGGGTGGACCTTTTAGTAACCGGTCTTTGGTAAAGGTTTATGAATTTTCAGCCCAGCGAAGAGCACATTTGGAAATGTAAATGGTATATTTAGGGCTCCGCCGGGATGTTTGCCACTGGACTACGTACCGGTTCAAGAAATGCCAACAACACGCGGTGTACCTAGCGGTCACCCATCCATGTAGCATCCGCGCCCAAAGTTGCTTAACTTCGGTGATCTGATGAGAACCGGTGCTTTCTACATGGTATCGTCGTTGACGAGTAAGCCAATGAAAAGTTTACTTTTTGTAATATGTACTGATTCACTTGTTTGAGAAATCGTGGATAAAACGTTTTGTCGCGCATAACGTCTGATAGTAAGAGAACTAAGTATAAGGAAATGCTCATGAAAAACGTTTAAATTACAAGATTTTCACACATTTTTAGTTTTTTCTCTTATAGAAAACAGGAAAAAAAGGTGTATTTATCCGAGAAAACCAAGTTAGATTTATATGCTACTTATTCAGTTTTAACTTAAAGGTATCGAAATTTACGTTTAGGGTGCTTGCATTCCATTCCCAGAGCTTGGCTTCGAGCCCCACCGAGGTAGTCAGGAGGGATTTCATGTTAAATAAAATACCGGCAAGGTTTACTCAGCCTTGACAAGAAATGAGAACCAGCATTTTCGGGAGCTGGAAAACCCCCACTTAAACAAAAAAGGTTCAAGTAAGGTCAGCCCCCTAAGCTGTAAAAATAAATAGGTTCCACTCGCCACATGCAACCTCTTCGCGGAAAACGCGCCAAGAAATTAAACTATATGTGTAGCTAAGTTGTGTTACGTAGTTGCGTACATTCCAGGTGAATGAGCTTGAGTTGCGATTTTCTTTTCAATAAAACCGAATCCAGTATTACATTTCTGCATCATGGTGAAAAAGACTACCCTAGAACGTCTACCTACTGAGTTGTTCTATACCTGTGCAGCAAATTACATATTCCGGGCGTATGTCGGGCATAAGAACAGCTGTCCGACTGCGGGACAGGGGACGCAAATTGGAGGGACGCGAGGGGAATACTAGTGCTCCTATGATCTTGTAACGAGATAGATTTGTTTGTTAGGTAAAATGGAACATGAGATTTGAATTTGAATGAAAAGGAAAACAAAGGAAGGCGTGAGAGCCAGAAGCTTGCCTGGCGGGATAGCCACAAGCCTGTGTAATTAAGAATAAAGAATATTATTGTGCTGTGGTTAATTGTGTATACATTGTGAAAGAAATAAAAGTAAACATATTAAAGTGGCTGTTAATTATTAATTGTGTCAATCAGCAGGACAGAGAGGAAAAACCCTCACATTTTGGCGCCCAACGTAAAAGAAAAATCTGTAAATGAAATTCCTATAAGAAAATTTTTCACAAACAAAAACAAATGACAGTCGATTTCAACAAATGACATTGAAAACAATACAAAATATGAAATAATTAAAATTGAACAGATTTATGGTTGTGAAAGCATCAACACGTTTAAAAGCTAGTGAAGACATCGACTCATACAATTTAAAACAAGAAATTGCAAGTTTTAAAAGGCGGTTTTGAAAATATTGAAGGCAAGAGAATTCAAATTACCTACCTACGTTCGGAAGAAATGAACATTTAAAAATGGAACACCGCGGAAGAATGAAGAATGGATATGAACCAGTTTGTTTCAAATCAGTTTAGATAAATATATATAGATGGTGTTATATTTAATTTGTATGAAATTTTTTTTGAGATGAAATGATTTATTCTCTAATTGCATAAATTGAAAATATACAGCAAATGATGAAATCTAAAAAAAATAAATAATAAAAAGGATTTAGAAAGTAACACAATGGAGTCCATAAATTTTGATCCTCTCAAGTTAAAAATATCTTTTAATGGTGAAAGTGAACCAAATGAATTTATAATAAGGTTAGAAGAATTAGCCAAAGTCTACAAATTAAAATTAGATTATTTGGTAGAGTGTATGCCTATATTTTTAACAGATTTTCCGTTAACTTGGTACAGAGCAATTAACTGTGAATTTGATTGGAAAATTTTTAAAACCAAATTCTTACAACAATTTGAAAAATATGACTTTCAAAGGAATCTTAAGTTAGAAATTTTAAATATGGTACAAGGTCATGATAATGCATCTGTTTATATTTTAAAGGTAAAATCAAAAAATAATTTATTAAATAAAAGAATGCATGATAAAGAACTTATGGACATAATAATTTATGGATTGTCAGAAAAATATGCAACTTTACTGACAACATCTGAAATTAAAAATACAGAGGAATTATCTACAATATGTAGCAAGTTTGAATCATTTATAAAATTTAATGAATGTAAGAATTTAAATGTAATGAATGACACAGAAGAGAAAAATGTAATGCAAAAATGCAATTTTTGTAATAAATTAGGACATGATGAAATAGATTGTTGGACTAAAAATAGAAAATTAGATTACATACAGAATAAATGTAGAAGTTTCACAAATAATATAGTATGCCACTTTTGTAATAAAAGAGGACATGTGGAAAGAAATTGTTTTATAAAAAATGGAAATTTTAAAAAACACACAGTAATCTGTTACTCATGTAAGCGTACAGGACATGTACAAAAAGATTGTTTTGTTAAAAATAAAAAAAGTGATTATACAGACAAAACAAAAATGAACAGAAATATAAATATACAAAACAGAACAAATACGACATACAAAAGTAATTCAAAAAAACTTGTAGATAGTCGGCCTTCAGTACAAACACAAAAATCAGAAATGAAGAGCTGGCTTAATTTCATTCAAATTTTTAATAAAAATTATCAAATTGCACCACTCATTTTTGCTAAACAATTTGATAAAAGACCATTTTTAACAGTAAATATTGAGAACAAAAACTTTACAGGTTTACTAGATTCAGGTGCATCTATTTCTGCAATCAATGAAAAAACATTTGATTATTTTTTACAAAGAAATTACAAAATTATAAAAACCCATGAAAGTATCTCGTTAGCAAATGGTAAAAATATAAAAATACTTGGTAAAATAAATTTAGAGGTAAAATGTGACAATCAAATAAAACATGTAGATTTTTATGTTTTACAAGGTATTACATTTCTGCATCATGGTGAAAAAGACTACCCTAGAACGTCTACCTACTGAGTTGTTCTATACCTGTGCAGCAAATTACATATTCCGGGCGTATGTCGGGCATAAGAACAGCTGTCCGACTGCGGGACAGGGGACGCAAATTGGAGGGACGCGAGGGGAATACTAGTGCTCCTATGATCTGTACCTCAATAGTATTAATAATAATCACACGTTAAGAGCTACCTGGAAGCTAGATCATCACCATTAAAATTGAGAATTCCGCAAACAAGATTAAGTTGCTCTTTGGCTAGATGGGCATTTGGCGACCGGTTATTCATAAACGCAATAGGGTATTTTCACATTTTTCTTTTTTTTGTGATTTAAATTCGTTTATGCTTTATTAGTCCAAAACTTCTTGAATTATAATTTTAGTTGTATTTTTAGCAAAGTTATAAGCATTTTAAAATCGATTTTTGAATTTTCGCGCCTAAACGCTACTAGATGAAATATTCTCGCGTGACGTCACGGTCTTGTAAACAACGCCGTATCAACTGACAGCCCTCACATTTATGTAATTCAAACATCGCTTTTTAATGTTTACACCGTTGAGGCTGTTATTTTTCAACAAGTTTGTGTGTTTCTTTAAAAACATTTCATTTGTTTCTGTTGTTTTCATTTGTTTCTGTTGTCAACAACACATGTCAACAGAGTATGGAATGTCAATAAAAGAAAGTGACGTCAACATATGACGTCACAGCACCGGAAATAGAAAAAGCAGATCTCATATCCGTTTAAAAACTTGTCCAAATTTCTATATTTTCTTTTTTAAATATAAAATCGAAAAAAAATATTTTCGACTTCAAATCAACATATTATTATTTGATTTTTCGAAATCTATCAAAATAATATACTTTTTATCATATTCCTCACTGTTGCAAATACCCTATTGGTCTGAATTTAATATTATAACTAATATTAAAAGAAGAAGAAGACGATTCTGACGTCTAACATGATTTAGTCTAACAACTAAAAAGATAAAAGAGGAAGAAGACTTGTCTGACGTCTTATGTCATTTTAGTTGTAAAACTCTCTCTCTCTTGTTCCGGCCATCTAACCGTCAGCATGTGTTTGCGGCAGTGAGCCAAATAAATGGCGCGATGAAAAAACATCGAGTTTGATTTCTGCGAGTTGTAGTCCTCTCCAGTTTTGCGCAGGATTCCTCTCTCCCCTACCCTCCTTTCTTATTCCGACATCCGAAACAGTTATGACCATTTTTAGACCAGCATTTGAAATTTGCAACCAAGACAAGAACCGGTAATCATACCTTCCGTTTACGAGTCCGTAGCGTTAACCACTCTAGGCCGGTCGTAAAAAATAGTCATGATGGTCGCTGATTTTTTTAAATCTGCCTACTCCGTTGGCCGCAAGAGCAATAAATATACAAAAATAATTCGAAGTCAACCAGAAGGTACCTAGCAGATTTCAGTAGAAGTTACTCACAGTGAACAAGTGTTAGCAAGAAAAAGGAAACAGGAGAAAGAACAGAAAAATGAAAAAAAAAAACAACGGGCCACGGTCAAGACCCGATAAAAAATTTCATGCTTCTGTAACTGTAACTGTAACTCTGTCGCCATTGTCTGTGGCCAGAGCCTCTGCAGAGTTGCCTCCATGCTTAAATCCTTATTTTTTTGTTTAGCTGTTAAATAAGTCCACAACAAGTAATGGACATAAAAAAGGATGGAAATGAATCACATAAATGAAAATTTTCATACTTGAAAAGTAAATCTTGCCACTTTGAATACCTCACATGCATACAGCACAAAAAGCTCCGTAAGAGATTTCCATCACATTTTCCAAACAAAAGCGGCAATCTAGGTGTTTATTTAAAAATGAGGTAAGTACATGAAAACAAAACAATATTTTTCCTATCGTTTCCCTGTATTTATCTTTTTTCTGTAAAATATCCTAGATTGCCGTCTTTGGTATAGACTATGCGAATCATATATTACCCAGGTCTCCCCGTACGAAGAATAACAATTCATTTTGGTTTCTCTTTCCCAACGATAAATACATAAATACAGGAGCCGCAACAACTGTATAATGTAATTTTGTAACTTTTGGCGTAGATGTATACCAGTGGTGTCTATAGCAAACGAGCATAAAAGATTTGCAAGCCTGTTCTACATAACGGAAAAAAAAGTTTTTTTGTGTATTTGAGATGAAAGTTTCACGAAAATGCATTTCAGAGACAAGATACTTTATTGAAAAATGATAGTGCGAAGTCGCGTGTGGCTAGTGGAAAAAAATATTTTACAGGTAAGGAGGCTAGCCTTAAGCCAAGCACATCAGTTGAAGTGAAGATTTCCCATCTCACCAAGGGGCTTGTACTCATTTCTTGTGAAGGCTGAGTTAACCTTGCCTAAAATTGTATTTTGGGTTTGAAATTAACACCAAAACGGGAAATCATTTTTGACACCCTCGGTGGGTTTGAACTCAAGCTCTCGACATGGAATGCAACAACCTACCAACTGAGCTATCGATCGGATTATAATTTAAATTTTTATTTCTTAACCTAAGTAGGAACGATCAATTGGACTTATTTCAAACAATAAACTCATTTCTTGTTTTTCTTCGATACGCTTCTAGTTATATTATCTAATAATTCTAATACATTTGGCCTATCAATCGTACTCTATTTTATTTATTTTTATTTTAAGTCATTTTTAAGTTCGTATCGCAGTAAGAAAACCTACGTCCGTTACTGTTTGTCGTAGCGCTACGCTTTCTCGTAGAACTCTCTTGCACTCCAAGTACAAAAAAATTACGTTTAAAATCAACCTAAATGTTAAAACAAAAAATATACTTCAACTCAAGCAGCGACTCCAGTGAATGTTTAAGTTAACACATTTTTGTGTAAAACGCTTTAGTGAAGTTAAGACAGTTTTACTTTTTCCATGTTCTGCGTAGATGCTATATTTTGAATGTGTGGCGTAGCTTTTGAGGGCAGAAAGTCAAACATGCACGTAGACATGACAGGCTCGGCTTCCCGAAAGGTAAACTAATGCCTTCGAACTGAATATGCCAGATGTGAAGGGTTCTCCTAGCCAAGTGTTTTGAATAAATAAACGATTGTATGAAATGAAGGTAGAATGCAAGGACTGAAAAAAATGGCGGCTGATCTGAAATGTTGATGGTTAAAGCTTTTAAATTTGAGATGTTTATTTCAAATTTTATTTTTAACATCACAGATTTTTTGTCTTCTTGTATTTTTGACTGTTACTTCATTTAAATTTTTGTTACTTGAGGAAATTTTATTACTTGTCGGTGTTATGGCCGAGGGGGCAAGTGGGCTGATCTTTCTAGCGTGTTTGGAATAAAACTACGTTAGTTCGATTCCTGCCTGAGTCATTTGACCATAACTTTGATCCTGGTTCAACAGATGTTATTGGGTAATTATTCATTAATAATTAATTTATTTAAAAATAACATTAATGAATTATTAATTGATGATATTAATAGATTTCTGGCCAGGCAGAAAAGGTTGGTAAATTGCATTCCTCTTCACAAATCTATTTAAAAAAAAGTTTGTATTGGGCTTAACAACCATACCGTAAAAATTGGTACACTTTGTCAACTCACACCCCTCTTTCATGGAAGTAAGCAAGAGTTGTAGCGGAGATTTGATTTTTTATCAATCGCAAACTTTCTTGTGTCTATTTGTGGGCACATATTTAAGATGAAGCTTCATTGTAAATATATCTTTGCAACTTCGATCATTGCGTTTTCTACAGCGACATCCAAGCTCGCAGAGAGCTCTTAAGGTGTGATTGACACAAATACAGTGTTCACTTAAGAAATCTCCATTAATTAAATTATTCATTATTAGCTTCTTTCGAAATCTGCTAACTTATAATTGTATTCGAAACTTAGTCGACCATTTATTTCTCCTGCACGGAGGCGTGGCATAAATACTTGGTTTATAAGGACTCCGTTTCATATTATTTAGCGACGAGAACCAAATTTTATTAAATTTTAAACTTTTTAATTTTCCGTTAATGTTTTTGTTTTGTAAATTTCAATGGCTTCCCTATATAGTGAGACGAGAAAAATTTCAAGCATCATTTTGCTATATTTTTTACCTCTATTAATTTTCATATTTGTAATGTTGTTATGATCTTTAATATACAAAAAAAAACACTTTTTTATATTTTTTAATTCCCCGTATTTATTTTCAACTGAAATTTAAACTGTTTATTAACATTATAAGCGTTCAAATTCTACAAAAAATATGTAGGTATGTTAAAACAATACAATACAGTGTTAAATACATGTACTTGGTATGAAAAACATAGATTTTCCGCCAAACAACCTTTTGCAGGCTTTGATGTGTGTACATTGTATTTTGGCTTATTTTAGTGTAAGCAAATACATGAAACTTTTGCCATGTTCACTCTTGAAATCCTAGGAGCTCCCAGCGGTATTGTTAGCTATGATACTGTGAAATTTGAATACATTAAATAAAATGTATTTATACGAGCTTCACAAGCATTTTTGAAACTGTGACTGTAAATTATTTTCCGTATGGGTAGTCTTTCTCTTGTTCTACTTTAAATGTCCTATTGTGACCTTAAAGAGATTGAAAACTACCCACAAGATTGATATCTTTTCATCCAGTTTAAAGTCGCTGTGCTAATTATGAAAATACCGGGTTTAAATAATAACTATAAATAATAAATATAAAATGCATACCTACAAGTAGACACGTAAAAGTGCGCATGCCGTATTTATTTATTTTTTTATTTAACATTCTACGGCACAGAATGCCTTTTACAGAAAAAAAATCACAAATAGAAACAAGTAGAAAATCAATGGTTAAATACAAACAAGCAATGTGAGATTAAGTTAAGTACATAGATAACAGCAAAAGAAATAAATTTATTTACAACTTTTTACAAAGATACGTAATTGGCTGGATGGAATGGTGGCGTATTGCCGTGCAGTGGGAATGTGGGACTGGAGGAGGAAGACGTTGGATAGACAGCGCTGGCAGCGGTTGCTGAGGGAGGCCAAGCCCCACACCGGGTTGTTGTGCCAATGATGATGATGATGACGTAGATGTTCATGTATTCATAGATGGTCATACCACACTTGGTTACATAAATCTGAGAGCCAATACACATGTGTACTTACAAAATATCAACCCAAATCTCAAATGAAAATGTCGGTGTTATGGCCGAAGCGTCAAGTTGCTATGCTTTAACAAGTGTATTTCGAACAAAATAACGCTGGTTCGAATCACGCTTGACACTTTGACCATAACTTCGACACTGGTTCAACAGATGTCATTGCATGCACACAAGCTTCTGTTTTTGCGTGAAGACATCCATCCAGGAAAAACAGGCTAGTGAATTGCATTCCTCTTCACAAATCAATTTAACAAAAATAAACTTTTACCGCGCTTTTCTGAAACAGGAATAACATTGACCAATTGGACAAATTTATACTCTTTTGAAACTCATATCAACCTCTACGTCAACTTATTTTGAATTTCAAATCTTTTGTCGGTTTTTGCCTCTGAATTTTGTATTAAAAAAATCTTGAAAATAAAACGATGCTTTCCCAAACAAAAAATATATATTTGTTCATGTGTTTTCTATGCGTATATTTTCATATCTTCCTACACAATCTTGCCGGCAGGAGATGCGAGCTGACACACATGTTTTATATCGACATCAAACACATTTTACAACCTGAAAATCACCTCGCCAAATACAGGCCACTCTAGTGCGGCGATAAGGAGAGCGTAAAAGTCAATATTGCTTCTACAGGGGGAGTTCCCATATACTAGCGTGTACCTTACAACAAATATTTCAACCTACATTTTTTCTTCTTGTTTATTTATTTATGATTTTGTGAAAACCTTTCAGTTCAGTTGATAGCTCAATCAAGGTCGGTGTTATGGCCGAGGGGGCCAAGTGGGCTTATCTTTCTAGCGTGTTTGGAATAGAACAGCGTT
Source organism: Agapetus fuscipes (assembly GCA_951799405.1). Lineage (NCBI taxonomy): Eukaryota > Metazoa > Arthropoda > Insecta > Trichoptera > Glossosomatidae > Agapetus > Agapetus fuscipes. Next base: position 3,929,338 of record OX637334.1, on the reverse strand, counting down.
GGTTCGATCTTCGCCTGGGTCATTTGACCATAACTTTAACCCTGGTTCAACAGATGTTATTGGGTAATTATTCATTAAAATAAACAATAATCAATCATTAATTGATGATATTAATACCTGTTTCTGGCCAGGCAGAATAGGTTGGTGAATTGCATTCCTCTTCACAAATCTATTTAAAAAAAGGTAGAACTGTACTATAAGTACAAAGTAGAAACTAGGGTTGGACAGAGACTCTGCAGAGCTGCCTCTATTTCATTATATCGTTAAATACATCTTACACACACATAGAGTGTAACTTTTTGCCGCGTTCTTCCCGAAAGGGTTGCATGTGGCTAGTGGAGCTTATTTATTCTTTCATGTAAGGGGAGTGGCCTTGCGTCAACTACCTACCTTTCGAGTATTTTATTCTGGTTTTGAAGTAAAGACCGAAACGGGAAATCATTTCTGACCACCATGGTGGGATTCAAATCCGAGCTTTTGGCATGGAATGTAAGCACTCTACCAACCGAGTGATCGACCTGACATGCCATCAAAGTCATAAAAAATGTAAATGTTTCATCATTTTATCTGAAAAATAACGAGTGAAAAGCTTTAACCAATAGACCACGGACCAATCTTGTAGTCGCAGGATCAGTTTTCTTAAAATGATAGAAAAGCAGTATTTTTTTGACAAAGTTAATATCATAATAAATCACTCCTTTCATACAGCATACAATGATGTTTTACAATCCTCTTGACCCACTCTATACAACTCTGTACTCAAATACCGCGAATATAAAATGTTGCGTATACTCCTCACGATTGTGTAAATTGAAAAAATGTATGAAAACTAAATCACTCACTAGAAGTGCCGTCGCATTTTTAATATACCTTAGATTTACGCAATCGAAGCGAGTTCATGTATTTGTAAAATACTCGAGGGAAAGTATATACTTGTGGTTCTTTCACTCACTCTGTAGTAACTGGCAATATTCCAAAAGTGTACACTCAACAATCAACTCGTGCATTTTTCATATTTCAAAGAGACTACGAAATGTATTACAATGTATAAATAATATACTAACCGCATGATGGTATATTGCTCTCTTATCTATCATGTAAGTTGTTATTTTATAATTAAATTCATGCAGACACGTGAAAGTTCCCGCTTACACATGATGCATTAGTTTTTTTTTTACTAATTTTCACAATATTGGTGGCCAGCCTTTTACCAACACACGAGTCAAGAATCCATAATTCTACAACTACTGTTATCTCAACAATGGTGATGGATTTGCAATGCTGGTGGAGAAGGTTATTTGAATTATTTAAATATTGTCTGTTGATATATAATTAAAACGATATTATAAATTTTGTTCATATTAGACTGACAGCCGATACTGTAGAAATCGGTTAATTTGGCCAATGTTACCTGTGTTTAATAAAAGGGCAGACAAAGAAACAGCTGCATTTAAAACTGTTGCTTTTTGTACAAAAATCTTATAAATATTTGAAACATTTTTATCTCCAACGTCCAACTCTTTTAATTGGTTTAAAGTACCGTCTGCAAATCAACCATTCATATGAGACTAACCACCCATACTGTAAAAAAATGGTTCAATTTGTCAAGGTCACCCCTGTTATAGGGGAGGTCGGCAAGAGTTGCAGGGCTTATGTTAAATTGAGATTGGGTTTTATTTTGTAGGTTCACATACGGCATGTTTAAGCGTGAACGTACACGTGTCTGCTTATGGGAATGCATTTAATATGAATCTTAAATGTAATATATCTTTGCCACTTAGATTATAGATATATGCTGGTCTCGCAATTTTACTTTCAGTTTTTATTAGCTTCAGATGAAATAAACCTAACCTAAATACCCCAGCTAAGGGAGTCTACCCTACTATCAAAGAGCAACCCTTAGGAAGTCCTCTGGGAGGGGAGAGGACTGAGGCGTTTAGAGTTATGGGGGAAATTCCTACAACTTGTAAACTCCATTATATGTGTACTCAAACTAGTTTGATGGAGAATTATATGAGCTCATGTGTGCATTATAGCACAAGTTGTTTGATTCAAACATTCCTCAACCTAAATTAATCATGTTTTTGAAAATGATGTTTCTGGACAATTCTAACATTTGGTGCTGTGACCAGGATGAAGATTCCTGCGGACTGTGGAAAGACTCTTACCGAAATACGATAGATCTGTTCGAGAGATCTGATAGCCACATGCAAATCCCTTCAGGTATAACGCGGCAAGAAGTAACACGGGTCCGGTCGATAGCTCAGTTGGTAGAATTCTTACATACCATGCCGCGAGTTTGGGCTCATATCTCACCGAGTGTATCAGAAATGATTTCTCGTTTCGGTGTTTATTTCAAACCCCAAATAAAATACCGGCAAGGCGTAAGGCCAGCCCCCTTACCTGTAAAATAAATAGGTTCGACTCGCCAGATGCCAGACCCTTCGGGGATAACGCGGCAAGAAGTTACACTGTATGTGTAGCTTAGTTGTGTAGTTGCGTTGTCAGACAGAGAACATTGTGAGATGTGGCAGGAAGAGGGGGCGGTACTGGAACGACCACGTGGTTAACATGGAATGTTATGGAACCATGGAATGTGGTTGCCCATAGTATACCTGTGGCACATCGACTTTAAGAAAGACCGCGAAAGAGATAGGGGGATAGTTGATGCTCTACTTTCCAAAAAGACAATTCCTGTTGGACAACAGATCGTTACATAAAAATGAGGTCAGATTCATAGCTCAGTTGATAAGTAATACAGAATCCATCGGAATTTCACCCATCCATCAGAGATGACCAGTACCTCCTTAGATGTGTCTCCACTTTGATTGTTTGATTGATCTATCCTTGTGCACTTCTTCCATGCCCTAGATATTTATAACACTCCTCATGCTCTCCTTATTTATTTATTTTACCGCAAGAAATTCTATCAATTGAAAATGAGTTTTATGCTTACTAGGCCACTAGACTAGTCTAAAGAGTTTCACTAGAGAGTTTCTTTCCGGGATCTGTTGCCGTGGTCTTAAGAAGTTGGAGCTTCCAGACGTTTCATCCATGTTTGTGATGGGTTTCTCCAGCGTAAAGATGATGTGATTATTTAATGATTGTTTCTTAAAATCACGGGTTTTCGACATTTTGTAAAGAATTTAAAAACGCAATTAACAAACTATATTGTAGAAATGAACGTGATTCATAAAGTTTATTGGAAGAAATTTCCAAAGTAAGCAGGAGATTTTGTCTCTTCTTCAAGTTTGTGCTTCTTCATCCAAGGAAAGACACGTCTCATGATGACTTCGGAAAAACCTGTTCTTGTGTTCAACATGATACGTAAAATCGATTTTTTTATTTCCATTTAAAATTGTGTTCTTATTAAAAACCACTTAAATAAAATTATCACGCAATAAACAACGTTCATAAATTTCACACTCCATTTAATTTTGCCTATATTTGTGAAAATTCAAGACAATTTTCCAGACAAGGAAAATTTTCGTATAATTACCTAGAGGGTAGTTTATTTGTTCGATATCTCCCTAGCAGCCAGCACCGCGAGTATACAACAATACGTAGTAAGCTCACCTCGTTTGAGAAAATTGTAAAATTGTGTAAAAAGTAAACCCTTCACTAGGAGTGCCGTCTCATATTCTAAACATTTTTGATTTACGCAATCGTGGGGAGTTTATTTAAAATGTTTTATACTCGAGATACTTTAAAGGGTGGAATTTTATAAGGGTGCACAGAATTAGAGGAAAAAAACGGTAATACAGAGGTTATTTTATTAGTAGGGAAGGTAATAAATGTAAGGGTGAAAGAAAAAAGTATGAACTTGATGAGAAAAAAAAATAGTTCAACCTTTTTAGGAAAATATAAATTCTGATCAGATGCTCCTTAAGATGCCTTAAGAAAATAAATAAAAGTGAATTGAAACTTTGTTTTTTCCTATTGAATTTATACAAAAAAATACAATGGACTTTCATTGTGTTAACAGAAATACCCTAAAAATATGAATATGAATGAATTGATTAAAGAGGTATATAAGGATAGAAAGATATAGAGGCAGCTCTGCAGAGGCTCCGGCCACCCCTAACAGAACGGCAACAGAGTTACAGTTACAGTTACAGTTACAGATGCCATGTTTTTTAAGTCAGATATTCGTCGTTAAATTATAAAATATACCAAATATTGTATGTCAAATTTTCGAATCCTGTTAGATTTGAAATATTTGCTAAAATTTCGATTTCAGATATTTGACACACAATTTTCAACATTGTAAGGTAAAAACCAAGTAGCAACCAAGCTACACACATAGTGTAACTTCTTGCTTGCGTTATCCCCGAAGGTGTCGTATGTAGCGATTCGGGACCTATTTATTTTTACGGGTAATGGGGCCGGCCTCACACCAACCACTTTCAATTGAAGTGGAGGTTTCTCAGCTCCCGGGGGGGCTGGTTCTCATTTCTTGTGAAGGCTGAGTAAACCTTGAGATCGAATTCTATTCTCTCGGCATGGAATGCAAGCATTCTACGAATTGAGCTATCGACCTTTTCGTCGCTACAAAGCGCCAATTTTCAAGCATGACGCAGTTGTTAAAAGGCTTGATGGACCTTTTGATGGCTGGTCTTTGGTTAAGGTTTATGAATTTTTACACCCAGCGAAGAGCAAATTTGAAAATGTAAATGGTATAATTTTTGTGTTCCGCCGGGATGCGAATCCACAACCTTCCATTCAGAGTCCGAAGTGTTACCACTGAACTACGGACCGGTCTTAAGGTAACAAAAAAATAAATGAAAGCCAGATGTAAAAAAGATACCAGGGAATACGAGGTGTACAGAGTACATGTATGCCGAGTTCTCCTTATTAGATGTCTTAATATTGTGAAAGACCAGAGGTATTCCTAGTAGACCACTAAACAGGCTTATTGCGTTCCACCTTTGGAGGAAATTGTTCCAGAACATTTCTTATATTTATTTTTCTTCTTTGTAATACGCTATCTGCTTACTGTGTTTACTATTTGAGCTTCAATACTTTTCAAAATAAACAAACCTTTTTCATACAAATAAAAAATAAGGTACATATTCTATGTAAGATTTCTTGATTTGTTTTAAATTGAACTGCATCAGCAGGAATTTCTAGTAATTCTGTTTTTTGTTTTATATTTATATTTATTTATTTCATTTCTCACACTACTCGAGATTTCGCAATGATATCACCAGGAGTTTATTGACATCAAACCACTTAGGCACTTTAAGAGTCATAGGAAAACCTCTGATTAAAGGTTTTTGTTTTGTCGTGCCGTTGTATTTAACTTCATGGGAAATTCTCTACTACGTGATAAATTTACCCACTCCCCTTTAGTCAATCAAAACCGGTAAGTATCTTAGCTAGTAGAATGCATGCATTCGATGCCGAGAGTTAGGGTTCGATCTGTATCAAGAGTGTCAGAAATAAACTCCCGTTTCGATGTTTATTTAACCCAAAAATAAAGTACCGGCAAAATTTTCTCCGCCTTCACAAGAAATTAGACCAGCCACCGGGAGCTGGGAAACACCCACTTCTTTGGACTGACAACATAAATGGTTGGCGTAAGGCCGCCCCTCTTAACTAGAAAATAGATAAATCTGTAAAAAAGCAAGCCACATGCGACCCTATAGGTTACAACGCTCTAGAATTTTCATTATATGTGAAGCTTAGTTGTATTTTAGTCTATGACACAATAAGTACACATTTTGATATATCACTCCCCCAGTTCTTGTTTGCCGTATACGCCAATCTTGTCAAATATGACTTTTCATGCAGTTGCCTTAAGAATCAAATTCTACACAATCTGAGCTAAGAAAAACCATAAAACTCGATAATGTGAGAGTTCTTTTAAATTTTTTAAAATAAATTTCTTGTTTTTATAAGACACATTGGTCCAGTACACATGCAAACATTGCTCATGTAAAATTTTCTCAATTGCGGTTACGGTAAACAAGAACTAAGGCAGCGATATGTAAGGGTAGTCTTGGTGAATTTGCTTCGTAGGAATGATTGTAATATATGAACATATTATAGGTCAACAATTTGGTGGTGAGAATATTTTGACTTGGGCACTAAATTTTATATGTAGACACAAATGATGGACCCAACTATAAAGTGTATTAAATAATGATCCTCGAGGGGTCATGTTTATGGGAAGTCTTAAAAATATATGAAGGGTTGGCGACGCAATGTAGATTGTGTGACCTAGTGGTCAACTCTTTAGACTCGTAATCGGAAGTTAGTAGGTTCAATGCCCGGTGGAGTATAATATGATTTCTTTTATTCGGCAAAAGAAAATATTCACAAAAATTAAAAATTAACATTCGTCCACACCTGCTGATTTTCCATATAAATATGGGCAATCTAATTAATTTATTGTTGAGGATGGGCACGAAATCACCGACACTATAACAAGTGTCGATCCCTAGATCCCTAGAGTCTCTTAAATCTATGGAGTTTCCTGCACAGGATATCTTAAACAAATGGAAGGCAGTGGGTTTGATTACAAGCAGAGTATAGAAAAAAATTTAAACTTGTAAAAAAAAAAAAAATCTTGGTTGATAGATTCATGTGTTATGCACCAAAGGTCCTGGAATCGTTATCAAACTCACGATCTTCCAATTGCAAGTCCATAGCGTTAACCGCTGGACTACTGACTGGTCATAAATGAACATAAACTCTGTTAATCCTACCGACTTTCCCTGAAACATTGATAAGTTGCATATTTTTGTTAGAATGCATTAAAATATAAATCTAAATCGGGTTAGTTTATCTTTGCAACTGATATTTATTTTTAATCCATGCAAAATATAGGGAAATAGACATAATACGTTTTGATCAAATTTCCAATGTTTCGTTAACCCTTAAACTAACAACAGAATATGTAAGGCAGAAATTCCCATCGTTGTTTATACGCCGCGGCATAATTATTTAACGCTCTGGGTTATTGGAGTATTTGGAATATTCTAGCTATGCCATCTACACATAATATGCCACATTATGCCATCTATGTGTTATGCCATAATTAGCAAAGGTCTATTTACCCTGCGAATAAACAGACTTGCCAAATATACATAAGTCATAATACATAGAACCAAAGCGGCAATCTAGGTTTTTTACTACAATACAATAAATATACTGAAACAATGAGACTTTAATTTTCATCGTTCTTGTGTATGTGTCTCATTTACTAAAAACATCTTAGATTGCCGCTTTCGGTTTCTGAATGACGAACATAATTATAATATTGTGAAAATCGACAGTGTTTAGAGAGCTGCTCTTTGCTGATAAGAAAATTTGTAGAAATTAAAGGAGTCCGCACTAATGACGTAACAAAAATTTGTGACGCCACACGGCCGTGTTTCTATGGAAATGCTTTTATATATTTTTTTATGAATCGCTAAGAATCTGAATGGCAGACTGCTGATGTTTGACTTTCAAGAAAAAAAAAGCGAATTGAGGACATCCGTTCCGATTCAATTATTACTTATTTTTAAGTGACCGGTCATCGTAGAGGTAACGGTTGAAACTTCAGACTCGTAATTGGAAGGTATGTAGCAGTGGCGAAGGGTGCCATACAAGCCGGTTCCCATCGGCTTCCCTTTTAAAATGATGTAACAAAGTAGTTCAAAAATATAGGCACAAAGTAAAAAAAAAACATTTAAAACCAAATAAACAATACGTATTTTTTCCCCATTGAAACCATGCAGTCTACTTTATTATCATTTTTGCCTCATTTTAAACGGGAAACCGATAAGAATCGGCTTGTATGGCACCATTCACCACTGGTATGTAGTGGGTTCGATTCTCAGCAGAGAACCCAAAAAAATACATGAAAAAACTGATTTCATCACTGCGACTTGTGTTGTGAAAAATTCAATTGGTAATAAATACCATATCCGGTAAACGACTGTTTGTATTTAAATTAATGTTGGAAATGAAAGCGTCGTGTGGATTTCATAAAAAAGATTTTTGCAAAAAAAAAAAATTAACACTTCCAAAAACGTTTTCGTCGTATTCTTAGTTTGACCACTATTGTACTTAGTACCTTTTGCTAAACAACCATTCAAATATTTTCATGCCTGAAAAAACTCCTACATTATTATACTTCATTTTTTTCAGGTTCAGGTTCCATCCAGTACTAAAATATAAAACGTTTTAACTCAAACAAATATGAATGTAACTGAAAAAGCACCACTAGCGAGCGTTTAAGAAACTTATACATTGTTGATAAAACGCTGCGGTCGGGTTGATTGGTGATGTTTATTACTTGAGAGACGGGTTTCACATCTCAAGGGCCCTTTCCTGGCATGTAATGGAATTTATTAAAGGTCTCGTGTAGCGATAACGCTAGCTTCATTTCCGGACCTTGCCGAGGACGACAATCTTCACGTTTCCCTCTAAAAATATACCAACACACAAAATGTGACTTCCTAGAGTGACTGGATAAAAAAGTACCTACCCAATACATAGAAAAATATTCTTGAATCATGTGTAATATTAACGCTAATTTTTGCAAGTATTCACTACAACAAGCGTCATAGACCCCCATAGACAGGGTTTCGTAAAAAAAATGTAAAAAAGAAAGAAAATATATTATCCTTAGTTATTCCACCCACTTCAAATGAAGTGGTCGGTGTCAGGCCGGCCCCCTTACATGTAGAAATAAGTAGGTTCCACACGTCACATGCGAGCCCTTCGAGAATATTGCATTATGTGCAGCTTAGATCTGATCGATAGCTTAGTTGGTAGAGTGCTTGCTTGTAAGTTGTGTTTTATTTTGTAGTTTTTTTATTTGTAGGTCCACATGTGGCATAACTGCGAACTTGTATGTGTCTGCATATGGAAATTCATGTAAAATGAATCTTAAATGTAATTTACATTAGCAACTTAGATTATAGATAATAATAATAGTCAATTAGCTGTTATAATGGAATAAAAAAATCTTTTAAATTTATTTTTGTCTTGTCCATACATTTGTCGGTAACTGTGTTAAGGGAGACCTCTACGCACGACAGGATGTTTTTGACTTATAAATTGAGTTCTCCTCTTGGAATTTATGTACGGTGTCATTGATTTGTGTTTCCGCTTTGCGTCATTTTGATCAAATAATTTATTTATTTACTCTAAAAATGTCAAATACATCAGAAAAATAACTCTGTTTACATACACAGAATTATAAAAGTACAAATATCACAAGAAAAATAGCCTTTAAGTATTTATCAAAATAAAAGAGGAAAAAATAAAGTTAACATCAGTCTGATTAATTGAGCAAAAGCTTATTTTGACTCGATCGTAGTACCTATAGTGGTTAGTGCTGCTGACGAGTAATCGATTTTTGAATGTTTACAGGCAGATCATTGCATCCGCAATGACCGCATACAATGAGGTCTTTGAAATAGAGGACATAGTGAGATGGAGCAGATCCAGGAGGTAATTTTGAAAATATCATGCCTCCAGAATGAATCTAAAAGACATCGTAGCTTATGAGATGCCAATTGAAGATCTCCTAAAAGATTGATCACGATCGAAAGATCCAAAAAAAAGATCACACCAGGATTCTCACTTCCTAATCTAACATATGTTACCGTAGACTGACCCTACTTTATCATAATAACCATCAGCGCAGAACGTGCTACATTATAAAATTTTATTATTGAAGTTTCCGAAAATGCTCAAGTAGATAAGATTATTTGTAGCATTAAAAAAGAAGAAATGACACAATAAATCAATATCAACTGAATTATAATAACCGGAGTTTCATTTACCTTGAAACAATGTTGAAACCGACGTGACGCCGTTCAAGAGTAAGGGGACATGGAGGGAAGCTGCAAAAGACAGTGAGTGTTGGACGACCGTCGTGCGTGATAACGTGAGATTTCAATGCTTAAGAGCCGGAGAAAAAAAAGGAAGTGAGTAAATAAGAGCTGGAGCTCCGGCGAACAATTGGGTTGGTGTCGTCATAATTAGGCTTAGCTTAAAGATACAAATGCTTGCTCACCTCCTAGCCTGATTTCTGCAGCAGCTGTGGCCTGGTCCCATTCATTTGCCAGCACGCACTGGTACATGCCTCGATCTGCCTTGCTGACCGTCCTAACCACCAGGCGCTCTGCTGATGACTGCGCGCCCGGAGGAAGTGCGCGCCCGTCGTGCAACCAGCGAGCGCGCGCAGCCGGGTGCCCGCCTCCGGTGCACGTGAGGGAAGCTTCCCGACCCACGTCTACGGTTTGTAAAGCTGGAGTGATGTGAGCGGTCAAAGGAGCTGGAAGAAATAAGCAGGGTTAGTGTTCACCACAGTCATTGATCATCATCATCCATGGTACGATGGAATCAGTCATCAATTTCAATGGCACAATAGCACGATTGAAAAGATCATCATTTTGAATGGCACGATTGAAACAGTCATCTTTGTCGATGACACGATAGAATCCACAGATCACATAGAATCGGTCATAATTATCATTGACACGATGGAATCGGTCATCATTATCAATAACACAATTGAAACAGTCGTCATTATCAACGACACGATGGAATCGTTAATCATTACAAGTGGCACACATGAAAAAGTCATTATTATCAATGGCACAAAGGAAACGGTCATCATTGTCAATGGCACAATTGAAGCTATAATCATTGTCAATGGCACAATTGAAATAGTCATCATTTTCCATGATACGATTAAATTGATCATCATTGTCAATGGCACGATTGAATCGGTCATAAATATGCATGGCAAGATGGAACGTAAAGATAAATAGAAAAATATCATACTGCTGTTAAAAACTCTGACACTTGCAATATGGGTACGACGTGGCCTTTGGAATTTATGGGATAACATAGTCTAACACGAAAGAATTTGGCATCTAACGTTGATTATGAAAGTGAAACATTCTTGTGTGCTTTACCTGTGACAGTGAGCGTGACTTGCACCGTCTCCTCCCCGGCAGAGTTGTTGACCCAGCAGAGGTACTTCCCGCGGTCCTCCAGCCTGGCCTGCGCGATCCTCAGCAGACCTCCGGACACGTCCACGCGGTCGTTGCCCACCACCTCGGTGAGCTGCTCGTGCCGCTCCTTGAACCACCTGCCAACAACACCAACAGTCAAACACGAGGACCAGAAGTTAATGGAGATGACACCTCTCTCCTATTTGAACTTATGTATCTGTAAAATTGCTTTGTGATATTCACATATTTCCTTGTTGAATAAAATACTCACAAGAATCACTCAATCTGAATAATGTTGGTTCGAATCACGCTTGCCCTTTTGGCCATAACTTCAACCCTGGTTCAACAGATGTCATTGTATGCAAACAAGCTGCTAATTCACACGAAAACATCCAGTCAGGCAAACCAGGTTGGTGAATATCATTGAGGTATATGAATATTTCAACCCAGCGAAGAGCATATTTGAAAATCTAAGTGGTTTAATTTTTTGGGAAAAATAGTCATTATATTACAATCTCCTCCTTCAATCTAATCTAAAACCACATTTTTTTGTCAAGTTTAAAACTAGATGATTCAATTGAAGCTTAAAATGTATCAGTACATCCTCGTTGAAGTTCTCTTTATCGTAATGGCGGCGCATTAAAGTCCGTAATGCGATTTCTTCGCTACAAGTTTTGTAAGGCCGCGCTAATAGGATCATTTCTTTAAACAAAGGCAGCCCGGAGACTTTTCATTTATTCCGCGTCCCTAATGGATGCCAGGTACGCGACCCTTTCACGGACAAAACTTTAATTTCAACAAATATTCCATTCGTCTTTTTTTTGTGCCTCATCATCATCATTATCATTGGCACGACAACCCGGGGTGGGTCTTGGCCTCCCTCAGCAACCGCTGCCAGCGCTGTCTATCCAACGTCTTCCTCCTCCAGTCCCACATTCCCACTGCACGGCAATCCGCCACCACTCCATCCAGCCATCTTGAACGTGGTCTTCCCACTGTCCGGCGTCCCTCCGGGTTCGTCATCACAATCGTCTTCTCCAGGCTCCGATGGTCCATTCGCTGAATGTGCCCCAGCCAATGCAGTCTGTTGACCTTTATTGAGCGGACCACATTTTTTGTGCCTCATCGTAGCAATTTTTTATTTCTATACTGACACGTAAAAACGCAACTAAGTTACATAGATAGTGTAACTTCTCGAAGAGTTTCGCATGTGGCGAGCGGAACCTATTTTTTTTAGAGGTAAGGTGGTTGGACTTACGCCAGCTACTTCAATTGCAGGAAGGTGGGCTGGTACTCATTTCTTTTGAAGGATGAATCAACATTGCCGGTATTTTTATTTTGGGGTTTGAAATAAACACCGAAATGGGAAATCATTTCTGACACCCGCGGTGGCATTCGAATCCGAGCTCACGGCATGGAATGCAAGCACTCTACCAACTGAGATATTGACTGGATTAATTTTGTTTTACGTTGTAGAATTTTTCTTCATTGACTTATAGGTTGGTATGACGCTGACTACCCATACTGTAAAAAAATGTTCACTTGGCCAATATCACTCTGGTTTCTGGGAAGGTACACAAGAGATGCAGAGATGATGTTTATTCAATATTAGGTTTTTATGCTGGTTATACACATGTTGTCTCCCCAGTGCTTGTTTGGCTTATAGATACTTTTATTCAAACATGACCTGTCAATGAAACTGTATTACGAATCACATTCTATACAATCTGAGCTAAGAAAAACACGTGAAACACGATAATGTGAGAGTTGAAAAAATAAATTTTTTTTTAGCTTCTTCATCACATTATTTAGGGAAGAATGGGAGGGCATGCAACTCGTACTCGGGGTATGGAAACCGAAGTTTAAATATTTCCGTAAACTTTAACTTTACTTTACTAACACGATAATGTGAGAGTTGTAAAAAATAAAAAATATTAGCTTCTTCATCACATTATTTAGGGAAGAATGGGAGGGCATGCAACTCGTACTCGGGGTATGGAAACCGAAGTTTAAATATTTCCGTAAACTTTAACTTTACTTTACTAACACGATAATGTGAGAGTTGTAAAAAATAAAAAATATTAGCTTCTTCATCACATTATTTAGGGAAGAATGGGAGGGCGTGCAACTCGTACTCGGGGTATGGAAACCGAAGTTTAAATATTTCCGTAAACTTTAACTTTACTTTACTAACACGATAATGTGAGAGTTGTAAAAAATAAAAAATATTAGCTTCTTCATCACATTATTTAGGGAAGAATGGGAGGGCATGCAACTCGTACTCGGGGTATGGAAACCGAAGTTTAAATATTTCCGTAAACTTTAACTTTACTTTACTAACACGATAATGTGAGAGTTGTAAAAAATAAAAAATATTAGCTTCTTCATCACATTATTTAGGGAAGAATAGGAGGGCATGCAACTCGTACTCGGGGTATGGAAACCGAAGTTTAAATATTTCCGTAAACTTTAACTTTACTTTACTAACACGATAATGTGAGAGTTGTAAAAAATAAAAAATATTAGCTTCTTCATCACATTATTTAGGGAAGAATGGGAGGGCATGCAACTCGTACTCGGGGTATGGAAACCGAAGTTTAAATATTTCCGTAAACTTTTACTTTACTAACACGATAATGTGAGAGTTGTAAAAAATAAAAAATATTAGCTTCTTCATCACATTATTTAGGGAAGAATGGGAGGGCATGCAACTCGTACTCGGGGTACAGCTGATGTCTGTACCCTTAGTACGAGTTGCAAAACTTGAGTAAAGTAAAGTTTACAGAAAGTACTAAAGAGTGATTTCCCTCAAAATCTGCCGTTTTTGTTTCTTACACTTTATGGTCTTATCAAAAGAGTTACCGTGATGAAGAAAATCAAGTTCAAACAAACAAAAACGGCAGATTTTGGGGAAAACCACTCTTTAAGACTTTTCGTAAACTTTACTTTACTCAAGTTGCTTAACTCGTACTCAGGGTACAGGAATGTTCCGAGAAATAATTTTGACAGTCAACGGGTAAAAAAGAAACATTTAATGAAACAAAGGGACGAATGAGCGAGACGAATATATTATGGAAGGATGGTCTATAGAAAGTTCTTTAATACCTGAATCCGTAAGTAGAATCATCTTGTTCTGAAAATTCTAACAGGATTATTGAGTAACAAAAAAATACACATTTATTAAGAGAAGATCTTTAAAATTAATTTGAAAAGAAAATGTTTACATAATATGGACCTGTGTTCTTCACGTACCCAAGTATCACTGCGTGCATTTGATATATAAACTTAAGGCATTTGAAAACTGAAATCTATATGATTTTGTTTTGATTATGGTTTGTTCTTAATAATTTTAATTTTTTTATACATCACTCTTGATAATGACCTGAATATTGAAGGTCGAAAGTACTCGAGATTCAAAATATTATTGTGAAAATAAAACAACGTTTAATAAAAAATAATTTTATTTTAAATGAAATCTATATGTTTTATTCGAAGGAAGGTGACAGCCTTACAAAAATCCCTATACTTGAAATGTGGTTTTCTTTGCTTCCGAGGGTAAGTAGGGAGATTGCATTCCTTGTGAATGCAAAGTTAACCTTGCTGGTAGTTAACCACCAGATGGGAAATAATTTCTGTCACCCTTGTCGTTCTAACAACAGAACTATTAAAATAACACTGCACTTAAATATCTATGTAAATTAAAAAAATCACACAATTGTTTATTGATTTGAAGGTTATTTTTTATTTCTTAAAAAAAAAAAAATTGTGAAGAGGAATGCAATTCACCAACCTATTCTGACTGGCCAGAAAAAGGTATTAATATCATCAATTAATAATTCATTATTGTTTATTTTAATAAATTATTACCCAATGGAGATTATGGACATCTGTATGCTAAGAGACAAAGCTATCGTTAAGGGCCTGACGGGATTTGAACCAGCGCTGCGTTATTTCAATACCTCAGTTAAATTTTCAACATCTTATCCGTCAAGCCATAGCGCACCAACATTTTTTTTTTTTTCAAATTATTTTTAAGTTGTATGGGAAACGTATTTTTTTTTTATTATGAAACAAAAAATTGGTAGGTACATAGAAAGAAGGTGATGTCTTATTGGAAATGACCGAATTCTATTACTCAGGGTGTTGGGGTTATCTCACAAGGATTTTGACGTGTATGCTTGGTCCCAGGATCATCTTTCCTTAGTCCACAGCACTGAATTATGGCGCGTAGTACGCCGCTTGCATATAAATTATTCTTGTTTTTGTTAGTGGTGGAAAAAAGTGTTTTCGAAAATCGGGACAAAATACGTGCAACAATTTTACTTTTTACCTTAAAATCATTAAAAACTGTTATGTTAAAATAATTTACAGAAGATGTTGCCAATGTCATCTATGTTTCAGGGAAGGTCAGCAAGAGTTGCAGGGCTTATGTTCATTTAAGATTTGGGGTTTTATATTTATATCAAGCACGAATTTGTACGTGTCTGTTAATGGTTATGCATTTAATTTGATTTTAGCATTCTAAGTTAAGGACCTTATTATAGAAAAAAATTTAATGGACTTAGTAGGTATATAAACTTACTAAGTAGATAGTCTGGTCAACAGCTCAGTTGGTAGAGTCCTTGCTTTCTATGCCGAGAGCCCAAGTTCGCATTCCACCAAGAGCATCAGAAATGATTTACCGTTTCGGTGTCGTTTTCAAGCCGAAAATAAAATACGGAAAAGGTTTACTCAGCCTTCACAAGAAATGAGTACCAGTCCCCTAGTGAGCTGGGAAACCCCCACTTCAACTGAAGTGGTTGGTGTGAGGCCGGCAACCTTACCTGTAAAAATAAATAGGTTCTACTCGACACATGCAAAACCCTTACAGTGTTATTCATTAGAATTTTTAAACCAGATTTCTTCAGAGATCTGGTTTAATTTTTCGATTTAATCTCAATTTACAAAAAAGGTGATTCAAAAAAACTTTATAATTCAGTTTAACACTAAACGTGTTTCAAAACATGATCACATTTGTAAACCACCTCCGAGTAGGTTTATTTCGTTCTAAACTAGATCGACATACGCAAAATGGCGATCTTCCTCATTCCCCAGCTGATCGTAATGTACGAGATAACTTTCAGAATAAAAGATTTATGAATCAAATAAGAGTTTCAGCAATTACAGTAACTTTAAAACATTAGAATTTTACACTATAACAACAAATTGAGGGCATGCAGCAACGAAACAAATATAAAAAAAGTGACAGATGCCGCGTCGTGTTATTTTTCAAGTCGCCAATTTTGTAAAACTGACACTTTTCTTGTAGATGAAGTATGAAGGCCCATCTTTGAGATTTTCTTCGTGATGCCTACAGCCAAAACCTGAAGTCACAATGAAGTCATGCTTTGAAAAATACTTGTTTCCATTTTTGGTTCATTCGAAGTCGCAGTCGACATGAGTTTGACAGCTGGAGTGTCGAGAAACGTTCGGGAGGGGGCGTTTACCCGAATGCTTCCGAGCGTCTCCGAAAGTTGTCAAAAATCATGCAAAAACCCACAAAAACCTCAAAAAAATTCATAGACACCTAAATATCTACATAAATGTCGAGCATTTCGTATTTTTTCATACAAAAAAAGCTACCGGAAGTCTGTTTAAGCAGGATTCGGTAAACCAAAAAAAATAATGCATGTATTTCGCTAATGAATCACCTTTTTTTTATTTTGGTTTAGCGGGCTGGTACAAATTTAAATTGGTTTCTCAAGATCTCGCACTAAACAGGTATGGGCGGAATCTAATGAATAACACTGTTAGAGGAGAACGCGGCAAGAAATTACAATATATGTGTAGCTTATTCACGTTAGTCACGTTATACACAAACATTTAATTTGATTTGTTAGATTGTATATTTTTGGATTTTCATCAAATTCAGTTGTCCCACATCCCTTTTATTTAAAGTGAAGAATAAGAAGGAGGTTAGTCTGAATTACATTCCCAGCACGTTCCGCCAAGTCCATAGAAAGTGAATGCAGTGACCGGAGGCTGACAATGTCTTACTCAACAACCCCAAAAGAGGGAGGGAAATGTCGCTATAAAGCACGGAAAGTGGGTGAAATGTCCATATAAAACACAAGAAGGATGATGCCATGTCCACACTGACGAGAGAGAGTGAGCGAAATGTTCATAGAAAGCACAACAAAAAGGAAGGCATGTCCGCACTGAAGGGAGAACGTGGATGAAATGTTCATATCGATACCTTAAAGGTAAACGCGTTAGGCCGTTAGGGGATAACGCGTACAAATGTAAAATTTGTGAGCTGAGTTTTAAATATAAATATGTCTTTGCAATTTAGATTATACTGTACATTTAACATGAAACAATGTAAGTGAAATTGCATTCTAAGGACAGAATAGGAGTAAAATGTCAGAACACAAGTCTGAAATAAGAAAGAGGGGGTGAAATGTCCCAAAACAAACTTGCTTTATTTATCGCCGCAAGTTTGCCACTTGTCCACTATTTTCAACAACAGAAGATAAATAGAAAGATGGAGAAGGGGCGGTACAGAGTTATACATACAACCAAAAATACATACAAAGTACAAAGCCAAATCCTATATATGTATGTGTGTATAATGTGGGCTTATGATTTTAAGTATTTTTATTTTTATTTTTAATAAAAGTCAGCATTACACCAATAGTACAAAACAATCAGCAATACACCAATCTGTTAGACGAATCAATAAAACTGCAAAACTATATATCAGTCTATTTTTGTAATAATTTTTGTTCATTGACTTATAGATTGGAATGAAACTGACTACCTATACAGTTAAAAAAATGTTTACTTTGCTAATGTCACCCCTGTTTCAGGGAAGGTCGACAAGAGTAGCAGGGCTAATATTCATTTGAAATTGAAGTTTTATGTTGCAGGTCCACACGCGGCATATATAACCGTGAACTTATACGTATCTGCTTGTGGGAATGGATATAATATGAATATGAAATGTAGTGTATCTTTGCAACTTTGAGTATATATTATTGAAGATAGATTTTCCGTTAGTGCTTTTATGTCTATTTCAGATTATAAGAACCCATGGATGTCGTGGCTTAAAAATTTACGAGATTGCCTGTTAAGAGCTGCAGCATTCAAAATAAAAAAGATGACCACCGATCTGCAATAAAAATGGTATTAAAATAAGGATAGATTATTTTTATGCGATTTTTTCTGGGTGCTAAAATATCACCGGGACGCGATAAAAAAGATGTGTCATAAATTGTTCAATGGATCTTTTTATTCGGGGAACAAAGGCCGTTTCACTGGCTGGTCTATTTCATCTTTGTAATAAAAGCACTTAGCGTCCTCGAGGTGTGATGCTTAAGTGTCCTCTGTCCCAAGTACGAGTATGAGAATTCAGGAGACACATTTCCCTTTACGGAATATAAAACTGAGCATTCTACGCTACACGGATAATGTAAATTCTTACCGTATTTTCAGCAAAGTGGTCGACTGAAACCTATTTGTTTTTACAGGTAAGGGCGCCGGCCTAACGCCAACCACTTCATTTGAAGTTTTTAAAAATGTAATTTGTTGTGTATGTTCCTTGACTTATAGGTCTGTATGCGGCTGACCACCCATGCTGTAGAAAATGGTTCACTTTGCCAATGTCACCCCTGTTTTCTTTAGAGTTGCAGGGTGTATGTCCATGTGAGATTCGGGTTTTTTATTGTAGGACCACATGCGGCATGTTTAAGCGCGAACTTGTGCATGTCTCTTTGTGAAAGTGCATATAATGTGAATCTTTAATGTTATATATATTTTGCAACTTAGATTAGATTCGATTAGTCGTCAGCTCCCGAGGAGGCTAGTACTCATTTCCTGCGAAGGCTGAGTAAGCCTTGTCGGTATTTTTAGTTCGCGTTTGAAAGAAACACCGAAACGGAAAATCATTTCTGACACTCTCAGTGTGATTTGGACACAAGCTCTCGGCATGGTATGCAAGCACTCTACTAATTTAGCTATCGACAGTCATAATAAAAGTCCAAGAAATCAAAAGTGAAGGATTTAAAGAAAAACTGGTTAATAGTACGAGTAAGTATGAATAGTAAGTATAAAAATACTTAGTTTTTAGCCTGAACACTTATTTTGAGCTACCAATGAGACTTTTTTTCCGGTATTTTTTTTGGATTATTTTTGGAAACATTGATTCAGACAGTTTTGTTAATATAGAATTACAAAACATTCAAGATTTCATTGGAATTGTGTGTTTGTTTTTCTTTTATTTAATTATTACATATTTTGTATGTTCTATTACACAAAATTTACAAAACGAAAGGGTGAGCCTTAATGTAAAACTCACCCATTATCCATAGCGTTTAGCCATAAATTTACTATTGAAACCGAAACGCTCTCTAGAGTTGCTGTTTTAGTTTCTAACAGTTTTAGGCGATCTCTATGGTTTAGTTTAAGCGTAGTGTTATACTGAGCGGTCGTTGTAGTATGAGGTTTTCTGGTACTTGAGATTTTCCAGCCCACTGAGTATGGATTTATGACAAGGCAGATATCAGATGTTCTATATTATCTCAAAGCATTGTTCCTTCTAAAATGACGCAGATTGGACTCTGAATAGTATCAGTCCATCATTGTGTAATGTTGGTACACTCGATCTTTATTCATTGAGGTTCGCACGTGAATTGGCATAGACAATATTGTGTCGCCACCCGGCCGGTTTGCTAGAGAAAAGGCATATAAATATTTTGTTACTGGTTGCTAAGCATAGTTGTATCATACAAGGCTAAAATTCCGACCTCATTGATAAATAAGTTGATAAAGAATGGACCCTGATTTTTTTTTAATTTTGAATTTTTTCTCGGCGAGACGTCAGTCTTGTATGTGACTGGCGTCTTTAGTAACAAATATGTAACAGTATTTGTTTGCAAAAATTTAATAAATCCACCCTAAAAAATATATTTGTTTGCCTTTTCCATAACAACCCCATCAAATGACGACACAATTTTAGTGTGGACCTTATTCTAAACTAGACTTTTGAATTCGAATACTGAGATAGTGTGAAAGAAAAAAGAGGTAAGGGACGACTGAGAAAAGTATGGAGTGATCAGATTGAGCAGATTGTGAAAGAATGGGATATACAAAGCGAGCGTAAAAGAAGAAAATGCATGAAAAAGGTGATGGATATGAATGAATTGAAAGAGGTATGTAAGGATAGGAACAAATGGAGGCAGCTCTGCAGAGGCTTTGACCACCCGTTACAGTAACAGTAACAGTACAGCAATATTAACTAACAGGTTAATAGGACCACCCATACTGCAAAAAAATGATCACTTTTACTAATGTACCCCTGTTTTAGGGACTGCTGCTGTCTTCGTTTGACCGGATTTTCCTCTTCCTCTCTTCCCCTCCAAGCCACCAATTACAACCAGTCGCTCCAGGCTATCCTCATTGCAACGTGTCCGAAGAACTGAAGAATACGGTGTGTATATAAATATATTGGCCAGAATCAAACCATCCAAACGTAGCTAAAAGAAAATGAACTTAACGAATTTTGGTAAAACCTAATATAAGCGCATTTTTAACTCAAACAAACGTGTTTTAGTTTAAGGTTGATGGCGGAGCATGAGATTTATTTTTGCCGGGAAAATTCCAGAGAGAATTGTGTAATAACGTTGGAATCTTTCCCGGAATAGCGACAAAGTTGGTTCTGGGAATAAAGTTGGGGAACTAGGAGGAGTAACATCCGTCGCCTAGTTGGGGGAAGTCATTAAAATTCATAAACATTACGAATACATTACAGCAAGTTGGTGACGGGACGCGGTGGGCTATGTGAAAAAGATGCCACCAGAATTGTTAACAATCCAAAACATCAATTTCGCTATTGCGATGATCTTGAAAGTATCATGAAAAGGCGCTTTGTTCGGTTTGATTTTCAAGGGTTCAATTTAATAAAAACTACGATGATTTATTTGTACACAATTTATTTCAGATTCGGTTCACATACAGAGTCCTTTTACACGTACAAAATACAACGGTCAGTTGGCTTCTTGAGCCACATAATGTTTTGGCCCTTCATTTATAGTAAGAATAAGGATCATTCTCGAATTATTAAGAATTGGTACATGCGAGACTTTAGTATAATAAGAAAAAATAATCTCCTGAAAACCTTGCCTACAACATCAATGAAAGGTCAAATGTTAGTGCACCAATTACGTTACATCGAATTTTTGAAAAATTATTTACGAATTGAAATAAACTTGAAAATTCAATACACTTTTTGTATATTTGATGAACCGTGGAAGGATAACTTGCATTATTCTGGAAGTTTTTTCGTAGCTAACGTAAAAGTCGTAGCCAGCATCTTAGAGTCGTAGCCAGCGCCATAGACAATGTCTTCGTAGCCACCCTTTCTATACGACGATGAAGGATGAATTGATTCTCACATATCACAGTTTTTTAGTTCTGGATGTGATGATGCACCCATGAGCGTAGGCTATCACTATGGTCAGAATTAGAACATTTTAAAAGTTTTTTTTTTAGTTCTTCTCTATAGATAACTATTTAACCCAAATAACTTATCTGATTTTATCGTTACCATTCCTTGACTAATAGTTTGGTTTGAGGTTGACCCCCATGCTGTAAAAATGTTGTTCACTTTTGCCAATGCCACCCTGGTTACAAGGAAAAGGCGGCGGGAGTCGCAAAGTTTATGTGAGATTTGGTTTATTTTGTATGTACATACATACGCAGGATGTGTAAGGCCGAACATACATGCGCTTGCTTGATGGTATGCAATGAATATGAGCCTTAAATGTCAACGAATCTTTGCAAATTGCAACTCAAGATTAACTTAAGATTATTGATTCAATTCTTTATACCAACAATCTAATCTAATCTAATCTAAGCTGCAAAGATATATATCATTTAAGATTTATACTAAATGCATTCCCACAAGCAGATATGTATAATTTCGCGCTAACACATGCCGCATGTGGACCTACAATATAAAAACCCAATCTCAAATGAACATAAGCCTTGCAACTCTTGCCGTCCTTCCCTGAAACAGGGGTGACATTGGCAAAGTGAACCAATTTTTATATTATGGGTGGTCAGCCGCATAACAACCTATAAGTCAAGGAACATACATGACAAATTACATTTTTTAAAATCAAAGAATAAAAATAACAATATATACATGGACATAAAAAAAAACTAAATCATAAAACCAAATTCACTTTAACAAACCCTAGCCGCCAACATCACAGATCAACCGCCATTTCTTTCTATCCTTGCATACTTCTTTCATTTCCTCCAGAGTCATAACCTTCTTCATACAAGCTCTTCTTTTATTATGACTCTGGATATTCCATTCATTCGCAATTTCGGATATTTGGTCCATCCATACCTTTCTCGGTCTTCCTCTACCACGACATCCATCTATTCTACCAACATATACTTTCTTCGTCAGTCTTTCCTCATTCATTCTCTCCATATGCCCAAACCATCTTAACAAACTTCTTTTAATCTTCACTTTCACACTTTCTTTTGCACCACATTCTTTTCTTACAAAATCATTCCTCACCCTGTCACTCCGTTTTTTCCCAATCATACTTCTTAGAAAGTCCATTTCAACAGTATGGACTTTACTAATTTCACTTTCATTCACCGTCCAGGCCTCGCTTCCATACATCAAGGTGGGTAAAAGTATGCCACTGCGTACCGCCAATCGAGCATTTTTAGAAATGTTTTGATTTTTGGCGATACAAGCTGTGGCACCCAGTACACACCTGCCCTTCATTACTCTTCTTTCAAGTTCACCTGTCATTCTTCCATCTTTCTCAAACTTACTTCCCAAGTATACAAACTCATTTACCACATCAACATTCATTCCGTTTATTCTAAATTCGTAGTTCGTATTTTCTTCATTTCTTTCAAAAATCAAAACTTTCGTCTTACTTGCATTCAATTTCAAATAATTACCTAGCAGAGCTTCGTTCAATCTAGAGAGCATCGTTTGCAATTCTACTGCTGAGTCCGATACAAGAACAGCATCATCCGCATACAGTAGAACACTCACTTTGCTCTCTCCTATCATTAATCCACAATCATCAAGTCTAGCATCTCGAACACACTTGTCCATGACTATGTTAAATAGCCATTATAAATAGCCAACAATAACGTAGTATATTAATTAAATAACACACAGTTTTAATTCACTTTTATTTTATTTAAATTATGTCTAACGTTTTCGCCTAAAAAGGCAAAAACGTAGTATATTATCTCTATTTGCACACATTATTCACGTGATAGTGGAACTGTGACGTAGTTGATTTTATTATAACCTTGCTATATGATGCGTATCGACTATGTTCTCGGTCCCCGAGGCGGCTTACACAGGACGGGTCTCTGGTGGATATAGACGTGGGGTCTATAGTCACGAAGTCAAGGGTTCTCAAAGAAAGTTTCTAATCATTGAACCTTTTAGACTGCCAGTCTGGCATGGTCTGTATTGCTCTACAGCTCTGATACATGGACCCTAAGTGACTTTTCATGATAAACATTTTTTTTCCGTTTTGTAGATGATTTTTTTTAACCCTGTGGCGCTTTTACAATCAATTTGTCAAATGGGAGGATTTGATTTTTTGTGATCTTTGTGATTTTTGTGATGTTATCATAAAAATTCCTATTTTTTTTTTGAGGATGTTTTTGTTCTTTTAAATAAATGAGAAACCAAATAAAACTCAAAGGAATTACCTTAAAACTAGCCCCAATATACATTAAAATGTAACAAAAACTTGTTTTGATACAATTCTATAAGTTTCGCTTGGCACATAAATCATTTAATAATGAAGAAAGTTTTTCTTAGGTAACTCTCATATAAAGAACAAAGAACTTTGTTAAAAATATACATTTTTTATGGCCAGACAGTGAAAAATCACATCATCCCTTTTGACTTTTTGATCGTAAAGGTGCAAGGATGACAACAAAGTACAGATGGTTATCCAATCCAAAAATTTCAATCTAAAATTTACGATCTTTTTTCGATGTACGTAAAATTGTTTTCAGTTTGAGAATCTCTACCTCAGGGCGATTTATCGTCCTTTTATCTCCCCTTTATGGCGATAAGGCGATACAATCTGTGTACCGGGGGGATGATTTAATTTGCGGCAGGGATGAATGCTTTACTAGCCCTGACCTGTACATGTCCCGAGTCAAACATTGCGTGAATTCCTCTCCATCGCGTAAATAAAATAAAAAAAAACGTATGCAAGCTATAACAGCACCTCTAGTGAGAGATTAAGATTTTGTGTATATTTTTTTACACAATGGAGGCAATGTTTCATACTTGGGGTGTGGAACTGTATATCATGCTTTCCTGTGAGGGATGAGGGGGAAGTGAAGGAAATGGGCGATGCTGCAAAGTGCGTAATTTTTGAGTAATGGTTATTTTATGTGCGTGTTGTTTTTGTAAAGCATATTTTTCAGACACATTTAAAAAGTGTAGTATTTTATTTTTTACTTGAAATCATATTTTGTCAATCGTCACTTGATCGCGGTCCACTGCTTTTTTAAATTTATTTTTCTTTTTTCTTCTTCTCCACCACGCAGTTCTAGTATTTCTCACATATGGAAGACCAGTGCATCTCCTCATCTCAATTGACCACACTATCCGTTCTTGTACGAAAACTCCAAAATATCTCTCTTTCACAGCCTTATGTGCCGGAAACTGTTCTTTTCCATCACTTTTAGCAGTCTCAGAACAGTTAGCAACAGAAAAAACACCGCATCAGCTCACCTCAATTGACCTCGTTGGCTATTTTTGTGCCAAAAACCTCCAAATGGCTCTCTCTCTCCGCCTTATGTGCTGGAAACTGCTCTTCTCCATCATTTTTAGTAGTCCCAGAACAGTTTACAATAGGTTTAATCAGTGCATATGCTCACCTCAATCGACCGCATTGGCTATTTTTGTACGAAACACCCCTAAATGACTCTCATTCCAAGACTTATGTGTCTTAAACTGTTCTTATCTATCGCTTTTAGCAGCCCCAAAACAGTTCCAGTAACTGCATCTCCTAAATTAAATCGACCACATTTGCTATGTTTATGCCAAAACTTTCAAATGATTCTCTTTCCCAACCTTATGTGCAGAAAACTGTTCTTCTTCATAACATTGAACATTCTCAGAACAGTTCACAATTAGAAGATCACTGCATCAAATCACCTCAATCGACCACATTGGCTATGTTTGTTCCAAAAATCCTAAATAAACTGGTTCTCCCAGCTTAATGTGCTGGAAACTGTTCTTTTCTCTCACGCCCAGAAGTCCCAAAAGAGTTTTATATAAGATCACTGCATCTGCTTACCTCAATTGACCACATTGGCTATGTTTGTACCAAAACCCTCAAAAAGATTCTCCCAGATTTATGTGGTGGAAGCTGTTCTTCTCCATCACATTCAACAGTTTCAGAAAATTTCAATAGGAAGATCAGTGCATCTTCTCACCTCAATTGACCACATTGGCTATGTTTGTGCCAAAAACTCCAAAATATCTCTCTCTCTCCGAGCCTAATATGTTGGAAAGTGTTCTTCTCCATCACTTGCAGCAGTCCCAAAACAGTTTACCGTAGGAAGATCAGTGCATCTGCTCACCTGTAGGTTGGAACTGGCCATCCTTGAGCCACACACGCCAGGATGACCCTCTCACCCAGCCCGACGTGCCGGGAACTGTGCTTTTCTACGGTGACGCGAGGCTGGACACTCCCTTTAGGCTCAGTGATGATCACATGACCTAAACAAACAAGAAGTTAAAAATTAAATTGTGGAATATTTGGTGCATTGCGAGAAGGAAACTTTTACAGTAGATGTGGAATGCAAATGAGGAGAAAATCGATCCACATGTCTTCTGGCTATTTAACATTGCCGTTTGGCTCTTTGATGATGTGATATAGATACACATTATAATCGTTAGGTTTAGGTTGGAATTACGTACGTTTGACGTATTGACAATAATTATAACTAGACATGTAAAATTTATTTATCGCATATTTCATGAACATTTATAAGATAACTAACATTATTCTCGAAGTTTCGTTAGCGACGTAGCTAACGTCCTCAAAACACACCCTCTCCGCACGACGATTTCATGAGTTGAAGATTGCACATGAGTTTATCCTCTGTCGTCGTGCGGAGAGGGTGTCTCCTGAACGAAACGTCGAGAATAATGTAAGTTATCTTATAACGGTTCGTGTAATATCCGGTAAATAAATTTTAACTGTGTAATTATAATTGTTGTAAACACATTATAATTGTTATTAATAGATTTAAAATTAAAGTGTTCAAGATTTGTTCACGACTCATATCTTTGAAAAACTGCCCGTTTATGGAAAGTTCTTAAATGGATAATTTCACTGGGAACCGATCCCACGACTTGTGATTACGAGTCCGTAGCGTTAACCACTAGACTACGAACCAGTCAAGGTACTTTAGTAAGCAATTGGCAATTCAAAATATTTTCTTTGATATTTTCGGGAATGAAATGTGAAACTTCAATGCTGATTCGCGTATCATGGAGATGAAGCGCTTCACAATATCTAAGTGGGTCGGCATCTACATAGTTCACAGCAGTCTTCCCAAGTCTGACTCCAGGAATACTAAATTACCTGCAAACTCCAATTATAACAATTTGCCGGTTAAATCTAGGTCAATTATTTGGTCTGCGAGAGCCTGTTCAGACGAAGCCAGTGAGCAAAGGATAGCAGTTAAAATAATACGTTCGAGACTTTAGTTACTCACTAGCATATTCGTATTATGCAGATACGCCTATAATTAAATAACAATCTTCTAACAAATCAGTCCGTAGTCTAGTGGTTAACGCTTCACACTCGTAATCGGAAAGTAGTGGGCTCGAAGGAGCACAAAAACATACATTTAATCTCTACACTTGCATGTACGTTTGCCGCAAAAATCAATCGTATTTATGAGAAGTATCTCCAGTCTTCATTCAGCCTTACAGAATATGGGTATGACTTCAGGATTGACGCTCTCTGTGACGACTACCAAGCCTGCAAATTGCTCTTTAAATGTGAAAACAGCGCTCACCAAAATGAATCATCTAAGTATCGCTGTGTGTTTCCAAAATTCGCCATCTTCAACACGCAACCTTGTTAAGAAATTGGCATTTTGAATGTCGGTGATGGCGGATTTTAGAAATATCCGTTGACAAGCGTTGTTTTTAGTCAAGATATAGAGTACACAATGGCTAACTACTTATATAGTGGCAAAAATAATCAAAGATTATGCTCCTGAAGATGCTATATTAGGCGAAAACGTTTGAGCAAAAAAATGAAATAAAAAGTGAATTAAAGCTCTGTTTTATCCTATTGAATTTTTAAATAAAAATTATTTCATCTTCTTCATTCTACCTCAGCCTTTTGCAGTCCACTCATGGACGTAGGCTTAGTCCAATCCCTTCCATTTCTGTCTATTTGCTGCTGTATTCAGCCACCATCTGCATACAGTTCCCTTGATGTCGTCCAGTCATCTCAGTTGGGGTCTCCCAAGTCCCTGCTTGGACATTCTGATCCACCTCTGGGCGATTCTTTTCAGCCACCGGTCTTGGTCCTGCCTTGCAAAGTGACCAGCCAAGTAGCCTGCACTCGCTGTATTAAATGAGTTACACCAGTGCGTCTACGGATCTCCTGGTTTGGAACCGTGTCTCTAAGACTGAATCCCAGCATCCTACTTTCAATCACTCTTTGGTACGTCCATAGTGTTTTTTTTAAAAGAATCGTTTATTTAACTACGCAAAACTGCAGTGAATACTATACCATTACTTGTTTACTATATCCGTTTCAACACGCCAGTAAATTTGTATGGAGCGCTTTGTATTTTACCTGGATAGGCACTGACGTGCACTTCTCCCGTCAGCTTATGCACTGTCCTGCAAGTAAAGGACTTGAAGCCGTCTCCAGGAACTGCGTCGCTGATGTAAAGATCGCCGTTACTCAGGACCGCGTACTTTCCTCCTAAAACAAATAATATTATTATGATTTATCTTGGGTTATTTTTCATGAAATTGCGGTTTAATTTATGTATTTTTCACAAAATCGTTTACGTTATATGACTCACTCTGACGGATCTGGTTATTGTGTTTGCGGGACAGTGATTTAAGAAACACTCATTTCGCACAGAACCACCGCCCGTATTTATATGTGGGGCAATGCTTTTTCTGGCCTATGCGAGAAGCAGCTAGATACTTCCATAGCGTGTTTTTCGACATTATACCAGATATATCAAACTCACGCACATGTAGGTACAGTTCGCAACACGCCTAGGCACACAATCACAAGAGCCCATGCATTCGTAATAAGATTTTATTCTTAGCGAATTAAAAACACTAAATATTGCTTGCCTTGATTTCGACTGCAAAAACATCTTTACATTTATTACATCCCACTGTGTCTTACATTTCTAAGGCTCTTCGAATGTTGTCATCGAAAAAATAAAAATACTTCAAAATTAAAATCCAAACCTCAAAAGGAGATAAAAGGATGAGTGTTCAGCCTTAATCTAATCTAAGTTGCAAATATATGTAACATTAAAGATTCACACTATATGCATTTTTAAAAGCAGACACGTATAAGTTTACGCTTAAACATGCCGCATGTGGAACTACAATGTAAAAACCCGAATCTCAAATGAGCATACACCCTGCAACTCCTGCTGACTTAAACAAACTATAAATCAAGGAAATGAGAATGTATATAGAATTTGAGATGATAGGATCCCATGCGTCGTTCTTAAAGGGATCCCAACCGGATGCAGACCTTCGGGAAGACCTCTTAACAGATGGAATGTCAGATAGCAGTCCATTGTACATGAGGCTGAAGAAGCAACACAAACAGATGTAAAGTTAGCAGTGGTGAAGGGTGCCATCCACGCCGGTTCTCATCGGATTCTCTTTTAAAATGATGTAACAAAGTAGTTAAAAATATAGTCAAAAAGTAAAAAAATACATTTAAATCCAAAGAAACAATACGTATTTTTTCTCCATTGATACCATGCAGTCTACTTTATTATCATTTTTGCCTCATTTTAAACGGAAAACCGATGGGAATCGGCTCGCCACTGATTGGCTAGATGAACAGGAACCTTACCGATGTCAGCGCTGGGATAGATGTTGATGCTGCCGTCTTGCAGCCAGGATGTGACCAGCACGAAGTCGCTGACGTAGGTGGGCACCTGGCAGCGCAGCACCGCAGTATTACCGCTGATGATGTACTCGTCGTACACCTTCACCTCGTAGCTCTGTCGGACCACTGGAGACAAAAACGAAGTCTGAAAATTCTAAATATCCCTGGGCTATGTGACGTCACCCATACAAAATTCCCGATGATCAGGGAATTATGGCTAGTTTGCAGGATTTAGCAGTCAAAGAACACACTACTCTATTTAATTTTTCATATGATAAATATAATTTTTTTAAGAAATCCTGTGCGGGAGACTCCCTAGATTTTAGAGACTCTAGGGGTCTATGCCACTTGTTGTAGTGCCGCAGAGGTGTACGAGCTTGGTCGTCGCTACAAAGCGCCAATACTCAAGCAAGACCCAGTTGCTGCAAGGCTGGACGGACCTTTGGTGACCGGTCATTGGTAAAGGTTTATGAATTTTTCAACCCAGCGAAGAGCAAATTTGAAAATATAAATGTATATTTTTTGTGCTCCGTCGGGATTCGAATCCACAACCTTCCCATTTAAAGTCCGCAGTGTTACCACTGAGCTACGGACCGGTCAATTAAGAAATCATTAAATATAATATAATAAATTATTATTAAGAAATGCACACAAATACTATTTTTTAAGGCAGAACATATTAATGGTTGTGAAATTTCTACGTAAAATAACACATAAAGCTGAATATTCTGCGGCACTACAAAAAGTTCTTGGTTGGTAACACACATATTTAAAGTTTTTTCTGATTAGAGTTTTCATCTGAGAAACCCATGTTAGCTTAATATGTCACTTGTTCAGTTTTAGCTGTAAAGTATCGAAATGATAAACATAATAAAATATGTTTCAAATGTGTTATTCAAAACGAAATAAAAAGTATAAACAAACTAAACCAAGTCGTATCAATCTGAAGTATCACTGTCTTCCATTACATACGGCTCATATGTACCCGGTAGTTAGATGTTTAATACGAATAGTTAATTTCTATAGCTATATCAACGTCTGGATAATCGATCGTTACATATAATGTGGTACATACTAAATGTTGGGTATTAGCTAAACAATAGCGCCTCCTTAATCACTCCTATGCTGTCTAGTATATATTTGAATGCACGTACATTTCCTCGTATGTACATAATGTGTTACATACAAAATATGTATTTAACATTATATATGTATGTACCAATTCGGCTACTTCTGAATTTTCAATGGGAACAGTTGAACTATTCGCATTTTGCTATTCGAATTGAATTATCTATACAAACACATAAAATATCATCATCATGAACATCACCATTAAGGGCACAACAACCCAGGGTGGGTATTGGCTTCCTTGATTAACTGCAGCCGCCGCTGCCTGTCTAACGCCTTTCTTCTACAGTTCCATACTCCTATCGCACGACAATCTGCCACAACTCCGTCCAGCCATCTTAATATGGATCTTTCCAACTTCCTGCAATTCTTTGTGTTCTTGATCATAACAATCCTAACCATCCAAGTGTCACTAATTCACTGATACAATTGAGGACTTGATTACACCCGTGAGACTGATTTGCATAAATCTTGTCATTCGCAACGCAACTCCGAATGTGACTATTCGAAAGTAACAATTTTTTTCCAACTATTCAAATGTGTCGTTAATTCACTAATGAAATCATAGGTAAAGCGCATATTGAAATCTTATTTCATATTTTTTACCATAAATCCTGACATTCGTAACACAGCTCTAAATGCGACTATTCGAAAGTGACTATTTATTTCCAATTATTCGCAAATACAACCCAACGCCTATTTCCAGTACAACTTCAACGCATATTTAATAGCCTGTATTATTTCTAATCGGTGACTAATTGCCAGATGAATACTAGTTAGTCAGCTTTGTAAGCGTTTACACAAAATTACTTATTTAACTGCGAGATTTTCATCACATTCTAAGATCACTAATATAGAAGTCTAATTTAATCACACAGCGTTTCATGGCATTTTTTATTTAATTTCTCATTTATTTGTTTTTTGCTTCTTAAGACTCTGAATGATAATGGTCCACTGTCATATTATGCTTGTTTGCCTTCTGTCTATCAGAGATAATTTCACATGAGCAATGTTTGTACGTGTACCTTCTAGATCAATGTGTTTTATGAATGCTACAAATTGATTTTGAAAATATTAAAAACCTCTCTTACTCTATCGTATTTACGTTTTGTTCTTAGACCGGATTGGGTAGAATGTGATTCTTAAGGCAATTTAATTTACAGGTCATCTTTGAATCAAATGGTAGATAAGCCAAACAAGCACTGAGGGGGCAATTACCTGCCCTCACGCGCACCTCCCTGAACAGAATGATGTCCACATGATTAGTTTTTTATACAAAAGTACTCGCGCTACTGCTTCACAAAAAAGCCGAAGAAGCACGACCGACTTCGGCTCATTCCGACAAACGAAGGCGTTACCTACTCTGACGTGCATTCCTTTCCTACCCTGAACAGGATGACATCTACGTGATTAGTTTTTTTACAAAAGTACTTGCACTGTTGCTTCGTGGAAAAACCGAATAAGCCCGACCGACTTCGGCTCGTCCCGACAAACGAAGTCATTACCTGCCCTGACATGCACCTCCCTGGACAGGATGACGCCTACGTGGTTGGACAGCCTGCACCTGTATGCTGCCGCATGGACATCTCTCCTCAGCTGCTCTGCCGGGAACGGAGACAGCAGCAGGGAGCCGTTGGCCAGCACGGTGCGGAGACCTTCCAGCCTGCTTGCGGGAGACTCGTCGGCCAGGATCCATTCCACCTGGAGACAAAGAAAAAAAAGAGGAAAATGAGTTTTTGTTCAAAATGTCGAGGTTCTTTCCCGTATAAATACTAGAGCAGAAATCTAGATGTGATTCTAAGGAAAAAAACGGGTTGATTTTAGCCACATAGTGAGAAATACCTACTCGTATTCATGTCAATTCTGTTTCGGGTAAGGTCGGTAAGAGTTGCAGGGCTTATGTTTTTTTGACGCCTGGGATTTTATTTTAACGGTGAAGGTGAATTCCTTGATTTATAGGTTGGTATGAGGCTGACCACGCATACAGATAAAAAAATGCTCACTTTCTCAATGTCACCCCTTATTTACGGAAGGTCGGCAAAGGTGCTGGGCTTATGTTCATTTGAGGATTGGATTTTATTTTTCTAAAAGCACATGCAGCATTTGTAAGCGCCAACTTATACGTGTCTGTTTATGGGCATGCATTTTATATGAATCTTAAATGTTACTTCATCTTTGCAACGTCGATTATTTATTATCAGCGTGAAGTTACTGTTTATGTGCAAAAGTACATTAAAAATAATCTTAAATTGGAAATGGGTAACAATTTTAATGAACGTAATATATTTTTGTATTGCGTACTCTTTTAGATTCTGGCCACCCCTAATGGAATTGTGAGAGCGTGAGAGTAAGTGAGAGAAACAATTGGGATTTTTTACAGCTTCCATTAAAAAGGATAGAAATACATTAGCTGAGCAAATGTTGACAAAAATGGTCGCCACTCAAAAAAAAAAATGTCTCTGCAGGATCCACTTTATATATTTCAAAGGGAGAGAGAATGATAGATTTATAAATAAATGTAAAGAAAGATAGATAGGTAGATAGATATCTAAATAAATACATAAATTTCAGGCAGATTTGTTTGATGATCGCTGTTGCCTCCTTGATCCTTCAAGATCCAGGGACCCGTTAATATAATTTTTAATCTAAGTGGCAAACATATTTAACTTATAAGATTCATATTTAATGCATTCCCATTAGCAGAAACGGAACAGTCAGCGCTTACACATACCGCATGTGGATTTAAACAAAACCCAATCTCAAATGAACACACCCCTGCAACTCTTACTGACCTTCCCTGAAACAGGAGTAACATAGGCAAAGTGATTTTTTTTTAAATATGGATGGTTAGCCTTAAACCAATATATAGGTCAAGGAACCAGTTTATAAAATAAAACGTATTTTGTTCATCACAGGTGAAAAATGCTTTTGAAAAAATGTTTTTTTTTGTGTCCCACCGGTAATCGAACCCACAATGTTGCAATTAAGAGTTTCTAGCTTTAACCACTAGTCTATGATAGGTCATAGGTCGTCATAGGTAATGAAGATAAGGTAAAAAAAGTGTGAAATGGAGGGTCAAAGGTAAGCGTGAAATAGGAAGACCGAGAAAAGAATGAATAAATCAAATAAACGAAATTTTAAGAATGTCTTCAATAAGTGCGAAAGAGGAAAGAGAATGGATAAAGAGAGAATGTTGAAGAGATGGAAAAAGTTTTCAGAACAGAACGAAATGGAGACGCATATGCAGAGTTACTAGTCACCCCGAACTGAATAGGCAACATATTTCAAGAAAATCTTCTGGTCAGAGACGTGTCCATGACTTTTAAAAGTAAAAGGAGGAAAGCTATTACAAAGATCGAAAAACTATTTGAAAACATTGTTTATCTTCTAGTTGCAAAGATATGTAACATGCATTGCTACGAGCAGACAATTGTAAGTTCACACCCACACATGCCGCATGTGGACTTACAACATAAAAACAAAATCTCAAACGAACACAAGCACTGCAACTCTTGACGACCGTCCTAAAACAAGGTGGACATTGATAAAGTGAACCATTTTTTACGGGATGAGTGTTCAGCTTTTATCTAATCTAAGTTGCAAATATATGTAATATTAAAGATTCACATTATATGCATTTGCACAAGCAGACACGTATAAGTTCGCGCTTAAACATGCCGCATGTGGGCCTACAATCTTAAACAATTTTTACAATATAGGAGGTCAGCTTTATACCAAACTATAAGTCAAGAAACTTCTAAAAGATTGCTCATTTCATAAAACATGTCTATTGTGTAAGCAAAGAAAATTCCCGTGTAAAAATTGTCATATTAAAGTCAAACCTTGTACTATGTTTTTTTTTTAAATAATCTCAAAACAAAATAACAAAACGTTGCAATTTTCAAAATACAATAACTTTGCTATCTCGCTAGCGAAGCGTCTTTTGTCGGGAGGAAAAGGTGTCTGAGGATTTTCCTTTATAAGCAAAAGACACATTGGAAAAAGCTGCGCGCGGGAGCTTTCTCGCAGGTTGGACCGTGTAATGGAAAAGTTTGTTTTCGCCATTAGGTGCGCCACTGACGACGTCTAGACTCCATTTTCCAGTTTAAAGTTTTACATTTTCAGCATCTGAGTTTTCGCTTCAGTAAAAGGGCAATGTAAAAGTTGATAATGTTAACACTGCACACGGATTTGTGTAAAAAACAGTCAATTTTCGTTGCTTGAAATCTGTGTTAGGGATTTTATGTTTACTTGAAACCAGGGTGACATTCAAAAAAATTACAGAGAAGATGATCATTCCCATAACAGCCTATAAATCTTTATGTTAGATGTAGAAGCTAGAGATGACACAAAGAAAAACCAAAGGACCACGGAAATGTTATGATTTATAGTTTCAATTGAAAAAAAAATTCTGTTGATTTATTTCACACAATTTATTTTAAGATTCCATTCATTATTGGTTCGTTCAATAAGAAAAAGAAATCTTCCAATATAAGTCTCCTGATACAGACAGCTTTGACCCTTTTTATAGCATGACATAAGGATGGTTATTGAAACATTGGAAACTGGGACATGCAAAATTGTGTCAGAATATTCTATTTAGAATATTCGAGCAAAACTCACACCATCGAACAAATACAAGTTTAATTACACAGCCTCAGACAAAAGTAAAAACAAACAGACACACAACCACATTGTCGTAACAATATGAAAGGAAGCTGTTCTTAGAATGATCATGGGCAGAAAATTCGAACATTCACAATGATCACAAAAGCCTAAGAAAAAGTTTGACAGATAGAAGAGACAATTTTGGAGACATCATATCTCCAGGTCGTGAAAGACTCACACGCATCGTGGCTAATCAGATCCCAATCCTTAAAAGTAAAACATTACCAAATCGCTTTTGCAATGACCACATATGAAAGGCTTGTGAAATTGAGGACATGATGGACGTTGTTTATCTTTTAGTTGCAAAGATATGTAACATGCATTGCTACGAGCAGACAATTGTAAGTTCGCACCCACGCAAAATCTCAAACGACCGGTCCGTAGCTCAGTGGTAGCACTGCGGACTCTGAATGGGAAGGTTGTGGGTTCGATTCCCGGCGGAGCACAAAAAATATACCGTTTATATTTTCAAATTTGCTCTTCGCTGGGTTGAAAAATTCATAAACCTATACCAATGACCGGTCACCAAAGGTCCATCCAGCCTTACAGCAACTGAGTCTTGCTTGAGAATTGGCGCTTTGTAGCGACGACGATCAAGCTCGTAAAAAGGTCGATAGCTCGATTGGTAGAATGCTTGCATTCCATGCCGAGAGCAAGGGTTCGATCTCAAAGGTTTACTCAGCCTTCACAAGAAATGAGAACCAACCCCCCCGGGAGCTGGGAAACCCCCCACTTCACTGAAGTGTATATAAGTAAGGCCGGCCCCCTTACCTGTAAAAATAAATAGGTCCCAAAGCGCCACATGCGACCCCTTCGGGGATAACGCAGGCAAGAAGTTACACTATATGTGTAGCTTAGTTGCCTTATGGACAGATTCCTTGACTGATAGGTTGGTATGCGGCTGACCACCCATACTGTAAAAAATGGTTCACTTTGCCAATGTCACCCCTGCTTCAGGGAAGGTCGGCAAGAGTTGCAGGGCTTATGTTCATTTGAAATTGTATTTTTTTATATTGAAGGTCCACATGCGGCATATTTAAGCGCGAAATCATGCATGTCTGCTTGTGGGAATGCATTTAATATGATGTAGAAAAAAAAGCTGGAAGTCCCCATCTAATGATCACTATGAGCCGATATGAAGTGTTTTTTTGTAAAACACAGACCAATATTTGAATCATGAAATAGAAGAAAATAAGTGGCATGAATATGGCATATAATAATATTAATTCATTTATAATCTAAATTGCAAAGATATGTAAACATGCAAAGCTCATATCAAATGCAGGCCCACAAACAGACACGCGTAAGTTCGCGCTTACTAAATTTGCTGAATGTGTACTTACAAATTAAAGTCCCATCTTCAAATGAACATACAACCTGCAATTTTTGCCTGCGTTCCTTGGAACATTTCTGACTTTGGCAAAGTGAACCATTTTTACAGAATGGGTGGTCAGCCTCATATCAACCTATAAGTCAAGGGATATGGCTAAGTTTGAAAATTTCGGCACAGCATTTAAATTTAAAGGCTTATCGGTTTATCATTATACGGTAAATACAAGGTTTTACCGGCAAAATAGCGCGGTTGTTACGGCAAGCTGTTGCACTATTTTATTAAGTCTGCATTACCGTACTAACACGGGCCATACGCCCCCCCCCAGTGTTTGTTTGGCTTATCTGCCATTTGATTCAAAGATGACCGTTCAATAAAATTGTATTTAGAATCACATTCTACATACTCTGAGCTAGGAAAAAACACTAAACACGATAATGTGGGAGTTTTCATAAGACACATTGGCCCAGTACACATGCAAATATTGCTCGTGTGAAATTACGTCTGATGGACATACGACAAACAAGCACTAAGGGGACGCATTAGTATTTCACATGTTCTATATCTATAATCTATAATCTAAGCTGCAAGGATATGTTAACATTTAAGGTTCATATGAAATGCATGCCTACAGACAGGCACATGTAGGTTCGTGCCTACACATTCTGCATGTGTGCATACAAATAAAGAAAACCTCACATGGACATACACCTTTCAACTCCTGCCGCCGTTCCCTGAACCGGGGTGGCATTGGCAAAAGTGAACCGATTTTTACAGCACGGGTGGTCAGCCTCGTACCAACCTATCAGTCAAGGAGCACATGTTGACTAGAATAATTACATACGCCACCAATATACAACAAAACGTTGAAACTAGCCCATAACAACGCAATGACACTAAGCTGAACATATAGTGGAACATCTTTCCACGTTGTTCCCGATTAGTTTAAATGAGGCGCGTGAAAAGTACAATTTTTACAGGGAAGGGGGCCTTACGTCAATCAGTAAAGTTAAAGCAGGGGTGTCCCAGCTCCCGGGGGGGCTGGTTCTCATTCCTTGTGGAGGCTGAGTTAACATTGCCGATATTTTATTTTGGGGTTGAAATAAATACCAAAAGCGACAAATCATACCTGACACCCTAGATAGGTATTGAACGCTAAGCCTCGGTATGGAATGCAAACACTTTACCAACTGAACGATCGCATCTAAGCTACAAAAATAGCGTAACGCGTTATCCTCGAACGGGTTTCATGTGGGGCGTGGAACCTTATTATTTTAACAGGTAAAGAGGCCGGGCTTACGCCAACCACTTAATCAAAGTGTAATTTGATTATTGTAAATATTCTTGCTGAATAAAATGTCCGGGTTTCATTTTATTTTGAGCTTGAAAAAAACTCCGAAACCGGAAATCGTTTCTAAATCCCTTATTTTGGTACATATTTAGTATTATATATGATTGAAATCAAACAGTCATGTCAATTTGTGATACAATTACTGTCACAATCATTAGTATATCAATACATATGAATGCTTGTTATACGAGTATATCTACCTTTTAATAATAAATCAGATATAAGGGTTTCTGCACCGTGAATGGTCCTTCATAAAAATGCCCGGCGCAGAAATAAGTAATGAACGACCCTTATCAAGGATTATTGTTCCTTTATGACAATTTAAGGAAAAATCTCCTTTGTCCAAGAACACAAAGCAAATATTAGAGACCTAATACGAGTACCGACTTAGTCTCTACATTATATTGGTCTAGCGACCTTATTTTTGGAATAAATTTTCTTCTCATGGGGTTCGAATCACTCGGATCCCTTTTCAATTCCCAAGGTGATGTTGAATGGATACGTCAGCCAAATTGCCTGTAAATTCCGGAGGCTTAGTAGTAGTTGGTCATATCTATGTAGATATTAAAGAAGGTCATCATAAATATTTGACCATATATGTTTAATCTAAGTTGCAAACAAATATTGACATTTTAGACTCATCTTAAATGCATGTCCACATAAAGCACAAACTGCATGTGTACATACGAAATTAACCAAACCTAATATAAACATAAACTTTTATTTTTAAATCCTGTGCGGGAGACTTTCTAGATATCAGAGACTCTAAGGGTCTATGACACTTGTTGTAGTGCTACAGAGGTATTGTTTATGAGCTTGATTATCGCTACAAAGCGACAATGCTCACGAAATACCCAGTTGCTTTAAGGCTGGATGGGCCTTTAGTGACCGGTCTTTGTTAAAGGTATATGAATTTTTCATCCGGCGAAGAGCATATTAAAGAATGAATGATGATAGACTGACAAAATATACATACAGAGGAAGTGTGAAAGGAAAAAGAGGTAAGAGACTACTGATAAAAGAATGAAGAGATCAGATTGAGGAGATTGTGAAAGAATATAATTTCTAAAATGACTGTAAAAGAGGTAAATGTATTAAAAAGATGAAAGAATGAATTGAAAGAGGTATGTAAGGATGGGAAGAAATTGGGAAGCTCTAGAGGCTCTGGCCACTCGTAGCGGGATGACAACACAGTAACAGTTACAGTTACAGTTACAGTATACCTACTTTTGCTTCCATGGAATATGTGCCACTGAACATACATACTGTTACGAAATTAGGGTTCAAAAGTCTTTCAAATTAAAATACACAGGTCTTCTTATACAGTTGTTTATTTTACACTTTTAAATAATTTATTTTCCCAAAGCTTTCTCGACTATTCAACTTGGTTTCTGTTCACTGATCAAGTTAGTTCTATGTGTTTGTAAATCTCGTATGATACTGCTCGCCCTGCAAGCCACTGGCACCCTTCTTATACTCTTTAAAACAGTACAATCTAGACCTATATTTGCTAGACAGTTCCAGAAAGGCATAGTAATTATTATTTCTCGATGCTGCACGTATTTTATTCAATGATTTCTACCCACACAATACAATACAGAATTCCTATAACTAATACCTACTTATTTTAAATATTTATATTTCATATTTACATAACAATACTATTGAGAATTGCAGAAGTCGTATTTGAGTTATGAAATAGCATTGGCAAGACAAGACGTCCAAGTTTGATGATAAATTTGTCTGCTAGGAGAATACCGCACCGTGGTTCAGACTGTATCAGTTGTACAATACTCGTACAAGCTCCATTCACAGACCGACAACGTGAAATGTGAGAGGACTTGCAGTTAAAACTATTTGCAATTGTGCTTTAGTTATGATGTGCAATATAGTTATTCCAGAATTTGAGATATCATTTATATTGTAAGGAATGAAAAAAAAAAAACGGATTTTACTGACCGTGTAAAAGAGAAGAACGATTTTCTCACTACTTCTCCTACTGCCGACGCTGACGTCATGCGACAAGACATTGCATGCATTTTGCGCGCTGCTCGACTACCTACCCATAATATCAGTACTGCCGAGCGTAAAGCAATTTTTAACTTACGTAATAATAAAAACATTGTCATTCTACAGGCGGACAAAGGAAATGCAACAGTTGTGATGGACACAGAGGAGTATGATGACAAAGTTAAGGACCTGCTTAGTTGTCAAATATACGAAAAAGTCAAGCATTGTCCTACACCTAAAATTGTCAAATTAACTTCTAGTGTCATAAGCAGCAAGGATTCCCCCATACCTACTGACTTACAAAAAGGAATGTGCAGCAGCAGCCCACAAGCCCCTAAGTTTTATGGACTACCCAAGATCCACAAAACAGGGTGCCCTCTGAGACCCATTGTATCGCAAATTAACGCTCCAACTCATGGCCTCGCACAGCACCTTTCTAAAGTCCTGCAACCGCTAACCGGCCACACTAGGTCCTTTGTCAGAAATTCTGAACATTTCGTCACTTTATTAAGGAACATCGTACTTACCGAAAGGGATATTCTGGTGAGTTTTGACGTTGAATCTCTTTATACCAATGTCCCCGTCGAAGATAGCATTGACATTATCAAAGATTTACTACAGCAGCATCAAATCTCTGAAAACTATTTAGAACCTCTGAGACATTGCCTCACACAGAACTACTTTCTCTGGAAAGGTGACTTCTACATTCAAAAGGATGGTGTCGCTATGGGATCTCCCATTGCGCCAGTTGTTGCCAACCTCTTTATGGAGAACTTCGAGGAAAAAGCTCTTAGCTCTGCTACACACTCTCCTTCTCATTGGTACAGATATGTAGACGATACATTCTGTGTTTATCCACACGGACGAGAGAACTTGACTGATTTCTTATCTCACCTGAACCGTGTACACCCCCAGATTAAGTTCACGATGGAGATAGAAACTGACAATTCCATTCCATTCCTGGATGTATTGGTGCGCAGGAGGTTAGACGGCAGTCTGGGTCACTCTGTTTACAGGAAGCCCACACACACCAACAGATACCTTCACAAAACCTCGCATCATCACCCCGCACAATTGATGTCAGTTCCCTCTTCTTTATTGACTCGAGCCAGAAGAATTTGTGACGAAGAAAGCCTCGAAGCGGAAGAACACACCATCCGCGAGACTCTCACATCCAACGGTTACGCTCCTGCTCTGAACAGAGTAAAAAGCAAAAAATCTACCACTTCATATGATGTTCCAAGAAGTGGAGCATACTTACCATACATACGGGGTCTGACAGACAAGATTAGCCGTGTACTCTTAAAGGCTAACATCAAAACAACTTTCAGTCCTCCGTCCTCCATCTTTCAAATGCTCCGAAGTGTAAAAGATAGTACCCCGTTGGATTCTCCAGGAGTGTACAGGGTCCCTTGCGAATGCGGAGCCTTTTATATTGGACAAACCAAGCGCAGCATCAACACCCGGTTGAAGGAACACATTGGTGCAGTTAAGACGAATAACCCAAACAAGTCTGCTATCTGTGAACATTCACAGGAAGGGGTGAATCATCTTATCAGATTTGATAAAACAAAGATTCTATCTAAAGAAAGATTTCTCATCCCCCGACTTGTGAAGGAAGCAATCGAAATTCACAGGCACCCCAACTTCAACAGAGATGACAGCTACAAACTTTCCAGTATATGGAGGCCAGTACTAACCTCAATGATCCACCCTTTCATTAATCGGACGATTTCACAACAAGACATAATATCGTCCTTCTGTACAACTGGAGCTATAGTGACATCTA
This sequence comes from Agapetus fuscipes, assembly GCA_951799405.1. Classification (NCBI taxonomy): domain Eukaryota; kingdom Metazoa; phylum Arthropoda; class Insecta; order Trichoptera; family Glossosomatidae; genus Agapetus; species Agapetus fuscipes. Next base: position 3,887,919 of record OX637334.1, on the reverse strand, counting down.
TGGACGCATCACCGAAGGTTATTAAAAATACCTATAACCTTCGGCCCCGAACAAACAACAATAATTCAACAGTTCGTGGTTCCTTTTTGTGAAGGACACACGTCTCCTGAAGACGTCGGATATGACTCCGACGAAACGTAGAGAAAATCGTTCTTCTCTTTTACACGGTCAGTAAAATCCGTTTTTTTTTTTCATTCCTTACAATGTCTAACGACCGTAATCATAATTTAAAATCTTTAATATCATTTATAATCTATAATCTAAGTTAAAATATACTTACATTTAAAAAATCGTATTGAGTGCATTCTTACTAATAGGCACGTGTATGTTCGCTCTTACAAATGCTGCATGTCTACTTACAAAGCAAAATCAAAGCCTCAAATGAATATAAACCCTGCCATTTTTGCCAACCTTCCTTGTAACATTGGTAAAGTGAACCATTTTTTACAGTATGGGGGGTCAGTTTAAATTAACCTTTAAGTCAAGGAATAATAATAATTAGTAAGATTAAAATTTATGATGGATTGACAAAAATGGCACTTAATCTGCGGTGATGGCAGCTAAAATTTAAAATAATGTTTATTCCTTGTTTTTCAATGTTTTTTTTTCATTATTTGTACGTACATATATTTTCTTTGCGATACTGGTTGGAATAAGGAGGCTTAAATATAGAAGGTACGAATTGGCTCACTTTGCCAAAGTCACCCTTGTTGTGCTGCCCCACTTACCTGGGAAAATAAGCTGATCCCACTCCCCACATGTTACTCCTTCGGGGTAATAGTAGTAAGAAGGGCAACTAATTGTGCAGCCAAGTTTTATGAAAGTCCAAAAAAACTGGACGAAAAAGTAACTTTTCTGAAAAAAAATCCAATTTAAAGCTTCCATTAATTTGACTTGTAATTTATACACAATTCATTCACACAAAAAAGAATGCCTAACTCTCTTAAGAGATTTTTTCGTTCGTAAAACAAAGTCATCCACCTCGCGACTCCGTTTTCCCCTCGGTAAAACGAACAAAGGTAAACTTGAAAAAGTCTGGCGTGAAATTTCCGCGTAGGTGGTAAATTCAATTTATGTTTTTCGCGCCAAGAATGAGATTTCGGTTTGTTTTACGTCTCCTTGTATGAAGACAAAGTCTGCAGAGGGTTTAGAAGTTTCCACACAAAGTTAACGGCAAGTTATAGATACACGGAATTCGTAACAAAACGTAAAATTCGTAATCTGTTGATAAATGTCGTAACTAAATAAGATCAGCACTTTTTTATAATGTTTAACTTTCACTGTGTTCCGGCAGATGTGCTAACAAAAATAATCATATTTTTTCTACAATTCCACACTAAGACGACCAGACCCTACCAATACATAGATATTTTGCACTCTGTCTGCTATCCGGTCTGTGGCATACTGTCAAACGTAGGGAGCTCCAAATCGATGTTATTTAAAAAAGTAAAAAATAGGCTGATTTATTTGGTAAGCGCTGTTTTTATGTGTATCACACCTCAAGAGCCCTCTGCGAGCTTGGTCGTCGCTCTAGAAAGCGCCAATTCTCAAGAAAGACCCAGTTGCTGTAAGGCTGGACAGGGCTGTAGCTAGAGTCGAATTTGATGTAGGGCAGCATTGGTTACAAGTAGGGCGGAAGTAAAAAAAATATCATAATATCTGCCCTCGAAGCACGGGTCAGTGATGTACATGGTGATTTTTTGTTTTCCCACAAAATAATAAAGTAATGAGAATTTTGAAAAAAAAATCACGTAAGTACAAATTATTTGGTTAGCCAAAAATATTTAATAAAAAAAATATATAAAAAAAATGTGAAATCTCTCCATTAACATAATAATAAAAATATTTAAAACATCTGAGTTTTACGATTCCCCATGTTATTAAAAATGCGAAGAACTTCGTTCAGATCAACTGATTTTGTTTAAACTGATCTGCGTAAAGTTTGGTTAATTTCTACATTTTTTTTATCTCAAGCCATGAACAAACAATTGAATTATAATAATTTGTCTTAGTTTTTGGTATTTTTAAGGTAGGGCATTGCCCCACAATGCCTTCCCCCCCCCCCCCCCCCCCCCAGCTACGGCTGTGAGGCTGGATAGACCTTTTCGCACGTTTAATAATACAGAGCAATAACTCAAAAATTGGGAAAGTCGAGATTTTATAATAAAACGCAAGGACAATGCGAGAAGAATAAGTAGAATGCGACAGCCGTTAAATTTGGACGAATATGACCGAGATAAAAAATCGGTCGCCTTTTTCATCCCATACAAGTTGTACTGGCTGTCTGAACTTCAAACGTGATTTCCCAACATTCTTATTTTTTGAGTTATTGCTCTTTATTATTAAGCGTACGTTTTGATGACCGGTCTTTGGTCAAGGTTTATGAATTTTCAACCCAGCCGAGCAAATTTGAAAATATAGATGTTTTTTTTTGCTCCACCGGGAATCGAACCCACAACCTTCCATTCAGAGTTCGAAGTGTTACTACTGAACTACAAACCTGTCACAATTAACTGTTAATTTTATTTTGAAATCTTTGAATTGTTTTGAAAATAATACAAAATGTATATATTAAGTTTTGGAGCTATCCCATCAATATACAAAAAAAAACATTGCAGTGTGTGTTTTTTCGCCGCTACACAAACCACATGCACATATTTTTTATCACTCACAAGGGTTGACGCAAATGCAGTCTGTCAACATAAATTAATATTATTTAAAGAGAGATCAAATGAGTAAGTTTAGAGAAAATAATGCCTTTATCTATTAATCTTTACTAGTTGTTTGGTATGAGGCTGACCCCCATACTGAAACAAACTTGGTTCACTTTTGCAATTGCCACCCCGATTTTAAAACACGGCGTTAAGAGTTGCTAAGTTCATGTTCATGTGAGATTTGATTTATTTTGTAGGAACCTACACATAAAAAGGCACACCGGTCCGCAGTCTAGTGGTCACAACTTTGAATCCAGATTGGAAAAAAGTGGGTTCGAATTCCGGCGGAGCACAAAAAAAGATATCATTTTTAAAATTTGCGCTTCGTTGGGTTGCAAAATTAATCTGTCTCTGTCAAAGGTCCGTCACAATAAATCGATCCGGCCTTTCAACAACTGGGTCTTGCATGAGAATTGGAGCTTTCTACAGCGACGACCAAGCTCGCAGAGGGCTCGAGGGAGGGAGGGTGTGATTCACACAAAAACAGCGCTCATCGAATAAATCATCCTAATATTATATTTTTTACTATTATTGTACAACATGTGAGGTTATGCATTTAATATGTGCCGCACTTAAATGGCAATAGGGCTTTATAGATTATAGATTTTAAGCTAAGCCACAGTAACGAAAAAATATTTTTAAATTAATTTTACGCATGAAGACAATATATTTTTGACAGCCCTACTTAAATAGTTGAACACCTGCATCACAAATAATATTATAGTATGGAGACACACGAACTGGATGCCAAAATACTACAAAAGGTAGGTACCTACCTACTTGTTATACAATAATACATAATAATATTTCTTATTTCTTCGGGTAAAAACTTGAATTCCATTTTTATTTATAATATTCATTGATAATATTATAATCTTAGAATTCGTAATTTTTTTTCAAATGCGTGCAAAAGATCGGTCTGTAGTCTAGTGGTTACGCTTCCAACTCATAATCGGAAGGTCATAAGTTCAATTTTCGGTGGAGCACAGAACGAAACTAAGCTACACATATTGTGTAACTTCTTGCCTGCGTTGTCCCATGTGGCGATTCCGAACCTTTTTATTTTTACAGGTAAGGGGGCCAGATTTACACCAACCACTTCAGTTGAAGTGGGGGTTTTTCAGCTCCCGAGGGGGCTGGTTCTCATTTCTTGTCAAGGCTGATCGAACCCTTGCTCTTGGCATGGAATGCAAGCATTCTACCAATTGAGCGATCGACCATTTTACGAGCTTGGTCGTCGTCGCTACAAAGCGCCAGTTGTCAAGCAAGACCCAGTTGCTGTAAAGCTGGATGGACCTTAGGTGACCGGTCATTGGTAAAGGTGTATGAATTTTTCAACCCAGCGAAGAGCAAATTTGAAAATATAAATGGAATATTTTTTGTGCTCCGCCGGGATTCGAACTCACAACCTTCCATTCAGGCCCATTGGGAGCTTGGAAACCTAATATAAGGGTATCGCCGTCGAAATCTGTACCTTTTGTCTTGTGCGTGTGTCCCCTAATGATTTTCAGCTTTTTCATAAAAACTGGTGATCTCTACTGAATTCTAAAATTATCAGAGTAGGTAAAGTAAATGAAAAGCGTATCGAAATACAAAAAAAAACTGCAAAAAGCATTAAGTGGCGATGTAATTAAAAAATAAAACAAAATCGCCTTTTTTCCATTCCCATTCAAATTTTATATTATGTCCGCAACTCGTTTTTGACCCTTTGATGATATGATCAAAATAGTCAAACGTTTGTTGAGTATTTTTGCATATGGCCGACTGTGTCCATGCCTCGTATAGTTATATAGTTGCAGTGTCTATACGACATGGCTCGGAATTTTTATACATATACAGCTGATGTATTTATACATGAGCCCATTGGTCGGACATGAAGTAAACTGTTTTATCCTCACTGTTGGCCAAAATATCGCAATTGGGGACACCAGCGCCATCTGTGTAACAAATAAAACAATAAACAAATAGAGAATTACAATAATTATTTAAAAATTAGGTGTTTAAGTTAAAGAAATGAAACTTTTACGAAAATAATTAAAAACACTTCTTTCATTTAATCGCGATGTGATGTTTGCGGAAAATTACTCGGAGGAACTTAAAACGCGTACGAAAAAAACTTACGTAAATACGTTTTCAAAAAAATTAATAACTCAGTAACTAAGTAAGTAATGAATTTTCGGATCTCGTGGTAATTTAGCTGAATACATACTCTATCATTAAATTGTATATTTGGTTTTAAAATATTAAGAAAAGAAACGTGAGTCGCCTTGGAAAATGAGCCTTTTTAAATTGGTTTTTTGCATATTTCCAGCTGACTTGAAGGAAAAAAAAAATAAAAAAAATATTTTCATTGTTTTTAAATATATATAAAGACAACCGTATATTTATTTTTTTGAACAGCCAAAGTTGTTTGGGTCTCAAATCCCCCTTAAGTGGGGCGTATAATGCGCATGGACCTATAACGTTTGCATGGACCTAAGACTCTTCAAATGGCTGGATATATATATCATTAAATGGGAGTTTTAAGCTTACGCGGCTGGCTGATGATTCTGGATCTTCAAATAGCTGGATGGATGCTGCTTTCCGGGATCTGTTGCCGTGGTCTGTGGGAGCTGGAGCTTTCAGACGTTTTGCCCATGTCTACCGATGAAGTTCTTCAGCGTAAAAGTGAAATGATGAAGATGATCTTGATGAACTCTCCAAATTGCATGTTATTATTAATTACTCAAGAACTTCAATGATTTATTTTTATTGTCCCCAAAATTAAAGAAATTTTAATTCTTAGATTTATTTTGTTGTCATATAATTAATTACATATTGTTAATTTTTTCCTTGAATAAAAGGTTTTTATGTGGCTGACCACCCGTACTGTAAAAATTGGATCACTGTGTCAATGTTACCCCTATTTCAGGGAAAGGTGCCAAAAGTTGCAGGGCGTATATTCTGGCTTTTATTCAAGTACACAGGCACTGCTCGTGTAAACACAAACTTACACGTGTCTACTTTAGGGAATGCATGAAATATAAATCTCACGTGTTATTGTTAAATGTATTTGAAACTTAAATTATCAATTAAGGATTAATTATAAATTTACAATAATTGTAACTACACAGTTAAAATTCATTTATTGGATATTCGACCATCCGTTATAAGAGAACTCACATTATTCTCGGAATTGACCTAAACCTAACAAGGGTTATAAACTTAAACATAAAAACGCGATGTCATCTCTGACACCCTTGATGTGGATCAAACCCCAACTGGTATTGAAAGAAAGTGTTCTTATAACTGAGTTGTAAATTTCTGATACACGCCACTCTTTATACGACCCTGCCGAGTTCTGCCAGAAATATGAACATCGCATGCAGGACTTCTTAAACTCGCCGTGCACGTTAGAAAGCCTTAGTGATTTCAAAAGCTGGAGTCAATATTTGCCATCTGTGTTCTACGGGGACTAGTTAAACTTTAAGTCTACAAAACTACAGCTATCATTTTCTATTCAAGTAATCTAACTCAGTAAATTGTTTAGTGCTTTAAGTGTTTTATCCGAAATATATCACATTTTATACATTTTTTTTTTTTTAAGTTTTCTCGGTCTATACAAGAAATGAGTACCAGCCCCCTCGGAAGCTGGAAAACCCCTACTTCAACGGATCGGCCGGCCCCATTACCTGTAAAAATAAATAGGTTCCACACGACACATGTGACCCTTTAGGAGAAGATTTTTCACAATATGTGTGTCTTTGTAGCGTTTTTTTAATTTTGTGTACAAATCTGTCTAACTATTTTACAAATTTATGATTATGAAGACATTTTATAATTAAAATAACTTATATCGAAGTAATGTGTCTCTGTCGATAATACGCTTCAGACCCTTTGTAGAGTTGTCTTCACTTCTTCAGATCCTTACAAACAATTCCGAAAGTTAGTGTCTAACGCTACGGATTCGTATTCAGAAGGTCGTAGGCTCGATTTCCGGCAGAGTGCAAAAAAAAACGCAGACTGGATAATGTATTTGAAAACAAAACTGAAAGCATTTACAGAGCTGCACCATTAAAACACGTCAATTCATTCAGAGTCTGATTTTATTGCTTGTTGTGTGTGTAAGTGTTAAGTACGAGTATTGCTATTGTATTGCACTGGATTTTAATTAGGTACATTTATTCTGTTTCTCTTTTTGTTCATGTCAAAATTTTGAAAACGGCATTTTTTTTTTGGCCGTTCATGTATCGTCCCTTTAGTGCTTGTTTGTTTTATGTCCATTAGAGCTAATTTCACATGAGCAATGTTTGTATGTGCACTGTACCAATGTGTCTAACATGTGTAAACTGGAAATTGGCTGTAAGAATATTTAAAACAACTCTCACATTATCGTGTTGTACGTTTTTCTTAGCTCAGATTGTATAAAATATGATTCATAAGACAATTTTCTTGAAAGGTTATATTTGAATCCAATGGCTGATGAGCCAAACAAGCACTTAAGGGACGGTATGTAGGTTTAAAGAAATATATACGTAAAAATAAAATTTCCCCACTTCAACTGTGACTGTAACTCTGTCGCCATTACGCTAAGAGTGGCCAGAGCCTCTGCAAAAATAACACAAAATGAGCCAGTTCAAGTGAAAATGTGAAACCAAAAGAGACCGCTCTGAGAATGGGCTGTTGGATCAGTCTGAAACGTCGGCAAGATCGTCCAATAAAAAATATTTTTTGTCTTGTATCCTGCTGCCATTCCTCTAAGGGTGGCCGGTACCTCCACACAAGTGCCTCTACTTGACTCTGTCCTTACACACTTCTTTCATCTCATCTAATTTCATCACCCTTTTCATGCACGCTCTTCTCTTGTTTCCACTCTGTAAATTCCATTCATTCGCAATCTCACTTATCTGATCCACCCATTCTTTACTTCTTCCCTTTCCTGGCTTACCTATTACATTCCCTTTATACCCTCTTTTTGATTACCCGTGAATAAATTGTTTTTCATAATAGCATCCGTGAGAACTTAATACAAATAAATAAGCATATAATATACCACAGAACATGTTCTACACCTATATGTTATGTACCTTTAGATGGTAAGTTGAATGAATTGCCAAACTTTGGACCACGCAGCCAATATACGAGGCTGAAAGTTGGTCGGAGAACTCACCCAGGAAAATGTTTATGGATGTACGCGTATAATTTCAGTTTATTTAAATAAGTCTGAAAGAGACTTTGGGAATTCATACACATAAAAATTTAAATTCTTATAGTTTGGTCAGTTTTCAGATTCCTGCTGCTTCACCTTTATTATTACCTAATTGTACCTAATTACCTAATCTGCAATGTTGATTTGTAATGTTGGTTTATAAATTTTCTACATTTTTTGCATAGGAAATTAGTTTTTTAAGGTTTTGTTTTTTTTATACTTAAATGTTATTTTTTATTCGCATTCCTTGATTTAAAGGTTGGTATGAGGCTGGACACCAATACTGTACAAAACGGTTCACTTTGCCAATGTCACCCCTGTGTCAAGGAAGGTCAGCAAAAGTTGTAGGGCTTATGTTCATTTGAGGTTTGGATTTTATTTGTAAGTACACATTCAGCATTTGTAGGCGCGAACTACACGTGTTTGTTTGTGGGCATACATCTCAGGCTTTAAATGAATATATCCTTGCAACTTAGATTAAAGATTATAGATACTTCTCATTTCTCTATAGTTTTTGTCTTGTCTATTTTGTAACAGTGTCCTCTTGAGAATGACGTAAGCAAATCGAAAGTTCTCGAGGTCAAATAAATGCTCAAAAAAAAAAAAGCTGGACGTCCTCAATCTCAGGATCCATGAGCCGATATGAAGTTTTTCATGATGAATCGTAGACAGAAAAATTTGAATCAAGAAAAAGACAAAGTTTTAAACAGAACCTGAGGAAATACATATTTTTCAAATATTGAAAATAAATGACTAACGTTTGTTTCCACCTTCAGATAACGCAAACCTCACACTACGATTCTGTTATCTTCTTGTATTTCACTAAAATGAAGAATTGAGTCGTACGGAATCAAATATGGCAATGTAGGTTTTTTTATAACAATGAAAAAATACATAATATAAATGATGAGAAAGTGATTTCCAAGAATCCCCTTCTTTTAGCTATTTAAAAAAAACACCTACATTGCCCCCTTTGGTTTTCAAAGGCTCAATTGTAGCAGTGATTGATGTGAAGATTCTTTCTCGTATTTACATACATATAATGATAAACTAACATTTTTTTATACAAATAAGTCTTACAGAGTCAAAGTAGCAAACTTCGATATTCTTTAAAAAGGTTATACTGTGAAAACATTGTTGACTTTTGCTAATACCAACCCTGTTTCAGGAAAACGCGGCAGGAGTTTAAAGTTTTTTTCATGTGAGGGTTGGTTTATTTTTTAAGAGCACATTAAGCATGTGTAAACGCGATATAACACGTATATGCTTGTCGGCATACATTCAATATGAATCTATAATATTGTTACGAATGTGTGATTGTGTGTCTGTGTCTCTAGATGTAGGTACTTTGATAATCGCTCGAATATTCTAAATATTATATTTCGGCGTGGTCTCGCGTGTGCCAGAATAGCTCTTATACACCTATAAATAGAGACCGATATGCTTTGAAAGAAACTTGTATCGGAGCTGGCCAGCAATACAGTACAAAAGTTTATTCCATGAACGAAACAAATGTGAATAGAATCTTTAAATAAAATGTATGAAATAAATTAAGTTTTTATAAAATTGAACCAGAAAATTTAACAATATTAAAACATGTTTGCAACTCAAATGATTTAAATTTATTTTTTTATACTCTTGGCAACACCTTACTTGCCTCAAAATTTGAATACTGAACTTACCGTTTTGTACTGGCCTTGTGGCTTTTAATGTAGACATAAGTAGCGCAAAAATCTTGGCAGGATCGAGCGCGAATGCTCCAGAGGTGGAAAATGCAAATTTCCTCTTTCCACGAGTTGTTTTTCCTTGGCTGGAAAACTCGCCTCGACCGTAAAACTGTTTTGTATGAAAATTTCATTCAACATCGTCCGTAATATCGAATTTGCAAAATAGATAGAAAAAGACTCGACCTGCTTTATTCCAAGTAAGTACAAAACTTTAATGTAAACTCAAGCTAAACGTTTAAAAAAATGTTCTCAAACTAAATTTCTCTCTAGAAATGCTTTTTTAGTTTGAGTTCAATTTTTAGTACGCGCTTAAGTTGAGATGTAGAAAATCAAAGGCGTCAATCTAGGTTTTTTTTTTCAAATAAGATATTTATGCAGAAATACAAGAAATCCTTTTCTCATCATTTCTATATATTTATCTTATTTTAGAAAAAGTCCTAGATTGCCGCCTTTGATAGTGTAGGTACAACTCTGTTGGGTTTTAGGAAAATCTTTACACTGAGTATAATATTGTGCTTTTAAAATGAGCGAATTGGATGATTTGAATTGCAAGAAATTCGATGTTGAATTGCGAGAAAATGTATGAAAATAAACTTGTAGTTAGAAATTTAATTTTTAAATTTACTTTTTATGAATTCTAATGAGCTATAAATATAAAAAAAATATGTATTCAAGAAAAACCAGTGCATCGAGACATAGCACTGAATGATGGTAATAAGCATGAATATAAGAGCTTGAGAACTTTTTTTAAAAAAAAAACGCATAAAATTTGCAAAATCTCATCGGTTCTTTATTTGAAACGTTAGATTGGTCCATGACATTTACTTTTTGAAGATAATTTCATTTAAATGTTGACCGCGGCTGCGTCTTAGGTGGTCCATTCGGGAAGTCCAATTTTGGGCAACTTTTTCGAGCATTTCGGCCGGAATAGCCCGAATTTCTTCGGAAATGTTGTCTTCCAAAGCTGGAATAGTTGCTGGCTTATTTCTGTAGACTTTAGACTTGACGTAGCCCCACAAAAAATAGTCTAAAGGCGTCAAATCGCATGATCTTGGTGGCCAACTTACCGGTCCATTTCTTGAGATGAATTGTTCTCCGAAGTTTTCCCTCAAAATGGCCATAGAATCGCGAGCTGTGTGGCATGTAGCGCCATCTTGTTGAAACCACATGTCAACCAAGTTCAGTTCTTCCATTTTTGGCAACAAAAAGTTTGTTAGCATCGAACGATAGCGATCGCCATTCACCGTAACGTTGCGTCCAACAGCATCTTTGAAAAAATACGGTCCAATGATTCCACCAGCGTACAAACCACACCAAACAGTGCATTTTTCGGGATGCATGGGCAGTTCTTGAACGGCTTCTGGTTGCTCTTCACCCCAAATGCGGCAATTTTGCTTATTTACGTAGCCATTCAACCAGAAATGAGCCTCATCGGTGAACAAAATTTGGCGATAAAAAAGCGGATTTTCTGCCAACTTTTCTAGGGCCCATTCACTGAAAATTCGACGTTGTGGCAGATCGTTCGGCTTCAGTTCTTGCACGAGCTGTATTTTATACGGTTTTACACCAAGATCTTTGCGTAAAATCTTCCATGTGGTCGAATAACACAAACCCAATTGCTGCGAACGGCGACGAATCGACATTTCACGGTCTTCAGCAACACTCTCAGAAACAGACACAATATTCTCTTCTGTACGCACTGTACGCATTCGTGTGGTTGGTGTAATGTCCAATAAAGTAAACTGAGTGCGAAACTTGGTCACAATCGCATTAATTGTTTGCTCACTTGGTCGATTATGTAGACCATAAATCGGACGTAAAGCGCGAAACACATTTCGAACCGAACACTGATTTTGGTAATAAAATTCAATGATTTGCAAGCGTTGCTCGTTAGTAAGTCTATTCATGATGAAATGTCAAAGCATACTGAGCATCTTTCTCTTTGACACCATGTCTGAAATCCCGCGTGATCTGTCAAATACTAATGCATGAAAATCCTAACCTCAAAAAAATCACCCTTTACATATACCCTGTTTTTTTGTGATTTTTTAAAATAATATTAATCGATAATTTTTGTGAAGCACCGTTAAGTGGCACTAGCCACCAAAAGGGTGCAATAATATTGATAAATCTATCCTAAACCCTGTTTTTTTGTGATTTTTAAAAAATAATTTTAATCTGTAATTTTTGTGAAGCACCGTTAAGTGGCACCTGCCACCAAAAGGGTGCAGTTATATTCTGAAATCTATCCTAAGGTTTATTGCGAGCTTGATTGCGACGTCCTGGGACGTTTGCCTGTCAAAAAAATGAACGTAGGTCATTGACCTATTTAAATTTCATAATAATATTTCATGTTTTGCATGGTAAAGCTTCGTTTTGGAACAAAACAAAACAAAATTTCAAACAAAATTTACAGAATGCACTTTTTACTGTGAACTCCGCCCTTCATTAAATATTATTATTGAAATTATCATTGGATGTTTTTTTTATAATGATTAAATGATGAAGAAACGTTCTGTATTTTTCAATTAACGAACTGAGCCACAGCAACGCGTTGCAGGGTACAGATAGTATAATATATTCAATGATATTTCGTTAAGGCAGCATGTTTTTATTGCCGTTCAACTTTACCAACATCAACAGCGGTCTCCCATCTCGCAAGATTCCAAGGCGATAAAAAAACATCGCAGAAACTCTCTCCGGGGACTGTCGCCATATTATTATCTCTGATGCTGTAACTTCTTCATCATAATCCTGCCAGATGAAATTGTTTCCAGCCTAAAAAGAAAAAAGGCAAAAAAATCAGACTGAATAAAGAGAGCGGACTAAATAAATACAAAGCTCTATGGCCCGGTAGTTTCAAAGTTAGCATATGCGACTTTAAACTGATAAAAAAAATACACATACGATTGACACAACGCTTCCCTAGTTCTTACTTGGCGTATCCACCATTTGATTCAAAGATAACCTTACAATGAAATTGTCGGTTATCTTTGTAAGAATCACATTCTACACAATCTGAGCTAAGAAACAGACAGAAAACACGATATAGTTAGAGCTGTTTTCAATATTTTACAAATCGATTTACACATTGGTCCAGTACACATTCAAACATTAATCATCATCTTCTAAAGGCAGCGCCTTGTTGTGTCAGCCATTTGTCTGTGTCTGTTGCCATCCTCTTGAGATGCGAATAGGAGGAAACATCCATGAGCTGCTTCACATTCTTGAAGTATGAAGTTCTTGGGTGACCTCTTGTTCGTCTTCCCAAGATTTTAACTTCAAAGATGGTGTTAAGAAAGGTGTTATGTCTTATCTAGTGCCCTATTACCTTGGTTTTTCTCTTTAAAATGTAACTTATAAGCTCTCTTCTACGTCCCGCAACAGCTCTTCGTTGGATTTCTTTTCGACCCATGATGTCTTGGACATTTTTCTCCAAATCCACATCTCGAATGCTTCCATACAAACATTGCAAATGTGAAATTACCCCTTGTGACTTGTGACGAATGGACATAACGCTGCCTTAGTTCTTGTTTGCCGTAAACGCCATTGAGAAAATTCTACATGAGCAATGTTTGCATGTGTACCTACTGGACCAATGTGTCTTATGAAAACAAGAAATTTATTTAAAAGAACTCTCACATTATCGAGTTTTGCGGTTTTTCTTAGCTCAGATTGTGTAGAATTTGATTCAAAAGACAACTGCATGAAAATGTCATATTTGACAAGATTGGCGTAAACGCATCGTATACGGCAAACAAGAACTGGGGGAGCGATAAGACAAAGAAGGACCAAGGAGACGACTTATAAATGTCCAAAAAAAGAACATTGTTTCGGGCAGTTGGCAGCATAATACTGAACCAAATGATAACATGTTCTTCCCGACACAATCGTCTTGGCATTTAAACGGCGCCGCTATCCATGCAAATGAGCTGCGGCATAAAAACAAATTGCTACAGTTTTCAAATGTTGTCGGGAATCCGAGCGAGATAAAGGCGAGGGGGGCTTCTTTAAGATACGCCCTTTTGAACTCCAATTTACGAGGGTTTTTTTATGGTGTCAAGGTCTAAAATTGAGTGAAAAATATGAGCAAATAAATTTAATTAATTTAATGTGAGAAAACCTAATCTAACATAATCATATTGATAAAATTACTTAAAATAAAATAAATAACCGGGTATTTATACGAACCGTGAATTAGAAAATTTCAGTGTTTTGAACGTTTTGTTGGGCTCTTATCCAACATCATCGAGAGACATATCCTTGTTTGGCATAGAGCAAGGAGGAACTGATTGGATTAACTTTATTGGCACATTCTTTGAACAAAACGAGAGAGTAGATTAAAATAATTAATATCTTATTTACAACAATTATCATTTACAATGTTACTGAAATCAAGTACCTACGTGGGATATGGCACATACTGAGCTGGTGGTATTGTTACAATTTTACTTGGGTTCTTTTTAAATTAAACTGCGATTTATTTATTTAACAGGATTTATTTTGCACAATATAAGGTTACACAGTACTTCTCTAGCTCTATCGACTTCGCGTCACAATGTTTCAAGCGTCCTCTGGCTCTCCGCACTATTGCGGCTCGTATATATAGGAAAAAAAGAGACGATTCTTGCTTGTTCTTGATTATTCCACATTCTTCTATAACAGATTGTTCCACATAAATACTAAATCACTCGGCACTATTCCAGTAACACACCAGCAAACTGCGTGCATGTACACACAAACTCATAGTTACTAACAGTATCTTTGTTATGGATCGGCACCAAATCTCACTCTATTCTTGCTTACCTCAGGCTTGGGGTTCCCATGTCCCGTGCAGTCTATCCTGGCTCCGGTGGTGTTGGAGAAGTCCACGCGGTGAGGAGGCTCCAGCAGGAACTGTGGACCCTGCAGCTCTCCCAGAACCAAGGACACTGAAACAAATGTACAGCTTTTGTGAATAAAGTCTTCAATCAGCCTCATAAAACTGCAGGCATACTATGAAATAGATATGTTTTGTGTCTCTGAATTTGTCGTTGGTGCAACGCTGATATGGTCGAGCAGAAAAGGCGTCGGCATTCGAATTAGCGATATTGAAACAAGTGCATGATCAAATCCCGTCGTGTTTCAACGATGATAACTTTGGCCCGGTTTCAACAGATGTCATTAGGTGTTTACTTATTTGTAATTCCTTACTATATAAAATAATTTACTCATAATGATGTTAAAACATATTGACGTATCAACTGAAGAATGGAAGGGAAATCAATACCCAATAGAAGTATGCTCTTTATGGGAAAAAAATGAAATTTCAACAATAAAAACAGGAAAAAGTGAATGCTGAAAAAAACGAAACAAATATTATTTTGGCCATATAATGAGAAATGAGAATATTGGCTCCTACATCTCATCATTCAGGGTGGAGGAAGGAGGAGCACCAGATTGAAGGAAGACATGGTTGAAGAAACTGAGACAGAGGTTTGACAAAAGCACATCACCTTTCTTCCGTGCAGCAGTATCTAAGGTGCAAATTGCAATAATAATCGCAAATCTTCACTGAAGAGGCAATCATTTATCGGACAATCGATACCAATTTTTTCATTCCATAAATATCCAAACGGAAGAAATTTATGTAAATGAAATAATACACTAGGAAGCACTTCAAAAGTATCACTTCAAAGGCCTCTATGTGAACGTGAACACGTCCAGAATATATTGTATTTTGTATTTTTTGTGAGGTCCCGCCAACCCTCTGACGTCAGCGTTTCAGGTTTCTCATCCCAAATAATAATTTTCCTTTGTGTGAATTTGAAATCATATAACTGTCTGCGAGGAAAGAATCCAATTACCACAGAGAACATTTCATTGGTTTGCTTATGTATTCAGTAAGATCAAATATTTTTAGAACATCGACAACGGACTCGCCACATGTTCTATAAACAACAAAATTATAACGACACACGGCCAGGTTCTACTTCTTTAATTGAGCTACAGTCCGATTCAAGTCTTGGCATCCTTCGAATTCACAATCACCAGAAAGATAGGGTAAAAAAACATACGCCCATTATTTTTACAAATTATAATGTAATGAGGATGAGTATCTCTTGAAGACGTTGGTTAAGTTGCAGAGGAAAATTCAAGAATTATGTTAGTTCACCCATAACGGTTCGTCTAGTATGTGAAAAGATTAATTCCCAAACAGTGAGTCAGATTAATTAAAAATTGTAAATATGTCAAATCACCGTTATTTCAGCTTAAAACTATAAATGCCTATGTTGTTATTGGTTTACAAGGATAGACGAGTGATGTTTGTCTGCCGAGAAAAACATTTTATATTCAAATATGTTCTGAGTCATGTCATGAGTGAGTGAAAAAATGTTATGTTTTTTAAGTGTGTCTTTGATATTTGACAACAGTTCCCTTTCAACCCTAGCTCGCCTTAGGACTTCTGTATTGGTAGGTAACCATGTCTGTCGAGGGGTGCAAGTCTCAACAACCGTTGATAGATCTTACCGTATATATTTGAAGATAGAATGGAATAAAACATGACATAGCTAACCTATCCTCACGGCCGTTGAAACTTCCACCCCAAGGATTTTTTTAAATTCTGCGATACAGCATTTATTGATTGTATAAAATATGTTTTGGTGACATACGGGGCTATTCTTAGACATTTTAGTCGTCGACTGAGCCCACGCTTTGACAAACTAATGGTGCCTGCGCTGAAAGTTTCATCAGCACGGTCATTCTTACCTTCCGAATTTTGTAATATTTGTATGAAAACAAATCAGCTGTCCACTTGCGGCCATCTTGGATTTACAGGTCTTCATACAAATGCATCATTAGATTGTCAAAGTATGGGCTCAACCGACGACTAACATGCCTAAGGATAGTCCCGTTTGAGTACATGTATGTTTTTCCATTAGTAAAATCAATATCTGACTTCTATGGACCTTGCCTTATAGGTTGGTATGCGGCTGACCACCCATGCTGTAAAAATAGTTCACTTTGCCAATGTCGCCCCTGTTACAGGGAAGGACGGTAAGAGTTGCAGGGTGTATGCCCATTTGAGATTTGGTTTATATGTTGTAGGCTCACATGAGGGATGTGCAAGCGCGAACTTGTACATGTCTGGTTGTGAGAATGCATGTAATGTGAATCTCCAATGTAATATATCTTTGCAACTTAGATTAGATTAGATTAGGTATGGACAAAATATCTTAAAGCATCTCATTAATTCATCCATTTCTTTAATCTATATCTATAAAGAAGGATGTGTGTATGTATGTATGTATGTATGTATGTATGTATGTATGTATGTATGTATGTCCCCTATAGACTCATAAACCGCTCATCCGATTTTGACGAAATTTTCAGGAAACATGTAACATATTCTTAGAACGAATCCTGTGAAGTTTGATGGTGATCAAATAAACAGTGGTTCTCAATTCTCGATATTTCAGCAACGAGGTCGGTAAATTTTGAAACCACCCAATAGAAGAAGACCATTATATTCAACTACAATACATAATCTTAGTTGCAAATATACATTTACATTAAAGATTCATATAAAATGCATGCTCACAAGTAGACACATGTAAGTTCACGCTTACAAATGCTGCATGTGTACCCACTCATAATTTAAAATCCAAATCTAAAATGAACAACCCAGTAACTTTTACTGTACGCCAACTTGAAATAGATGTTATTCAGCTCCTGAGTGGCTTGAAACTCATTTCTTATGAAGGCTGAGTAAGCCTTGCCGGTATTTTATTTTGGGTTTAAAATAAACACTGAAACGGGAAATAATTTCTGACAACTTCGGTGGGATTCTAACTCGAGATCTCGGCATGGAATGCAATCTATCTATCTATATCTATAAAGAAGGATGTGTGTATGTATGTATGTATGTATGTATGTATGTATGTATGTATGTATGTATGTATGTATGTATGTATGTATGTATGTATGTATGTATGTATGTATGTATGTATGTATGTATGTATGTTCCTATACTCATAAACCGCTTATCCGATTTTGACGAAATTTTCAGGAAACATGTAACATATTTTTAGAATGAATCCTGTGAAGTTTGATGGTGATCAAATAAACAATGGTTCTCAATTCTCAATATTTCAGCAACGAGGTCGGTAAATTTTGAAACCACCCAATAAAAGAAGACCATTATATTCAACTACAATACATAATCTTAGTTGCAAATATACATTTACATTAAAGATTCATATAAAATGCATGCTCACAAGTAGACACATGTAAGTTCACGCTTACAAATGCTGCATGTGTACCTACTCACAATTTAAAATCCAAATCTAAAATGAACAACCCAGTAACTTTTACTTTACGCCAACTTGAAATAGATGTTATTCAGCTCCTGAGTGGCTTGACACTCATTTCTTATGAAGGCTGAGTAAGCCTTGCCGGTATTTTAATTTGGGTTAGAAATAAACACTGAAACGAGAAATAATTTCTGACAACTTCAGTGGGATTCTTACTCGAGATCTCGGCATGGAATGCAGTTACTCTACCAACTAAGCTATAGACCGGACTTTTTACAAATATGGTGGATCGATATCGGTTTGGTTAGGGGTAAGCAACCTGCGGCTCACCAGCCACATGCGGCTCTTTGGGTGTGAAGTTACGGCTCTTTAGCTTCATACGCAAATATAAAAAAAACACAGAATTATACTTCTGATCGAAAAAAACTAAATCGTTCTAAATCGATTAACGATCTCTCCGCTACTTGTACTCGCTTTTCACCCCCCACCCTCCCCCTGCCCCATCGACGCTATTTATTGTTGGCAAGAAAACATTTGTGGCTCTTTACAAATCCAAATCCAAAATAAGATATGTATCATTTGAGATTCACATCAAATGCATTCCCATAAGCAGACACGCATAATTTTGCACTCACACATACCGCATGTGGAACTACAATATAAAAACCCAATCTTAAATGAACATAAGCCCTGCAACTCTTGCCGACCTTCCCTGAAACAGGGGCGATATTGGCAAAGTGAACCATTTTTTACAGTATGGGTGGTCAGCCTCATACCAACCTATAAGTCAAGGAAAAACTTTGAAATTTGTAATTTTTGGCTCTTCCGACTCAAAAGGTTGCCGATCCCTGGCCTAGACAAAAGTTCCAAATTAAAAAATGTTATTCAAGTATTCTAAGTTGAATTTTAGAAATGTAAGAAGCTTTTATATCCCGCACTTATAAAAAATACGATAAACGAAAGTTCGTAGGTCACAACTAGAAGACCATATTGAAATATATTATTATTATTAAAACCTTTTATTGAAACATACTTTTAATTAAAATATACATAATATAGTTGTTTTTTCAAAAAACGCATTTCTGTAAAATTATATACTCACCACAAATTTAAAGATCGTTTTTTTCTCGGCGGTTAAACGTCTTTCTTCTATGTGACAATGGTCCAAAGCAACCAAGATAAACAAAATGTTTGCCTTTTACCTAACCCGGCCGTGCGACTTACAATTTTGTTATCAATAGAAAATGTTCCGTGTGCACTACCTAAAACTTTCACTTATTGAAATAATGGATAGAGCACATTTTAAATGTGGGGAAAAAATGTGAATTCACTTGGCCGGGATAAAGACAGGACAGGGAGTCAAAAATTCAACATAAATTAAACACTTTTATGGAGATAGTTGAAAAAACACTTAAGTGCATCATATTGTATGAAGCATTTTCCCCAACTGCATACGTTTCACAGTGCGGTTACATTGAAAAATATTCCTGATTGTTTGGAATACATTTATTTCTTCACTTTGCTCAAAGAGTATAGTGAATTTTATAGATTAGTTCTTTAATTGTATGATTATAAAATTTCATTTATTGTTTATATTCTTTTCTTGAATAGGTCAATATGCATCTGACCAACTATAAATAGAAAATGGTTCACTCTGCCAATGTCACCCCTGTTTCAGGGAAGGTCAGCAAAGAGTTGCAGGGTGTATGTTCATTTGAGATTTGGGTTTTTATGTTGTAGGTTCACACGCAGAATGTGCAAGTGTGAACTTATACTGTCTGCTTGTGGGCATGCACTTAATGTGAATTCCAAATGTAACAATTATATCCATGCAACTTAGAATAGATTAGATGAGTGACGTTACATAGCCGATTTTTTTTATCTTAAATATAAATGGACTCTGCTGCTTAACAGTTGTACCTAGACCTTTTTTTTTAGAAAACGTGAAGATTAACCTAGAGATAAATTGTGTGAAGCTTGATTCCGATTAGCACACTTTTTTTTTTGATCCTGTTGTTTCCTCTTTTATCTGTAGAAAAAAATTGATACCATATGCCCAAATGGCGTAGTGAAACACGCCGGGTACTGCTAGTCTTTTTATAATATTACAATTTTGTTATCAATCAACTGTTCAGGTAAACCTTCTCAATTTCACAATGGCCGGGAGAAATCATAAACGCTTCTCTTACACAAATATATTTCGCTTTTGTTGGCTGAAACGCCCATAAAATACCGTTCAAAGGAGGCAAACTCCGCTTCCTGTGTATGTACGCCTTTATCCTAAAAGGTTCAAAACACCACACTACACCACTTGGAGCGTTGATTCTCCGATACCTACATTATTATCATTTTTAAACCTGTATAAGCTCGTAGAAGCGTTTGATTTGTATCTTTCTTTGCCATTTTTGGCTGTTTTAAGCTATATCGATAGAAAAAGATTGAGCGCTTTTAATGTTATCACACCATTATCAAAAGAACCTGGGATGTGTGGTCAATGTCAAATCAGAAGCAGACTAGAGCAAGCCCGAAATGTCTTCGCTAAAATCAGCAAATTACTGTTGTGCCGAAATTTAAGCCTTGAACTCCGGAAGCGCATAGTGAGGTGCTACGTTTTCCCAATCGCTCTGTATGGTGTGGAGGGATGGACTCTCACGCAGGCACTGGAGAGACGAATTGAAGCATTCGAGATGTGTCTATACCGAAAAATGCTTCGGATCTCTTGGCGTGATCGAGTCACCAATGAAGAAGTCCTTCAACGAATGCGCACTACAAAGGATCTCCTGCCTACCATTAAGCAGAGAAAGCTAATGTACTTCGGTCACATTATGAGAAATTAGAAGTACCGTCTCCTTCATCTTATCATTCAGGGTAAGATTGAGGGGAGAAGATCTCAGGGACGCCGAAGGACATCGTGGCTGAAGAACCTGCGACAGTGGTTCGGCAGAAGCACCAAGTCCCTGTTTCGAGCCGCAGCATCAAAAATCAAAATAGCTATGATGATCGCCGATCTTCGTTAGAAGTGGCACAAGAAGAAGAAGAAGAACCAAAAGAACAACTACTTATAATGAAAAATCACGGTGTGATAACGTTGAAAGCGCTTATTACCTAATTGCACCTCTTTTTCGTAACTCATCCTTCTCATTTCTCTATGATTTTTGTCTTGTCAAATTTATAACAGTGTACTGTAACTGTAACTGTTATTCTGTCGCCATTCCGCTAGGAGTGGCCAGAGCCTCTGCAGAGCTGCCTCCATTCTTTCCTATCCTGACATACCTCTTTCAATTTGTTTACATCCATCACCTTTTTCATGATTTTCTTCTTTTACGCTCACTTTGTATATCCCATTCTTTCACAATTTCCTCAATATGATCACTCCATACTTTTCTCGGTTGTCCCTTCCCTCTTTTTCCTTTCACACTTTCTTTGTATATGCACTTTGTCAGTCTACCATCATTCATTCTTTCCACATGTCCAAACCATCTCATCACATTCTTTTGTACCTTACCTTTCACATCTTTTATTACGCATTCATTCCTAACTCTATCCCTCAGAGTTTTTCCTGTCATGCTTCTCAAATGCTTCATTTCCACCGTACATACTTTACTCATTTCAATATCATTTACTGTCCATGCTTCACTTCCATACATTAGTGTCCTTTTGAAAATGACGTAAGGAAGTCGAAAATACTCGAGATAAAATATATGCTCAACTAGTGAAATTAAAAATCTCTAAGTTGTAAAGAAAATATATACTTTCTCACAATAAAAAGTATTTTTTACACAAGCAGCTTAAAAATTCGATAAAAGCTAGATCCTTCTTCACTAAGTTTACCGCCTTTTGAGAAAATAAAATAAGGACGGGGAGAGAGAGCTGTATAATCAAGCGCTGGTGAGGCTTGATGATTATTTATGTGCCACCATATCCTGGAGGAAGTCCATGTGTACATGGCACGCATGTTGGCAGGAATAGGCAGACCACGATGTGCCCGGGCGATTCAATAAAATGCCTAAACTGTTTATTCAATCCAAGAGAGATCGTCCAATGTAACAGGAGTTTTTTAAAAATTAAAAATGTAAAAACAAAACGCAACGTTTTTCTTCACAAGTTGATTTATTTCCTTGGGCGCTTTGGATTTTATCACATTATCATTAATGCAGTACGGTGCAATACGGTACAAAGAAAGTGTGAAAGGAAAAAGAGGGAAGGGACGACCGAGAAAAGTATGGAGTGATCAGATTGAGGAGATTGTGAAAGAATGGGATATAGGTACAAAGTGAGCGTAAAAGAAGAAAATGCATGGAAGTGTGATGGATATGAATGAATTGAAAGGGGTATGTTAGGATAGGAAAAAATGGAGGCAGCTTTGCAAAGGCTCTGGTCACTCCTAGTGGAATGGCGACAGAGTTACAGTTACAGTAGACTTTAGTGTCTTCAAAGTACATACCTACATTATGTTGTATCGAAGTTGTGACTCTCGGTCCTGTCTTACACCCGACCAAGTGACATTCCATTTTTTCTCTACATTTTAAATATTCCTTTACATATAGGTTGGTATGAGGCTGACCACCCATACTGTAAACAATGGTTCACTTTGCCAATGTCACTCCTGTTTCAGGGAAGGTCGGCAAGAGTTGTAGGACTTATGTTCATTTAAGTTTTGGTTTTATGTTGTAGGTTCACATCTAATCTGATCTAATCTAATCTAAGCTGCAAGGATATATACCATTAAAGATTCATATTTAATGCACTCCCACAAGCAGACATGTATAATTTCGCGCTAACACTGCCGCATGTGGACCTACATTATAAGAACCCATCTCAAATGAACATAAGCCCTGCAACTCTTGCCGTCCTTCCCTGAGACAGGGGTGACATTGGCAAAGTGAACCATTTTTTCACAGTATGGGTGGTCGTTCACATGCGGCATGTTAAAGCGCAAACTTATACGTGTCTGCTAATATGAATACATTTAATATAAATCTTAAATGTAAAATATCTTTGCATTTTAGATTATAGATTATAATATTATTCTTATTATTAAGTAGGAGTTCAGCAGTGTTACTTTTTTGGCAAAGACACTTTGAGGTCTCAGTAAGCAGACATTTCGTGAAACGTCCAGGCACACCATGCTGTGACCCCATCACGCACAGCCAGGGTAACGGTTTTTTGGCTCCGCATGAGGTCAGCATTTTGCCCGCATACATAATGAGAGCTATAAAGAACCTAAAGAAAGGGAAGACGGGGGTCTGGGATTCGATAGAGGAAATACACAGCGTATAAAATTACCTCACTTAATACTTTGGTTTTATCGTGTTATTCTTTATTGGTTGTATTGGATTTTTTTGTTAATTTTGAAAAAAAAATTGTCTGTACCTTATCAAACATCTTCATAAACTTTTTTATCATATCATTTATTTAATTATAGCAATTCCTGGGTACTCTAAGATATTCTGTTACTCTTTTTGGGTAACCTACTTGTCTTCACGTTTTGACTCCCAGAATACAATTTACTCTTTTTTGTATTCAGGAAGGCAAACACTCTTGATCTCTCAGAGGAAGACTTGGGCGCTTAGAAATTATATTTTTGCTAGTAGGCGAAAACTTTCTCAAAATAACACGCAAAAATAAACCTTCTGAATCATTTCAATAAGACACGTATTTCATCTTTGAAATACTGAATTAATTATCCAGTTACCTTTAAAGGTTTTCAATTTCCTGAAAAGTTATAAATACATATTAAACAAAGCATCTTGGACCGGTTCGTAGTCCAGTGGCAACACTTCGGACTCGTAAATGGAAGGTTGTGGATTCGGATCCCGGCGGAGCACAAAAAATATACCATTTATATTTCGAATGTGCTCTTCGCTGAGTTGAAAAATTCATAAACCTTTACCAAAGACCGGTCACTGAAAGGTCCATCCAACCTTACAACAACTGGGTCTTGCTTGAGAATTGGCGCTTTCTACAGCGACGACCAAGCTCGCAAAGGGCTCTTGAGGTGTGATACTCACAAAAACAGCGCTCACCAAATAAATCATCCTAATATTATAATTATTATTATAGTTTCTTATTTTTTTTTTTTAAATAGATTTGTGGAGAGGAATGCAATTCACCAACCTGAATTGCCTGGCCAGAAACTGGTATTAATATCATTAGTTAATAA
Source organism: Agapetus fuscipes (assembly GCA_951799405.1). Classification (NCBI taxonomy): domain Eukaryota; kingdom Metazoa; phylum Arthropoda; class Insecta; order Trichoptera; family Glossosomatidae; genus Agapetus; species Agapetus fuscipes. Next base: position 3,863,833 of record OX637334.1, on the reverse strand, counting down.
ATCATTATTGTTTTTTTTAATGAATTAGGACTAAATAATTAACCAATAACATATTATATGCTGAACCAGGGTCAATGTTTTGGTCAAATGACCCAAGCGGGGATCGAACCAACGTTATTCTATTCCAAATACGCTAGAAAGATCAGCCCGCTTGCCCCCCTCGGCCATAACACCGCCAATTAATAATGTAAAAATAAAACGAAAGGTTCACAAATTGATTCGTTTCCTCGAGCATTTTTGATATAATTTATTCAAAATTTAAAATTGATCTTCACAATGTCAATTTACATAAACCCTGAAATTGTTACATAGTTTCTTATTTAATCATTTACTTTTAATGAATACACAGAGTATTTCTAAATCAACATTAAACAAACTGATTTGATCAAGCAGTTGTCGTTGCTTGAATAAAAAAATGTTTATTTAAATTGATTTAATGATCTTCTATAGTCTTTTCGATAGCTCAGTTGATATATTGTTTGCGTTCAATGCTAAAAGGCTATGGTTCGTAATTAAAATGTTTCAAAAATGTTTTCCCGTTACGGTGTTTATTTGAAAACCGAAATAGAAATACCAGCAAGGTTTACTCATCCCTCACAACAAATGGCCATCTGTAATCTTAGGAGTAGTAAAATCCCAACTTCATTTGTAGTAGTTGGCGTAAGGTAGATTCTGTATTATATTTGGTTTTTATTACTTTTATTTAATAATTAACAAACAGTTTTAGTAATTGAATACTTTATTAATGCGCTCTTTACTTCGTGTCCGCCGTACAAGTGATACTTATACAATGTGTATCTATAGTTATTATTACAATATTATTCACGCTAGAGAACAGGCGGAGATTTCTGGATAGCATTTTCCTTTACAAAATAATAAACAACCAAATTAATTCGGCCCCCCTTTTGGAAAAGATTTTATTGAGAGTTCCTCGTATGTCCTCTCGACATAAACAAACTTTTCATATACCATCCTGCAGCACTAATTATGCTAAAAACACATTTTTCAGACGTGCAACTACTTACTTCAATCAATGGCTCTCAGATGTTGACATTTTTTCAAGCTCCATAAATTCTTTCCGGAAAATGGTGAAAGAAATATGCCTCTGACAATATAAGTGAAACTAGTTTATTCTTCTGTTTATTTTACTTTTGTTTCTTATTTTTATCATATATTATTCTGTATCCATAACATATATTAGTAATACTTTTAATGGATCTCTAGGTTTAAATTTGATTATTTTTGTTAAATTTAAAATTGTAAACAACTGTTTGTATCCTAAATAAAAAAAAAAAAATAAAAAAAAAAAAAAAATTATATTTACAATATTATCTATGTAGGTACAATACAGATTCAGTGGCGAAGGGTGCCATACAAGCCGATTCCCATCGGTTTCCCGTTTAAAATGAGGCAAACATGATAATAAAGTAGACTGCATAGTTTCAATGGGGAAAAAACGTATTGCTTCTTTGTTTTTAAATGTATTTTTTTACTTTGAGCCTATATTTTTTCACTACTTTGTTACATCATTTTAAAAAGGAAGCCGATGGGACCCGGCTTGTATGGCACCCTTCGTCACTGGTAGATATGCTCTTTACCTGTGAAAATAAAAAAATAAGTTCTATCCACCACAATGACGCCGCGGTAAGAAGCTACACTATATGCGAATTTTGTAGCGGCATGTATTTGTATCGGCATTGCAGAAAATACATCAATTCCGTAACGCCTAAGAAACCGGTAAAAATTGATTGTATATTTTTTTCAAAAACAGGCAATCAGTATTTTTTGAAAAATATTTTGAACTCATCAACCAAATTCTGGATTTCAATTCGCCGAATAATTTTCATCAATTTTTCAATATTGGAAGCTTTTCTCTTTATTTTCCTGAAAAATGTTCTCCAAATATTAAGTAATGTTTTATCCCTTCTAAAGCATTTTCTAAAAATCTTTGTAAACTAAAAGAGCAACCCTGATGAGCGTTTAAGTTTTTATTATTTTTTGGTAATACGCTTTGGATTAGTTTAAACGTAATTTATATGTTTGCAGTAATCGTATATTTTTTCAAATCATCTGGAATTTTTTCAAACAGTCTGGAATTTTTTTCTAATAAGCTGGAAATTGCGCGTTTTGTCGTGAGGTTTTTTGTTCCACCTAAAGTGTCTGCCAAACGCGCGAAGGGAAATTAATAGAACCTTTCAAGGCTTTCGCGGTTTTTTTTTTGCCCTCAACAAATATTTATTTATTCAGGCTTAAAAGCGAACCGCAAAAGGAATATAAAATTAAGAAAAAACTTCAAGTTTGAACTGAACTAATACGTTTACAAAAAAAAAATGTATTGGAACCAAAACAACGCACCTATTGAGCGTTTTTGTTACTATATATTTATGGGAAAACGCTATGGTTACATTTGAATAAAATGTTTTATACTCAGGATATTTCAGACGTGTTAGAAGCTTTTTGAAGTTTTTCACTTAGCTTGAAGTGTTTATTTGAATATTGGATTTTTTGGAATTTTTTTTTGTTATTTAATATAAAATATGATTCAACTATAATCTATAATATAAGTTGCAAGGATATATTCATTCAAAGCTCTCAGATGTATGCTCACAAACAAACACGTGTAGTTCGCGCTTACAAATAACTACATATTTCAACTACATATTTCAATTTTGATAAATCACATTGTAAATGTCATGGAATCATCACAAATTCGTTTTTTTTCTCGGCGGGCAAACGTTACACTTGCATGGGACAACGGTGCTTAGCAAACTATGAAAAAATAATAATTTGCTTTTTCCGTAGCAACTCGGCCTAGTATTGTCACATTTTTTTCTATATCAATTCACATACTGAATACATTGTAGATACTCTGTCACCATTTTGGTAGTTAGTGAAGAAGGTTGTAAGCAAAAGTTTCAAATATTTAGATAGCTAGTAGCTACATATCTTAATAGTAAGCTGGCCGTGTGACGACACGTTTTCAATTGTTAATGACTTAATTCCATCAAAACTATTCTTTAAGATAACATTCAAACTGGAGTTACGGTCGTTTAACATTTTATAGAATAAAACGAGTTATATTTTTAGGATATTTGACAAATCATTGTAGAATCCCTATAATATAAGTTGCTATGACATATCGGCATTTAAGGCTCATAATTAATGCATTCCCACAAACAAACACATGTTGCATTGTGAAAGTACGAAATAAACTTAAGCCTTGCAACTCTCGCCGCCTTCTTCTGAAACCGAGATGGCAGTGTGCAAAAGTAAACCAAGCTCTAACAGCATGGGGGGTAAGCTTTATTCCAACCTATTGTTCAAGGAAAATCTTGCATTTCGTTGGCATCGTAGACAGCGTCTTCAGGAGGCACTCCTGCTGCACGACGATAAAGATGAACTTAAAATGGATTATTCACGTGAAAAAAATATCTTTCAATTCAAATTCTTCTCTGTTTTGAGTGAAAATAGAGAACAAAGAAATTTTATAGTACTGTTAACTTTTCACTTACAGTATTTCTTCCCTTTTTACTTTTCTTCTTAAGTTCAAAATAATTTACATATCACTTTGTCTACAGCTGGCGAACCTTCAGGCTCTTTTAGCTTTACAAACTATCTGTACTCTAAGTATAATATAAAACTTCACGTTTAAACTAAAAAAAAACATTATTCAAGAATTGAAAACACTTTCATTTTGTATGCTTTGGAGCTGTCCATATATGACGTCATCCGCATTAAGGGGGGGGGGGAGTCTGGTCTGCGGATGATGGCAAATGATGTACTAGTACCAAAAATGACGTCGTGCTTGTAAATACCAATTTCTACAAAATATTCAAAATATTATGTAAGTAATATAACATTATTAATTATTAAGCTTATCCATTATTACAGCAAGAGGGGGAGGGGGGGTCATTAGTTAATGACTATAGGATGATTGTAGGGGGGGGGGGGGTCGAAAATCGGCCAAAATCGATGACGTAATTTATGGATGGCCCCTTTGTGTATTAATACTGTGAATATTCTTATTTGATCTCTATTAAAATTTATAGAACCAAAAAAATCTTCTTAAACACAATTTTTTTCACTCAATTTATTAATTTTATTTTAATCAATAAATACTTAGTTCATTCATATTTTTTTCAATCACTTTTTTCATACATTTTATTCTTTTACATTCACTTTGTACACCACATACAAATACTTTATTTAATTTAAAATTATTCTTTAACAGTGTTAATAAACAAATAATTAAAAATAAAGAAAGTGAAATGTTCACTGGAGGCGCTGTTTTAGTTTGCATACATTTTCTTTTTTTGCCAACCCTTTGGTGGAATATATAAACGAAATCTTTGATACTTCGGGTCTTGGAAAGTGGAAACATCTTTAAAAGGCAGTTTTGTTACTTCCTTGGTATAATAATGCAAAGCTGGAGGAGTTTTTCAAATTGTTTACGAACATAGAACGTCTATACAACTTTTACAAAACGTCTTAAATATTATTTGAAACATTTTGAAACTGTATTACCTACAGATGAAGCGGATGACGAGTCAGTTAATGTTACATGAAACAGTTGAGAATTAGAACAGATGAGGGTAACGCCGTTTAAATTTGTACCATAACTGTCGACCGGCAAGATTCAAGAAAACGAAAACATCGTGAGTTAAATTAAGGTCTATTCAAAATGACGGACAGGTTCGAAAAATTAGGTTTTTTTACATTTCGACATCTCATTTCTTTTTTCGACGACGAATACAAGATTTTATAGCAGTTCGTAAACACTGTTCAGTAAAAAATATAAGAGCACCATTTTGAATGTCTATAAATATGAATGTTGTTTGTCTATGAATGTTTAATAAAAATATGAATACGCACATTTAATAACTACCTAAAATCGTTCGTTTATTGTATTTCAATAAGTTTCCTTGACTTATAGGTTAGTATGAAGCTGACCACTCATACTGTAAAAAATGGTTCACTTTACCAATGTTACCATTGTGTCAGGTAAGGTCGGCAAGAGTTGCAGGGTTTATGTTCATTTGAGATTGGCTTTTATATTGTAGGTTCACATGCAGCATGTTTAAGTACGAACTTAAAGTCTTAAATGCAATATATTTTTGTAACTTAGATTATAGATTATCATAGATTTAGATAGATAGGCAATGTTTTTTTTTGCGTACATTTTTCACAGTATCCAGCACCGATATAAAAATTAGGTACCTCTGTGGTCCAAATTTCATTTAATCGTTTAGCCCACAGATCACGGAATAAACCTTTTTGCTATTTTGAATAACAAACATCAAACGGTGCATTTAAAATATTAATAGCATGTAGTAAGGTTGATTAGATAGTTTTATGTTTAAATTAGGTACGTAAATGTTATTTGTTAGTCAACCATAAATTAACGGTAAGTAGGTGTATTTTTTTAAACCTACGTGAATACACCTTAATACTGGTAACATACGGTAAAGATTGTAAATAAAAAACCGCCCGACATTACCTTAAACTTGTGCCATTTGAAAAATAATACTGTCAGCAATGATAAAAACATACAATCATTAGAAGGATTAATGGATCTAAGTAAAAAATATACAACTGATAACTTATTCGAATACATACCTTAATAATTCCACGCTAACTTCCACTCAAAACACTCACGACAAATTCCCGAGTCTGATGTAAACGTTGTTAGAAGAAAATGAAGGTATCGAATGAGTTTTTTTGTGTTGTCCACACTGAACCAAAGAGCTACCATACGTGAACAAATACTTAAGATTGCAAGATTTTTGTCAGTTCCAATGGAATTGGTAACATACTACAAGAAAAATTTCGGAGCCAAAAATGGAGACAAACCTTAGCAATCAAAATTTCGTGTTTAAATAAGTAAATATTATTGTGGCTAGTACAGAAAATGAAAGATACGTTACTAAGGTATATGCAAAAATACTCAACTTTAAAAACGTTTGACTATTTTGATCGTATCATGCCATCAAAGGGTCAAAACCGGGTTGCGGACATGTAAAATTTGTATGGGAATGGAAAAAAGGCGTTTTTGTTTTATTTTTTAATTACATCGCCACTTAATGCTTTTTGCAGTTTTTTTTTGGATTTCGATACGCTTTTTATTTACTTTACTCTGATAATTTTAGAATTCAGTAGAGATCACCAGTTTTTATGAAAAAGCTGAAAATCATTAGGGGACACACGCACAAGACAAAAGGTACAAATTTCGACGGCGATACCCATGACTCTTGAGGTGTGATTCAGAAAATAAACAGGGCTCACCAAATAAATCATCCAAATATTTTTTTATTTAAAAAAAATGAAATACTCGTAGATAACAATAGTTACATCAACCAGCAGATTTGCTAGGAAGAACGTTAACTAATGTTCTATTATTATTTTGACTAATAGGTTGGTGTCAGGTTGACCACTCGTACTGTAAAAATGCTTTACTTGCAGGCACGCGATTTTCAAATGTATATTTTTTTGTCAAAAAAAATCACCTACAAATAGAGTAGAAACGCAAAAAAAAAAAACGCAACTAAGCTTCACATATAGTGTAACTCCTTGCCGCGTTATCCCCGAAGGGGTCGCATGTGGCGAGTTGAACCTATTTATTTTTACAGGTAAGGGGGCCAGCCTTACGCCAACCACTTCAGTTGAAGTGGGGGTCTCCCAGCTCTCGAGGAGGCTGGTACTCATTTCTTGTGAAGGCTGAGTAAACCTTGCCGGTATTTTTATTATGGGGTTTGAAATAAACACCGAAATTGGAATCATTTCTGACACCCTCCTCGGTGGGATTCTAACCCGAGCTCACGGGGTAGAACGCAAGCACTCTACCAACTGAGCTATCGACCGGACTACAACAAATTTCAAAAAAAGAACTAAAAAACTTGCATAAGGCTGACTTCCCATGCTTTACAAACTTGGTTCACTTTTGCCAATTCCACCCCGATTTCAAGGAAAAGCGGCAGGACTTGTGAGGTTTATGTTCATGTGAGGTTTGATTTATTTTCTATATACACAAGCAGCATGTGTAAACGTGAATTCAAGTGCTCGTGGGCATGCATTTAATATGAGCCTTATATGCTAATACATTTCTGCAACTTGGTTTATATGTAGTAGATAGATAGAATGTTCATATTCAACGCACGCTCGCAAGCAGACACATGTAAGTACACGCTTACACATGAATCCTTAGTAACAAAAAATAAATAAGTAAGTAGGTATTTGAAGATTTCACAAGGTGGTACTATTTTCAAGTTTTGACGTGAAACAAAAGCCATAAATTAAACTCCTGAATTTCTGTATACAACCGAGAGACCTGGAAAGCAAATGGAAGAGGTGTGAGAAGTGACATATTGATTGATTTATAGTTCTTGTACTTTTTGTTTTAGCTGAGACTTTTCATACATATAGTACACATGAATTTTATTTTTGTAACTAGAGTCTTTAGCGATAAACAACAAAGTATTTGTTCTCCTTCCGTTTATCAACCCGACCGTTTGACGTCATATTTTTTTCTCCGGTGGAATTTTTGCTGAATCTGAATGAGTCAATTTTAGCGTGCCTACGCACAGAGACAATTACTATAATAATCCATAATCCTACTTGTGCAAAGATATATTAACATTTACAATTCACATTAAGGGTGATTGAGAGGTCAGCGCGCCCAACTTTGATGACCAAAATAGCCCATATTTTTAATTGTAAGGTAGCATTTTTTTTCCAGATTAAATTAACACATAAAATTAGGTATTTTTTCCCATAAAATGCCAATTCAAAATAATTTTATTTACGGAGATACCTTAAATGGAGATTTCCACTGTTGTTATGAATAATTCCTAACTTTTTTTTATTTCAAAACATTTATTTTGATTAGTTTTATTTTTTCTAGATGAAAATTATTTTTTTATTCTTTTCATTGATTTTTTACAGCTATTTAAAAAGTACTCAAATTTTGCATACGATCGTGTAGGTAAATTTGCAATTGAAAGGTATATTTTCTTTTTAGGATTTGAAGTGATATTTTTTATGTTTGTAATGCAATACTTGTTTTATTTTTTCTCCCCCGATTTCTATTTATCCTGGAAAAATAAAGATTTCCATACAAAAACTGACCCGGTCGCTAGCGTCACCTGCGGTCGGTAGATGAACTGCTGATAGAGTTGCTGTTCAAGATTCCATACATTTTTTGGTTGCGCTGTATTTGCTACATTTCATACTTCGGGTACACTCGTGTATCATCGTATATTGCCGAAGATGCTCGAGTCAGCCCTCTCTTATATTGTGTGTGTAAGAGTATATACATAAACGCTATGGTGGTATAATACGTACGTACATAAAAACAGTTTGCAAAGTTTAACGAAATGGCGAAAGCTCATTCAATCAGATGAAATGAATTGTACGGAGAGCTGCACACGACTTTATAGTATTCTGATAAGTTTTTTCCATTACATGAATAATATGAAAGTTTATTTGAATTTCAAAGTGAAATTCATTTAGCTCAATGATTTAGCTGGAAAGAATTCTGCTGGCTGGCCTTTTTTGTTGAATTGAAATCATTTTTTGAACCTAGCGTAGAGCAATTTGAAATTTTCAGGCCGGTAATTTAGTCTAGTGGTTAATGCTGAACTGAACAGATTTCAGTCTGTTTTGAATGCGGCCGCAAGACTGATCTTCGGGATGTCCAAATTCTCTCACATCACTTCGCTGTTGAAAGAACTACATTGGCTTCGTTTCCCTGAGAGGGTTCCGTGTGTGTTTGATGGTATTTAAAGCCCTAAATGGTTTGGCTCCATCATATCTGGCAGACATATTTTCCCCCGTTGAAGTGAGTGTAAGGGGGCGGACACTTAGGTCAGCGGGGTGTCAAGCTGTCAGATTGATGCAGCCTCGCCGTCAAATACGCACTAATTTTGAGGATCGCGCTTTCCGGTTTTCGGGGCCGATGGAGTAGAACAGACTGCCACCCGGAGTGAGGGTTTCGGAATCTGTTGGCATTTTTAAGGGAGCACTGAAACGGCACCTTTTTAAAATATCTAATTCATGATTAGGAGGGCCCTTGAGGTGTGAAACACACAAAAACGGCGCTCTTTGGTCATGTAAAAAATTTAATAAATAAATTATCCTCATATGTATATATATATATATGGGTATATATGTTTAATTTTAGGTTTTCACGGATTTTCACGGACTCGTAATCCAAAAGTCAAGATTTCGATTGGTGCAAGACAACTAAGTTCCGTCGAAATCTAACAAAAATGTCATGAGTATGTGTGGCTAAGTAAATAATAATTTCTTGCCGCGTTATCCCCGAAGGGCTTCGCATGTGGCGAGGGAACCTATTTATTTTATAGGTAAGAGGGCCGGCCTTACGCCAACCACTTCGTTGATGCGAAGGCATACCAGCTCCCGTGGGGACTGGTACTTATTTCTTGTGAAGGCTGAGTACACCTTCCTGGTATTTTATTTTGGGTTAGAAATAAACACCGAACCGGAAATCATTTCTGACACCCTTATATTATATCAGTGGGTAATTATATAAAAACGCAACTAAGCTACACATGTAGTGTAACTTCTTGCCTGCGTTATCCCCGAAGGAGTCGCATGTGGCGCTTCGGGACCTATTTTTTTTTACAGGTAAGTGGGCCGTCCTCACACCAACCACTTTTAGTTGAAGTGGGGGTTTCCCAGCTCCCGTGAAGGGCTGGTTCTCATTTCTTGTGAAGGCTGAGTCAAACTTTGAGATCGAACCCTTGCTCTCGGCATGGAATGCAAGCATTCTACAAATTGAGCTATCGACCTTTTTACGAGATTGATCGTCGTCGCTATAAAGCGCCAATTCTCAAGCAAGACCCAGTTGCTGTAAGGCCGGATGGACATTTCGTGACCGGTCATTGGTAAAGGTTTTATGAATTTTTCAACCCAGCGAAGAGCAAATTTGAAAATATAAATGGTATATCTTTTGTGCTGCTTTTATGCTTAGAATATATTCCATCACTTAGTTGAATTATTAGAAAAAAAACTTCATGTTGCTATTTCAATGTACACATCCAATGGTATAAAAAAGTATACTATACAGGCATATAAAGCACTTGGATGCGTTGTCTTCCTTCGCACAGGGTGAAGTCCATGAGCACACACACATTGGCATATTTACTGAACACATACGCAGTCACGGCCTCAACAAACATTCCCTGGCTACGCAGTAATATGAAACCTTTTTTTAACTTTAAAAATTAATAACATTTAGGAGACGAAGATGAAAAGAAAAATGAAAGTTGTATTTTTATAGGTAAGGAAGCCGGCCTTACGCCAACCATTTCAGTTGAAGCGGGGGTGTCCCAGCTCCCGAGGGGGCTGGTTCTCATTTATTGTTAAGGTTGAGAAACCTTGCCGGTATTTTATTATTGAGTTGAAATAAACACCGACACGGGAAATCATTTCTGACATCCTCCGTGGGATACGAACCTCAGCTCTCGGCATGGAATGCAAGCACTCTATCAACTGAGTCATTGGGACATAATCACAATGTATAATCTATCATCTAAGTGGCAAAACTATGTTAACATTTAAGGTTCATATTAAGTGCATGCTCACAAAAATACACTTGTAAGTTCGCATTTACAAATCGTGCATGCGCATTTACATATTAAAATCAAATCCACAAATAAACAAAAGCCCTGCAACTTTTACTGATCTTCCCTGAAACAGGGGTGACATTGGTAAAGTAAACCATTTTTTAAAGTTTGGGTGGTGAGCCTCATACCAACCTATAAGTCAAGATAAACAATGAAAATGAAAAATATATATTTTTTTTTCATATTTTATTTTAATACACTTGTATAGGTCTGCAACCACTGGAGTCTACACTTTGATAAAATATGCAATGTAAAAAATACAGGGCACACACGTGTGTGCTTCTGTGTGACTATAGTGTAAACTGAACTGTAGCGTTTTATTCCAATTCTGTGAAATGTAAAACGCTCTCTAGAGACCGTATGCCAGTTTCTATGCATTTTTGAGTAATCGGTACAGGGTGAATAATTATTTACTTATATACTTGGATATATCTGTTAACACGAACGAAAGTGAATTGTTGTAAATTTGTTTACAAATAAAATGAATGCCTTTTTTTGTATTTGTATGTAAATAAAATAAAATAAATGCTTGTTTGTAATTAATGTATAACTTCGCTTCGCTTTCGCTTTCATGTTATTTTATTGCTAAAAAAAACACAAAATGGTTCAGATACAATACGATCTCCTACCGACGAACTCTCAAAGCTAAACGCGGGATTTGATGCATTTTCGCGGCTACTGGATAATAGGTGGTCGTGACGGGCAAATAAATTCATATTAAAATGAAATCATACACCCTTAAATGCATGCCCATAAACGTTACGTGTAAATTCACGCTTACAAAGGCTGCAGATTTACATACAAATTAATACCCTACCTCAGATGAACATAAACTCTGCAACTGTTTCCGACACTCCCTGAATTGTTGGTGACATAGGCAAAGTGAACCCTTTTTTACCATCTAGGTGATCAGCTACAAATCTATAAGTCAAGGAGTATTTAGAGCTAATATTCAATGAATGCATAGAAGCAGGCGCCTGTAGTTCGCGCTTACACATGCTGCATGTGTACATTAAAAAAAAGATAAACCTTGCAACTCCTGCTGACGATGGAAAATCTGAAACTGGGGTGGAATTCGCAAAAGTGAACCAAGTTTTTACAGGATGGAGGGGAGGAGGATGTCAGCTTCAAACCAACCTATTAGTCATTGAACGTTAATTATGTTATTATTTTGTAGACTAAAAGATAAAAAGAGTCTTGGCTTTTCTTTTGGCGATTTTCCTTTCAAGATGGCCGCCCGTCAGAGCGGTGACATATTGATTAAATTATTGTTTATTAAGAGGGCTCACCCTTCCGGAAAATCTCCTCTCCGAGTAATTAGCAGTCCGCGGCCTCTTAAGATGGACGGAAGATTATAATCACTCTACCACGTCAAAACAACGTAACGGAAAATCAATGGAGATACAAACTCATAGAGCGCACATCACGGAACCATTGCAAAAATCGTCACTAAGCAGCACATGCACTGTTACTTTTTCAAGGTAGCTTATAGAAGAGTCGGTAGCATGGGGTAAATGGAACAAAAGGTAAAATTTAAACTGGAGCTACGGTCTTTTGACATTGATAGTAATTAAAACGTGCTTTCAAAATTAATAATTAAACACATTTCGGACATTAAACCAACCGTTGTGGGAGAACATTTTTTTTTTTATTGGCATCGTAAGCAACGTCTTCAAGAGGCGCCTCTTCTGTTCAACAATTGAAGATCATCTCAGGTATCAAAACTGAAAAAATTGTTTTCCACGAGGGTTCGCTTAATATTCAAAAAGTGAAATCTTTTTTAAAGTGAATTGTATTTTGTAAAATCGAGAAGCCTACTTATGAATTGAACTTCTGAGTATCTGCCGCCAAAGGGGGCAGGTTTTCATTTCTCGTAAAGGCTGAGTAAACGTTGCCCACAATATGATTTTAATCTTAAAATATAATCATTTTCAATCATTTCTAACACTCTTTCTTGGTGGGGATCAAACTCTAGCACTCTCTTGCTTTGAACGAAAGTGTTCTATTAACTTTGCTATCACCCAGTATCATCAATTTGTATCACTAAGTTTAAAACAGACTTTAAATACGTTTTTTTAAATAAATCCATTGCTTAGTGAAATACTTTAATTTCGGTTTTAACTCAGTTTGCATACTCTATGCTATTCCATCTCTCTGTACAATCTTCAATCTTGTCTGATGAAGATAATTGCTTCTACCGGCTTGTATGAAAAGCGTTATCTGTTTATTATTATAACTATGACCTAGTTACTGCGGAGCATATAAGCTTGCATAGTCCATGTTGTTTTAACCTCTGTTTGGTCAGAATTTAATTTAGCTAAATTAATTCATCATATTCAACCCAAATTGTTGTTTTCCTTGCAATAAAGCCCGTACGCTTTGGAAACAAAAATAAACTTTAGTTTATTTATTTATTTATTTATTTATAAATTCACGACACTTAGTGCCTTTTACAAACCATACTAAAAATAGTGTTATAAATACAAGAGTAAGTAAAAAGTATAAAATGAAACAACAAATATATCAGAACTACAATTGAAAACTATCCGGGATAAAAAGTAACATAAAACAAAATAATGATTACATAAGTAGGTATTAATACTTTAAAAAAAAAATAGAGAGATGAGATAAAAAAACAAGAGAAAAGACAGTTTATGAATGTATAAATAGTAAGCAGAAATTAGAAGTAAGTAGCTGAATATAAAACCACAATTAAAAATAGATTGAAAAAAATTATAAATACCTATATATGAAAGTAAAATGAAACAAATAAACACAATAACAAAAACTATATAAAAATAAGAATAAAAATCAAAGTTACTATTTAGAGAAAAAATATAAATCAAAAATCAAAAGAAATATACAAGCAACAGAAATAAAAACATTATTCATCCAAAAAGTACCTCAACAGACCAGCTCTATACCTATCAAAGTTATTGTTGGGTGGGTCAAAGTCTAGTGTACAGGTATTACCACTACGTTGAAGGCGATTTATGCAACTGTTATATTGTGCATTTGTATTGGAAGCTACAGGGCGATAAGGAATAATGTGTCGTGATCCTTGACGAGGGATTAAAAAATTTAACTCGCCCAGCAACGACGGACAGTCTATAAGTCCATTTTTTATTTTATAAAGGGTCAACAAGTCAATGATTTTGCGTCTTTCCAGTAAATTATTTAATTTAAGAAAAGAGTTCAAAAGGATGGGATCAAAATTAGAAATAGGAATTTTAAGCTTGTAATTTCTAATTTTCAAGAATTTAATGTGAACTCTTTCAATACTATCTATATGAACCGTATAATGAGGAGACCAGACGGGTGAACAGTATTCCAGACAACTACGGACTAGTGACGTGTATAACAATTTTATTGTATTGGTATCACGAAAATCCTTAGCAATGCGGAACACAAAACCAAGCATTTTCAAACCTTTAGCACATACATTGGTTATATGTGGAACAAATGATAGTTTCTGGTCAAATATCACTCCCAAATCTGAGACTTCAGTCACTGTTCCTAGACTTAAGTTGTTAATAGAGTAAATAAAATGGATGGGGTTTTTTATTTTAAAAAAACTCATCACATGGCATTTCGATACATTGAGAAATAAGCGGTTAAAATTACACCAATCTGCCAGTCTATCCAGGTTACTTTGAAGACCTTGGCAATCCTCTACGCAATCCACAACATTAAAAATCTTCAAGTCGTCGGCAAATAAAAGGACTTGACATTCATAAAAGACATTAATGATGTCATTAATAAAAAGTAAAAACAGCAACGGGCCCAAATGAGAACCCTGCGGGACTCCGCTTGGTTGGGTAAATGGTTCTGATTCAGTCTCATCAATTTTAACAACTAGGTAACGATCCTTAAGATAACTACCCATCCAGGTCAAAAAACTGCCCGAGATTCCCATGGCTTGAAGCTTTATGAGCAAAATGTTGTGCGAAATTCTATCGAATGCCTTAGAAAAATCGGTATATATAACGTCGACTTGTTTACGTTTACTAAGGGCATTTGAGATAAAATTTTCGTAAACCATGAGGTTGGTGGCCGTTGACCGATTAGGCAAAAAGCCATGTTGATGGACCGTCAAAGATCTAGTAATAACGAAACCAATCTTAGACAAAACAAGTTTTTCCAAAAGTTTAGGAATGGCCGACAATAAATTGATGGGTCTGTAATTTGTGACATCATTTTTATCTCCACTCTTAAATATTGGTTCCAGGCACTTAAATAAAAACAGATCACCCTACATCTATCTAATCTAAATTGTCGGTGTTATGGCCGAGGGGGCCAAGTGGGCTGATCTTTCTAGCGTGTTTGGAAAAGAACAACGTTGGTTCGATCCCCACCTGGGTCATTTGACCAAAAATTTGACATTATTAATTAATAATTCGTTAAAATAAACCATAATGAACATCTATCTAATCTAAATTGTCGGTGTTATGGCCGAGGGGGCCAAGTGGGCTGATCTTTCTAGCGTGTTTGGAAAAGAACAACGTTGGTTCGATCCCCACCTGGGTCATTTGACCAAAAATTTGACATTATTAATTAATAATTCGTTAAAATAAACCATAATGAATTATTAATTGATATATATATTCCTGTTAACGAAGTAATAGACATATTGAAAGTCAAATTAGATCATAAGAATGTGGATCTAACAGAAAAAACACAAATTTTAGACCTGTCCACTCTATGTATGGACCAAAATTATTTTAAATTTAATAACAATTTCTATCAAATTTTAAACTCTCTTCCAATGGGAAATCAATTGTCACCTCTTTTTGCTGAATTATATATGGACTATTTTGAAAATTCTTTGTTTAAATCAAAAAACACCCTTTTAAACTGTATTTCTTCTTATCATAGATATGTTGATGACATTTTGTGTGTATGGTCAGGAAGTATGAGACAATTGGACTTATTTCTTAATTATCTGAATTCATTAAACAAAAATTTAAAATTTACCATGGAAATAGGGATAAATAATACCTTAAACTTCCTAGACCTTAGTATTAATATTGTGAACAATAAATTTAAATTCAGTGTATATAGAAAACCAACATACACGGACGCAATTATTCATGCAACGTCTAACCATCCTATATCGCAAAAAAATGGCTGTCTTTCATTCCTTAATTCATAGGCTGATTAACTTACCCCTCGAGAGGGAGGCTTTTAACCTGGAATTGAATACGATAAAGACTATAGCGTCAAATAATGGGTATAAAGAGGCCATTATTAATGACCTTTTACTATCTAAACAAAAAAAACTCATGTACCAAAAATATATTTACCCTCATTGTTTGGATAATGGTAAGGATCAGAAATGGAGAAGAATATTATATGTAGGGCAAGTGAGTACCAACCTTGGTCACTTAGTAAAAAATACCTTTAGTTGCGCCTATTATACCAACAGTAATATAGGTCAAATATTATTCAACAATAAGGATAAGATTGAACGTATGGATGGTGGGGGTGTATATCGATTATCTTGTAATGACTGCAATTCCGTATATGTTGGACAAACTTCCAGATCTATAAATGTAAGGTTGAAAGAACATAAGAGGGCTTTTAGGGGTTTGTCTGGTTATTCGGAGATGGCGGACCACTGTATCGAAAATGACCACTCGTTCAATAATGACGGTGTCAGGGTTCTCCATTCCGGATGCAAGGGCAGACAACTAATTGCCCTAGAAACTTTAGAAATCCACAAACATAAAAATTCTAATTCTTACAATTTGGTCAATGTCCAAATTCCTGCTGCCTCACCTTTGTTATTAACTAATTGTGCTTCTTTATCGTGACTTATTAATTTGATTTCTCTACGGTTTTTGTTTTGTCAATTTTTTAATATTGTAATTATAATATGTGTCATCTCATTATTGTACCTATTTACATAAATTATTATTTTTATTTAGATTTCTCTATGGTTTGTTGTTTTGTCAATTTGTTATATCATTATATAATATTGTAATTATATTATGTGTCATTTCCTTATTGTACCTATTTGTCGTACCTAAATCATTATTTTTATTTTATTTCTCTATGGTATTTGTCTTGTCAATTTTTGTAATTTAGTATCCTCTTGATAATGACGTGAATAAGTCGAAAGTACTTGAGGTGGAAATAAAAACTCAATTTGTGAAAATAAAACTCTGTGTTTTTTATAATTTTTTATAATTACTTATATTAATTGATGATATTAATACCTGTTTCTGGCCAGGCAGAATAGGTTGGTGAATTGCGTTTCTCTTCACAAATCTATTTAAAAAAAAAGTTGCAAAGATATGCAACATCGCGAGTTCACATTATCTGCATTTTTAAAGGAGACACGTATAAGTTAGCGCTTATACATGGCGTATTTGAACCTACAACATCAAATCTCACATACTTATTATAACCTTTTCGCTACATACTATTCAATATTTCTCATAATTTTCATAATTTCTCATATATTTCATCACATATTTTCATGTTTCTACATTTTTGTAATTTTCTATGTACTTTTTCTATTGATGTATTATTTTTTTATGGCTGGTCATGTATTGCACCCTCCACATGTCTAAGCTGGAATAAACGCATAAAATTATTATTATAATTATAATAGCAGAAATTTTGCATAAAAATTATTTCGGTTTTGAATACGTATATTCTTATTATTTCGCATATCAGTTAATTTCGGTTTCGGATACGGACATCCATAGCATCCCTAGCAAAAAGATTCAGCTTAAGAAAGCTCTGGTCTAGCCTGGACCTTTTCTCTTTGTCTAAGCAACAAAAAGCTAAATTGAGAAAGCGAAGAAGCCATCATTACAATTGTGTCTTAATGGATGTACGAGTATAGACGAGTGGAGAAAAGCTCTGTAGAAAAAGCTTTCAAAGCTCGCCTACATTTACATGCCAATTGAGCTTTTACGCAAAAGCGACGAGGTTTAAAAAATGTTATCAAGTCCAGAGCTTTAGCGATGTGCAATTTTAGTTAATGACTTTATTTTAAAAATAGTAATGTAAAAGTTAAACAATAGTTAGTCTGGATAAACTTAGACCGATTTATTTACCCAGCGAAGACCAAATTTAAAAATATGAATATTTTGTTTCTGTTCTGAAATGGACTATCTAAGAAGTATGATTGGGAAAAAACGAAGTGACAGGGTGAGGAATGATTTTGTAAGAGAAGAATGTGGTGTAAGGGAAAGTGTGAAAGTGAAGATTAAA
Source organism: Agapetus fuscipes (assembly GCA_951799405.1). Lineage (NCBI taxonomy): Eukaryota > Metazoa > Arthropoda > Insecta > Trichoptera > Glossosomatidae > Agapetus > Agapetus fuscipes. Next base: position 3,845,966 of record OX637334.1, on the reverse strand, counting down.
AGAAGTATGTTAAGATGGTTCGGGCACTTGGAGAGAATGAGTGATGAAAGATTGACGAAGAAAGTATATGTTGCTAGAATAGATGGATGTCGTGGTAGAGGAAGACCGAGAAAAGTATGGAAGGATCAAATCTCTGAAATAGCGAATGAATGGGATATCCAGAGTCATAATAAAAGGAGGACTTGTATGAAAAAGGTTATGACTCTGGATGAAATGAAAGAAGTATGCAAGGACAGGAAGAAGTGGCGGCTAATCTGCAATGTTGATTTCTAATGTTGGTGTATTCATTTGCTACATTTTTTTGCATAGGAAATTTTTGACTTTTTTTGTATAGATTTCTTTGTAAGGTTTTGTTCTTTTTTATATTTAAATGTAATTTATTATTCATATTCCTTGACTTATAGGTTGGTATGAGACTGACCACCCATACTGTAAAAAATGGTTCACTTTGCCAATGTCACCCCTGTTTCAGGGAAGGTCGGCAAAAGTTGTGGGGCTTATGTTCATTTGAGGTTTGGATTTTATTTGTAAGTACACATTCAGCATTTGTAAGCGCGAACTACACTTGTTGGTTTGTGGGCATACATCTGAGAGCTTTAAATGAATATATCTTTGCAACTTAGATTATAGATTATAGATTATAGTTCCACCGGGAATAAAACTAAGTCTCAAGACCTTCCGTATACGAATCTTTAGCCTCAACCACTAGACTACAGACCGGTCAAGCCTTGTACAGAACAAATTTGTTGATTTTATCAAAGCCACCCTTTTTTCCATCTATACTTAACTTAAATTATGAGTATACATATTATATGTATTTTTTTTTTTTTTAATCATTGCGTAAATACTGAAAAAAAAACATTTTGTGACTTCTGTTTTCATATGAATCAAGAGCGTACTGTGAGCTTGGTCGTTGTTATGGAAAACGTTCATTTCTCAAGAAATACCTTGCTTCTATAAGACTAAATGAACCTTAGGTGACCGACCTTTGTTATGTGAAGCCACATTAATTTTTCATCCCAGCGAGAAGCACAAATATATATTTTTTCTCCGTTATGAATCGAACCCAAGACTTTGCAATTGCAAATCCGAGGCTTTATTGACTAGACCACGCACCAGCTGTTGTTTTACTTGTTTATTTTCCTTAAAAAATCTGGCAAATTATTCTAGCATAAACAGAAAATTTCACAGATTTTTCTCATCGAGAAGAAATAAGGAAAACGCGTTTAAGATTCGACAGGATGCTGGAGGTGAATATATAAAACTAAAATATCACAAATTCCTGAATGTTTCTAAGCGAAGCTGTACCGCGAGCACAAAATACATACATGAACCCACCTCGACTGTGTAAATCTAAAATGTATAAAACATGCGATGGCATTCTTAGCGAGTTATTTAGTTTTCCAACATATTTCAAATAACGACATCGAGAGAGTTAACGCAATATTTTGTACTCAGGGTAGTGAACTTTGAAAGACTTTGTGTGTTGTTTTTTTTTTGTCTCGCTCCCCGAGGGAAGTGGTTTTTGATGAGTGGCGCAACGTAAATATTTGCTTAGGAGAAAGCTCCGCACCGTGCGAACTTTACCGTGCCGCGCTAGTCACACTTACAATCAGTCTACACACAGTACAAGGATCTCTTTGGATACATCTCTTAGTGTTTTTTTTTGGTTTCGATTGAGATGTTGTTGGCAACTCTATTTTGAGGGGTATTTAAACCAATGGTTCTCTATTACGTGGTTGTTTGGATTTTTTTAAATTAATTAATTAATTTATTTTAATTTTGTAATATTTCGATCAGTGGTTTACCGGTCCGTAGCTCAGTGGTAACACTGCGGACTCTGAATGGGAAGGTTGTGGGTTCGAATCCTGGCGGAGCACAAAAAATATACCGTTTATGTACCGTATATACATATTTTCAAATTTGCTTTTCGCTGGGTTGAAAAATTCATAAACCTTTACCAATGACCGGTCACCAAAGGTCCGTCCAGCCTTACAGCAACTGGGTCTTGCTTGAGTATTGGCGCTTTGTAGCGACGACCAAGCTCGTACACCTCTGCAGCAAGTGTCATAGACCCCTAGAGTCTTTAGAATCTAGGTAGTCTCCCGCACAGGATTTCTTTAAAAAAAAAAGGCTCATGAATCCTAGGATGCGGACGTCCAGCTGTCTTTTCACATTTTTAAGATGTCTTCCAGTTGGGTATTTAAGCCAAAGGTTCTCTATTTTGTGGTTGGTAGGATTTTTTTTTTTTTTTTTAAAAACAATACATTTTTATGTTACCATATTTTTGGCTTCCTTATAGATACATATGCTTATATGGGATGCACACTCTTGGATAATATAAATAATACAACCTTTGAATCATTTCATGCATCAGTGATTTTCTAAATTTCTTAACGCCTAGAACGAAACATCGTGTATATTCCCCGGCTACGAGTCAATGGAAAATGTATAGAATATACAACAGCACGCCTCACGCGTGATTTAGTTTTGTTATATTTTTTCTATTTTCGTTATGTTGGGGAGCTTACTTGATGGCTTATACTAGGGTCGGTTATTCGCTAGTTAATCTTTTACAAATTCACCTTTCGCTGGTTTCCATGGTAACCATGTCAAGATGAATATTAATTATGACGTAAGTCTGTAAATACGTGAGTTTAAATAATATGCAGTACCCCAAGAATGAAGCACTTACACAAACTCCCTCGATCGCGTAAGTTGAAAAATGTATGGAAACTAAATCTATCACTAGGAGTACCGTCGTATACTACATATATTTTTGGTTTACGTGATGATACTATGAAATATTTATCTACATTAACTCCCCTGGATTGCGTTAGTAGAAAAATGTCTGGAAACTTAATCACTCTCTAGGGGTGCTGCCATATCTTCAATACATTTTTCAATTTCGATCGCGATACGCTATCGAGGGGAGCTCACGTTAATGGATTATACTCGTGGTAAGCAGGAATATGAAGAGTGTGAGTGGACTAGAAATCTGACAGCTGTAACTGTATATCTATCGCCGTTCCGCTAGGGGTGGCCAGAGCCTGTGCAGAGCTGCCTCTGACAGCTGACTGGGATAATAATTGTGTTTTATTTCACACATGAAACCATGTAGGTACTTGTAATTATTAATGAAAGAAATATCTGTATTATTATTTTCTTTTAATCAGATTTGTAAAGAGGAATGCAATTCACCAACTTATTTTGCCTGGCCAGAAACAGGTATGAACATTAGCAATTAATAATTTATTATTTAATATTTTAATAAATCTTTAATTAATGATAAATTAATGATTACTTTAATTAAAGGAGGACTTGTATGAAAAAGGTTATGACTCTGGATGAAATGAAAGAAGTATGCAAGGACAGGAAGAAGTGGCGGCTAATCTGCAATGTTGATTTCTAATGTTGGTGTATTCATTTGCTACATTTTTTGCATAGGAAATTTTTGACTTTTTTTGTACAGATTTCTTTGTAAGGTTTTGTTCTTTTTTATATTTTTATATTTAAATGTAATTTATTATTCATATTCCTTGACTTATAGGTTGGTATGAGGCTGACCACCCATACTGTAAAAATGGTTCACTTTGCCAATGTCACCCCTGTTTCAGGGAAGGTCGGCAAAAGTTGTGGGGCTTATGTTCATTTAAGGTTTGGATTTTATTTGTAAGTACACATGCAGCATTTGTAAGCGCGAACTACACTTGTTGGTTTGTGGGCATACATCTGAGAGCTTTAAATGAATATATCCTTGCAACTTAGATAATAGATTATAGATTACCCAATGACACCTGTTGAGCAAGGGTCAAAGTTATTGTCGATAGGAAACAGCGCAGGCGGGGTTTGAACTTGCACTTGTTTCAGTAACGCAAATTCGACTGCCGACGCCTTATATGCTCGTGCGATCTTTATGAAGACATTGCAAACGAAACGACAACGAAAACCACCACGTCGCTTTGATAACTCGCCTTGGGAATGCTTTCAGCTCGTGAAAGCAAAACGTCGGCAGATAAAACAGCTGCAAATAGAACTTTATTTAATACCAATATAATATCCCATGTTATGCAACAAAATTTTCATATACAAAAAATTCGGATCGGAAAACAATTCGCAGGTAGAAAATTTCTAAAGAATTTTCATACACTGAACATTAGAACTCCCATTAAACGTAGGTGGCAGTTATACTCGTATCTTATAGCTTTCTTGTTAAGTCTGGATCGTTCTCTGGTCCCTGCACCTTCACGAAGAATAGTCGGCATTCCTGGAATCCTTCCGCTCATTCCTCCACCTCTTATTGACCTGTCCTGGCATTCTTTCAGGACATTAGTGCTCCCGGAGGAATGGAAGAGAATGTCTGGAGAAAAATATAATATACTCGTACCACTGGAGGTTTCATTTAATATTAAATGCTAGCAGTAATCGTTAATACTGGAATGTTGTCGTTTTTCCACAAATGATATTAGGATGATACTATTTTTTTGTAAATCACACCTGAAGAGCCCTCTCCTAGCGTTAGGCTGGATGGGCCTTTGATGAACAGTTTTTGGTAAAGGTATATGAATTTTTCAACCCAGCAAAGAGCAAATTTGAATACATAAATTTTTGTGTTCAGCTGGGATTCGGACCTTCTACCTCTCAATCATAATTTAGAAGTGTTAACCACTAAACCACAAACCAGGCACACATTTATTTTTATTATTTTCGAAGAAATACTTCTATTTAATCTGTAATCTAAGTTGCAATAATGTTGTTTAATTTAAGATTCATTTTCACAAGCAAACATGTTTAAGTTCGCGCATATAGAGTGTGTATAATATTATACAAGATTTTCTTAACAGAGGACAATAGATGATGTAGTTGCTTAAATATTCAGTGGTTTTTTTGTGTGCAAATAAACGGAGATGAAATATTGCCCGAGACAAATAGTATTTTTATTGGAATATGAAATGAGGATCGTTAGTCGAATCCGCTGCAAAATTGAATAGCAAGCTATGAAGGGAGGGAGGTGACAAGTTAAAACGGCACAGTGACAAAACAACACATGACATAACGACACATGACATAACATCACAATGAAAAAAAAAACACTATGACAAAACAACACAAGGACAAAACATCACATGAAAAACCATAACATCCCTTAAATTGAGCATACCAAGAGCGGCACATGAAAAACCCCCACATGACTTGCAGAATTACTTTTCTGTGATGTTTTGTCATAGTGATGTTTTGTTATGTGATATACTGTCATTGTGATGTTCTGTCATGTATTGTTCTGTCATGTGTCGCTCTGGCATATGTATTTCTGTCATGTGACGTTTGGTCACTGTCTCGTTCTGTCGTGGGTCGTAATGTTATGTGTCGTTTTGTCACTGTGTCGTTTTATCGTGGAACCAGGGGGGGGTATGGGTATACAGCTTCACAGAAAGCATTCCCCAAACTGAACTCTTTTCTTTTATGTAAATATCCTGAAATGAACTATAAAAAGACGAGCTGCCAACAGGAAAGTTCGTGCAAGAGAATATGATGAAGCGAGATCAAAACTTGGACAGTTTTACAGAGTACACTTTGGGAAATGAAAAAAGTTTGCGTACCTGCGAAGGAAGACAAGTTTGTGAGATAATACTTTGGGTGTGTGATGTTTTTTCATGTATTTAGAACGACAAACGGATTACAATTCATTGATGAATGATTTATATAAAATTGATATTAACTAATAAGGCATTAAAAGCCAAAAAAAAAAGAAAAAAAGTCAGCAGTTTGATTCTATGTGCAAAGGCTTAATAACTTGAATGTGGTAATAAGTACATATAAAACTTTATGTGTTAAAAACTGATTAAAATGTCCGCATTGTAAACTACAATATATATTTAATGCTTTGGGCACGCTTTGACCTTGAGGAACTGGGTTAGTGTCCACCGTTTTCATTCCATAGAGTACAATGCATAGATGTAATATCTTACCATGCGTGGACTTAACTCCAATTTTAGGTTTATTTTATTCAACAGTCTCATACTCGTATTAATTCAAAGATATTATCGTATATGTACGAGTATAGTATTATATTTATTCGCACTTATTTTGTGCAAAAATTACATAAATGGTCGTTCCTTATCATCATCAGGTAAAATTTGTAAACACAATAGTAGCCATATAACTGCGTCTATAGAATATATACTATCATAGCTAGATAAAACTTATTACGTTTAAATGGAAGAAAAATTCAAAAGACAAAAAAAAATCAAACCACCTGACGATGCAAACGGATGTTTGCGAAACCGGTTGTGGTATAAAATATATATACCTACTCAAGTAATCGTAAAACATAGTTGTTTTTCTTTTATCCTTAATGATGAACGACTACAAAGTTAATGCCTCTACAATCAATAAAAAAGAAAAAAAAAACATTTTAAAAAAGCTCTTGCTTGCTCTATCCTGCTTCAATTTCGTGGGTCGTGTCCCAACTAGAATTGAGTAAAAGCCTGGAAGAAGTCATAAACCAAGAAGTACATTATGACGTTAAGAGACGGTTCATCTTAGTTCGAGTAATTGATTTTTGTCGGAATTTACTTATAAACTGGGGAGAGTTTATGATATTTGAACTCGAGCCAAGAAAGGCTTTAGCTGAAGATTTTAATTCAGAGTCTACCAGATTTAGTGCTATCTCTTATAATTTCTTCTTTGTCTATCTATCTATTATATTAATATATTTTTTGTTTAACGATCATAGTCTGGTCAATAGTTCAATTGATAGAATACATGCCAGAGGGCTAGTATTCCATAATTCCAGGAAGAATGCCATAAATTATTTTCCATTTTGGTGTGAATTTCAAACCCAAATCCAAATGGCTGCAAGGTGTGTCAAAGAAAAAAGTTCCACTCACCAAATACGAGGATTTCAGGTACAATGAGGTAAGAATTTGCACTAAATGCCAGCTAAGTAGCTTAGTGACAAGCTGCATTCTTTCCGTTCTGCAAAATTCAAGATACTTACTATTATTACAATTGTTTTGTACGGATGTGAAACCGGGAGTCTGACTCAGAAACAAGAGCAATTTGTCCAAGATTCCGTGGGACAGACAATAAATCTAATCTAAGTTGTAAAGATATGTTACATTGGAGATTCACATTATATGCATTCTCACAAGCAGACACGTACAAGTTCGCGCTTGCACATGCCGCATGTAAACCTACAACGTAAAAAACAAATCTCAAATAGACATACACCCTGCAACTCTTGCCGTCCTTCCTTAAAACAGGGGTGACATTGGCAAAGTGAACCATTTCTACAGCATGGGGGGTCAGCCACGTCGCTTTGATAATTGTAACGCGAACACTACTACAAACAGATAGTGAAAAGTGAACAACAGTACATTGTAAACGATTTTGTGAAATAAAATTCATTAAAATAAAAAAATCATAACAAAACATAAATATAAAATATCAAAACAAATGATATTGTAGTGTTTTTGCGTTCGGATAGACTTTAAATAAAACAAAAAAAAACTGTTCTTCTTTTTGGATATTTATTTACAGTTAATTTATATGACAATTTAAATTTATTTTAACACTTTTACAATTCTCAAATTTATTTCACAGTTCAGCACCTCACAGTTGCTCTTCAATCAAAGGCGAATATCTATCTACCCTCCTGCACCTAAATTTGCGCCTTAAATACCCTCAGAGACATAAGTCTCTAGGGACCAATTTGCCAGCACACTCTCGAACGCTCTACCAGCTTCGAGAGTACAAAGGGATTATTTCATTTTTAGATTTCTTAAGCCTATAATAATTATTGCTACCTACGATGTACACCTATATTAATCTACTATTTACATAACACTTTAATAATTATTGCTACCTACGATTTATTTATTTATTTATTTACGATGTACACCTACAATATTAATATACTATTTACATAACAATATCAAGAGCATCGCGGAAGTCCTGCGAGAAAGGGGATCATGTAGGGAAGTGGAACAAGAAAGAGAGGCCTGGAAAGGTACCGATAACCTTTACACCTCTGCAATTCTGATCACCTCCTTCAAAATAAACAGGTTTTGCTATGGTGGGACCAGCTTAAATATAATTAATCTTGCTTGGGATTCCCTTTTAGGAAAGATAGCGCCAGCCATGTGAGGTTTGTGAATTGAATCCCTCGCTACCGTTTATCGCAACGGGGGATAAGTATCAGACGGCATTACGCGTTTTCCCTTATCGAAGAGAAGTGATTGAGCACCATACCGCCCCTTTAGCGCTTGCTTGTATTATGTCCATCAGAAGTAATTTCACACGAGCAATGTTTGTATGTGTTCTGGATTAATGTGTCTAATGAAAACTGCAAACTGATTTTTAAAATATTTAAAGCAACTCTCACATTATCGTGTTTTGTGTTTTTTTCTTATCTCAGGTTGTGTAGAATGTAATTCTTAAGACAATGTCATTGAAAGGTCATCTTTGAATCGAATGGTAAGTAAGCCAAACAACCACTGGTGGGATGATACGAAGATGATCTTCAGAATGTGTCAGTCTCTAATCTAAGCTGCGGAGGTGAGCTAACATTTGTAGATCATATTTGATGCATTATGTATCTTCAAAAGAAAACTGTTGACGCTATGGCTTGGTGGATCATATGGAAACTTGAATAGTATATTTGAAATAAAAACATCAAGTCCAATTTGCTACTTGGTCGATAACTTTGTTCATCAATGGGTGATTATTATCAATTAATTTTTGATTAAACAAAACATAGACGAACCGTCATGGGAGAACTCACATCATGCAGCGACGTAGCCAACGTTTTCAGGAGACGCCCTCCTACACGATGGCTGAGGATGATTTATATTTGAAAATATGTCAAACGACCGTAAATCTGAAAACGCGTGAATTCCTTTTTTTGGCTGACAAAAATATATGAGTTAGCTGCTTTTATCTTCTTAGATATCTTTTTAAAAAAAATAACTCGGTGAATGTTATGTGTGACCTGCAATTTAGACTTTATGAGTAAAAGTTATCAACCCAAAAAGTCAATGATATACTAGAACAAAAAATAAGAACAGTTATCTAATTATTCCTTAAATTACTTTTGTCTTACACTCGCATATTTAATGAGCTTTAGGCCACACTGGGGACAGTGGTTAGAGCGTCGCTTGGCAATCCTGCGGCGTAGAGATATTCCGTATCTTACCATTACGCTGAAATGGCCCACTCTAAAGTCGTAGACAGTTGAGGTCCTCTACGATTCTAAATGCTGTGTTCAGACAAAACATTTATGGTACACTTTTATTGTGGGTTGGTATGTTTCATTTGAACAAACGATGAAAAAATATTTACAAATAAATTCACATGCCACTATCAGTCAAGGAACATACACACAAATTACATTTTTAAAATCAACGAATTATAATATGTATGGACATCAAAAACAAACAAACAACAAATTCTAATTTAAAAAGCCTAGCCGTCAACATCACAGATCAACCACCATTTTTCTGTCTTTACAAACTTCTTTCATTTCGATGCTGGAGTGAAGATTTCCGGGATCAGTTGCCGTGGTCTGTGGGAGCTGGATCTTTCGGACGTTTCGCCCATTTCTACGATGGGCTTCTTCAGCGGGAAGTATGATGATGAAAATGATCTTGAAGAGAACTGTGAATAATAAGAGAAATAATCATAGTTCTTTTCAAGATCATTTTCATCATCATACATCCCGCTGAAGAAGCCCATCGTAGAAATGGGCAAAACGTCTGGAAGCTGCAGCTCCCACAGACCACGGCAACCGATCCCGGAAAACTTCACTCCAGCATCATCAGCCGGCCGTGTAAGCCTACAACTTTTATTCTTTCATTTCCTTCAGAATCATAACCTTCTTCATACAGGCTCTCCTTTTAATATGACTCTGGATATTCTATTCATTCGCAATTTCGGAAATTTGGTCCATTCATATCTTTCTCGGTCTTAATCTACCACGACATCCATCCTTAATAATAGCTTTAATACATAAAAGCTCCGTTGTGGTTGCTAGTGACACTAAACAGCGCTTTAAATAATCCAATTGTTATAATTCATTTTTAAGGAAAACAATGATTGTGAAGTATGTAAATACAGATTGAAATAGAGTTAATTTAATTTTTATCACAAAACTGTTTGATTACCGTTTTATCATATAACTCATTTATCGATAAATTGGCCAAAATATTGCAACAATAATAAACAATTAAAATACAATAACAAAATATTACCTACTTTCAACCAAAAAAATATCGTTAGGTTTAAGTTAGAATTACGGTCGTTTGACATTTTGACATTTATATTATTTTTTAAAACTGTTCAGTTCATCCTCAGTCGTCGTGCAGAGAGGATGTTCTCCTGAAGACGTCGGCTACGTCGCTGACGAAACGTCGAGAATGATGTAAGTTCTCTCTAAACGGTTCGTTAAATATCCAATTTAAATTAAGTTTTGAAATTTGTTCAGTTTTAAAAATTAATAGATAAATGTCAAAAAAATATCGTTCAATTAATTTCGATTCTTGAATCTTTATTTTACATCACAGTATTTATTTAACATCACAGTATTTAATAAATAATCGTCTTGCGTAATCAGTTCTCGGAAAATTGTTCCGATACAACATTGTTTACGAAATAAAGTGAAAATGTACTAACAAGTTACGGGGAAAGGTGACTTATAATTGGGCGATTATGAAGGCAGTTACGAGTACCTACGCTCAAAACTTTGTATCTCTACTTTTATCTGTAGGTATATTATAAGGGTATTTTATTTTATATTCATTAATGTTGTATGACGCTGACCACCCATACTGTAAAAAATGGTTCACTTTGCCATTTCCCCCTCTTCAGGGAAAGTCGGCAAGAGTTGCAGAGCTTATGTTCATTTGAGATTGGGTTTTTTATATTGTGGGTCCATGTATGAGCGCGAAATTGTGCGTGTCTGCTTGTAGGAATGCATTTAATATGAATCTCAAATGACACATATCTTTGCAACTTAGATTTAGATTAGAATGTGATGAAACAACCCTCTTTGTGTGTGTCACACCTCAAATGTCTTTTCTTAAAAAAATAAGGCAATTTGAAAATAAGCACCTTTAGTTCTTACATTAAATTATCTACAAAAAACAACACTTTATGTGTTTTTTTTTAAAGAATCCTGTGCGGGAGGCTCCCCAATTCTCGAAAGTATTGGGGGTCTATGTCACCCTAGAAGGGTGCCGCAGAGGTGTTGCTTGTGTTGTTGCTTATGTCGTGAGGCGTTGCAGGGAAATGGCGATTGATGTTGGTTTTGAATAAAACCGCATTAAATTTAGTTCATTTAATAAGTGACGACAAAGCTCGCCAAGGGCTTTTTAGGTGTGATTCACACAAAAACAGCGCTCACCGAATAGATCACCTATTTATATAATATGATTAAATACCAACAGATTCTGTTTCCTTACTCAGGGTGGCAATAGTTCCACTCAATCGGTCAATTATTAGTAAAAATGAACGTAGTACTAATAATTTTAATCTTTTGATGTGAAGTTCCTTCATAAAACCGGTCGTACATAAATAAATTTTGCTCATTGTATAACCATACCCAAGATTAAATTATGTAAAAATATAAATAAAAAAATTTAGAGTTAAAAACTAAATGCGTCATCAGTTCATCGTAATTCATAGTTCATATTTAAACCTATTTATTTTCTGTATTTACCCGCCTGCTGTTTTGGCCAACACTCCCTTATTACCGCCTTATTTATGGTCATTTCCGCTTCTTTTTGGCGCGCTTTCCCCTGAAAACAAAATGGCCACCCCACCCCCTCCCCTCCACCCGCATTACGACCAATTTCCGAACGGTACGCCGAGTTGAAAACTACACGTTAAAACTCAACCATCTCTATAATCTAAGTTGCAAAAATATCTATACCTTAAAGGTGAAACTGAATAAGTGACATATTAAGGAACATTGCTAACAGGATTTCTTAGATAAATGCATTAATTATCCTATTTGCTACGAGAGAAAACACTAACAAAAGGGTAAAAAAAGAAGAAAATGCATGAAAAAGGTGATGGATATGAATGAATTGAAAGAGATGTAAGGAAAGGAAAAAATGGAGGCAGCTCTGGCCACCCCTAGCGGAATGACGACAGAGTTACAGTTTACAGTTACAGTTCCCGAGTTATTTATGAGTATTTCCTTATAACTGGCGCGTGCATTGGGTATAGGACATAGGTCAATACATTTCAGAATACATGTTTTCTCCCATCCTTTATTATATTGCCCTTCGTCGTCGTCTTTCGTCGTCGAGTTTCGATTTTCAAAACCAATGCCATCACAGCAGATGAAACACATTCATGACCAATGGCAAATTAATTTTTGTATATATGCTGCAATGCTGCGAGCTTTCACGTGTGTGTTTACAAATGTATGAAAGCTTTTAGGAATAAATCTGTTTGTTCATACTAAAAATGTATGGAACAATATTGACATCTAGCGGCAAAACGTGAAAGTTTTTTTTACATTTTCTTTTATTCCATGCAAATAAAAAATAAAAAAAAAGCCAAATAAAAATGGATTTCAATCTGTAATCTAAGTTGCAAACATATATAACATTTGAGATTCATATTACATGCATTCTTACAAGCAGACATGTATTAGTTCGCGCTTACATATGCTGCATGTGTACTTACAACATAACAACCCATTCCAAATGAACATAAGCCCTGCAACTATTGCCAACCTTCCCTGAAACAAAGGTGAAATTTGCAAAGTAAACCATTTTTTTAAGTATGGGTGGTCAGCCTCATACCAACCTATAAGTCAACGAAATTATTTTGTGTATTTATTTACATAATCTAAGTTGCAAAGATACATACCATTTGAGATTCATATTAAATGCATTCCCACAAGCAGACAGGTAAAAGTTCGCGCTTACAAATGCCCCATGTGGACTTACAACAAAAAACCTAATCTCAAATGAACATAAGCCCTGCAACTCTTGCCGACTTTTCCTCAAACAGAGATAAAATTTGCATGGTGAACCATTGCTTACAGTATGGGTGGTCAGCCACATACTAACCTTTTAGTCAAGGAAATTATTTTGTTTAGTTCTATAATCTAAGTTGCAAAGATACATACCATTTGAGATTCATATTAAATGTATTCCCTCAAGCACACACTTATAAGTTCGCGCTTACACATGCTGCATGTGTCCTTACAATATAAAAACACAATCTCTAATGAACATAAGCTCTGCAACTCTTGCCCATCTTCCCTCAAACAGGGGTGACGTTGGCAAAGTGAACCATTTTTACAGTATGGGTGGTCAGCCTCATACCAACCTATAAGACAAGGAAATTATTTTGATTTCTATTCTTTATAATCTGTAATCTAAGTTGCAAAGCTATATTACATAGTTATATAACAGTGACAAAACGATACATGACCAAATAACAAAGTAACAAAACAGCACAGTGACAAAAAAAGCACGGGGACAAATAAACAGTGAAAAAACAGGAAGGTGACAAAATAGCACAGTGACATAACAGCACAGTGACAAAACAGCACGGTGATAAAACAGCACAGTGATCTAACAGCACAGTGTCAAAACGGCACATTGACAAAAAAGCACGGTGACAAAACAGCACAGTGACATAACAGCACAGTGACAAAACAGCATGGTGACAAAACAGCACAGTGATATAACAGCACAGTGACAAAACGGCACATTGACAAAAAAGCACGGTGACAAAACAGCACAGTGACATAACAGCACAGTGACAAAACAGCACAGTGAAAAAAAATGACGGTGACAAAACAACACAGTGACAAATCAGCACAGTGACCAAACTACACGGTGACAAAACACCACAGTAACAAAACAGCACAGTGACAAAGCAGCACGTTGACAAAACAGCATAGTGACAAAACAACACGGAGACAAAAAAGCACAGTGAAAGAACAGCACAGTGACACAACAACACGGTAAAAAACAGCACAGTGACAAAACAGCACAGTGACAAAACAGCACAGTGACAAATCAGCACAGTGTCAAAACAGCACAGTGATAGAACAGCACTTTAACCAAAAATCACAGTGACATAACACAAGTACACTAGCAGACTCGTAAAAGTTCACGCTTACACATGCTGCATGTGGACTTACAACATAAACACCCAACTCAAATGAACAAAAGTGCAACTCTTTTTGCACTTATGTTCATTTGAGTACAAAAAATTAATATTTGCATACACTATCGATGTATTTATTATATTAAGGTATAACCGTTTACAGTGCGGGATATTCCCAGTATTTTTTTGTAATGGCGGATTTTCATAAATTTATTTTATCAAAGCCTTACAAATCTAAGTAAATGTTCTTTTACAAAAACTGCGTGTTTTTATTTTACATGTTTTTTAATACTACGAAGTTTAACGCGAGGAAACTATGTGCAATATAAACATTTCACAAATGTTAAGGGGTTGGGCTGCGTGGCAGCCAGGGGCAACGCCCCTAGTTTCTTTAAAATAGCTTACTTGAAATTGACTGAAGTGCTAACGGTGGCTCCAATCGATCATATTTTTATTTATTTTTAATCTATATATCGACGGTTTAAAGGCAGTAGGGCATAAGTGACATTTTTGTCAAAAATGAGTTATGAATGCTATCCTACTTGAAATTTTTCGCACTTTTATTAGAGCTAACTACAATAACTCTACGATGATTTTTGTGTTGTTTATTCCCAAGCAATCAACTGCGTTTTTGAAGTATGGTTTTGGTGTAACCGACAAGATTTTGGCCTTTTTTGTCCTATAAACGCTTGAGACATAAAAAAAATTGTAAATCATCGTAAAACCACATTAATGGGAATGCCAATAAATGCCTTTATATTTTTTATTTTACGAGTAGAGCTGTTTTGATTTTAACAATATGAAAAACAAAAAAAAAATTATGCCATTTTTCTGCAATCTCAAACTTTAAAATGCTCTCTTGAACAATTTAGTATATTATGTCGCTTATGCCCTTCTGCCTTTTAACGGTCGATATGAAGCTTAAATGGTTGTTTACCAAATATTGCCTACCTAGTGATCACATGTGCCTGTATGGGATGCATGCCTCTGCCTTATAACTATTTTACTTACTATGAGATGTTACACTCGATTAAATGTTTTATTCACGATTTCTCAAATCATTGAATCAGCACTTATTCAGTTTTACCATTAAAGTGGCGATTTGTTGACATTTAAGGCTCATATTGAATGCATGCCGATATAAGACAATAAAAGACAAGCAATGAATGTAAAAATAATACCAGGTGCGTTGCATTGGTTTTGATCTAATCTAATCTTATCTAAGTTGCAAAGATATGTTACATTGGAGATTCACATTACATGCATTCCCCCAACCAAGACACGTACAAGTTCGCGCTTGCACGTGCCTCATGTGAGCCTACAACATAAAAACCAATCTCAAATGGACATACACGCTGCAACTCTTGCCGTCCTTCCCTGTAACAGGGGTGACATTGGCAAAGTGAACCATTTTTACAGCATGGGTGGTCAGCCGCATACCAACCTATAAGTCAATAGGATATAGGTACTTTTTTTGGTAAACGCTGTGGTTGAGTTTAAACGCAGTATTTTATACTCGGGGTATAAAGCTACCGCTAAATGCACTTAGGCGATCTGCCGGACTTCCCTTTTACATAAATTAGCCTTCTGAGAAATACGTTGAAATTTCTGCGAAAATTGTTTGCCTTTTTAATTCAATATGGGATATTAGTTTCGCGAAGTCGGCAAAATAAAATCTACCAATATCATGCTTTTAAAAGCTTGGAAAACCTTTTATGAAAATTATTTAACAAATATTATGTATTTACTTTTATTTATTTTCTAAAAATATATGATTCCCAATTGATTTTTGTAGTTTTTGTGACTTATAAGATAATGTCAATCTGATCACCCTTACTTTAAGAAATAGTTCACTTGGCCAATGTCACTTCAATTCCAACGAAGGGCGGAGATACATAGTATTATCGTAAATGTTGATTTGAGATTTTGTTTTTTTTATATTTTGTAAGTACACATAATCCCGTCGATAGCTCAGTTGGTAGAGTATTTGCATTCCATGCCGTGAGCTCGGGTTTGAATTCCACCGAGAGTATGAGAAATAATGTTCCGTTTCGGTGCTTCTTTCAAGCCCCAAAATAAAATACCGGCGAGGCTTACTCAGCCTTCACAAGAAACTAGTACCAGCCCGTTTGGGAGCTGAAAGCCCCTCATTTGTAGTAAGGTCAGCCCACTTACCTGTAAAAATAAAAAGATTCCACTTACTACATTCGAAACCCTACGGGGATAAGGCAGCAAGAAATTACACAAATGTGTAGCTGATTTTCATTTTTTAATTTCATGCAGCATGTGAAAGCACGAACTTACACGCATCAGTTTGTGAGCATAAAACTTATTCCTTCTTTGTCTCATTCCTAATTGCGGAGGGTTGTGACCTTTGTGGAAGCAATCAGTCAACTCCAATTCTCCCTTGACCCATGCTATAAAAATGGTTCACTTTGCCAATGTAACCCCTGTTTCAGGGAAGGACGGCAAGAGTTGCAGGGTGTATGTCCATTTGAGATTTGGTTTTTATGTTGTAGGTTCACATGAGGCACGTGCATGCACGAACTTGTACGTGTCTGCTTGTAAGAATGCATGTAATGTGAATCTCCAATGTAATATATCTTTGCAACTTAGAATAGATTAGATTATATCAGATAGATGACCATGTTTAAAGTACCATTCAGCATGTCGATGCGTGGCTTACATTTGATAACCATAAGGACATTTGATCACTCCAGCAATTACTGGCACTGATGCATACAGGGTCCGGCACATGTGGTGTGACAATGAATCATGTACGCTAGTGCCTTACTGCAGGGCGCAGCAGGTGCTAAAATGTATTAGTCAAGGTCTATAACCACGTCACTACAAGTTGCAGTTGTGGAAATGTATGGTTTATATGACCGGTCCGTAGTCTAGTGGTAACGCGTTGGACTCGTAAATGGAAGGTCAGGGATTCGAATCCCAGTGGAGTGCAAAAAATATAACATTTATATTTTCAAATATGCTCTTCGCTGGGTTGTAAAATTCACGTGCCGGTACCTTCGCAGATGCGCCTCCACTTTTTTCTGTCTTTACAAACCACTTTAATTTCCTCAATATTCATCACTTTCTTCATACATACTCTTCTCTTATTCTCACTTTGCAGGTTCCATTATTTCGCAATCTCACCTATTTGGTCTAATTATTCTTTCCTCGGCCTTACCCTTCCACGCTTTACTCTGACATTTCATTTGTACACTTTCTTCATAAGTCGTTCATCATCTATTCTTTCGAGATGTCCAAACCATCTCATCGTACTTTTTTGTACTTTCATTCTCATATTCTCTTTTATACCACACTCGTTCATCACCGATCAACCGGTCACCAAAGGTCGTTTGGTCTTGCTTGAGAAATGGCGCTTTCTATAGTGACGACCAAGCTTGTAGAGGGTTCTTGAGGTGTGATTCACACAAAAACAGCGCTCACCAAATAAATCCTCATTATATTATCATTATACATCTTATAGGTCATATTTGGTACATCCATACCTAGAAAGATATGGATTTACCAAATTCCTGAAATAGCGAATGAATGGGATATCCAGAGCCATAATAAAAGGAGAGCTTGTATGAAAAAGGTTATGACTCTGGATGAAATGAAAGAAGTATGAAAATACCGAAAAAAATGGCGGCTGATCTGTTATGTAGGTGGCTAAGGCAAAAGGCCTTGAAGTTTTTAATTTTCGTTTTTTAAAGATGTTTTGTAGATTTTGGTCTCATTGTTATTTTTAATTGTTTGTTATATGTTTTATATAGCTGGAAATAATTAATGGTTTATATTCCTTGACATTTAGATAGAGGTTTACCAGTTACCACCCATACTGTAAAAAATGGTTATTTTTACCAATGTCACCCCTGTTTCAGAGAAGCTCGGCAAAAGTTGCAGGGCTTATGTTTATTTGCGGCTTGGATTTTAATTTGTGAGTACAGATGCAGAATTTGTAAGCGCGACTTCTCTGTTGTGTGTTTTAAATTTAATATATCTTTGCAACTTAGATAATAGCTTATAGATGAATCCGATTTTGCTTTCCTCACGCTTTTTCCACTCCTTACTTTTATTATTTACAGTAATTGTTGACCTTTCAATATGGTATTCCGAGTTAAATATGAAATAAATTACGAGTTGTTTGATCGAGTGTTCCGACTTCGTGGAATATCTTTTACGTTATTTAGTTTAAGCTTCGGTGATCGTGATACTTAACATTACCAGAGTCACGCCTGACTTCAAGTCGAGCGTTACTCGCTCCACCGAACCTGCGAATGGACTGAGGGAACTTCAGGATAAAAATGTACAACATAAAACTAATTTTATTGATGATTACTGCCGATGTTCAAAACCATTTGAATAAAAAAAAAATCCGCGCTGCCTTTAGACTTTAGAGCATAAATGAAGATCGCAACTAAGGTACACATATAGAGCGATTTCTTGCAGCGTTATTCCCCATGGGTTTCGCATGTGTCGAGATGAACCTATTTATTTGCAAATGTAAGAGGCGGGCTTAACGCCAACCACTTCAGTTGAAATGGGTACTTTGCCGCTCCCGAGGGGGCTGTTACTTATTTCTTGTGAAGGCCGAAACGGGAAATAATTAATGAAACCCTCAGTGAGATTCGAACCTGAGCTCTCGGCATGGAATTCAAGCACTCTACCAACAGAGCTATCATAGATCTAATATAATCTAATCTAATCTAAGCTGCAAAGATATATATCATTTAAGATTTATATTAAATGCATTCCCACAAGCAGACATGTATAATTTCGCGCTCACACATGCCGCATGTGGACCTACAATATAAAAACCCAATCTCAAATGAACATAAGCCCTGCAACTCTTGCCGTCCTTCCGTGAAACAGGGGTGACATTGGCAAAGTGAACCATTTTTTACAGCATGGGTGGTCAGCCGCATACCAACCTATAAGTCAGATGAACAAAAAAAATAAAAGAACAACGATAAAGTAACATACACTTTGGTGATGTCACCCCTGTTCCAAGGAAGTGTACTTTGAGTTAGAGTTAGTTATGTTCGTTTGATAGTTCACTTTTTTTTATTTTGTGTGTACCTACACATCGAGCATGTGTAAATGCGAACTTACACATGTCTACTTTGTGGAGATTCATTTAGTATGAATCATATATGTTTATTTATCTTTGCGACCTTATTCCTTGACTTATAGGTTGGTATGAGACTGACCACCCATACTGTTAAAAATGGTTGTACTTTGCCAATGTCACTCCTATGTCAGGAAAGGTAGGCAAAAGTTGTAGGGTTTATGTTCATTTGAGGTTTGGATTTTATTTGTAAGTACACATTTAGCATTTGTAAGCGCGAACTAGACGTGTTTGTTCGTGTACATGCATTTGATATCCGCCTTTAATGTTAATATATCTTTGCAACTTAGCTTATAGATTATATTATAGATCTCGATGTATATTCTAGAAAGGACTTTACAATAACTCAGCTCTTATTGAAAATATTTCATACTAGTTGCGCCAGAGTACAGAATTGTACAAATTATTGCTTTTACAAGTTGCACGATGAAGTAGGAAGCAACTCTCTAAGAGAGGTCTCAGTACAGTAAACCATCTTTCTACTCAGTACCCTGAGTATACAACTACACGTCTTCACTCAACCTTAAAAAATATATGAAAAGTTTAGCAGCGCCTCAAGCAGGCGTTTAACTTTCTGGTAAAAAGCTTTGGTTGCGTTTCAGGGAAACGTGTTAAACTTGGTGCGGGTACAGTACAAGTAGCTACTCCTCATCTTATGAAAGTGGCTCATTAGGGGAGTAGGAACAATTCCACAATGATAGCCGAGAAGCCAGAGGGAGCCGGGTTTCCTGCAGAAGTAGCAGACGCTCAAATATCAACTAAGAGATGGAATATTTTATGCTGCAACAAGTATGGTAAGGGAACCAAATGTGAATAAGGTTATTTCAATCGCTGTAAATATGTAATTACTATTACAAATTTAAAGGACTTTAATGTAAAAGGTATTGCAATTTTTACCAAGAATAATGTATATGGAAATTGCAAGACTGAGAATTAAAGTTGCAAAAATTCAAATTTATATTAAATTCATGCAAGCTAAAACGATTAAAATTCATATTTTATTAACCTTTTAAGAAGTATCCTCTTGAAAATGACGAAAACAAGTCGAAAGTACTCGAGGGGAAATAAATACTCAATTTGTGAAAATTAAACTTTATGTTTTATTTTATTTTTATAATTCCTTATATTCATATTATGTTGATATGAGGCTGACCACCCATACTGTAAAAAACGGTTCACTCTTCCAATGTCACCCCCGTTTCAGGGAAGATCGGCAAGAGTTGCAGGGCTTGTGTTCATTTGAGATTAGGTTTTATATTGGTGGTTCCCATGCGGCATGTTAAACGTGTCTGCTTTTGGAATACATTTGATATAAATCTTAAATGCAACTAAGATTTTAAATTATACATATTAGATTCACGTTCACAAGTAGACACATGATATTTTGGGCATTCAAATGCCACATGTGTACTTGAAAATTAAAATCCAAACCCCAAATGAACATAAACCCAGCATCTTTTCCTGACCATTGGTAAAATGAACGATTTTTGCCAGTATGGAATAGATGGTCAGCGACATACTGTACTGTAACTGTAACTCTGTCGCCATTCCACTAGGGGTGGCCAGAGCCTCTGCAACGTTGCCTCCATTTTTTCCTATACCGACATACCTCTTTCAATTCCTTCATATCCATCATCTTTTTCATGCATTTTCTTCTTTTACACTCACTTTGTATATCCCATTCTTTCACAATCTCCTTAATCTGATCACTCCATACTTTTCTCGGTCGTCCCTTCCCTCTTTTTCCTTTCACACTTTCTTTGTTACCAACATATAAGTCAAGGAATCCAATCTCTTCAGCGCAAAACTTCAAAATTTCACTAATTTGATCAAACCGTTTCTTCCTCTAGGAAAGGGTGGATACTGGGTAGATAAATTTCATTTGGATAAAAAAAAACCTATTGAAAAGTGTATCATGTGAATGTTTAAATAAATTGATGTAAACCAATACAGAATAAATTCTTTCCGGTGGTAATAAAAAGTGTTTGGGATTCATATGAAATGATTGAACGCTTTTTTTCATTTCAATGTAAAAAGTGATACGCGCCCTGATGCCTTTGAATTTTCAGCTTTTCAGGCTTCAGAATTGCCTTGAAATAATTTCCTTTTTCACAACATCAAATGATGGTATTTTAATAATAATTTTTCGGAATTTTTTAATCCAATGTGACATTGATCACCAAAAATATTGTTTGTCGTAGTTTTATGTGCGTCAAGTTCGGTCGATAGCTCAGTTGGTAGAATGCTTGCATTTCATGCCAAGAGCTCAGATTCGAATACTGTATTTGAATTTCTCGTTCCGGTGTTTATTTCAAACCCATAATAAAATAGAGACAATATTTGCTCAGCCTTCGCAAGAAATAAGTATTTTTTCCAAATTATTTGATAACACAGGTATTTAATATTTTTATACACCCACTCAGGTGTTTTTCTTAAATCAAAAATACCATGTTTTTTGTTTTTTGTAAAAATCTGAATTCTTGGAATATGTCAGAAAATAAAAATTTGAATAGGAAAACAAATATAATATGAGGTTGGAACAACAGAATGGGTAAAAACAAAGAATAATTGTTGACTACTAATTTGCTGATTTTAGAAGTATCCACCATTTTTTTTTCATATTTAAATATGTAAAAGTTACCATACACTTTTATTGAGTTATATAAAGACGGGAAAGGCGGCAGGAGTTGCAAAGTTTCTATTCATGTGAGGTTTGGTTTACTTTGTATGTAAAACGCGAGCTTTCATGTGCTTGCTTGTGGGCCTGCATTAAATATAAGCCTTAAATGCCAATGTATCTTTGCAACCTACATTATAGATTATAGGTAGACTAGTGTTACGAATGAAGGAAAAAATTTAAAAAAATTAAATAACGTTTTTTACACAAATCATTTATTAGTTTTATACTTATTTGGAGAACTCAAGACGTTTAATACACTTATTTATTTAATACGCCACATACAAGAGGGGTGTCTTGTTCTAGCCGCCTACGCGTGCCTCGCCCCGCACACATTTCGCGATAACCCAGCACATGTAGGTTCACGCATAAACATGCCACTTACCCGCCGCTCCCTCCAGCCCCTAAGTGCGCGCATAACTCCCGCTACACCCTTAATTGGATATCAGCTTTATGTTATGGAGCAATCGTGGTATGGAAGCGGCCATGTTTCATTCATTTTAACCATTCTTGCATATTATTTAACAAAGTATACAAGATAAACAAGAGTTTTTTTTTCACAATTTTTTGGGTTTCGTTAATGTACGCTTGTCTTGTGGTGAAATCGATGTGTATTTTCTTTGTTGAGACAATTCGTTATAATATATTTTTTTAATATCTGCAATGTTGGCGGCCAAAGTTTTTATTTTTTTTAAATGTGCCTTCTCTTGACATATCGCTGCCTTAGTTCTTGTTTGCCGTATACGCCATTGAGAAAAATTTACATGAGCAATGTTTGCATGTGTACTGGACCAATGTGTCTTATAAAAACAAGAAATTTATTAAAAAAAATATTTAAAAGAACTCTCACGTTATCGAGTTTTACGGTTTTTCTTAGCTCAGATTGTGTAGAATTTGATTCATAAGACAACTGCATGAAAAAGTCATATTTGACAAGATTGGCGTATACGGTATACAAGAACTGGGGGAGCGATATATTGGTAAGTCATAGATTTTTTTTATTTTTTGATCGTCGGTTTTTCAATTTGGTGAAAAAATAATGTATTATTTTATTTAAGTTCATTGAATGATAAATTGGTATGAGGCTCTATGAAAACTGGTTCACATTTACCAACGTCACCCCTTCTTTACGGAAATGCGGGAAAGCTTCCTTTGCTTGTGGGAAGGTATGTGGCTGATTACCCATACTGTAAAAAATGGTTCACTCTGCACATATCACCACCTGTTTCAGGGAAGGTCAAAACAAATTCAGGGCTTATGTTCATTTAAGATTTGGATTTTAATTTGTAGTATACTTACACGGGTCTACTTTTGGGCCTGCATTTAATATTGATCTTAAATTGTAATAAAACTTTGTAATTTAGATTATAGATTATAGTTGCACCGCTCATTTTCACTTGAGGTTTGATTGAGTACCCACGCATGCAACATGTTTAAACAAGAACTTGTTGTCTCTAGATTATCGCTAATCTTCACTGAAAAGGCACAATAAGAAGATGTGCTTTAGATTTTCATCGCTTGCATAAAATAAATTACCCAAATAAAAATAAGAGTAGGCTTAAAGCCATTATACTCGTAAATGATACTTAAACTGAAATTTAGAAAGACAATGGAATCGCGGGGTGATTGTTTCTGTCAGGCACTTTAACTTTCCTGTCACAACTCTGACGTCACACGCCGTGATCCGAGAGGAAGCGGATGTGACGTCAACAGGAAACCAGACGCACCGGAAGTGCATGAGGTGGCACTTCATAAACAAGGCGGCGGAACAGCGCGGAATGCCGACGGAACGGCGCGGAATTTCAATGGAATATTCCGAAACGGAAAGAAGGGCGATGGAATATTTTGGAATAAAACAAAGGAAGCGGAAAGAATGCCCACTCAAAGTAAAATGACACCCTTCGATTGAGGAATGCTTTTTTCCAACCCTCACAGTAAAGTACATTCATACGCATTTACTACGTGAACGGTAAATAGCAATTTGAAAGGTAGTATTTGATTTTTCTTTTGCTACGAAAATAAAAAAATAGTCTAGCATTGTTAAAACAATATTTGATTTAGAAAATGATTTTACGAACCTTGATGTAGAAAAAAAGGTTCTCTCAATGTTTCGTCGGAATCATGTAAAGGGTCTACGAAAAACGTGTCTTTTCTACGCTTAAGACGTAGGTACGTATCCTAATGACGTCGGATACGACTTCGACGAAACCTTGAAAAAACACTTCTTCTCTTCGTCTTTACCATGGTTTGTAAAATCCATTTTTTATTCAAAATAAGACGTCTTACGACCGTATTTTTATTTAAAAATTGTTAATAACATTTCAGTTTTTGTTTGGTATTAATTATGACTTTAGGCTTGAGTTTTCATTTTCATGTTTGCATGCAGCATTTGTAAGCGTTAACTTACACATACTTTCCTGTAGGCTTGCATGAGGTATGAATCTAAATCTGATGAAAGTAGTATCTGGGTAATGCTCGTGCTGGCATTTAGTAGTGACAACCAAGCTAGTAGAGGGCTCTTGAAGTGTGATTCACACAAAAGCCATAGTCACTTCATAAAAAAACTAAGGATAGTGTATCCACAAGTTTACATACAAAATTTGTAATGTGTATTGCTATCTTACTTACCTAGTAAATGTTTAGGGCTTAGGTAGTAAATAACACAATAATCCGCCGCAAGGTCCGTTTAATGGAGTTATCCGGTCCCAGTGGCCGGATAAACGAGGGCTTAGATATCTTCAACTCGCGACAACTCGTACAGTGCGAGAACTCACGAGTATGTGGATGCTGGTTGTAAATAACAGAGTTATCTACCGCAAGGCCCGGTTGATAGAGTAATCTAGATTCCGTGGTCGGATAATCGAGGGTGTAACTAGGCAGGGTAATCTAAAACTCGCGAGAACTCATACACTACGAGAACTCACACGTTGATGGATTCTGGTTGTAACTGGTTAAATTAATAACAAAGTTATTTATCGCAAGGCCTGGTTTTTTAATTAAGATGTGATTTAAAACTCGCGAAAACTCGTACTGTACGAGAACTTACAAGTTGATGGATTCTGGTTGTAAATAACAGATTTATTTCCCGCAAGACCCGGTTGATACAATTATCTACATTCCGTGGTCGGATAATCAAGGGTGTGGCAAGGCACGGTAATCTTAAACTCGCGAGAACTCGCGCGGTATGAAAACTAGCGAGATTTTTTGGCTTATTTACCTTTGTGAAATCAAGATAAAAGTAGCTTAAGAATGAAGATCTTTAATTAGTTCACAACACTCGTAAGAACGATTTGTTGAAAATCCTGAGTAGTTGAGTTGTAAATATAGAACCAAAGACAGAGATCTAGGATTTTTTCGATACTGCGATACATGTACGTACGAGAATACGTACAAAAACTTAAAAAATGGCATTCTTGGTTTTTCCATCTTATATTTATCTTATTTAAAAAAAAACGATAATCATATTTCGTTCTAAGCTTCTAATTCATTTTTGGGTGTTTAAAAAGTACGTTTTCATATCAACTTATACGACATGGATCTTTCAGCTCATACAAACATGTGCAAGCATCTGTAAGCGTGAATTTAGGGGTGTCTGATTGTAGGAATTCATGTTACTATATCTTTGCAGCTTGGATTATAGATCATAGTTGAATCCGTATAGTCTATGGATGAGAAAGTTTTGTATGAGTTCTCGCGAGTTCCAGTTTTCACACCCTGTTCGCACCGCTTGCCTTTTAAATGGAATTACGGTCTGCAAAAAACAGATGTCGCCGTTCTTCATTACGGGCTGGGAGGGGACCCTTTAGGCGGGAACCGGAAGCCGCCATTTTGTTTTCGCCAGTTTCCGGCCTTCTCTCCTGACGCCGTGACGCTTCTGCCGTACAAACAAGGTACCACAAGTAACAACGTTTTACCAAAAATGTACGAACACTAAAACGCCCACTTACAGGTGTTGTTTTGGTTTCCATACATTATTTTTTGTTTTTTTGCTTAAACGCAGTGTTTCATACTTGGGGCAGTCAGATTTTTAGTGCATCCGCCGTTCGATAATCTTTTTGCCCAATCCCTTCTTTTTAATCTTTGATGGTGTTTACACTTAGCTAGTTTTTTAGGTGAATAAAAAGTGTGTAGGGATATGTATTCACCATTTTATTTTTCTTATTCAATATTTTTTCTTCTTCTATAATCTATAATATAAGCTGCAAAGATATGTTAACATTTAAGGCTCATATTAAATGCAAGCCCACAGACAGGCACATGTAGGTTCGCACCTACACATTCTGCGTGCTGCGTGCATTCTGTGTGCATACAAATAAGCCAAACCTCACATGAACATAAGCCTTGCAACTCCTGCCGCCGTTCCCTGAACCGTGGTGGCATTGGCAAAAGTGAACCGATTTTTACAGCACGGGTGGTCAGTCTCATACCAACCTATCAGTCAAGGAGCTTCTTAATTTAAGCTTTTTTTTAAGGAATCCTGTGCGGGACGCTCCCCAATTCTTGAAAGTCTTGAGGGTCTATGGCACCATGGAAGAGTGCCGCGGAAGTGTTGTTTGAATTATTGCTTATGTCGTTGGGCGTTTGCAACACTTTTTCAATAGAAAAAAAAACACAAAAACAAGCAAAAATCTGATAGATGTAGTGGCAGCTACAAAGCGCCATCTGTCAAAAATTATTATTATTTTCTTTCTATAAAATAAATAGCATAATTTAATTTTTAGGATTCAAATAAAATGAGTACCCACAAGCAGGCAGGAACATTTTTAGATTACATATATTTGAAATTGTTTTATTGATTTTCAATCTGCAAAAAAGACTAAAACATTTTGTAAGTAAATTGATTTCTTGCAATGAACAGAACGGTGTTAGTCAATTTTCAATACGTACCGTGGTTTCTCGTATAAGCTTCCCCTAATACGGATTTGTTCTGGGTTGGAAGGGCCCGGCTTTGAGTTATTGCCCTACGAGAATTTTCTGGAATACTTCTAGAGTATTCTGAGGTTATACAGAGTACGTTTGAGTTGCTTAGAGTATTTTTATAATATGTTACGATTTACGAGTTCAATTGAACAACAACTTCGGTCAATTTATTCTAAGATTCCGTTCGTTCACAGAGCTAACTTTTATTTTGTATTGCTCTACAGCTCCGACACAAGTCTAACACTACAGAAAGCTTTGGTTCTTTTTACAGCATAACATAAGGATAGTTCTTGAAACATTCAGAACTACGACATGCAAGATTTTGCCAGAATATTATTTTCAGAGTTTTCGAGCAAACACTCACACCAACCAGCGAATACAAGTACAATTATTTGAACACCTACATTTAGAGATATAGACACTCACACAAGTAAAAACATTTAGGGACACAATCACACATTTGTAAAAATGTGGTATTCTTATGTAAGTAATTTGGAGTTTCTATCAGTATGAGATTGTTGACAGTCTTCTGGAGTATTTTTAAGTAATTTGGAGCACTTAAATTAATTTTGAGATTGCTTAGAGTCTTATGGAGTATTCTAGAATATTTTTATAACGTGCTTTGGAGCATTTTGAAGTTGTTCACTTTATTTTGTTACAATATAGGTTGCTGTAACAAGTTTTTGGACTATTCTGGACTATTATTAAATATTAAACGGTGCTATTCTTAGACATTTTAGTCGTCCGCTGAGCCACGCTTTGACAAACTAATGATGCATTTGTATGAAGACCTGTCAATCCAAGATGGCCGCAAGTGAACACTATTAGTCTTCATACAAATATTACCAAAATTCGGTAGGTAAGAATGACCGGGGTGATGAGACTTTCAGCCCAGGCATCATTAGTTTGTCAAAGCGTAGGCTCAACCGACGATTAAAATGTCTAGGAAAAGCCCCGTAAGAGTATTCTGGAAATTTTATTCTGCAAGAAACATTCGTAAAGAAGGACTGAAGACGCTTAAAAACAACGTGGCGGAAAATCCTAGGTCAATGGCTTAACAAAAGCACCAAACCCCTAATCTGCAGCACCTAATATGTGTATAAACAGTTATGATAATCACTGAACTTTAATGTTTTTATTCAATGGCATTTAAGAAGCAGAATTGTGGAATATTCGGGAGTATTCTAGAATTTTTCTGGACAAAAAAGCGTAAAAATGTAGAGTTCAGAATGGCTTTATGACACCAACAGGCTCCGAGACATTTCACAATTTTTCCCGCCAAGAATTTATGTCTGCGAGCAGGTGTTGAGACATCGTTGTAGCTGCACAATAAAATTTAACACATTTAAAATTAAAAAATAAATCAGTTCTTCGGACACGTTGTCTGTGACAATGAAGGTAGCCTGGAACGACTGGTTGTAATCGTTGTCTTGGAGGGGAAGAGAGGAAGAGGAAGATCCCCCACACGATGAACCGATCTAGTGAAGACAGCACCAGGCACCTTGGTGGTTCGAGTGCTGCGGGCAGCGCAGTTAAGAGAAACCTGGGGAAGAGTGGTTGCTTCCACACGGGTCACAACTCTCAGCAATAAGGAACAAGATTAAAAAGAAGACTTCTAAAAAAAAGGAAACAAAAAACGTTAATGGAAATCATTTCTGACAACCTTTGGGGGGATTGAACCTTTACCTTCTAGCATGGAACGCAAGCATTCTACCAACTGAGCTACCGACTGAACAAAGCTTGTTATATAAAAACGTGAATTGTATACAACCAACGACAACAATCTAGGGTTTTTCGTGTAAGCCTAAAACTTATTCAAAAAACGTTTCAATTCCACTATTTTTTCTATGCCTAACTGTAATGATATTTGAGTTCTAATAGTCTCCACATAAACACTGGTCTTCTTTTGGGATATTTATTTTACAGTGAGATTTATTTTTTCACTTTTTATTTGATTTTGCAATTTAATTTTTTTTATTTCATACATATATGGTTTGTGTTCACTGGTATATGTGTTATCTCGCAAAAAGCTTTATTGCAACTATTTCCTGTCATAACATTTTTAAAATAAATAAAATCATTTCTAATTCTGACACCATTTCGCTTCAACATCTCAGGAATTAAAATGTGAAGTATTTTTTATTGAATTAAATTTAGTTTTACAATCGTGTTTAATTTTTCCATGACGTTCACAATGGGTTTTCAAGAAAAAAAGGGTAAGTGAGTAAGTACGTTGGGCTCATATTAGCCTCCATTCTTTCCTTTATGTGTTCGCACCCACTTTTTGTTTTTAACCTTCATAAATACTTCCACATATTGACACATAATTCAAGATATTCACTGAGTTTTTTTGAAAGTAAAATGAATGGTTGATGAAGAGAAGGAACTAAGTAACAAACTTATTAAAATTGTCAGAAATTGGGAAATGGAGGAGCTGGTAAATAGTGATAACGGTAAGGCTGGGTCCATACCTGTGAAAATAAATAGGTTTCACTCGCCTTCAGATACAAAGCTGTCAGAAGTTGAACTACTTACTTTAAGATTCATGAGCACGCTCCTGACCCTGAGCCTCTTGTTTTGTCGTGCCATTGCTTTTACTTTATAGGAAGGCCTTCCGCCATTTAAGAAAACATATAACTTTGTATGAGCGCTCATGTACTGAGGGTCCTTCCGACACATACATACAGGACGGGAGGGTTTGAGCATACATAGATTACGCTTAGCTTATTTATGAAATAAAAAACTTGACACAAAAATCTGACACTCTTTGTGGGGATCGAACCATTACCTTCTAGCATGGAACGCAAGCATTCTACCAACTGAGCTACTGACTGGATAAAGCTTGTTATATAAAAACGTGAATCGTATACAACCAAAGGCAGCAATCTAGGGTTTTTTTACAAAAATGTACGGAAACACAGAAAATAGCATTCTCGATGTTTTCATATTTATTTTTCATTTCCGTGAAAAAATCCTACATGGCCTTTTTTGGTTCTATGCGACTAATGTATATAATATATTAGATTTCCTTTATTTCACTAAGTGGTAAGGTTAGAATTTTCCACTCTACCTCCCAGTACTCAAAGTAAAAAACTCTTCATAGGCGTTTACCAATAAATGTATTAAAAGCGTCAAAGCACCTCTATAAAGTAATAGAGTTTCCATACATTTTTTTGTAAAACGCTATAGTTGAGTTGTATACTTGAGGTTCGTGGAGTCATATTATACTTGGGACCCATTAGCTGTAAATGTTCTTTACTGAAAGAGCGAGATGGGTATGTAGGAAGATTATAGGACAAAAGTATCTGTATGAAGAGATAGGAGAGATGTTTTCTATGCAATGTGGAGAGAATTATCTTTAAAAATGAGAAAGTGCAGAGATATCTAATATAAGCTCTGTATTCAGCACTTTTAAGGTTAGAAGTGAGCAGAACAGTGAGTAAGACCGTATGTGGATATGCTTCTCCTTCTCATGCTACACGCGCTGCCCAGCGAGACGATTGTTTTATTTTAATATCGATACCTTTTAGGTAAATTATCTCTGAAAAAAGAGAGAGGGAAATAAAAAAATATGCTATTGAGTATTTAATATTGGAATACAAAATAAGAGAGTAAAATAGAGATATATATTTTGTTAGACACCGAGACAGTTGTTCGCGATAATCGTCTCTTAATTATCTTTTGTCAAGATGAGATAAAAGATAATCTTGATGGTAAAAATCTAGAGAAATATCTTAGGAGGAAAAAAAGATAAAATGATTTCGAGAGAGAGAGATATCTTTGTAAAAGACAGAGAGAGAGGTTTCAGCGATAATCGACGTTAAATTTTCCTTAACAGGAGCAATTTAAATAAACTTTCAGGACTACCTGACCTCCTTTCGCAAATTTGAATATTTTCAAGGATCTTACAGATATAATATGTATGTTCATGTTTATACATGTTACAATAATTTGTGAATATGAAATATATTCACATAGAATAGTTTACGTGAACAATTTTTTAAATTTACCTGTGTGATGTAGGTATGTATTTAAATAATAAATGTAGCCTCGTCCTTACCTGAAACAAAGAAAAAATAAATTAACTTTAAATACAAAAATATTAGAAAGATCTATTTGGTGAGCGCTGTTTTTGTGTGAATCTTACCTCAAATGCCCTCTGCGAGCTTGGTCGTTGCTACACAAAGCGACAATTTTTAAACAAGACCCAGTTGCTGTAAGCTGGATTGACCTTTGGTGGCCAATCTTTAGTGACGGCAAATGAAATTTTCAATCCAGCGAAGAGCATGTTTGAAAATATAAATATTTCTTTGAAAAAAAATAAAAATGGCTATCATTGCAAAAACGGTCAGAGCAATATATTTTACAGAGAGTGCGACATTATTTCATTCAATAAATTATCAGTTTTTTTTTCTATTTTAACAATATGTATATTTTTTCAATAGTTTCATTTGTAAGCCAAATCAACAATTCTTGTATAGGCTGTTTTCAGGCCTACTGTGTGTTTCCGCATTTTTTCAATACCACCCCAAACATTTCATTCTTATCGCTCACTCCGTTCATTCTTTTCATTCACAAAAAAAGAATGGGCACACGTCCAAGAAAACAAAAAAAAATCAAAACAATAGTGTTCTATTGTTTATATTTGACTTCTTATACCTGCCACACATTTCCATTCATGAATGTCATTTTTACTTTATAGCAGTCCGAAGGACTGTTATAAAGTATTGTATTCGTCCGAAAAAAAAAAAATGAGGTTTCAACGGAAATGAGTTGTCCTGCACCAGGACATGCAAAAAAACCTAATTTGTCGAACCTGTCCGTCCGTCCGTCCGTCCGTCCGTATGGATGTATGTATGTCCCAGCCGGAACTACTAATCGCAGAGACACCAATTTTTGGATTTAGAGAATTGACAACCACAGATTTTGATGGACCGACCGGCATGGCACCAACCTGAAAATTCAAGATGGCTGCCATACAAAAAAAACATAAAATTGCATTTTCCTCAAAAACGGCTCTAACGATTTTCCTTAAAATTTCAGTGTGGTCGTTGCTTAAATTGTCGCGAAGAAAATTTGTTACGGCAACACTCTTCCCAACCTGCGTCTATGAGTTGCCATATGAAAGAAAAAAACGATTGTGATTATCTCGGAAATGGCTGGGTTGACAAAAAAAAATGTTCTACAATATTACGCGCAATATTAATTTCTACAAAAATTTAAAGAATACTTTAAATTTTTTTTTACTTAAAGTACCGTTTACACGATCTCAAAATTTTCATCGAAAATATTAAAAAGACCCATACAAACGCAATTTCGTAAAACTTTTTTTAGGTTCACAAGAAAGAAAAAATTATAAACTTCTTTGCACTATAATTTGTTTTTCACTATTTTGAGAATTCAAGATGGCTTCCAAAGAGGAGAAAACTTCAAATGTGATTTTCTCAAAATCAGCTCTAACGATTTTTTTTAAATTTTCAGTAAAGTAGTTGCTTGATACATTTTTACTAAATTTAGGTATGGCAACATTTTTGCTAATCTGCGTCTATGAGTTGCTATATGAAAAAAATAAACAATTGTGATTTTCTCAGAAGTGAAAGCGTTGACAAAAAAGATATGTTCCACAATTTTATACGTAACATTAAATTCTATATAAAAATTAAATAAAAATTCTGAAAATAAAAACATAAAGTGCCGTTTACATGATATCAAAAATTGAAATTAAAAGGCTACAAAAACCCATCAGAACGCAAAAAACTTTTATGTTTCTTAACTTTATCAGAAAGAACTCTTTAATCCCTATAATTCATAGTGAAACATTTTTCAAATTTTAGAAAATTCAAGATGGCTTCCGAACAGCTGAAAGTTTCAAATGAGATTTTCTCAAAAACGGCTCCTACGATTTTCTTTATTTTTCTGCATAATCGTCATTATAATACTGCTATGTAAAAACAATAACCATTGCCTCATAATTTGCTTTGTTTTGGGGGTTGCCATACAAGAGAAAAAAAGAATTTAAAATTACTCGGCAGAGAAAGGGTTAACTAAAAAATAATGTTCTACAATTGAAAAGCTTTTATATATACCTACATACATGAATCATTACTTTTTTCAAAAAA
This sequence comes from Agapetus fuscipes, assembly GCA_951799405.1. Taxonomy (NCBI): domain Eukaryota; kingdom Metazoa; phylum Arthropoda; class Insecta; order Trichoptera; family Glossosomatidae; genus Agapetus; species Agapetus fuscipes. Next base: position 3,812,983 of record OX637334.1, on the reverse strand, counting down.
ATATTATAAAGTATAGCCACCATACAAAGTGACAAATTTTCATACAAAAAATTATTGTAATATTTTTGGTAGCAAAACGTCTCATACCCATAAATAAACCTACATAACCATTCGCTCAATTAATTGCTATATCACAACAATAAGCATTGCCTTTTAATACTCTTTGTTTTGGGGGTTGCCATACAAGAGAAAACAATATTTAAAATTTTCCCGGCAGAGAACGGGTTAACTAAAAAATAATGTTCAACAATTGAAAAGCTCTTATATATACCTACATACAATTATCATTACTTTTTTCAAATAAATATTATAAGGTGTAGCCACCATACAAAGTGACAAATTTTAATACAAAAATAATTGTAATATTCTTGGTACTAAAACGCCTAATATAAAATACTAGGCTACGAGTCTTAAAATCTAGTAAGTTGCAACCATATAATAATCAATCATAACTTTCCAAAATATCAATGAAAAGTATAGGTACCCACCAAACAAAGTGTTTTGATACAAACGGGATCAATGATCTAAATCTAAATCTAAATCCAAGCTGCAAAGATATGTATCATTTGAGATTCATATTAAATGCATTCCCACAAGCAGACATGCATAATTTCGCGCTTACACATGCTGCATGTGGACCTACAATATAAAAACCCCAATCTCAAATGAACATAAGCCCTGCAACTCTTGCCGACCTTCCCTGAAGCAGGGGTGACATTGGCAAAGTGAACCATTTTTTACAGTATGGGTGGTCAGCCGCATACCAACCTATCAGTCAAGGAGTACAAGCAATTAATACAATCAAATATATAAAACAAATAAATTCTAAGCAATTAAACAGTAAAAAAAAAAAAAAAAAAACTACAACACATATCATTTCTTTCGATCCTTGCATACTTCTTTCATTTCATCCAGAGCCATAACCTTTTTCATACAAGCTCATAATACGCAAATGATAATACTGCAAAAAGACGAAATTGCTTAAAAAGATTAGCTTCATTACTGAAAATTGGCTATGACCTAAACATGACCGTATTGTGTGCTATAAAGTCCTGTGCAGTCCACTGTACAATTTATTTTAATTTATGCTCATGCACACATGCACTTAGAGCTTGTTATGATAAATCAAGATCCCACTCACTGTTTTTCTGTTTGCTCGAGCGCTGCAAGCAGTGTTGGTGCTGAGAACTATGATGTTGGGACATGCAGGAAATCAACGATCGCCGTCACACTTTTAACGAGATTTCAAACCCTTTTATTTCCACCCTGGATATTTCTTAACATATATACAAACTACCTATCTACTTTATACGTATATGCTAAAACACATCTCATATTAAGATATGACGTCCCCTTAGTGCTTGTTTTGCTTATCTGATATTTCATTTAAAGGTGACCTTTCAATGGTATTGTCTTAAGAATTACATTCTACACAATCTGAGTTAAGAAAAAAAAGTTGAGTGTGAGAGTTGTTTTAAATATTCTTACAATCAATATCTAGTTATCCAAGTACCACATTTTTCCAATTTTTTATTTATCCACATTGGTCCAGTACACATACAAACATTCTTCATGTCAAATAACTTCTATTGTAGATAAGAAAATCAAGCACTAAGGGGACGCAGGGGCAGAAGAAGTGTTGGGAGCTCCACTTTACAAACCAGTTGGATCAGCTGTCTATCATTAGCGTCGTTTTGTCACTCCAAGGACGCGTCAACAGATTCGCTTAGATTACAGATTGTATATAAAAGATAGGATATATTGATCCAGTTGGTACAAACATTGCTCATGTGAAAATACTCCTATTGGAGATAAGACAGAAGAGTTAACGCAATGCCTCGAGAGCATGCATTTGCAGTTGCTGGTTCTCTGGCCTGGAACTACTTGCCACATCATGTGAAAGAGCTAGAGGACCATGGAAAGTACCGGAATTCACTGAAGACAAGAAAATTTCTGGCATCATTTGCACAAGCGCCCTTGGAGTGACTACATCACGAAATGGCACTATAAAGTATCATCAACTCATCATCAAGACAAACATGCACTAAGAGGATAAAGTTATCGATGTTATGGCCGAGGGAGCCAAGTGGGCTGATCTTTCTAGCGTGTTTGGAATATAACAACTTTGGTTCGATCCCCGCCTGGGTCATTTGACCATAACTTTGACCCTGGTTCAACAGATGTTATTGGGTATTTTTTTTTATAAATAATTAATTTAAATAAACAATATTGAATTATTAATTGATGACATTAATACATGTTTCTGGCCAGGCAGAATAGGTTGGTGAATTGCATTCCTCTTCACAAATCTATTTTAAAAAAAGTGGCACGAAAAGAAGAAGAAGATGTTGAAGACATTTCTCTATACACCGTGTTACCCATGAAATCATTTTGTGGCCGTATTTATAACGCAAGAATGGCATGCAAGAGTGTCCGTCCGTTCCTTTCATTACCCACCTGCCTTGAGCAATGGCTTTCCATTGTCTACAAGGCAACAAAGGCTTACTTGGTTTGGCGCTTACAGGTGAAAAGGTGTGTGTATTGAGTTGGGTTCCTATGCGGCTCCTTACCGCCAACAATACAACAGATACGATCTAGTAAGTAAGGGGGGATTGTTAGAGCCTACAGTATCAGTAACAAGTAAGTACATTTACCTATGTGAGCTAAAAGAGAAAGTAAAAGGTTTTATTGTGACTGTTTTTTTAATGATTTTAAATGGAATTGGCAACCCTTGTCTTCGGATCCAGTGGCGGAGAGATTACAAATGTGGAAGGAGGAATGCCCGGAGAGCTTTGTGCAGCCTGCAGAGAGCCTACCTCCAGGAAAGAACCTCGAGTGGCCCGTGTGGAAATCCATGAACAGATTGAGGACCAATGTTGGAAGAGCCCGGGCCAACATGCTGACCTGGGGATTTCTGGGACGGGAGGACTCTACACTGTGTGAGTGTGGAGCTCAGCAAACAATGGAGCACCTGCGGTGTTGTCCCTCCTGTCCGACAAGCTGCTCCATGGATGATCTCTTTGCGGGAAACCAAAGAGCTGTAGACATTGCTCGTTACTGGGCCAATACGGTGTGAAGCTGACACGAAGAAGAAGAATGGAATTGGCAAAACACAAACGCAACTGAGCTACACATAAAGTGTAATATCTTACCTGCATCCAGTCGATAGCTCAATTGGTGTTTGCATTCGATGTCGCGAGCCCGGGTTCGACTCCCAGTGTGGATGTTGGAAATGATTTCCCGTTACGGTGTTCATTTAAAACCCAAAATAAAAACACCGGCAAGATGTAGGTACTCATCCTTCACAAGAAATAAGTGCCAACCCACTCGGGAGCTGGAAAGCCTCCTCTTCAACTGAAGCGGTTGGCGCACGGTCGACCCCTTTACTTGTAAAAATAAATAGGTTCCATTTGCCGGCAAGAAGTAACGCTATGTGCTTAGCTTAGTAGGTTTAGTAGCGTTATCCCCAAAGGGGTCACATGTGGCGATTCGGGACCTATTTATTTTTATGGGTAAGAGGACCGGCTTCACGCCAACCCTTGATACGAATATATTAACGAGTACATTCGCCCACATATGTACCCACATAAATGCCCACACACCGACATGTGTAAAAACGAAAATGAATTGAATATTTTTCTTTAAATTTCTCATTCCGTTCCCGGTGAATATTTTGTTTTCACAAATTCCTGTTACAATGTCGCAATGGCGTGGCATGAAACGAAAATAAAACTTGCAAAGAAAAACATTCAGTCATTTTTGGATCGGAAAATGAAAATTCACAGAATTTGTGGAAAAAAAGTATTCCACAAAATTGAAATTTCAAAAGGTCTTGTTTTTTATACAAATTGAAAAAATGTACAAAGTTTTCAGTTTCATATGTTTTTTTGTAATAAAACTGCTGCTGTGACGTGTTTGAAATAAAACAACGCTGTTTTGAGCTGAAGGAGCATAAAAAAAACAAAAATAAGTCTTGTTCGATTTTTTCAATTATTTCCATTCTTGAATATCTGAAGATATAATTCTCACAACAATTATCTTCCACAAAGCTTCTTATCGTTTCCTTTTGATGTTTCCACTCTCTTTCTTTTTCAATAATCAAACTCAACAATTTCCGTGAGCAATCTTTACAATCCAATTTTCATCACATTTAGTGTGCCGCAAGCTTTTTCCGCCATGACGTCTACTATGCTCCTTTTTCTTTCTTTATGGTCGCAACGCAACGCAAAAAACGCCACTGAGCTACACATATAGTGTAACTTCTTGCCGCGCTATCCCCGAAGGGGTCGCATGTGGCAAGTTAAACCTATTTATTATTTTTACAGGTAAGGGCGCCGGCCTTACGCCAACCACTTCAGTGAAGTGGGGGGTTTCCCAGCTCCCGAGGGGGCTGGTACTCATTTCTTGTGAAGGCTGAGTAAACCTTGCCGGTATTTTATTTTGGGGTTTGAAATAAACACCGAAACGGGAAACCATTTCTGACACCCTCCTCGGTGGGATTCGAACCCGAGCTCACGGCATGGAATGCAAGCACTCTACCAGCTGAGCTATCTACTGGACATGGTCCATAATTTGATTGCTTCATTATTATAAATAAAATGTCTGGTTAAAAGATCAAAAGTGAAAGTGCTTTCATTCCATGCCGAGAGCTCTAATTCGATAACTGACCATATCATTTCGGGTCTTAACAGTCTATATTATTTAAAAGGTAAAACTGAATAAGTTATGTTTAAAAGAATGAAAAAAAACGGATTTTACTGACCGTGCAAAAGAGAAGAACGATTTTCTCTACGTTTCGTCGGAGTCATATTCGACGTCTTCAGGAGACGTGTGTCCTCTACAAAGAGGAACCACGAACTGTGCTGTTTCACTGATTTGTGAATCATGGATATAACATTTTATTGTGTGTAACTTATCATAGTAAGTGAACTAACTATAAAGAAATGCCCATGAAAAACTTACACCCTAGAGGACTATCACGTTTTTTTAGCGGTAGGTATATCTCGTAGAATAGGAAAAAACTTACATTTACTTGAGAAACTCATTTAGGCTTAGTATGCCCATCCTGTAAAAATGGTTCACTTTGCCAATGTCATCCCTGTTTCAGGGAAGCTCGGCAAGAGTTACAAGGCTTATGTTCATTTAAGATTGGGTTTTTATATTGTAGGTCCACATGCGGCATGTGTGAGCGCAAAATTATGCGTGTCTGCTTGTGGGAATGCATTTAATATGAATCTCAAATGATACATATCTTTGCAACTTCGATTTAGATTTGATGCCACTTATTCACATTCAAGAGTCATATTAAATGAACGCTCACAATCAGACACGTGCAAATAATTGTAGCTTACACATCGCACGTTTAATAATAAAGAGCAATAACTCAAAAAACATAAATGCTGGGAAATCACGTTTGAAGTTCAGACAACCAGTACAACTTGTATGGGATGAAAAAGGCGACCGATGTTTTATCTCGGTCATATTCGTCCAAATTGAACGGCTGTCGCATTCTACCTATTCTTCTCGCATTGTTCTTGCGTTTTATTACAGAATCTCGATTTTCCCAATTTTCGAGTTATTTCTCTTTATTATTAAACGTACGACATGATCCATGTGAAAATACAAAATATTCTCTAACTTCGGGTGGACAAAAACCTTGAAACTCTTACCACATTTCCCTAAAGCCGAGGTAGCATTGACGAAAGTGAACCAAGTTTTACAGTATGAAGGGTCATCCTCATACAAACTTATTAGCTAATAAAGTCAAGTTGGTTTGGATTAAAGATAGAAAAGGGAGAAGTACTGAAGTAGAATATATTACTTTCTCATTCATTTCCCTCTCACTCTTTTCTTTCTGTTCATCTCTTGGCTTGTAAGACTGACAGTGAGTGATGACGTCAGAGACGAGAGGTCGATTCCACAGACCAATATTGGCTCGCGATTCTCAAAGATGCTGTTTTTTTGACACTCACTATTTTTCTTCCAGATTGCCTTTCAACAAATCCCACATTGCACATAATTGACTTCATTATTAACCTTAAAAATGTGTTTATTTTTAATTAGAGATAAAATTAAGTTTTCTCTAGTTTTTTACTTGAATCACTTTATTGCTATGCAAAGTTTTCCAATTTCCTAATAAAATTAACTTTCTTAAAACAGGGGTAAGATTAACAAATCATATTGAATTTATGGTTACCGTCATGCAATTCTGTAAGTCAAGGAAACAATCTAAGAACACATCTATAATCTATAATCTAAGTTGCAAGGATATATTCATTTAAAGCTCTCAGATGTATGCCCACAAACAAACACGTGTAGTTCGCGCTTACAAATGCTGATTGTGTACTTACAAATAAAATCCAAACTCAAATGAACATAAGCCCTGCAACTCCTGCCGACATTCCCTGAAACAGGGGTGACATTGGCAAAGTGAACCATTTTTTACAGTATGGGTGGTCAGCCTCATACCAACCTATAAGTCAAGGAATACGAGTAATAAATGACATTTAAGTTTACAAAAAAAAAAAAAACAACAAAACCTTAAAAATAAATCTATACAAAAAAAGTCAAAAATTTCTTATGCAAAAAATATAGCAAACTAATAAACCAACATTACAAATTAGCATTGCAGATTAGCCGCCACTTCTTCCTGTCCTTGCATACTTCTTTAATTTCATCCAGAGTCATAACCTTTTTCATACAAGCTCTCCTTTTATTATGACTCTGGATATCCCATTCACTCGCTATTTCGAAAATTTGGTCCATCCATACCTTTCTCGGTCTTCCTCTTCCACGACATCCATCTATTCTAGCAACATATACTTTCTTCGTCAATCTTTTACATCTTATTTTAAAAACCAAACATTGTAGTATAGTGTATGCAAACCTTTCCTGACATTCGCAAGGAAAAAAATATTTTTAACAGTAAGGAGCCTCATACCAATTTATAAGTTAAGGAACTCCAAGATTTAAAAGCCTTATTTACATTTTTATCAGTACCTACTTGGAATATATGTATGAGTCGCAAAGAATCAAATACGGCAAACCAGGATATTTTTTCTATATGGCATTATGTTTATATATGAAAACATAGAAGATGATCTTCTCATAGTATCAGTCAGGGTTATTCACTACACATTTGATCTATGGCCGATTGTTGGATCATAATTTTTTTGTACCTACACATTAGGTGGTGATTGAGCCATGGATTTGCTGTGTGTGAATAACACCAGAGGTCTAAATAACGTCAGAGGAATCTTGAGATGTTATTCAGAACACATTTGATCCATGACTGATCTATCGATTATAATTGTTTTTCATGTTAGTTGGTGGTTAAACCATGGGTTCGCTGTATGTGAATAACATCAGAGGGCTCTTGAGGTGTGATTCACACAAAAATAGCGCTCATAAAATAAATCATCTTAATATTTTTATTATTATTATTAATACACCGGGTGTACTTATCACATTTTTTTTAATCCTAGTATGCATTATCCTGTTAAAAAAACTACTCAAACTGACCTTTTTCGCTCGGCTCTCCCAACTTAAATTAAAGCACCAATTCCAGAAGTTTATACCTGTTTATCCAGTAATTTGAAAAGCTTTTATCTCGTACCGTGCCCAACCCCTTCCATGTTTCTCCTCAGGGTAGCCTGTGACCCCGGTGACCTCTATTTAAACCTTACAGACCCTAGGCTTGAGGTCGCTATTCAAATTGAAGCCTTTAAAATATCCCAAGACCTCCTTATTCAACTGGTTCGATTAATTTCACGGCCATTGTGTCGCGAGAGGTTAAATTTAAACTGTTTTTAAGGCGATAACGATTCAATTACGTTTTAAAATGGGAATTATTTTTGGAAGCACTTTAACGATAGGAATTTTAGGCTTACACCGAAGCCTGATAATGCTGGAGAGTTGTTTTCCGGGATCTATTGCCCTGGTATGTGGTAGCTCCAGAGCTTTCACACAGCTTTTCAACTGATAAACTCACACATGAAGAAGCAAGATTTGTGGTCAGATACTCCGCAGTTTTATATTAATTGTAAATAAGTAGATGTCGCTGCTTCACCAACAAACACACAAGTAGAGTGCCTTCCTTTTTCATTCACGAACTTTTGATTACGAGTCCGTAGCGTTAACCAGTAGACTACGGACCGGATCGTGAGCCAGTAGACTACGGACCGTAGCGTTAACCAGAAGACTACGGACCGTAGCGTTTACCAGTTGACGTACCGTAGCGTTAACAAGTAGATAACGGATTGTAGCGTTAACCAGTAGAAAACGGACCGTAGCGTTAACCAATAGACTACGGACCGTAGCGTTAACCAGTTGATTACGGACCGTAGCGTTAACCAGAAGACTACGGACCGTAGCGTTTACCAGTTGACGCACTGTAGCGTTAACCAGTAGACCACGGACCGTAGTTTAAACCAGTAGACCACGGATCGTACCGTTAATCAGTAGACCACGGACCGTAGCGTTAACCAGTTGACGCACTGTAGCGTTAACCAGTAGACCACGGACCGTAGTGTTAACCAGTAGACCACGGATCGTACCGTTAACCAGTAGACCACGGACCGTAGCGTTAACCAGTATACTACAGACCATAGATCACGGAATATAAGCTACAGACCGTAGCATTAACCAGTATGCTACGAACCGGTCCACACGTTACACTTCATCCCTTAAAGTGGTAGCACGTGTTCCCGTACATAAAGAGCTGGACATAAAGCGCTAAGTATGGCGAATGTAGCATTACTGAGCGGGCACATGTGACTGATTTTGTACTTGTGTCCGGAGCAGAATACGTTAATGCTCTTTTTAATCTATTTTAGTGATTCTTTGTTTTTATGTATACAACAAAAAAATGTTGCTACCCATTTAAAAAAAAAGTATCACTTTGCCAATGCCACTCCTGTTACAGGGAAGGTCGGAAAAAGTCGCGTGGCTTGTGTTTATTTTAGATTTGGGTTGTATACTTTGCAAGTATAAATGTAGCCTGTGTTAGTGTGAACTTATGTATGTTTGCTTAACGGATGGATTTTTTCTGACAGACCTTTGATGAAACTACATATTTGAAGTTTTAACCCAGCAAAGAGAATTATTTAAAAAAAAAAACAGAATTTATTTTTCTACTACACCAAAAATCAAACCCATGACCTTTTAAAAACGAGTCCATAGCCTTAACCCATATTAAATAACCCTTGTATATGGAGTTTTACACAGCTATGAAAACAAACACTATATAAATTCAAACTCTTTTAAAAATGAATGAATATTTTGGTTGCTACGCCAGAAATCAAACCCACTCTCTAACAATCAAGAGTAAGAAATGTTAACCACTAGAATTATAAACTGTCTACATACAATAACCTCTTTTAAAAAAATAAAACATAATCCATAAAACCAATTTATATTCCATTTTTAAAATCAATTAGCAAAAACACTCTGAATTTTTAATCCGTGTTAGATTTAAAAAAAAACGCAATTTCATCTAAATATCAACACAGTACTACGAGTATACAATATTGACTAAATACTCGTCAATCACGTAAACAAAAAAATGTACAAGAACATACAAAAGTACTTCTATCGAGTGTTTTAGTATGCATACTCGTACATGCTGTCTGTTAACCCGATGGTTTATACTCGAGGAAAAAAACACAAAAAACCCGAAATAATTTGTCCCAGATTTTGATCCCGAGTGGGGACTGTAATGACGGTCTCAGCCCGGCGGGGTATTTACCCTTGGATCGATGCCCAGAGGAACAGGTTGCCTAAAGAGGGCTAATTTTTGCGAACCATAAAATACCGGTCGGGTCGCAATCAGGCAGCGTTTGTTCCCTTTGGGTTTTTTCCCGCGCAAAGCCGTGATTACTTAAGAAAAAGGTTCAGTATTTAGCGTGTACAAACAATTATTCAACACACAATATGCAACATTTTTGCGTGATGAACTATGTATTTTTACTCCAGGATCATCAGAACAGTCTTGGATGGTGCCACCTCAGGTGTTAGACCACTCGGACGTCCCATGATGCGGTGGGCAGACAACATTGAAGCCGACGCCGAAATTCTGGGAGTGAGGGCACCATGGAGGGAAGCAGCACAAGATAGAGAGTCTTGGAGGATTGTGGTGCGGGAGGGCCTGAGCCTTCAAGGGGTATGCGCCGAAGAAAGTAAAGTGAGTAAAGTAAAGAACTATATATTAACAAACTACAGTTCGATTGATGACTCAGTTGGAAGAATGCCGAGAGCTCGGTTTCGATTTTCACCGAGTAGGGGTGGAAGTCTCGACGGCCGTCGGTAGATCTTACCGTATCTAATTGAAGATAGGACAGAATAAAACATGGTGGTGCTTAAACAGCTGACCGTTGTTCCATGTAAAATGTATCAGCTGTTGAAACGCCGCCATGTTTTCTTCCGTCTTGTCTTCAAATAGAAAAGGAAAGATCTATCGACGATTCTGGAGACTTCTATGTGAGAAAATATTTCTCATTTCCATGTTTATTTCAAAGGCAAAGTAAAAGACCGGCAAGGTGTACTCAACTTTCACAAGAAATGTGTATCAACCTCTTCAGGAGCTGGAAGCTCCCAACTTAAACACCAAGTTACACGTATCTGTTTGAGGGCGCGCATTACTTATGCATCTTAAACGTCAACACAACTAGAAATATAGATACATCATTATGCATAACTTTATGATGATTTTTTTTTCATAGAAGCTTGATATTGACCGTATTCCCTAGTTTTTTTTTTATTTTGCTTACGTTTCGTTACTTCTGTGTGTAATTTCTTCGGAGTTCTGCTTCTTTCCGATTTGGATTGAACTATAGGCTTATATTTATTGCTCTTCTGACAAATTGGGTAAAGACTAGTATTTCAGTCGTTTGCTCTTGAAGGCCATTCATTTGTAAACGTGCAAGAGTGTTGAGTGCTTAGTGATTGCTTGTAGAGCACATTAAGTTGGGACACTGGACGTTTGAACATTGTTTTAATGAAATTGAGAAGGACGGATTGTCAGGCTGTCGGAAAACGGGACATGACCAGATAATGACTCCTAGTTATTATTATTAGTTTATGTATTCGGTCGATAGCTCAGTTCGTGGAATGCTTGTGCACCATGCCGATGGCTAGGGTTCAACCACCACTGAGGGTGTCGGAAATGATTTCCCGTTTCAGAATTGAGGCTATCAGGGCAATAGTGGTGTAATCCACAATGTCGCCTAAGTAGCATTTTGGCGTAATTTTCATTCCTTATTATAGTATCTAACAAATTAGAAGTGGTATAAGATAGTTTAGCTATTGAAAAAGAGATTTCACCAGAGACGATGTTTTGTACTATAATAAGGAATGAAAATTATGCCAAAACACCACTTAGCCGAAGTTGTGGATTACACCACTATTGCCCTGATAGCCTCAAGTATGTCCCGAATCGCCACATGCGAACCCTTCGGAGATAATGCACCAAGAAGTTATTCTATATGTGTAGCTTAGTTGAGTTGCGTCTATAATCTATAATCCAAGTTGCAAAAATATCTTACATTTAAGATTCATATTAAATGCATTCGCATCAGCAGACACGTATAAGTTCGCGCTTACACATGCTGCATATGGATCTACTATAATCTATCTATAATCTAAGTTGCAAGGATATATTCATGCAAAGCTCTCAGATGTATGCCCACCAACAAACACGTGTAGTTCGCGCTTACAAATGCTGCTTGTGTACTTACAAATAAAATCCAAACCTCAAATGAACATAAGCCCTGCAACTGTTGCTGACATTCCCTGAAACAGGGGTGACATAGGCAAAGTGAACCATTTTTTACAGTATGGGTGGTCAGCCTCATACCAACCTATAAGTCAAGGAACCTATAATAACCGAAATCTTAAATCAACATAAGCAATGAAGACCTTCTTTGAAACAGGGGTGAAATTGGCAAAGTGAAATATTTTTTTTACAGTATGGGTGGTCAGCCTCATACCAAGTACCGGTGATTGAATTTAAAACACAAAATAAAATACCGGAAAGATTTACTCAGCCTTCACGAAGAAATGTGATTTAAATTGTTTTTCAACAATTTTTGCTATATGTTTTCCAACCTTTTCTCATACTCGTACCTGACGTTAATATTTGTACAAAGAACATAATATTAATAAAATAATTATAATTAATAAAAATTATATACCTACATTTTAAATTGTCAGTTTTATGACTAATTTTATAAGTTCACACCCACAATTTTCAGTCCATCTTTTTAGTTAATATGGTTTTAATTAATTGAAGTTTTAGTCATTTTATCTAAGTAGATTGCTTAATGGACTTAATAAATGATTCCCAGTAAAACTAATGGAAAATTTAATAATTACATCGCATTGCGTGACGGAGTTACAAATTACAAATTCAAATTTACAAACAAAAATTGTAAAATAATATAAAGCAGCTTTTTATTGAGTCTGACAGTTATATTTATGAAGGAAAAGGCAAACGTAACCAAGTTGCATATATAGTACAACATCTTACCGAGTTGTCCTAAAGGAGGTTGCATAAGGCGTGTAGAAACTATTTATTTGCGCAGGTAAGCGTTTGGCATTGCGCCATCTATTTCTCTTTTTTTTAAATAGATTTGTGGAAAGGAATGCAATCCACCAACCTATTTTGCCTGGCCAGTTGTCTTCATGCGAAAGCAGAAGCTTGTGTGCATGCAACGGCATCTGTTGAACCAGGGTCGAAGTTATCGTCGCGGGATTCGAACCAGCGTTATCCGGTTCCAAATAACCTGTCTTGATCCCCGCGGCCGTAACACCGACTGAAGTGTGAGTTTCACAGTTTTTTTGGTTCACAGCTGGTTCTTATTTCTTGTGAGCGCTGATCAAACCTTGCTGGGACTTTGGTTTATAGGCTTGAAATAATCACCTTAAAAATGAATTGAAACTCTGTTTTATCCTATTGAATTTATAAATAATACCTAAAAAAAGTTTTTTTTTCTAACATCCTTAATGGAGGTTAAACCCTAGCCATCTAGTTCCTTGACTTATAGGTTGGTATGCGGCTGACCACCCATGCTGTAAAAATGGTTCACTTTGCCAATGTCACCCCTGTCTCAGGGAAGGACGGCAAGAGTTGCAGGGTGTATGTCCATTTGAGATTTGGTTTTTATGTTGTAGGTTCACATGAGGCATGTGCAAGCGCGAACTTGTACGTGTCTGGTTGTGAGAATGCATGTAATGTGAATCTCCAATGTAACATATCTTTGCAACTTAGATTAGATTAGATTAGATCTAGTATGGAACGCTGGCATTCTAGCAATTGAGATATCGAGATCGACGATATCTCGTATAGTTAAATCGCAAACTTAACTACGCAACTAAGCTACACATAAAGTGTAACTACTCGCCGCATTATCCCCGAAGGATTTCACATGTGGCAAGTGGAACCAATTTTTGTTCACTTTTATTTTTGCAATTGTTATTATTATCCCAACCACTTTTTTTTTTTTTTTTAAGAAAGCCCATGCGGGAGACTCCCTAGATTCGAGAGACTCTAAGGGTCTATGACACTTGTAATAGTGCCGCAGAGGTGTTGGTGATGTGGCAGTTGTCCATGTCCGGTTGCAGGGTCGTTAGCTGCGCAGTGCTGTGGTGTGTGTGGCATTGCTTTGTTTTGAGACACTGAGAGGAAATGGCGATTGATATTAGATTTGAAAAGGGCAAGGTTAAATTGGGATGGAAACACAGATACCGATAAGTCATTCCATAAGCGGGCAGTTTGGCAGAGGAATGAGTCGTGAACACACCAAGTTCTCATAGTTTTGATATCGACTGCAAATGGTTGGATGTGAGCCGTTCTACGAGTTGCCTTTGTTGTGACGAGAGGAGGGGGTATAAGTGAGGATATTTCTTCAGAGCAGACGCCATTGTTTTCTTGCTTTCCCTTCAGCTATTTCTTATATTGTAAATTTGAATGGCATTGTATGATGAAAACAGATCCATCAGTTTTTATTTAACTCAATTATAGTGTGACGTTTTGCATCAGATCCACAAATACTGAGAGATCGTCCTCCCCAATGCATGTTTGGCTTATCCACCATTTGATTCAAATATGACCTTTCGATGAAATTGTCTTAAGTATCACATTCTACACAGTTTGAGCTAAAAAAACAACGTAAATAACGATAATGTGAGAGTGATTTTAAATATTGTTATGTAAATACTACTTATGTAGTTATAAACAAAATAAATAGGGTAGGTGTATATAGACTCTAGCTGCAGGATAAATTATTATTAAGTACAAAGAGTAAGCAAATATGAGATAAGTGGAATAAGTTTTTTTTTTTTTTTAAATAGATTTGTGAAGAGGAATGCAATTCACCAACCTATTCTGCCTGGCCAGAAACAGGTATAAATATCATCATTTAATAATTCATTATTGTTTATTATTAATGAATTATTAAATAATAATTACCCAATAACATCTGTTGAGCCAGGGTCAAAGTTAAAGTCAAGTGACCCAAGCGCGGATCGAACCAACGTTGTTCCATTCGAAACACGCTAGAAAGATCAGCCCTCTTGGCCCCCGCGGCTATAACCCCGACAAAGTATTGGAACCTTGTAGAATATGACGAATCTATGCCCAGAATGTTCTGATTGTAATAACTATATAAGGCGAGAATTGCCTGCAACAGTTCAGTCTCAAGATTCTCTTAGCCATTACAAGACAGACAGTGAAAGAAAACCATCCAAGTGAAACTGACTAAAATAAATAAATTGAAAATAAATCTCCGGCTGCATCATTTTAAATTTTAAAACATTTGAACCCCAAGAATACTACAATCTTTTTAAAATCAATTTCCTGTTTTTCTTAGATACATTGGCCCAGTACACATTCAAATATTGCTCGTGTGAATTTACTTTTGATGAGCATAAGACAAACAAGCACAAAGGGGACGAGATGTGGATCCTCTGCGAATGGTGAGTCCCCGTACCTAACGATTATTGACACTGATCACGACATTGACGATCGCTAGCTTTCAGCAACTTCAAATACGCTGAATTTTATTTTTTATCGATGCTAAAAATACCTGGTTTTTATTTTATTTTATTTATTTATTTACGGCAAGAACGTTTTGCAAAAAGTAACTCGTAATAAAAAAATAGTGGTTTCGATTCCCCATGGAGTGAAGTATTATTTAATTTTCAAATACGATTTTGTATACATATTGCTAAATTATTTTTTTTACAAAAAACTGGCCACCACAGATCCATCCACACTTGGAGCAACTGAATCTTACATGTTAATTAGGTCTTTTCTATAGCGACTACCAAACTTACCATGGTAATGGTCTCTGTAAAAAATATATAAAGTTTTTTTTAGTCAGCACACTTTAATTTGAATGAAAATAAAACTACATTGTTCTTTTTATTTAAGTAGCTGAATTTAATAAAATATTTTTAGATTTTTTTGTTACACAAAACACGTATTAAAGTAGCAAAATAAATCTGCAGTGTTATATTAAATTTAGACAAAACTGCATTCCTATTTCAGGTAAAATTGCATTAAAAATTCACCAGATTTTCCACCATCTCTGCACCGTTGTACTAGTAAATTATAGAGCTTTGTTACCAAGAAATATTGTACGTGGTTGTTTAAAATGTTATTTATAGTCTAGATGTGAGCCTTTTCAGTGCTTTAAATTTTCATTGTGGTAGCTTGGAAAATAGTTGTAAGTCAAAAAGGTACCATGGCAAAAAGATAAACTGGTAAACAGATAGCTTGGCAAAAAGATAGCCTGGTAAACAGATAGCTTGGCAAAAAGGTAATCTGGCAAAAAGGTGGTCTGCCAAAAATGTAACATGGTAAAAAAGAATCATGGTTAGAATGTAGCGTAAACAGTAGGTAGTAGTATGTACATCTAAAATACTTTCAATTCATCAAAGGAAAGCATGAATTTTTCCAAAAATATGGGGTGGTCTATCTTTGCTATAAAGCTATGCTAAACATAATATGTATATACAGGCCCGGATTAAGACCACTGGGAGTCCAGGTGCGGGGAAAGTCATGAGGGACCCCAACTCCCTTCTCTTCTACTCCCACCCCTTCATCCTCGCCAACCATAAAACGAGTATAGACAACGAGAGTAAAAAAAAATATAAGTTTTTAAGAATGTTAATATACAAGTCTTAGGGGTCCCTAGGAAACAGGGGCCCTGGTTCAGCCGCACCGCTCGAACTGCCCTTAATCCGGGCCTGGTCATCATCCACAAACCAACTTTTAATTCAAGGAATTGTAAAAAATATAAGTTTATCATCAAACTTTAGAGATAAATAAACATAAATACATTAACATTTTTATTTAACCATTCTTTTGGTTTGCACATGCTGAATGTATTTAAAAATTCATTTAAATAAAATCTAGATTCTTAAGGTTATACGAGAGCTTAAGAAGATTATTAATATCGGGACTAAAGAACCTCTTTAATAAGTTTTATGAAACTAAAATCGTAATTTTATGTCAAATAACTTTGACTGATCATGGCCAGATGTCGTTGCTGAAGTATATAACTTAATGTTCTTACTCAAGCATTACGTTTCATAAAAAAATAATGTAAATTATCTTGACACTCTTAGCGAGCGTTTTAGTTTTTATAAACTTGTGTTTAAACGCTATTGTTGAGTATTTACGACCGCATGGCTCATATAGTAAGTTATGCATCAAAAATTGCAAAAATAAATGATTTGACACAAGTATTATTCTATGTTAGAATTATTTAACTTTTTTTGCATTTTGAATCGACACGAGGAACGTGTGCCCAGAGCATGTTTTGTCGTTTTAACAAAGGCATGCCAAAGTACTGTTTCGTCTATCTCACACAATATATTATGTGGATATTTTTTTTCATATATCGCACGCTTCTAATTAAAGAACAATAAGTCCAAAAATAAGAATGATGGGAAATTACGTTTGATGTTTTGCATGTTTGACTTGTTGCACTAATGTACAAAAAACCGGTAAAATGGCCTTTTTTTCTCAAAATATAAGAAATGAATCTAAAAGTAGATTTCAACCTTTAATTTTGTATAGCAATTACCATCACTTGAATTTACTTAACTTTTAGTAATAAACTCAGATTAAAGTTCTTTACAGATCACCGAAGTTAAGCTACATTGGGCGCGGATGCTACTTGGATGGGTGCCCGCTAGGTACACCGCGTGTTGTTGGCATTTCTTGGACCGGTCCGTAGTCCAGTGGCAACACTTCGGACTCGTAAATGGAAGGTTGTGGATTCGGATCCCGGCGGAGCACAAAAATATAACATTTATATTTCCAAATTTACTCTTCGCTGGGTTGAAAAATTCATAAGCCTTTACCAAAGACCAATTTTACAACAACTGGGTCTTGCTTGAGAATTGGCGCTTTCTACAGCGACGACCAAGCTCGCAGGGGGCTCTTGAGGTGTAATACACACAAAAACAACGCTTACCAAATAAATCATCCTAATATTATTTATTCTTGTTAATGTACCTATTCATATTCGTCCAAATTGAACGACTGTCACATTCCAGCTTTTCTTTTCACATTTTTATGGCGTTTCTACATCAAAATCGATTTTCCCAATTTCGGAGTTATTGCTCTTTACGATTAAGGGTGCGATGCCGATCTTTTGTATATGTACGTATTTTTTTTATATTTTCAAAGTGTAGGTCCTAGCGATAGCAAACCAGTGTATTAATAAAGTTTGGCCATAAAAATATTTTCATTTTATTTATCACTTTTTATCTTCTTTTATATCTTATCAGTCCGTAGTGCAGTAGTAACACTTCGGACTCTGAATGGAAGGTTGTGGATTCGAATGCTAGCGGAGCACACAAAATATACCATTTATCCTTGTAATTTATCCTTTGTCGGGGTTATAGCCGCGGGGGCCAAGAGGGCTGATCTTTCTAGCGTGTTTCGAATGGAACAACGTTGGTTCGATCCCCGCTTGGGTCACTTGACTTTAACTTTGACCCTGGTTCAACAGATGCTATTGGGTAATTATTATTTAATCATTCATTAATAATAAACAATAATGAATTATTAAATGATGATATTAATACCTGTTTCTGGCCAGGCAGAATAGGTTGGTGAATTGCATTCCTCTTCACAATTTTTTTTTTAATTAAAAAATATATATATATGTATGTATATATATAACCAGTAAATACTAAATATACCAGATCCTCGATTGATAGATTGGTTGATTTTAGGTTTTGGTTTCAATTTGTAAATACACATGCAGCATTTGTTAGTGCGATTTTACAAGTGTGTGCTTGTGAGAATGCACTTTATATGAATCTTAAATGTTAACATACCTTTTCAACTTAGATTATAGATTGTGGTTATCAAGCGCAAAACTTTGCCGGTTCACTTTGCCAATGTCACCCCTGTGTCAGGAAAGGTCGGCTAAAGTTGTAGAGCTTATATTCATTTATATATTCAATGTCTTTAAAATTTCTTCAAATACAGTAAAATAGTACGAAAGTTCAATAATAATCTGCAATCTAAAGTGCAAAGATATATTAACATTCAAAACACATATCAAATGCATGCCCACAAACAGACACTTGTAAGTTCGCACATACAAATGCTGAGTGTGTACTAGTAATTAAAAATCAAAACCTCAAATGAACATAAGCCCTGCAACTTTTGCCGACCTTCCCTGGAACAGGGGTGACATTGAGCAACTGAACTATTTTTTACAGTATGTGTGGTCAGCGCCATACCAACCTATAAGTCAAGGTATGCGTGTAATTAATAACATTCTAATCTAATCTAAGTTGTAAAGATATGCAACATTGGGGATTCACATTAGATGCATTCTCACAACACGTTTTACACGCAGAACCATTTTCTACAACATGGGTGGTCAGCCGCAAATCAACCTATAAGTCAATGAATATACACAACAAATTACATTTAAAAATAAACATCTAGATAATTTACAATTTCCAAAAAAGGTTTTCGATTTCTATAATAATTTGGAAGCTCCCATACACCCAATAGAGTAGGTAATAATAATAGTATTATTATTTGGTTTCAAAGCGACGCAAACACGTGAAAGTTAAACTCCAAGTATGAAAGTCAACGTTTTAACTGAGCCGCGGCGCATACACATAATGTATCAAGAATAAAGCAGCACATCTCACGAGCGTCTCAATTTCTATATATTATAATAAAATGAACAATGTTTTACGTTTACAACACGAGAACTCCTGTGTTAGCAGAGTTATAGGTATATTAGAGTTATATATTATGTCAATGTCGCTATGTCTTTTCACATATGTAGTATGACATTTTACGTTTTAACTCAATCATAACGTAAACAAAAAACCTATTAGGTCTTATACAGCGCTTTAAGTTTGCGTTATAATTTTGATGTATTTTGACAAAACGATTTATTCGAGTAACAACGTTAAGTTTTATTTTCTTGAATATGAACTTTGTAAAGCCAGCGAAATAAATTTTGTTTTGCCAATGCTCCGCGAATAATTATTATTTTCTAAGGTTCCCGGAGCGGCCGCATGGCGCTGAAATCAGTCAAAATTGTGTATGGAACTCTTTCTTTTTCCATTATTAAATATTACTTGGAGGAGAAAAAATAAAACAAGTATTGCATTACAAACATAAAAAATATTACTTCAAATCCTAAAAAGAAAATATACCATTATAATGCAATTTTAGCTACACGATCGTATGCAAAATTTGGGTACTTTTTAAATAATTATAAAAAATCAATGAAAAGTTTAAAAAAATAATTTTCATCTAGAAAAAATAAAACTAATCAAAATGAATGTTTTGAAATAAAAAAAAGTTAGGATTTATTCATAAAAACAGTGAAAATCTCCATTTAAGGTATCTCCGTAAATAAAATTATTTTGAATTGGTATTTTATGGAAAAAAATACCTAATTTTATGTGTTAATTTAAACTGGAGAAAAAATACTACCTTACCATTGAAAATATGGGTTATTTCGGTCATCAAAGTTGGGCGCGCTGACCTCTCAATCACCCTTAATTTGAATAATTATTGGTCCTTCATTACCTCACAAAAAAAAAGAATATTTAGAATCTTTAAAAATGCTAAGATCTGAAGCTGGAGTAAGCCCTAGAATACTAAATAGTATATAGAACCTTCTAATAATAGCACCAGAACCTATTTAGGGCTGCAGCGTCTAAAGAAAAAACAGCCATGATTATCGACAAGCTTTGATTAAGTGGCAGTAAAAGAATAACTTCACGAAGTCGGTGAAGGTTGAAGGTAAAATTTGAGTGAATGAAACTTGAATAGATAAAGTTACAAAAATTACTGCAAGCATTGACATCTGTGTATCACTTTCAAACTAAAACAACCTAATGGAAATCAATAATGAAGAAATAATCCATACAAGTAATTAGACATCGACATCTGTGGGACATAAATGCTAACTAAAATAACCTCACGGATACCCGGAGCACATGAAATGTGAGGAGGTAAATAAGAAATTTATTTCTAAGGAAATATCAAAAGGTAAGCCTGTGTTGTATTTTATTTCATTCATTTCAATAGGTATAACTTTACATCATGCATTTAAAAATCTTAATTAAATTCAGTAAGCAATAAAAAAATATTTTTAAAAATAATAAGTAATAATAATTTGTATTATTAATATTTTTTTACATAAAATATAAATTGTTACGTTCATACTTGTTGTTTGTCGGAGGACGCTGGTTTGTTGACATTTAAACATCCAATCAGCGTTGACTTGAAATGACGTCACGGATACCAGGAGCTCATGAAATTGAAGAGTGATATAACTGATTTATATCTAACGATAAAAGTACAAGGTATGTCTACATTTAATGCATTATTACTAACAAAAACGTCATAAATGCACTCATTCACCTATGTAACAAATAAAATATACTTTGGTAACTCTAAACTGTTTAATTTAAAAGGATAGAAGTAAAAACAAGCGGTATTTCTTGTTGTTTTGAATTTACAAAATAAACTTTCACAATCATACTCATGTAAATGTTGGTGGTTTATCGTAGGACGCTGTGACGTGTTTTGACAGTTGCATTGTTGTCAAAATAATGAGATGGAAGTCGTTCTTCTTTAAAGAATAATAAAGCTTGAATCCGGTCAATTTTTAAGTGAAAATAAGTGTTAAATGTGAAGCAAACTTTTGTGGATTTTCAGAACTAAAGTGTTCCGTCCAAAAATAAAGGCATTGTGTTCATGTGAAGTTTTTTTGAATTGACAAATGAAATCAATACACTAACAATAAATCTAATTGCCGAGATCACAAACGAACATAAAAATGAATAACTTGAACGGTAGATTATAATGGTTGCTGGTCTAGAAGTGCATGATGACACATAAGAAGGTGCGGCAAAAGTTTTTTCAGCTAATGGCAAATGCATCAAAATAAAACATCAAAAATGGTCAACATGTCAAGGGACTTTGGAATTTAAACCAAACCTGCTTGTCAATCAAATTATTGACCAGTTTTATGTAAATGATTCATTTGGTGAGCGTTGTTTTCCTTTAAAGGCTTTGAAATTTCTAACACAGAAGTACAAGTTAATAGTGCTGTGATCAACAACATACGATATGCTGACCATCGTTTTGACAGAGAGTCTATAAAAACCTCCTAAGCTGGTTAGGAATTGGACCTGACTATAATGTTTGTCATGCAAAATATAAAAAAAAACGCCTGCAAGGCCTCTTGCATACCAGAAAAGAGAGAATGATTGAGGGGACAAAGGCCCTTGGACCACGCCGAAAGTTATTTCTGGATAAATTGGCCAAAATGTGCTGTTTCTCCCACGAAGAGGTCAAAAAGATCGCCAAAGATTAATGAACATTGCAAACAAGCCAATGTTAGAATTGAGACAGGAGAAGATTTGTAAATGTCAAAAACTAATGTTGATCTGTTGAAATGAATCAAATTTGGACAGATAACTCTGAATCACATTCGCAACTATGCTGTACACATAAAGCAACTTTTTACTGCGTTGTCCCCAAAGGTGTTACATCAGTGTGTGTTTTTTTCTTAGGAAGAAGACACACCTCTGGCTTGAAACACAAGCATTCTACCAACTGAGCTATCGACCAGAATTGAAGTTTAAAATTTAGGGGTTAGTGAAGTGTAAAAAGAACACAATGCAAGCACTCTACCAACTGCGCTGTCGACCGGACAATCTAAATCTAAGTTGCAAAGATATGTATCATTTGAGATTCATATTAAATGCATTCCCACAAACAGACACGCATAATTTTGCGCTCACACATGCCGCATGTGGACCTACAATATAAAAAACACAATCTCAAATGAACATAAGCCCTGCAACTCTTACCGACCTTCCCTGAAACAGGAGTGACAAAGTCAAAGTGAACCATTTTTTACAGAATGGGTGGTAGCCTCATACCAACCTATAAAGCCAACCAATCAAAATGATAAATTGATAATTTAAGATAAATTGATAAAATCAAGAGCCCTCTACGTGCATGATCGTCACTAGCCGGGAATATTTCTCAATCAAGACCCATTCGCTATAAGGCTGGGCCCGAATTAAGACCACTGGAGGCCCTGGTGCGGGGAAAGTCATGAGAGACCCCAACTCCCTTTTCTCTTACTCCCGAGGAGTCCCGAGGTACTGAAGTTGGTAGACGAGGATGAAGGGGTCTTCACCCTCTTCTACCATAAAAACGTATGTAGACAACGATAGTACAAAAAGTAGAAGTTATTTAAGAATATGTTTGTGCAACGTCTTGGGGGCCCCTAGGACGCGGGGGCCCTGGTTGGGCCGCACCGCTCGAACTGCCCTTAATCCGGGCCTGTGTATATACGGGAAATTTTATACCATAGTAAGAATGCCTCAGAGTGTTGCACTTCGTGTCGGCACACAAAGAAAACTGCAAGCGGAGACTTTATCCACTTTGCCATGAACAATGCCCCTGAGAAAACGCTGCCCTAGAAGATTGTCTGCATGTCGTGTATATGCAAAGAAAGTTTACCGTATGTCAACTTGAACGTCAAGAAATGAATATTCAGAAATATAATTTTGAAGCAGTTCTGTGCAGGGATTCCCAAGATATTAGAAAATCTAGAGGTCTGTAACACTCAAATCTATATCTCAAATGAACATCAACCCTGCATTTTTTGACGAACTTCCCTGATACAGGGGTGACATTGGCAAAGTGAACCATTTTAACGGTATAAGTGGTCAGACTCAGACCAATCTATTACGACACCTTAGTGGTTGTTTGACTTATCTACCATTTCTACAAAATCTAAGCTGAGAATACAACGAACAAAACGTTAGTGTTAAAATGGTTTTAAATATTTTTTTAATCAATTTTCGGTCTTTATTACAGATCATGGTCCGGTCGATAGCTCAGTTGGTAGAGTGCTCGCATTCTACCCCGTGAGCGCGGGTTCGAATCCCATCGAGGAGGGTGTCAGAAATGATTTCCTATTTCGGTGTTTGTTTCAAACCCCATAATAAAAATACCGGCAAGGTTTACTCAGCCTTCACAAGAAATGAGTACCAGCCCCCTCAGGAGCTGGGAAACCCCCTACTTCAACTGAAGTGGTTGGCGTAAGGCCGGCCCCCTTACCTGTAAAAATAAATAGGTTCAACTCGCCACATGCGACCCCTTCGGGAATAACGCGGCAAGAAGTTACACTATATGTGTAGCTTAGTTGCGTTTGCGTATTACATACATTGTTCCAGCACACGTACAAACATTGCTCACGTGAAATTAACTCTGATGGACATTAGACAAACAAGTAGGTACTAACGGGATAATAAGTCAAGAAATACAATTAAGAAATAACATTTGAGTACATATTTAAAAATCAACAGAACCTGAAATATAAATCTATACAAAAAAAAAATTAGGTTAATTCGAAGGTAAAAAAGTTTTGAGGTCCGCCAATCGCTGTGGATACCGGCTCATTAAGCAACAAAGCGCTCCGGGATCTTGTCCCATTGTCCCCGAAGACCTGGTAATCCCCTTTGTTCCCTTATCCAATGATGGTCCTCTTTTCTACTCCACGGTCCGTCTCGGGGGAGGGATTATGAATTATTTGCTGGCAGATCTCCTACGTATTACCAGAAGGGTCGCATATCTACGTCCAAGCTTTGTATTAAATCTTTTAAACTATATTTTCTTATCTGTTGATTTCAGTTTGGCAAGAAAATAAAATAAATGTAGGGATGATTTAGTTCTGACGTGTCACCAAAAGCCCATTCAGCTTTATGGCAACTGGGGTCTTGAGGTGGGATTGTCACAAGAAATGTGAAGACATGCTGTGCATGTAAAGACACACCACACTCTAAAGTCTAAAGTCATGCTTGACGGCAGTTCCGGGGTGTGGCAAGATGTACAAGGGGGTTTTTAGTGAGTAAAAATCTCACATACCCTGCCTGCGGAAACAATGGCCGAAATCTTTTAAAAAAAGTATGTGATTTTTAAGGCAACATCATTGAAAGGTCGTATTTGAATCAAATGATAGATAAGCCAAGCAAGCATTGGGGAGGGACTGATAAATTTTCAGAAGGCCAAAACTGAGATGGAGTGATGGGGTCAAAGGGACTTGCGAGCTCTTGGCGTGACCAATTGGTGACGAGAGGGGATAGAAAGAGAAAGGTGGAGGCAAGACCCACAACGGGTTGTAGCTCTAATGATGATGACGATGGTGATGTGAAGCGGCACTAAAGGAGAAGATAACTTATAATAAGTACATTACGCAGAATGGTACTTTCCATTTAATGGTATTTTTCTCAGAGAATGACACTTTTATTGATAGATACGAGTAGTACCGTATAATTCCCACATAAGCGGAAGCCTGAAATAATAAAATCTCAGCTTCTATGATCACACAATAAAACATCCTTAGACTCCAGCACTGTTATTCTAAGACACTTTGATCTTCTGTTGATCCCACGCTTAGCTAGATAAATGTAGACTCTCCCACATTGCTTCTGCGTTTGCAAAAGTGAACCCAGTTTTTACCCCAAGGGGATCAACCTCATACCAAACAAATAAGTCACGGAACAGAACTAAGAATGTAACTTTAATGCCCGGTATTTTTAAGTTTAGTAAAGTTAACCAAAATTTTAGTTCAATTTTAGTTAATACTTAACTCACCGAATTTCGACAGTAAATATTTAGTTAGTTAACTAACCGTTTTCAAAATGGCGTCGTCATTTTGGTTTCTTAATGTAAGGATACATCGAAATTGCCACAAACGGATCATTTTTTGTGTCGTTTTCCAGCTTAGTAAAGGTCAGATATTTGATTTTTGTAACCAGTTGTTTGTTTTAAAGCTCCTGAATTACATATTAGTCATTTCTAATATTTTGGGGCGGGACTTGTGACTTAGGGACTTTTCGGTTTTAATTAACTCAAACTGAAATATTTTGAGCAAAAGTATTTTTTTTATTAGATTTGTGAGGAGTAACGCAATTCACCAACCTATTCTACCTGGCCAGAAACAGGTATTAATACCATCAATTAATAATGCCTTTTTGTTTATTTTAATGAATTATTAATTAATAATTACCAAATAACATCGGTTAAAGTAACAGTGAACTAAAATATAATTAAAATCAAAAAAATACCGAGCCCAAATGAAAATCAAGCTTGCAACTTTTGCTGCTTTTCCCTGAAACTGGGGCTTAAAGTGGATCTTGGATTAGTGATTGAATGTTAAGTCTGCGATTCTGAATAGCATTGCGACTATTGTGAGAATTTACGTAGATAGGGCCGATCATAAAAATATGATGAGATGGAGCTGGGTTGTACTGTTTGCGCAAATGACCGGTCTTTACATTTTTTCCCACAAACTCTCTTTTGGGTTTGATTTGGCAGAGTATTTTCAAGCCTTCTTATCGCTCTCGTCCTTGAAACCTTTTCTCTCAAAGGAACATTCCATTTTATTAAAATAAATGGTGTATCGTCAATTTCCTTGTATTGCCAATACCCTAAAATGAATTCCGGATCAAAGACTAAACATATTTTTTTGTCTATCGATAATCTAAGTTGCAAAGATACATTAACATATAAGTTTTAACTTTAATGCGTGCTCACCAGCAGTCAGTATAACTTGACGCTTAAAAATGCAGCATGTGTCATTACAGATTAAAATCCTAACATCAAATGAACGTAACCCATTGACCTTCCCTGAAACAGCGTGACATTAGCAAAGAGAACCATTTTTTGACAATATGGGTAAACTTATTTGTCAAGGAATTTAAGGCTCATATTTCATGCATTCCCACAAGCAGGCACATATAGAAAAACCACGATAGAATTGAGAAAAAAACGTTTTTTTGTATAATATTTTTTTGTGATGACAATTTTGAGGTTATATATATTTTTTAACCTTATTAATTTAATTTTTAAATTAATAAGCATCAGTGTTTTTTTTTTCATAACTGTCACTCTTTTGCTAAGACCATAAAGTGTAAGAAACAAAAAAACGGCAGATTTACGGTATAAAGCACTCTAAACTCACGCAGAAAAAAACACAACACAAATTCTTAACAATAATTTAAAAAAACTTGGCAACTTAGATAAAAAAAACGTGTGAGAAGAATATTGGCTGTACGTACTTGTAACAAAATGCCTGAGAGAAAAGGGAAGCTAACCGACCGGAAAATGAGTTAGGTAAGTGTTTTTCAATTCTTTGCCGAAATACCAAACTAATAGTATCGGGAACTTGTTGAGAAAATGGTCAAGCATAAAAAATTTCAGGAATTCTATCGATAAATAATGATACAAAAAGAACGTGAAAGTTTATTTACATTTTTGTTTTTACTAAAAATTCGATAATTTATCCCTCTATTCCTTGACTTATACGTTGGTATTCCTTAACTTATATGTTGGTATGAGGCTGACCATTCATACTGTAAAAAATGGTTCACTTTGCCAATGTCACCCCTGTGTCAGGGAAGGTCGGAAAAAGTTGTAGGGCTTATGTTCATTTGAGGTTTGGATTTTATTTGTAAGTACACATTCAGCATTTGTAAGCGTGAACTATACGTGTTTGTCTGTGGGCATGCATTTGAGAACTTTAAATAAATATATCCTTGCAACTTAGATTATAGATTATAGATATTAAAGATCTGCAATCTATGTAAGTCGCAAATACATTTTAAAATTTAAGATAAACCGGATTATTCAAAACACGTTTAATCTGTATCTAATCCATGGATCGTTGTTTTGTTTATATTATGGTAAATTCACGCAAGGGAGTGGCTGAGCCATGGTTTTGCTGTGTGTAAATAACTGTGCAAAACTTAAGTAAGTGGTTCCACAAGAAGGTACGAGTAGGTTCTCGCTTCCACATGCTGTGTATGCAACGCAAGCGCAACTAAGCTACATATGTAGTGTAACTTCTTGCCGTGTTACTCCCGGAGGGTTTCGCATATGGCGAAAGGAATCTATTTAGTTTTACAGGTAAGGGGGACGACCTTAACAACTTCAGTTTAAATGGGGGTTTATTAGCTTCCGAGGGGGCTGGTGGTCTTTTCTTGTGAAGGCTGATGCCGGTAATTTATTTTGGTTTTTGAAATTAACATCGAAACGAGAAATCATTTCTGACACCCTCGGTGGGTTTTGAACCCAAACTCTCGGCATGGAATGCAAGCACACTACCAACTGAGTGAGCTATCAACCGGACTTATGAAACACTACTACTACGCTACACATAGAGAGCAACCTCTTGCCGCGCTTTCCGTACTCAAAAATTAAAAACCTAATCTCAAACTAACTTCAAGCTGTATTTTGCAGACCTTCCCTAAAAAGCCATTGATTTTATAAGCCTGTAGACCTTAATATCACTACAGCGCCCTTCCTCAATTTTCACCTATTTTCAGCATAAGCCGTGAAGTTCCATACAGTTTTTCTTTTCAATTTATTTTTTATCATATATTATGTTATTTTTCTAAATAACATAAAATGATATTCCTGAAGTATGTCCAGTATATATCGTGGGCCGAACAGAGCCGAACGGTCACGGAAGCAGCCGAACTGCACCGTGCGATCTCATCGGGCCGTCGATTATCTCTCGACAGTTCTGAGCAACCGGTGAGCAGGGTCAGACGTCGGCGACCAAGCACCAAGCGGTGCGAGGGGGAGCATTTTAATGGAGCTCAGTCCACCTTCTACTTAGATTTCCTGCCAGCAAAGGAATCTGCCTTGTGGACCAGAGACGGGTGCATAGGAGCGCCTACCCAGGGGCTCAAACGTGTGGAGGCGTCAGCCTCGTGGGCTGCCGCTGCCTGGAGCGTTGCCCCAGCTCTTAGTTCGGAACACCAGTCAACAGAAGAGTGATGTGAAGTAACGTGTAGGCTTTTTGAAGTAGGTCTGGCCATTTGTTGTTTCCCATTTCCAGTCCCTTATTAAGTGTTAAATAAACCTATTGTTGTTTCCTTTAAATCATGTTTTAATTTACAACCCTTCCCAAGATTGAACATGGCAATGCCAGAGTATGAGATTCTATGCCTTGAGAGAAGTTGATGATGTTGATAATACATAGCTAGCCGGGAGTATGCAAGTATATTGGAACCTCTCCGGAGGTAGGTACTTATAATAACATAACACATATTACATATTTGTATATTATACATTTTTGTATGACTTATGTAAGCGTAAAAAGGCGTTGTATCCCGAGTATAATACTTTAGAAGCAAACATAGAGCTTCATCAAAAGAATATGGAAACTGAGGGGTACATTAGAGTCGCTGTTTTCTTTTCAATACATTTTTTGATACAACAGTACAACGCTCAAGTCTTATACTTGGCCTACTGAGCTCGGATCACTCTTTCTTATTAATTCTGCTGTTATTAAAAAAGTTGGGCCAAGCCTAGAAGCTTCCAGAGAGAAAATGGCAGATAGTGAAAAAATAAAAATATATAAACCTACGCAGTGTAAAACATACCAAGACGTGTGAAACAATAATAATCCTTAGAAGTATTCATTTTTATCGAAAAATGTTTGTGGAAATTTGCCATGCATAAATTAAAACTGATATACTTTGGAAGAGTTATGAGGAATGGAATATATCGCCTACTCTATATTTTCATTTAACTAATTATTGTGTAGGACGCCGAAAGACATTCGAGCTGAAAAATTTATGACAATGGCTTAAAAAAATTGCCAAATTCCTTGTTACGACTACAGCATCTAATAATAGATATACAGCCTTAATAAGAGCTTAATGATCACGAGAACTGCAGGTAGAGGATGGCTGAACACAGCAGCAGATATACAGGAATGGAGAGGGCTGGAGGAGGGCTTCGTCCAGGAGTGGGCTGAGAAAGGCTGAGGAAGGAAAAGAAGAAGAATGATCGCTTATCTTCGTCAGAAATGGCACAAAAAATGTTACTTGAAAAATAAATAAATGTATTAACACCGGTCCTAAGTTTAGTGGTAACACTTCGGGTTCGTGAATGGAAGGTTGTGGGTTCGAATCCCGGCGGAGCACAAAAAAATATACCATTTATATTTTCAAATTTGCTCTTCGCTGGGTTGAAAAATTCATAAACCTTTACCAATGACCGGTTTCCAAAGGTCCATCCAGCCTTATAGCACCTGGGTATTGCTTGAGTATTGGTGCTTTGTAGCGACGACCAAGCTCGTACACCTCTGCGGCACTACAACAAGTGTCATAGACCTCTAGAGTCTCTAGAATCTAGGGAGTCTCCCGCACAGGATTTCTTAAAAAAAAAAACTCCAAGTTAAGCGATACAAATTTTCTATACAGCTTGATGAACCTTTGTGACGGTCTTTGAAAAATGTAGATGATTTTTTTCAACTGAGCTTTGCTTTGATCGAACTCCCCATATTTCGTTTACGAGTCCAAGAATTGGCCATTAGACTACGATAGGTCTGCAAGTAAATAGTAAAAAAAAAACAACAAAGTAAGGAAGGTTTTAATCCTGAATAATTGAAATTACTTTTTTGCATTAAGTTGCTCTTACATTTAAACAAAGAAGCGACATTAAAAAGCTCTCATTTAAGCTCACAAACAAACAAAAAAAGTACAGAACAGTAGAGACTCGATTATCCGTGTTTGCTTGAATCGAGATTGTGTGCTTATTGTTATTCTCGGAGTGTGATTCTAAACAGTCTGGATGCCAATGTATCCTTCAATGCTAATCTCGAAAACTAAAACATAATTACATTAAAGTATGTTCAAATTCTACTGTACCCAATAAAGATTTAATCTAAACTGAAATAACGGTTGCTGGAGGTGTTCCAAAATAGAAATTGGATAAAAAATAATGTAAAAATTCGAATAAAAGACAAACTGGAAATTAAAGGGCTTATGATTAACGGTTAGCAGTTGACGGTTGACTAATAGGTTTGACTAACCATAAGGCTGACTAACCATACTGTAAAAATTGGTTCACTTTTTCAATATTACCCCGGTTTGCTGGGCAGCATGTGCGCAAGCGTAAACTGACACATGGTGCTCATGAACATGCATTTTACATGACTTTTAAATATTAATGCATCTTTGCTTCTTAGATTAAACATAGTATTGGCTCGCCTAATAAACAAACAGTGTTACTTATTAGATTTTCTTATTCTAAGCTTATCACCGGGCATAGCTATGCCAGGTGTAAAAAGTTATACCTGGCATAAATTTTTCTTACTTATAACCATGGCATAAGCAAGGAATTACTGTTCTCAATAAATTATTTTTCCATGTTACCACCCTGAGGCTGCGCATGCGCAGATTTTTATTTATGCCTCTAGCGCGCATTATTTTGACATTCTAATCTGACAGCTGACACACCGCGTATAGGAGCTTTTTCAATGATGAATCCCAGAAAACGTAATTCAAATTGGGAGGAAGAAGAAAAGGTAAGAATTATAAAAATAAAATATCCGCCACCCGTGACTACATTGTTATAAGAATAATCCAACCTCTATTTTACATATTTCAGACACTTCTCCGGGAGTGCCTTCGTTCCCATATAAGTGTGATCGAGAGCAAACTTCTGACAACAAATGCCCTAAAAGTAAAAAAAGAGGCTTGGGAGAAGGTGGACCATGAGTGAGTGTAACTTATTTTAATCACAATGTCGTAATCTGTATTTTTCGTAATGCTTTGAGAGAAATGTTACTTTTACTTTTTAGATTCAATGCACTAAACAAAAAAAAAAGAGACCTTACTCAGTTGAAAAGCCAGTGGAAGGTGTTTAAGTCAGCTTCGAAAAAACGAATTGGCGACCATCGTCGGCAAGTATTTGCTACAGGTGGTGGCCCCAAACCTCCAAGTCCACTGCCTGAAGATCTTGAATTAGTCGAGTTGTTGCCGTCAGAATTCGACACAGACACAAACGAATTCGATAGTGATTCGATTCGTGCAAAGGTCCGTATTATGTTTTTTATATTTATATCTTATTCTCAATTTATAAGTAACACAGAAATTGTTATAAATATTATATTTGTGAGCATTACAACTTATTTCATATTTCTAATTATTTTTTCTCAGGTAAATACTGTGGATAGCAATTTGACAACAAATTCTGAACCTGCGGAGACAAATTTAATGGTACCTAATATCATGTTTTTGTATTTGCTAATATTTTCAACGTCAAATGTTTAACCTGGTTTCTTAGGTCATATCTAATGTTAAACTGGCGACTGAAATGATCATTTGCTCGATGTGAACATTTGGATTGAGCATTTGTTCCTTATATAATCTGCTCATATCAGTGTATTAATATAATTGCTGGACTTGTATCGTGCTCACAGCGAAGGAATGCTCATGGCCCTTGTTAATGTTCATACTATATTTATTTATTATGATTTTCTACATGGATACATCAAGGATATGTAATTCACTCTCATGTTTTAATTTGCATATTGATATTTACACACATAATTACATCTTTATTGGCTTTAAAATGTTTCCAAATATTTGTTTTTTTGCAGGTTGAATCTCCAGTTTTTTATGAGTATGTAGATGTGGATACAGCATGGACAGCAAGTGCGGTAAAACCTGCCATGATTGAAGCTGGAAGCATATCCGTAAGTGTAATAAATATTGTAATGATATTAATTTTTAGTACCTTCACTCTTTTTTTACTTTATCATTCCCCACATAATTGTTTTCCCTTAATGTCATTTCTTGCAAGTATTTTAGGTCCCGTAGGTTTACTGTATTGCCCTTTAGTTAACCCCTCGAGCGCCCGAACGTGGATCTACGCTCATAGTACTAAATGCGATTTTTTTCATTTTTCTTTAATTGTTACACAGCAATAAGATCAAAAATCGCATGAAATACTGCTATGCCAGAAAATCACTGGCACTCCAGGGGTTAAGAGTGGAGATGAATGTCAGAGGTTTGGTTAATATTTTTGAAGATACATCTGCATCCAAGAAGCTATGATAATGAGGTGGTCAAAGTTACAAAACAGCGCTTAACAACTTATTTTTTTTCAAAGAAATGCTTGCTTAATTCTTCTTTGAAAACTTAATTAACGTAAGTTATTAAATTTCCACCCATTTTATTTACAGGAACACTCTTCGACTCCTCTGACAGGCCTTGAGACTCCGAAAAGAAAAATCAAGAAAAAAGCAAAAAAAGTAATTTATCACATATATAATTTACACAAACTAAAAATACATGGCACCTATAATCAGTATTATTTTATTTTTTATTGCAGGTATTAAATCAGGATGAGGAGTTAAAAAATAAGCTTTACGAGGAAACTCTGAAGCTTATGAGGGAAGAGAATTCTCAAAAAATAAAAATACTCCACGATGACGCGAACCTCCGGCGCGAATTGATGAAGAAGAGGAGTGAAAAAGAACTTGAATGGGCCAGGGAGGAGCATCTTGTAAGAGTAGAATTGGCGAGAGAGGAGAGCACTTTAAAAATGAAAATGGCAAGAGCAGAGCACATTGAAACGATAGAGCTCTTAGAGTAGTCAAGTCGCATCTAATATTTAGTGAATACTTTCCTCACATTTTCCATTAAGTCACATTCTTTCATTACACAATCATTCCTGTCCATATTTAAGTTATACTTCTCTCAAAATTTTCATCTCCATGGGTATGAGATCAATTGTTTACGATACATGTATTTGTTTTGTTTCATTTTTACGTCACTTTGTTTTGTTTCCAAACTGTTCTCATTTTATCATTCAATTTTTTTTTGTAACATTGATTTGTTCTCAAATTTATTTTTCAATTAAACTGTTTTCTAAACTTGTTTTCTCTGTTCTCTGGTTATTCTTCATTTCTTTCCAAAATACTTTTGAGATTTACTAGTACAAATTCAATCACAATTTCTAATTTTGTCTCATTCAATACTCCTCAAGCTTATTGTTTTTTTTTTTATCAAAAAGCATGGCTTTTACTTTGTAAAAAGAAATAAACAAAAT
The DNA here is from genome assembly GCA_951799405.1 of Agapetus fuscipes. Taxonomy (NCBI): domain Eukaryota; kingdom Metazoa; phylum Arthropoda; class Insecta; order Trichoptera; family Glossosomatidae; genus Agapetus; species Agapetus fuscipes. The sequence continues at coordinate 3,779,547 of OX637334.1, read as the reverse complement.
TGATGGAAATGTCAAGAATTTAATATAAAAAAACCCTGGAAATTCTAAAGTTTAGTTCTCTTAGCAATCTCTTGCAACATCTTGAAAATGTTAGCTTCAGAGAATGTAGACATTTTTTTTTAAATAGTATTCTCTGTAATTTTTCCATATTGTTAAAAAAAAGATTCTAAGCAACTTTATAGTTTTATTGTGAAGTAGTATTATAAAAAAAAGCACATGTTTAATTAGGTTTTTATTGACACAAGCAAAAGGTATAATAAAATAAAATTTAGAAATTCTGCCGAATAAAAACTTCTCTGGATATAATACCTATTTGATTGTCATTTTCCAAGTTATTTACTTCCTCCACTTGAGTTTCTTCCGATATATCTGTAAACAAATTTAAGTTAATACTATTGGGGAGATAGTCTATCATGTTTTAGTAACTAGCTGGCATTTATACTAAAATTTGTGTTTTCACTGGTATAATAAAAAATAATTATTTCTAGAAAAAATATACTTATTTTTCTTACCAAAATGTCCATCTTTTAAATCGATAGCAATGCAGTGTAACACAGCCAAAGCTACTATTGTGGTTTTGATGGTGTGTAATGACCCTCGCATACCACAGAGCAAACTGCGGAATCTTTGCTTCCAAACTCCAAAACATCTCTCCACCGTATTTCTTGTGCTTATTTGAGCTTTATTGTACTCCATTTCACTAGGGTTTGTGGGATTGCGAAGTGGCACAAATAAATAGGGAGTGCAAGCATAACCACCATCTCCCACTAGCCGACCTCTGAATTCGTTATTTTCGAATCGTTGCCTTATGCTGCTCTCCCTGAATATGCGACTGTCATGTGCACTTCCTCTCCAATGGGCAACAATATCCCTTATTTTCAGCTTGGCATCGCAGACCACCTGGTGAAAAGACATCAACTATTTAATAAGTATTTAAGATGAGAGAAATTATTTGAGAAGTTACTATCTACAGCATTCTTTCTGATTTCCAAGAATCTGAAAACAGCAATGAGGTCCACGCATGAATTGTCATAGACAATATTGTGTCGTCACCCGGCTGGGTTGCTATGGAAAACCCATATAAGTAGTTTGTTATCGGTTGCTATGGAAGACAGTCCCATATAAAACCGATGTCAGCATCTTTTTACCATAACTATAGGGTTTTTTTCACAACGTATATTGAAAATTATGATTAAATACCTGCACATTTAAGGAGTAATATCCTTTCCTATTTATGTAAAGTGGTCCTATTTCACCACCAACTTTTTGTATACGTATGTGGGTGCAATCTATGGCACCCACAACTCCATTAAAACCACTGATGGCATGAAAACCTGTGATTACTGCTGCTTGCTCTTCCAACGATGCTGGCATCTTTATAAACTCAGGGGCCTTTCTTGCAAATGCAATTGCTACATTTCGGCACACCCTGGATAGCGTCTGTTGACTAAAGCCATGGATATCAGCACAGTCATCTTGTATCTGCAAATTATTCAACAATTGTGAGTGAAAGCTTAAAACTTTATTTAAGAATTGTGAGGTTAGAAATTTCGTAATTGCGAACTACAATCAACATCAATCGATTAGGTCAATAATTATATTGATTCTTACCTCATTTCGACCCCAGTACCGAATAGCGGCTAGTACTTGAAGATCTACAGGAATCTTTCCACCTCGCTTGCAACCTTCCAAATCGTCTTTCACCAAATTTATTATGTACCGCATGTTAATTTTGGAAAAGCGATATTTGCTCCTGAATTCTGAATCCGTATATTTCGTAAAGGGATCAATTCTTTTTTTGTACACTTTTCGTGCCCGAATGTTGCTAATTCTATTTAAATTTGTCAAGAATTGCGAAAATCCGTCCATACTTTTGAATACGATTTACACTTTTGACAGATGTCATTTGACAAAAACTTGTTATTCCAAGCTTATACTACCCTCCAACCAGGAATAATGGCTCTAGGTCGTTAAGCCAGGTCTATACCCGAGTTAACTTTATGAAATGATTATAAGTAACAATTTATTGCTATTCCCTCGTTATACCAGGCATAAATCTTATTCCCAATTTATAAGTAACACTGAAATAATTTTTTGTAAATACATACCTATTTTGTAAGAAATTTCTTACTTCCTGAACATGAAGAGAAAGCAATAAAACTCATAGAATATCCACCACCGGTTTCGTAAAGATGCCGTTTGCATCACCAGCTGCTCTGATTTATGAAAATTCAATGCTTAGAAATCAATCAAATCCGTTTTTTTTTTATTTCTGATGTAGGCTCGGAGCGCAGCATCTCGGATAATCGAAGCTCTACTACACTCGGACTCATTTAATCAGCAGTTTTATTAGAGTTTTTTTCTTTAAATTGCCGGTCGCCCGCCCTGTACTACAGTCGTAACTCCTTCTCATTCCGGAAACTTAGATTACCTTATAAACAAGAAAAGTTAAAGGCGTGGATGAGGCAGTCCACCAAGCATGTCTGCTTTCACTTTTTTTTCGGAATTGGAGAAAGCTGCAAATGAATGTCATCCGACGATTTTTTTTTTTAATTTCATATTTCCCAACTAAACAACACAAAGAGTGCAACATTTGTACCGCGATTTACCCTCAAAGGGGTTGGAGTAGAGAAATTATAACCTCGGTGCTTGTGTGGCTTATCTACCATTTGATTCATGCATGACATTCAAATGTAATCGTCTTATAAATCACATTCTACACAATCTGAGCTAAGAAAAAAACGTAAAACACGATACTGTGAGAATTGTTTTTAACACATTCAAAATCAATTTCCAGCATTCATAAGTGACATTGGTCCAGTACACATACAAACATTGTTCATGTGAAATTACCTCTGTTGCAGATAGGACAAACAAACACTTTATTGTCAAACTGAAATATTAGTCAACCCGGGGTTGTGACGTCACTATTTTTACGTGCACAAAATTTGTGCGTACTCCGTTATTTAATTCAAATTTATGTTCCGCGCATTTACGAGTGAATGGCTTAAACGCTGTTTTTTTTTTGGTTTGCTCTTTGAATGGTAAAGCATGGTTCAGACTGGCATTGTGGGTCGGAGATCTAATGACCCGAAAGAGATAAAGGTCGTCCAGCCGCTGAACAGACGGGTCAGAGGTCACCCGACCCTAACACTGGAGGCATGCTCACGAAACTGCGCTCTCTCTTACCCAGGCGTATGTGGGAAGTCAAACGTAAACGGCTGGAAAAGGTCATTCATCTTGTTAAAATTGTAATTTATGTTTAATCTATGACCCAAGTTTCAAAGATATGTTAACATCTATGATTCATATTAAGTGCATGCCCACAAACAGAATTTTACGATTACAAATGCTGCATGGGTACTAAAAAAAACAAACTTCAAATGAACATGAGCCCTACAACTTTTGCTGACCTTCTCTGAATCAGGGGTTATAGTGAACCATTTTTACAGTATGGGTGGTCAGTTTTATACTAACCTATAAGTCATACGGTGCTACTCTTAGACATTTTAGTCATCCGTTGAGACCAAGCTTTGACAAACTAATGATGACTGGGCTGGAAGTCTCATCACCACGGTCATTCTTACCTACATAATTTCAGTAATATTTGTAAGAAAACTCATCAGCTGTTCACTTGCGGCCATCTTGGATTGACAGGTTTTCATCCAATTGCATCATTATTTTGTCAAAGCGTGGGCTCAACGGACGACTAAAATGTCTAAGAATAGCACCGTAAGGGATTAGATGACATTTTACAAGACTATTTTTCTAAAGCAATCTTCGTTTTCAAAATAAAACATGAATAAAGAGTGCAGAACGAAATAAAATCAGTAAAAAATACAGAACGTACTTGAATATTCTTAAATATGTGTCAAACAGATATCAAAGCACACAAAGAAACAAGCACAGATTTTCTTTATTCACACAAAACATCACACGACCCGTGTGATAAACATAAAGTGATGTTGTGCGCCTGGTATAAAACATCACGCTTAAACTCAACCAAAAAATGTATGCAAACGAAAACGCTCAGTAGAGGCGCTGCTTCAGTGTCCGTACATTTTTTCAGTTCAAGTTTTATGATGTTTCCTGTAAACAAGGTTTTTATTACATTTCAGGGGTGGCCAGTACCTGCGACTCGTAAAGAGAACGCTTTCCCTTTATTCGCCTCCTGTTATGTATTACATCTGATGTATCACTCCACTCATAGAAAATGTTCTTACCTCAATTCTTACAGAATCTTCACACTAGGACAGTATTTAATAAGTAACAGTAAAAGACGTTTCAGAATATATGATTTTCCTTTGCCTTAAAAACAAATCCAAATTCTAACAATATTAAATTAAATCATATGTAGATAATTGTTTTATCGTAAATTAATTAAAACTGGTTTCTTTCTGTAAAAAAATCTAATTAGTATACCTAACCTTCTTATGTATACCTGTTTTCTTATTTTCTTCAGTTTGACTACTTTTATGTGACATCTGCCGACCGCGGTGGTAAGCTCGTTATTAATTAGCGGTGACACACACCACGAGGACTATGGTGCTCATTCCAATAATATATACTGCCAGTAGACTTATAAAGAAGAAGAAGAGCTTATATTTTATTATCATTTCGATATCTTAAAGGTTAAACTGGATAAGTGCTAATTTAAGCTAATATGAGTTTCTCAGATAACTGCAACTTTTTCCCTATTTTACGAGAGAGAACAGTAAAAGTGTGAGAAAATCCTGTAGTTTAGAAGTTTGTTATGATTATTTCCTTATAATTAGTTCACTTATTATGAGAAGTTACCCCCAATAAAATCTTAAGTCTACGCTTCTCAAATCAGTGTATTAGCACTTAGACAGTTGTACCTTTAAGGTGGAGATTTGTATTTTTTCCTACATTTGTTTCCAGCTTTTATATAGAATAGGTATTCTATCAATGTTTGTAAAACGCGTCATAATATTCAAAAAAGCATCCAATTGTTGATCGAGTTCACCTTACTGTCTTTATTTGTCAAATTTTCGGTCCTTCGAGTCGGAATTCCTGATAACTTTCACTTTCTACTTTCCTGCTCTGTATATGTCTTTTCTCAGTCGTCTACGCACAAAGGAACCTTTTTATACACAATGTACAACAGCATTGTGTCCAATACATTACAATTATTTACCTCGTACAATATGACAACTAGGTGAAATTTATTGGACTCCAATTCAAAAGCGTTATCTATTTTCTAATATTTCAATCATATAACTATGTAAGGTCATATTTTTTTAAATGTTTTATCGGTTGTGTTTTTTCTTTGGTTTGCCGCATCTTGTGTCCTAGAAAGAATAGAGTGAAACTTAGGATGCTAATAAAAGTAAGGGTTGGTTCACTTTTTCAATGTCACCCCTGTTTCAGGGAAGGTCGGAAAGAGTTGCAGGGCTTATGTTCATTTGAGATTGGGTTTTTTATACTATGGGTCCACATAAATGCGGCATGTGTGAGCGCGAAATTATGCGTGTCTACTTGTGGGAATGCATTTAATATGAATCTCAAATGATATATATCTTTGCAGCTTAGATCTAGATTTAGATAGATTTAGTTTCATAGATTTTATTTCTTGTGTAGGCTTTGTAAACCGTGCCAGTATTTTATTTTGCTTTTGAAATAAACACCAAAACGTGAAATCATTTCTGACACCTTTAGTGAGTATCGAATCCAAGCCTTCTGCATAGAATGCAAGCAGCTGATCTCACGATCCTTGCTAAATTAATAGCCACCCCAAGTGTTATGTCAGCAAGCTACAGTAACAGAAGCAGTGACCTTTTTCACATGTATTTTCTGACTTTTTTCTTGGTAATGGTTTTCATTACTTTCAGAGCTTTTTTACAGTTCGCTGGGCATTCCCAAAAAGACAAAAAAGTAATCTAAATTCCACAATATTGTTCATCTCATGCGAGATATGCTGTATTAAATATAAACATACTTACATCGTATTTATTTGTTAATTAAAACGTATAGGACTATAGGAGTGTCAGCCTTTGGACCCTTGAGGTGTGCTACACACAAAAACGGTGCTTGTCATTCAATCATCTTATTTAATTAAATAAAAACATATTAACGAACCATAGAAACAACTTGTTTATCCTATATTAAGAGTAATTCTTACCTTGTTTATCTTTAAAATAAATTGGAAATTCTTGGAAAAATTATGTCATAACCTACAGATTGAATTTCTAAGAAAATGCGAATTCAACAAAACAATAATATATTGTAAGCAAGATACCTACCAAATTCAGAGAAGGTTTTTTTAGACTAACACTACTTCGATTTGTCATTGAAAAAATTCTGAAAAATTAAAGATCCTTGACTTATATGTTGGTATGCGACTGACCACCCATGCTGTTAAAATGGTTCACTTTGCCAATGTCACCCCTGTTACAGGGAAGGACGGCAAGAGTTGCAGGGTGTATGTCCATTTGAGATTTGGTTTTTATGTTGTAGGCTCACGTGAGGCATGTGCAAGCGCGAACTTGTACATGTCTGGTTGTGAGAATGCAAATAATGTGAATCTCCAATGTAACATATATTAGCAACTTAGATTAGACCAACCTATTACTCAATGAAAATTTCAAGAGAAATGTGAAACACGTTAAATAACAATTTTAAAACATTTACGTATGCGTATTCACATATGTATGTAGCGGAGAAAATTTTGCACACACGCAAAAACCACCTTAACACGTATCTCATTAAATTTTATGTGTTATTTTATTGCTTTAAAATGGCGATATCAGCTTAAAGTAATTGTGTGAATTCGCGTTACTCGTTTTTATACTTCATTACCCCGCGTATAAAAATTGTAGCGTTTCACAAAATAAGTGTGAAAACTTAAAAGATCTTTAGAGGCGCTGTGGCATTTTTTTAGTAAACGCTGAGATTAAGTTGAAACGAGAATTTTTATGAGATGGGTACAGAGAAATTTCTGTCGTTTATTTTTTTACAGGCATATAATTTTTTTTGTTAATAAAAAAAATTAAAGCTATTATGTTTTACGTGAAGCATTGACATTGTTGATTTTTAATTAAAAATTTAAAAATATTTCCACTGAATTTTGTGATCACATTTAAATTTTTTCTAAGCTTTGTGCATTTACTGTAACTGTAACTGTAACTCTGTCGCCATTCCGCTAGGGGTGGCCAGAGCCTCTGCAGAGTTGCCTCCATTTTTTCCTATCCTTACATACCTCTTTCAATTTTTTCATATCCATCACCTTTTTCATGCATTTTCTTCTTTTACGCTCACTTTGTATATCCCATTCTTTCACAATCTCCTCAATCTGATCACTCCATACTTTTCTCGGTCGTCCCTTCCCTCTTTTTCCTTTCACACTTTCTTTGTATACATACTTTGTCAGTCTATCATCATTCATTCTTTCCACATGCCCAAACCATCTCATCACATTCTTTTGTACCTTAACTTTCACATCCTCTTTCAAATTACTACATTCTTTTTTTACCCATTCATTCCTAACTCTATCCCTCAGAGTTTTTCCTGTCATGCTTCTCAAATGCTTCATTTCTACCGTAGATACTTTACTCATTTCGCTATCTTTCACTGTCCATGCTTCACTTCCATACATCAAAGTCGGTAACAATATTTACGAAGGGAAAAATTATTTTTCATACGCGGCGGATAAAAAAAATAAAAACAAAACAAAAAGGTACTGTTAGCAGATACTAGCATTTTTTTTAATAAACTATTTCATAGAACAATAATTAAACAAGCACATATTACAACAGCCAGTTTTTTTTTAGTTGCAGTTATCTCAAGGACTTAGTTGGCACGAAATTTAAAAGTGAAAAATAAAACATCTTGGTTTAGGCATGCTGGTATGTTTATTCCAGGTTACCTCTGCCCTGAGATATTGTCCAGTTTTTATGCGATTTTTCGTGAGGACGTCTATCAGATGGATTTTACTTCATGGCAATCATCCTTCTGCACGCTCACACCCATTTCTTCTCTTTTGTCTTCTCCATTTCATGATTATTTCTTAAGATAAAAAAACCACAAAAAATAAAGTAATATCTTGCACCTTTGATGGAATGGAACTCAAGCCCTTTTGTTTTGAATGAAATGCTTTTCCAGCTGGCCTATCAACCGGGCGTCACATAAGAAAGAACTGTCTTCAAATAAAAAAGGAAATATCTATCGACGATCATTGAGATTTCCACTCCAGGGCTGGAAGTCTCATCCCCACGGTAGATCGTACCTCCCGAATAGCGGTAATATTTGTATGAAGACTAATCAGCTGTTCTCTTGCGGCCATTTTGTCTTGATACTAATCTGAACGGTATTCGGTAGATAAAAATTACCGTGGTGATGAGACTTCCAGCCCAGGAACAAAAATCTTCTCTTTGTACATATTTTCACTTGTAGGACATTTCGGCGATCCCATAAGCCTCTGTTCCTTAAAGGGCCTTAAAAATTCACAGAGACAAATTTATTCGGAATCTTTTGATTCCCTTAATTAATTGAGCGCAGCACTGCGGAGGGGTGGCCAGAGACTCTAATCCCCGAGAGGGAAAATACTAAAATACACTGTGCGACAATTTCATAAAAAGCTCTCTGCCAAGATTGATGGCTGGGCATGAACGTAAAACTGAATGAAAGAGCTTTTAATGCCTTCCGGAGACGGTCAACTATGAGTGAAACTTTTGCATCACACTTGTGACGATATGAGTCTGAAATATTGATGCGTTATTTAGATGTGGACAGGAAAGTATTTAAAAACGAACAGTTACCAACAGTAAACGAAGATAAAAACTGCCACCTTGCTTTGGTAACCTGCCGTGGGAATGTTTCCTGCTCGGTAAACGTTTTATGTACAGATAGAAGAGCTGCGAATAGAACATAATATGATCGAACACAAAATATTTAATAAAATTAAACAGACCATGAAAGTGTAACTGAAGGTCTACAACTTTACTAAGGTTTTAACCTATTAAATGGAAATTATCCTTAGTTTAATAAATAAAAGTGCTCTTACTGTAGCTACACTCTTAACAGAGAAGCTAAAATATTTCTCTACAATGTCATGGTACCCTGGAAGTCTTTCGTGTAATGTGTTGTTTAACAAATTATTTCGTGGAAAACAAGTATTGTAATTTTAAAAATATTATTCTATCATAAAGCAGAAATAATAAAATATCCAGAATTCTATAAGACAGTAGTTTCTTGTTTTGATGTAAGTACAATACTGCTGTGTATTACGGTACTGCCTGATAATTTGGTTCATCAATGCCTTTCTCAGTTTTATTCTATCACGATATCCAACCTTTCTGTATACAATCCATCTTTCTACATGTCTTTTCGATATCCAATTCTATATATATACACACATATATATATATATATATATATGTTTAATTTTAAGTTTTCACGGATATTATACATGTTGATAGGTTTTCGGGTCGAAGGCCAACCCTACACACAGAAGGACCGCCCTGATGAAGGATCGTGATACCGATCCGAAACGTCGGCTATAAAATAGCAAATTAACGGATTACCCGAAAACCTATCAACATATATATATATATATATATATATAAATATATAAATATATAATTTTAGCGCCCTTAGAGTGACAATCTTCACTAAACGGCGCTATACCAAGTCATCATCATCATCATCATCATCATCAACGTATGCTGATGATGACATACGAAAATGTCACGCACGAGTGATCAACTGTAAAGGGCATTAAGTCATCGCTGAAGAATGCCAGAATGCTTTATTTTTTCACTCACAATCAAGTTGTACGCATTAATCTCGCAGCATTTCACTTATAAGCTGCTGTAAGGGAAACTTTATGAGCTTTCCAGCCTTAAAAATGTAGGGAATGAATGAGTTAATATGCTGTTATTTTTTTATACTGAAAGTAAAATCGAAATACTTATAAACGCCCAAATCTCGAATGAACATAAAGTTAACAAATCTTGCCGCCATTTTTTTATTTTTTTAATATAAGAATATAGTTTACCTTTGAAATCTGAAGATTTTCCTTTAAAATGTAGGTACTTGTAAAAATGAAAAATGAAGCGTTGTTCTTACCTGAAACAAAGAAAAAATAAAATTAATCTACAAGTCGTACGAAAAACTACATAAATACGAGTATGAAGTTTCAAAACTGGATCTAAATCTAAATCTAATTTCTTGCAAAGATACATACAGTATCATTTGAAGCAGACACGCATAATTTCGCGCTCACACATGCCGCATGTGGACCTACAATATAAAAACCCAATCTCAAATGAACATAAGCCCTGCAACTCTTGCCGACCTTCCCTGAAACAGGGGTGACATTGGCAATGTGAACTTTTTTTACAGTATGGGTGTTCAGCTTCATACCAACCTATAAGCCAAGGAATGGATTCAATTAATTGACATTTTGTAAGGTTGGTATGAGGCTGCCCATTATATTGTACAAATTGGTGCACTTGACTGTTACGCTCGATGGAATTTTGTCAAACGATCTTTGGTTGGGGCATATGAATTTTTCAAACCAGTGAAAAACATTGTTCTAAAATTTAATCTAAAAAAAAATTTGTGCTCCGCTGGGAACCGAACGTCCTTCCGATTACGAGTTCGTAGCGTTATCCACTAGTCTAATGTATTTTTTAATTTATGGTTGCATTTTTCCTTATACTTTGAACTAGTATATTTGGCTAAATTTGCTTCAAAATAATATGTAGTTATATTTAATAGATATAAGTTTCTGCAATAGAAGTTGCCCTGCACACAACGGTAGAGTTGCGGGAAAGTTAGTTGTGTAGCTGGACCGGACAGTATTGTAGCTGGACGTTGTGTACAGTGCATTATTATATACGGTAGTGTTGGCAAGACTGACTATTTGGAATATTATTCAGATTTGAATAATTGATGTTCCACTGTCAATAAACAAGAGACCGAACAGTTGAACATCGACCTTCTTGTTGTGAAGTGACATATCGATAATGGAAAAGAAAGAAATGGAAAAAGACTTTAAACCACAAGCTATTTCGTCTACAAGACTCGCGGACGTGATGGAGCCATTTGTCGGCGGGGAGTTTGACCCGTGGCTTAGACGTTTGCGATTGATGATGAAGTTGTACGGGGAGACAAATCTTTCTCGTTGCTTGGCATCTTTCTTGAGAGGTGCGGCGTTTGATCGGTTTGCTGACTTGCCAGAAGAGACACAGGATGACGGGGAGAAGGCGGCTGAAGCACTCAGCTGTGTGTTTGGTGTCGGACGCTTCTCAGCTTGGAGTCGTTTCTTGCAAAGGCGCTGGCAGCCAGGAGAGGAAGTCGACGTCTTCATGTCGGATTTACGGATGCTGGCTTCGCAAGCCGGAGTTAAACTGAGTGATAACATCCTCGCGCTCTCGTTGGTCGTTGGGATGCCCGAGTCCGTGTCCAGGGAGCTCCGCCTTCAATTGGAATCCGGGGATGGATTGCCACCGCTGCCAACTATTGTCGCTAAAGCGCGATTACTCATCTGCGAGTATCGCAGCCCATTTTTTTCATCGGTGGCTGTAGAAAGAAAAAAGCCCTTGAAGTGCTACAGGTGCGGAGGTCCGCACATGATAAAAGACTGTTTGAAGCGTGGGACGGACACTACCGTCACCTGCTGGGCCTGTCAGGAGTCTGGCCACGTGTTAAAGAATTGCCCAAAGAAGGGAAACGGGCGGAAGGAGGCTTGTGCGCCGGCAGCCTCCATGAAAAATTAACGGCGCTTCCTGTGGTGGAGGCGCGGCTACAGGGTAGGCGCGTCAGAGCCCTAGTGGACACGGGCTGTTCGAGGTCCATTGTCAGGGCGGATTTGTGGGCAGGAGAAAAGTCGGCGAGGCCCTGCGAGAGCGTCGTAGCAGTCGACGGCTCTCGAATTTCTTGTGCAGGACGGGCGGTCGTTGAGCTGGAGGCGCTCGGGATGACCGTGAGCTTGGATTGTTTACTCCTGGAAAAGGTGTTTTCAGGGGCTGACATAGTGTTGGGTATGGATTTTATTAGTGTGGCGGGGGGTGTTTGTGTGTCGAGTGGAAAAAATTTTCTCGCCAAAAATGAGTGTGGTGCAACGGTAGAAGGGACAAAGAACCATCACATAGAAGATAGAGACTTTGATGCCGTGTTCGATAGAACACATGGACGCTGGAAAGTTGCATGGAGGTGGAAGGTGGGGCCGCCAGAGCTAACCAACAGAGTCGCCGCGTATAAAAATAATTTTGATAAACCAAGTAAGGAAGCCTACGAGGACGAGGTCCAGCGATGGATTGAGGAGGGCTGGTTGAAGCCGACTTCAAATCAGGCGCAAGCAGGATTGCTGCCTCTGATGGCGATCGTCCAGGCAAATAAACATAAAGTTCGCCCTGTGTTGGACTATCGCGAACTTAATAAACATGTAGAAAGTCGGCCAGGTGTTGATGCAGCTGCATGCGATCAATCGTTGCGAGAGTGGCGGCGGATGGCAGAGCCCCTCGTGTTGGTGGACTTGAAGTCTGCTTACCTTCAGATCGAGGTGGACGAAACTTTATGGCCGTACCAGACGGTGAAGTTCCGAAATCAGACTTATCACTTGACTCGTCTCGGGTTCGGGCTTAATTGTGCGCCGAGAATAATGAGTCGGATCCTTGACTATGTTCTTAGTTTGGACGAGGCAGTTGCTCGGGGTACTGCTAGTTATATTGACGATATTTTGGTGAGTGAATGTGTAGTCAGTGCGCAGAGGGTGACTGAACATTTGAGGAGGTATGGCTTGGAGGCTAAGGTTCCGCAGGCGCTGGATGGCGGACGTGCCCTTGGGTTGGCAATCGCGCGGAGAAGCGATGGCCAACTGGAATATCGACGAGGGAATGAGCTCCCTTCACTTGGGGATAAGGCTCTTTCGAAGCGAGAGTTATTTTCCATTTGTGGTCAGCTTGTGGGCCATTATCCGGTGTGTAGTTGGCTGCGAGTAGCGTGCAGCTATGCTAAGCGTGTCGGTGAAGGCGAAGGTTGGGAGGATCCTGTTGGCGCAAAAGCAAACGCTTTCATTCGTAACATTGTGGCAAGAGTGCAGTTAGAGGATCCAGTGCGTGGTATTTGGAATGTGCCATTAACTACCTGTGGCAGAGTTTGGACAGATGCGAGCTCTCTGGCGTTGGGAGCTGTCGTCGAGATTGAAGGCGTTGTAGTAGAGGATGCAGCATGGCTTAGAAAAGGTGCCGATCTAGCCCACATCAATATCGCCGAGTTGGACGCTGCCATTAAAGGTGTTAACCTTGCTCTCAAGTGGGGTTTAACTAAACTTGAGCTTATGATTGACTCCAAGACGGCCGAGCGGTGGTTAAGGTCAGTCCTTGTTGGAGATTGTCGAGCCAAGGTGTCAGGAACCAGTGAGATGCTGGTCAAAAGAAGACTTGGCCTTTTCAATGACCTCACTCGGGAATGTGCACTGGAGATCACCGTTACTTTTGTGCCGTCGGAGAAGAATAAGGCTGACGTGCTGACTAGGGTGTGTCAACGGTGGCTGGCAAAGGAGTCACTGGCATGTGTGGCCAATGTGGAGAGTCTTCACGCTATGCATCATTTTGGAGTTGATCGCAGTCTTCAGTTGGCCAAGATGGTCGATTCCTCAGTGACAAGGGCTGCGGTTGAAGACTGCGTGAGAGCGTGTGAGCGATGTGCGTCTATCGATCCAGCACCTACAACGCACGAAGAAGGAGTATTGTCTGTTGAGAAGACTTGGAGTAGACTGTCAGTGGATGTGACGCATTATGGCAAAAGCCGATTCTTGACTATTGTTGATTGTGGTCCAGGACGATTCGCTGTGTGGCGGGAGATTAAAACGGAGAGCGGATGTGAAATTTCTGGCAACCTTGACGAAGTGTTCCGAGAACGTGGTCCACCTGACGAGCTATTGATGGACAATGGCACCGCATTCCGCTCGCAACAGGTTACGGCATTGTGTGAGCGTTGGGGAGTAGCGCAGCGGTTTCGAGCGGCCTATCGCCCATCTGGAAATGGAATTGTCGAGCGTAACCACCGAACAGTAAAGCGAGTGGCAGCCAGAAGTGGTATATCCCCACTGATGGCAGCTTTCTGGTATAATTTGGCTAGTGAGGAGACACGGGGCCGAGACGCGCCGTCGTCAAGTGTCTACTCATACAAATGGCGGCATCCAGCGTCCTTACCAGTGGTGAAGGAAACGGAAGAGTCGTGTCGTTATCGGGTGGGAGATCGGGTGCTGGTGAAGCCTCCAGGAGCGCGCTGCACCACAACCTGGGACAGAGGTCATGTTGATGCCATTGTTTCAGATAATACTGTACAAGTGGATGGTATGCCAAGACATGTGCTGGATCTGAGGATGGCGCCGGGAGATGAGCTGATTGTTGATCAGCCATCATCAGAAAACCTACAGCTTTTGTCAGAGTTGCCCTCATTAGAGCTGGATCCAAGACCTCAGAGAGCAAGAGTGAAGCCGCGTTGGCTCCACGACTATGTTTAATGATGGTAACATCATGGGGGCGTGTAGTGTTGGCAAGACTGACTATTTGGAATATTATTCAGATTTGAATAATTGATGTTCCACTGTCAATAAACAAGAGACCGAACAGTTGAACATCGACCTTCTTGTTGTGAAGTGACATATCGATAATGGAAAAGAAAGAAATGGAAAAAGACTTTAAACCACAATAACACTAGAAACTGTGGATATCCATACAGTGGATATCTCACTTAGAACAGTCGTCACCAACCATGCGCATACAAAATAATGCAATCTTAAATGTATTTAGTTATTAAAACTCTGTTTTATTTTCACTTTTTATTATTTTATTAATTTGTGGACACAAACGTTTTCGACTACACAGTAATCATCAGGTGATGATTACTGTGTGGTCGAAACAAACATCCGAAATATTCAATCTTAAATGATTTACTTTCAATCCGATACAATTGGAAACAGTGAAATAAAATGGATCTACGGCGTAGACGCTAAAGCGGACACGATAAAAACCAAAGGACTACTCGTTACATATGAATGAGATGGCATCCGCAATGACGTCATACGAAAATACTATGAAATAGAGGATATGTTGAGATGGATCAGCTCCGGGAGAATATGTCTCCAGAATGATTATTAAAATACTCACACACATCGTAGCTAATGAGATGCCAATGGGCCAACAAGTCCTAGCTGGAAGACCGTCTGACGTAACTTGACGCAACTAAGCTGCATAAGTTAATCAGTTTATTACTGCGTGTTGAAGTTATTTATTTCCAAATGTAAGGATCGGCGTTACGCCAAACACTTCCCTGGAAGTAGGGGTTTCGCTGCTCCCGAGAGAGCTGTTTTTTTTTTCTTGTTAAAGCGTAGTGAGCCTTAAAGGAATTATGATTTTGTGTTGAAATAAATACTGAAACGATAAACCATTTCTAGCACCCTTGATGGAGAATGAACATGGAAGGCAAGTTTTTATCAACTGAGCTATCGACTGGACGGAAAAATTAGCTTGAGTACTAATAATGACATAATTTTAACCATGTATTTTAATTTTGAATCTTGTATGCAGGTTGAAATCCACTATGTAGGCTATCTACGTTTTTGCCTGCATAGGATGTTCACCCCTGCTTCAATCAACTTAAGGTATATGTAGGGACCATAGAAAACTCTTTTATGTGTTTAAATACTTAAATATAATTATTTGTTTGTATTCCTTGACTTATAGGTTGGTATGAGGCTGACCACCCATACTGAAAAAGATGGTTCACTTTGTCAATGTCACCCCTGTTTCAGGGAAGGTCGGCAAGAGTTGCAAGGCTTATGTTCATTTGAGATTGGGTTTTTATATTATAGGTCCAAATGCGGCATGTGTTAGCGCGAACTTATACATGTCTGCTTGTGGGAATGCGTGAAATATGAATCTTAAATGATATATATCTTTGCAGCTTAGATTAAGATTTAGATTTAACATGAATTTAAAAACAAAAAATTAAATACAAGGATATCATAGTACATTGGTTGTGTATTTCTGACCTTATAATAAAGGTTTGCCAGTAGGACATAGAAGTCAATAGAATTGTTCAGAACTAACTGTATGTGGGTAATAACAACAAAATACAAATAAATAGATACTGCACTGGAGCTAGCCGGTTAGAGAAAGCCTTGCAAATGCATGCATGAAAATAAATAAATTCAAACTCTCAACCATAGATATTTAAAATATAATAATAAATAATTTATTTTATTACCTGATGATGAAAATGAAAATGGCGGTACACAATTGTATTTTGTTGCCGACCCTGATGTATGGAAGCGAGTCATGGACGTTGAATGAAAGAGAAGTAAATAAGGTATGCACCGTAGAAATGGCCCATCTGAGAAGTATGACAGGAAAAACACTGAAAGATAGAGTGAGAAACGAATGGGTTCTAAATGAATGCGGAGTAAAAGAAAGCGTGAAAGTGAAAGTTCAAAGAAGTGTGATGCGATGGTTTGGACATATTGAAAGGATGAATGAAGACCGACTGACAAAAAGAGTGTATAAAGGGAATGTAACAGGTAAGCGTGGAAGGGGAAGACCTAGGAAACAATGGATTGATCAGATAAATGAGATTGCGAATGAATGGAATCTACAGAGTGGAAACAAGAGAAGAGCATGCATGAAAAGAGTGATGAAATTAGATGAGATGAAAGAAGTATGCAAGGACAGAGTCAAGTGGAGGCACTTGTGTGGAGGTACTGGCCACCCCTAGAGGAAAGGCGGCAGGATACAAGACAAGACAAGACAATGATGATAACTGTGTTGTCGAAAACGTTTGTGTCCAAATAATTTAAAATATAGAGTGAAAATAAAAAACAGTATTTGAATAACTAAAGATAAGATGAATTTTCACAGTTTTAATGCACCAACCAAAATAATCAAATATAATAAGTTTATTGAACGGAGAAATAAATAATTAAAAAGGAAGCTTTACATAAAGTGTAACTCCTTACTTAAGGGGTCGCAGGTGGCGTGTGGATTCAGAAAACCAATGGGGAAGTTTCCTAGCATCCGAAAGGGATGTTTTTCATTTCATGCGAAGGCGTATATTTTATTATTGGTTTCAAATACACATCGTTACAGAAATCCTTTCTGACTCATTGCCTCTGTGTCAGGAAAGGTCGGCAAAAGTTGTAGGGTTTAATGTTTATGTTCATTTAAGTTTTGGATTTTATTTGTAAGTACACATTCAGCATTTGTAAGCGCAAACTACACGTGTTTGTTTGTGGGCATGCATTTGATATGAGCTCTAAATGTTAATATATCTTTGCAACTTAGGTTACAGATGTGATCAAATATGTACCTAGATAAAATGAATAAAAAACTTAAATTTCTTTGTTCATTGACATAAAAAATAAATGTATATCATAAATGAACGTCAACGACGATACCATGTTGAAAGCACCGGTTCTCATCAGATCACCGAAGTTAAGCAACATTGGGCGAGGATGCTACTTGGATGGGTGACCGCTAGGTACACCGTGTGTTGTTGGCATTTCTTGGACCGGTCCGTAGTGCAGTGGCAACACTTCGGACTCGTAAATGGAATGTTGTGGATTCCCGGCGGACAACAAAAATATGCCATTTATATTTCCAAATGTGCTCTTCGCTGGGTTGAAATTTCATAAACCTTTACCAAAGACTGGTCACTAAACGGTCCATCCAACTTCACAACAACTGGGTCTTGCTTCAGAATTAGCGCTTTCTACAGCGACGACCAAGCTCGCAGAGGGCTTTTGAGGTGTGATACACACAAAAACAGCACTCACGCAATAAATCATCCTAATATTATTCTTCTTACTCATAGTTTTTTCTTGCAATTTCAAAGTGAATAAAATAACAATAAATTCCATTTGTATAAAAACAACAACGTGAACGTTTTCCCGAGGACGAGTAGTAAATGAAAAAATAAACTGAGAATTGTTGCTCTGTCATCGTTACCTTTGTTTGATACTGGAGAGTATTAAAAATATTATAGAGTCACGTTTCTCCTTAAAATGGTTCTTCACACGGGGTCATCTGGTAAGTGGTAAGTGGCAAGTGGTTAGTGACAAGTGATGAGAAAAATTCCCCATTTTCAAACCAAGTAAATGAGTGAAAGCTAACTCACTTTTTATAATCTAAGTCATAAAGTTATTTAAGGATTCACTCTCCATGAGGCTTGATACTCGATAGTAACATATAAATTTCGTCAATAACATGTTATGTGTGTCTAGAAACCTCGAGCAAACACTATTACATAATCTGTACTTTGCAGAAGAAGCGGTTCTCTCATCGGTGGCCCTACCAGCCTTTTGAACTAATGAACTAGGTTGGTATGCGGCTGACCACCAATGCTGTAAAAATGGTTCACTTTGCCAATGTCACCCCTGTCTCAGGGAAGGACGGCAAGAGTTGCAGGGTGTATGTCCATTTGAGATTTGGTTTTTATGTTGTAGGTTCACATGAGGCGTGTGCAAGCGCGAACTTGTATGTGTTTGGTTGTGAGAATGCATGTAATGTGAATCTCCAATGTAACATATCTTTGCAACTAAGATTAGATTAGATTAGATTAGAGCCTCCGTACCATTTTTTGTTGATGTTGATGTCACCCCTGTTTCAATGAAAGTCGTGCAAGAGTATCAAGGCTTATGCTCATTTGAGATTGGGTTTTGATGATGTAAGTCCACATGCGGCATGTGTGATCGCGAACTTATACGTGTCTGCTTATGAGAATTGTATGTAATATGAATCTTAAATGTAATTTATCTCCGCTATTACGATTATAGTTGGCAGATACATAGATGTAGATATATTTGATGTTGGTATAAATAGCATATTTTATTTATTACTGGTCACGTATTGCACCCTCCGCGTAACTAGGTTGAAATAAAAAGTATTATGATTTTTATTGTCATTATAAAACCAGTTTTTAAAATGTAAAAAGATATTCTAGTGACTAAGGATCGTATAGCTATTTGGCATTTTATATATCTAATCTAATCTAAGTTGCAAAGATATGTAACATTGGGGATTCACATAACAAGCATTTTCACAAGCAGACACGTACAAGTTCGCACTTGTGCATGCCGCATGTGAACCTACAACATAAAAACCAAATCTCAAAGGGACATACACCCTGCAACTCCTACCGACCTTCCCTGAAACAGGGGTGACATTGGCAAAGTGAACGACTTTCTACAGCATGGGTGGTCAGCCGCATATCAACCTATAAGTCAAGAAATATATAACCGAACCAAAATTAATTGGTTATTTTGGTACCTATGTATGTACTTTAAGACCTTATATGATCATGCAAATATATTAATTACTAGATATCCTGGTGTGAACGTGTTTTTTAAGTTAACGTCTTCCATTAATCACGTTGGCGTTGTAGAAAAAATGACATCTCAGATAATTTCCCTGGACTGTCAAAACACGAGTCTGCCGGGAAAGTGTGAAAAATGAAGTCGCGCTTTTTCTGTTACAATTTCAATATTATTTCGCATTTAAATTATGTTGAGGGAATGACAATCTGTGCATTAATCATCCAGGTACTAGAGATTTTTTTATGTACGCAAACATGTCGCACGCTTAATCATAAAAAGAAATAACTCAAAAAATAAGAATGTTGGGAAATCACGTTTGCAGTTCAGACAACCAGTATAACTTGTATGGGATGAAAAAGGCGACCGATGTTTTATCTCAGTCATATTCGTCCAAATTGAACGGCTGTCGCATTCTACCTATTCTTCTCGCATTGTTCTTCCGTTTTATTACAAAATCTCGATTTTCCCAATTTTCGAGTTATTGCTCTTTATTATTAAATGTGCGATGTATACAACATCAAATGTTATTTTTATAAATTTTAAAGAGAAAAACTACTAACCTACTTACTTATTCACTTACTTAATTATTTAAGTTTGAACTGTCAAAAATAAAAAAATAAACAAAATTTGGTGTGGTTACAGATAAGCTACATAATGAGAAATACTAAAAATTTACATCTCCGGTCGATAGCTCAGTTGGTAGAGTGCTTGCATTCTACCCCGTGAGCTCGGGTTCGAATCCCACCGAGGAGGGTGTCAGAAATGATTTCCTATTTCGGTGTTTATTTCAAACCCCATAATAAAAATACCGGCAAGGTTTACTCAGCCTTCACAAGAAATGAGTACCAGCCCCCTCGGGAGCTGGGAAACCCCCACTTCAACTGAAGTGGTTGGCGTAAGGCCGGCCCCCTTACCTGTAAAAATAAATAGGTTCAACTCGCCACATGCGACCCCTTCGGGGATAACGCGGCAAGAAGTTACATTATATGTGTAGCTTAGTTGATGAGTTGATTGATTACATCTCATAATACAGGAAAGAATTGAAAGGATGAATAGAAAGGGATGGAAAAAAGATACCATCTTGGCTGAAGAACCTAGTTTGGCAGGAGCACAGTATCCTTCTTTAACGCGGCAGATTCGAAGTGTAATTTGCTATTATTATCGTCGATCTATACTGAAGAGGCACAAGATGAACAAGAAGATTTAAATCCATATTTAATTACGTACTTTAATAATAATAAAAACAATATTTATAGTGCCGTTCGTTTTGTGATAATTCACTGCAAGGTCACTATTCAACTTTGACTGAAATCTCCAAAACAAACATGTCTTTAATCCCGACCTAAACACACTTTCACTCTCTACAGCTCAAAGCTCAGGGGGTACGGCATTCCACAACACAGGGCAGGTCATGCAAAAGGCACGATCCAAGTACTTTGCTTTATCACATTTAACAATCAACCGGTAAATTACTTTGGCAAATAGAACCAAACTGCATACTTCTTATAAAATTGAATATTTTGTTATTATTTACAATTTAGATCAAAACAAATCCTAGCTTCACCTATTATTTTGACTCGATATTTGTCATTACTATTGCTGTCTCAAATTAGTTAACAAACCAAAGTCCCAGCTAGTATTTTGACCACGTCTTAATTCTACAGTAGAGTTTATCCCTCAGGGCGGTGCATAGAGATGGTGGCAGGTTCGAACGGCACAGGGACAAAACAACACATCGCACGTTTAATAATAAAGAGAAATAACTCGAAAATTGGAAAAATCGAGATTTTGTAATAAAACGCAAGAACAATGCGAGAAGAATGCGTAGAATGCGACAGCCGTTCAATTTGGACGAAAATGACCGAGATAAAACATCGGCCGCCTTTTTCATCCCATACAAGTTGTACTGGGTGTCTGAACTTCAAACGCGTTTTCCCAACATTCATGTTTTTTGAGTTATTGCTCTTTATTATTAAACGTGCGACATGACATAACGAGACATGAAAGAACATCGCATTACATTACATCACGATGACAGTGCATCACGTGACAAAAAGGATAAAACAGAACAAACAATAAACGGCACATGAAAAAACTTCACATGACAACACAACACAAGGACAAATTTCATGTGATGTAATGTCCTGCGTTGTTTCGTCTTTGTGACGTTCTGTCATGGACCCCATAGAGACACAGCACGCGCAACTTGGTCCCCGGCTGAAGTCGCACGCCGGGAAGGAATTAGGGGCATGAATGGTTGCGCTAATGCACTTACCCACTAATTGCCTTCATGTGATGTTTTGTCATGTGATGTAATGTCCTGTGTTGTTTTGTTCTTGTGACGTTGTGTCATGGACCCCATTGAGACACAGCATGCGCAACTTGGTCCCCGGCTGAAGTCGCACGCCGGGAAGGAATTAGGGGTATGAATGGTCGCGCTAATGCATTTACCCACTAATTGCCTTCATGTGATGTTTTGTAATGTGATGTTATGTCATGTAATGTTATTTCATGTGTTATTTTGTCCCTGTGGTGTTCTGTTATGGACGCCATAGAGACACAGCACGCGCAACTTGGTCCCCGGCTGAAGTCGCACGCCGGGAAGGAATTAGGGGCATGAATGGTCGCGCTAATGCACTTACCCACTAATTGCCTTCATGTGATGTTTTGTCATGTGATGTAATGTCCTGTGTTATTTTGTCCCTGTGGCGTTCTGTCATGTTACCCATAGAAACACAGCACGCGCAACTTGGTCCCCGGCTGAAGTCGCACGCCGGGAAGGAATTAGGGGCATGAATGGTCGCGCTAATGCACTTACCCACTAATTGCTTTCATGTGATGTTATGTCACATGATATTATGTCATGTGTTATTTTGTCCCTGTGGCGTTGTGTCATGGACCCCATAGAGACACAGCACGCGCAACTTGGTCCCCGGCTGAAGTCGCACGCCGGGAAGGAATTAGGGGCATGAATGGTCGCGCTAATGCACTTACCAACTAATTGCCTTCACCAACTCCAGCGACTTAGTTATGACGAGTTATGACCGCTGGTTAAAGCTCACGACTTACTAGCTGCGGGTGAATGGAGCTCGGATCAGCCGAAAACTAAAGAAAACCCAATAAACTTGACTTGAAGAAACTTGGTAAAAGAAGCCGAATATGTATTTCAATCTGATTGATTTTAACTATTTAGGCAAACGGTGGCATTGGTAAAGTGAACCATTTTCACAGTATTGGTGGTCAACGCCATATCAACCTATAAGTCAAGGAAATTCTTATTTAATTATTTTTTATGTTATTTACAATTCTTTAATACATCATCAAAGTTGCAAGATGTATAAAAATTGGAGATGAATACTAAATGCTTGCCAACAAACAGACACTTGTAAGTTCACGCTTACACATTTTGCAATGTGTATTAAGGTAAGAAATAATAACCCAAATCTCAAATGAACATATTAAGCCCTGTTACTTTTTCTACCCTTTCCCTGATAAGCAATTTTTATTATATAAGTGGTAAGCCTCATACCAACCTTTGAGTCAACAAGAAATAATTGAACCATAAAAATAATTGTCAATCAGGGCAGCTGTGGCCCGAACTGTATTTTTTCATTATTCAGCGACTGGAGATCGTTCCCTCTCTGTCGCTCCATTGCCAGTATTCCCAAGTGCGACAAGGAGAGAGCAGTTCACAGACTCAATTAGGCTCGGTGTCAAATGTCAAATTTACATCTTCATTACGACAACTTTATTTTATCAGCGGTTCCCAACCAGTGGTCCGTGCGAGGCTTAGGGACAGTTTTATACCAGGAAGGTGCATAGCATTTCAAGCGTGGGTAGAAAACAATACCGTTTTCGGAATATCAGGTATTACATTAACTTGTGGTAAAAACTGTATTGTTACACAATTACGTCCATATTTTGCAGGTTCAAGTCCTTAAAAAGTTGATTATCATTTCAGATTACATATAATAAAATCATGACAGTCTAATCACAGTCCGGCCGATAGCTCAGTTGGTAGAGTGCTTGCATTCCATGCCGTGAGCTCGGGTTCGAATCCCGCCGAGGCAAGGGTGTCAGAAATGATTTCCCGTTTCGGTGTTTGTTTCAAAACCCCAAAATAAAAATACCGGCAAGGTTTACTCAGCCTTCACAAGAAATGAGTACCAGCTCTCTCGGGAGCTGGGAAACCCCCACTTCATCTGAAGTGGTTGGCGTAAGGCCGGCCCCCTTACCTGTAAAAATAAATAGGTTCAACTCGCCACATGCGACCCCCTCGGGGATAACGCGGCAAGAAGTTACACTATATGTGTAGCTTAGTTGCGTTTTTTTTTTTATGAATCTTTGTTTTTTTAATTATTTAAGTAAGGCAGAAACTATTTGCCCCTGTTGAGTTTCTGCCACTGAGTCATGTAGCAAAGATTAAAGAGTTGCAGATAGGTACATTTATTTTGTACAGTTTTTGCTCTCTTTGACTAATGTCTGTGGTCCAGTGGTATTCTTATTCGATTTCAGGCGGAGCACAAGAAGTTAATTATATATTTTTAAATTCTCTTCGCTGGGATGAAAAAATATTTTGTATTCAACAAAGAAACCGGTCACCAATGTTTCATCCAACTTTACGGAAAATGAGTATTGTTTAAGAATTGGCGCTCTATGGCGACAACCAAGCTCGCAGAGGGCTTTTGATGTGTGATTCACACGTAAACAGCGCTCACCAAATAATACATCCTTGTATTGATGTGTTAAAAGCATATTTTCTTTGACTGATAGGTTGATAATTAATACAAAACTTATCAGCCATACATTGCAAAATAGTTCACTTTGCCAATGTCACTCCTGCAAGCATTATCTTACACGTGCCTCTCTGGGGTCATGCACTAATTGTGAATGTAATTTTTTTATATACGAGTACATATCTTTGCAATCTACACAATTATAGATGAAAAAAAAAACCATAAACTCTGACAAAAACAAAACAATATAAGTGATCATTGAAGAAAATAAAATATTGAAAGGTTAATAGTCACTGTTTTTTTCCGCGTATATTTGTGGAATTGGGTTAGCGTAATTTTTTCGCGCGCTTTTTGTAATTTCCTCATTTGCACGAGATGAAAAATGGAGGACGCCGGACTAGAATATTAAACAAGGTGATGTAGAAATCCAAAAAAAATTCAAATTCCTTATTTTCCTCTATTCTAAGGGATTTTTTTACAAATCTTAATTTTATTGGTTGATTAAAAAAAGGAACTACGTATAGTTGATAGTGGTCAAAGTGAAAAAGAGGAAAATGAATTTAAGAAAGTTAGATGTTTTCATGACATCAGATTCTGTATCGTTTATTAAAAAACGCTTTGTCATGTAAAATTAACCCTTTACTTTACGTCTACATAAAGCTTGTATTCGAGGTTTATTAAAAATAAATAAGAAATTTCTTTCGCGCACGTATTGGTTTTTTTTGTTTTGTTTTTTTTTTTGTGTTAATCGTTGGTCGTAAGTGCACATTTTATATAAAGTAGGAAAAGGAAAGAGTGTACAAAGGGAATGTCTAAGGTTAGCGTGGAAGGGAACGACCGACGAAAGAATGGATTAATCAATTAAGCGAAATTGGAAATGACTGGAATCTACAATGAGTGAAAAATAGAAGTGCTTTCGTTTTTTTCCTTTGATTCACAGAAAAACTTTATACCAGCACATGGATCCTGAGATGCGGACGTCCAGCTATCTTTCCACATTTTACAGGGTCTTCCAGCTGGGCGTTGCCCTATTGGCATCTCATCAGCTACGATGTGCGCGAGTCTTCCATGATTCATTTAGGATACATGATCTCTCCTAGATCTGCTCCATCTGACGATGACCTCTATTTCAAAGGCTTTTCGTATGTGTTCATCGCGGATGCCATCTCGCAGTGTTCTGCCTGTGATTATTCTAAGAACTTTAATTTCGGATGTTCTGAGTGGTCCTTTGGTTCTTATCTTGTCTGCTCTTGCTTCTACACCTTCAGTTTTAATATGTCTTCAGAAGCTTCCGTAAAAACATTAATTGATTAATTATTATCATTGATTTTTATTCATCCTCGTAAAAGACAATACAAAGAAATTATCAACTCTTGAAGTTGTTTGTTCCCTGACTCATAAGTCAGAATGAGACTGATCGTCAATTCTATAAAACTGATTCACTTTCAATAAATTTTCAGTTTTCATTAGATTCCTTGACTTATAGGTTGGTATCAGGCTGACCACCTATGCTGTAAAAAAGGGTTCACTTTGCCAATGTCACCCCTGTGTCAGGGAAGGTTGGAAAAAGTTGTAGGGTGTATGTCCATTTGAGGTTTGGATTTTATTTGTATGTAAATACACATTCATCATTAGTAAGCGCGAACTACACGTGTTTGTTTGTGGGCATGCATTTGATATCAGCTTTAAATGTTAGTTGATGTTGAGTTAGTTGAAGATTATTATAAAGATAAGACTCATTGGTCCAGTACACATACAAACAACTGCTCATGTAAATTATCTCTGATGGACATAAGACAGACAAGTACGGCTTTATCACGGCGGTATAACGTTGGTATGCTAACTTTGAAAAGACCGGGCCTAGCTATATGGTAATAATAGCTTACAAACGTACGCTTGAACGTACGCAAAATGTAAATTTCATATCCGCTGTGGCATTCTGCCTACCTGCATGTTTTGGGTGACTGCCCGATAACGTCTGAATGATAAACAATATATTTTATGCCTACATAACCTAAATATGTGCATGTAGCATAAACCAAAACAATAGCAGGCTTCAACATGACTCAGCCTAATTTTCCAACGCACGAGGTACGTAAAAATATGGAGGCATTTTATATACAGTAACGCAATGTGATATGAAAACATAAAACATGTTCTTTGACTTATAGGTTGGTATGAGGCTGATCCCCCACACTGTAAAAAATGATTCACTTTGAAAATGTCACCCCTCTTTCAGAGAAAGTCCGGCAAAAGTTTGACCGGTCCGTAGCTCAGTGGTAACACTGCGGACTCTGAATGGGAGGGTTGTGGGTTCGAATCCCGGCGGAGCACAAAATATACCATTATTGTATGTTTTCAAATTTGCTCTTCGCTGGGTTGAAAAATTCATAAACCTTTACCAATGACCGGTCACCAAAGGTCCATTCAGCCGTACAGCAACTGGGTCTTGATTGAGTATTGGCGCTTTGTAGCGACGACCAAGCTCGTACACCTCTTCTTCTTCTTCTTCTTCTTGTGCCACTTCTAACGAAGATCGGCGATCATCAGAGCTATTTTGATTTTTGATGCTGCGGCTCGAAACAGGGACTTGGTGCTTCTGCCGAACCACTGTCGCAGGTTCTTCAGCCATGATGTCCTTCGGCCTCCTTGAGATCTTCTCCCCTCAATCTTACCCTGAATAATAAGATGAAGGAGACGGTACTTCTCATTTCTCATAATGTGACCGAAGTACATTAGCTTTCTCTGCTTAATGGTAGGCAAGAGCTCCTTTGTAGTGCGCATCGTACACCTCTGCGGCACTGCAACAAGTGTCATAGACCCCTAGAGTCTCTAGAATCTAGGGAGTCTCCCGCACAGGATTTCTTAAAAAAAAAAAAAAGTTTCAGGGTGTATGTTTATTTGAGATTGGATAATAATTTGTAAGTACCTATACACATGCAGCATTTGTGAACTTACACGTGTCTGTTTGTGAGCATGCATTTAATATGAATTTTAAGTGTGTACATATCTTTGAAACTTAGATTAAAGTACCAAATTTCCTGGTGAAACACAGTTCGAAAGATCTTTATAATTTAAAAGAAGCGGAGTAAGATGTCACCGTTTTGCCTATATTAATTTCATCTAAAAATCAAAAAATTCAGTTCCACTCCCTTACATTTTGATGTGCCGGCTGTCGCTGTGGATTTCAGGGTCCACATCGGCCCCGTGAAGCTGAAAGCTTTACTAAATACCTTGTCAAAGTCACTTAGAGCTCTGCGTCCCTCCCCATAGGTACTGTCTGCGGCAGAGGTTCCCAAAGTGGGGCGTATGGACCCCTAGGGGTAGGTTTTAAATACTGGAGGTGTGCAAAAAGAAATCACGAATGGGGTACATAAAATGCAGATGGGTTTTATAAGAGAAGATCTCATTTAGTTATTTACACTTTAATCCTTAAGAAATGCCTGGATTTAACTCCACTTGTTGTGGAAATTGTCTCCGGGGCTGTATTCATCGTGGAGACTTATTATAAAAATCTTACAAGGTCTTTCTAGAAGATCATTTCTATAAAGTCTTTGAGAGTGAATACGAAGTAAGGACTGGATGCTTAGATTTAAAATCCTCATTAAAGAATACCGTAGAATTTATTCTTTTTTATTTTGTGATAAAGGAAAAACAGTTTTGTTTTCGATTACGTGAGTTTTTCCTTTATCATTAATGATGAACGATTACAAAGTTAATGCCTCTACAATCAATAAAAAAATTATTTTGTTTTTATTTTTTAGAAATCCTAGGATGCGAAGGACTCGGGCCTCTTAGAATTTTTTTTTCAGTTTATATTATTAAGCCTTTGGAAGGAGGACTTGGTAATTTAACAAATTATTTTTTTACAGAATGGATATTTTTTATTTAAAAATATATTTGGGAAAAGGAAAGCAGTTCATCAACCTATCTTGCCTGGCCAGAAACAGGTATTAACATTATCAATGAATAATTCATTAATTAACATTTTTAATGAATGAGCTCCTTGACTGAGAGGTTGGTACGAGGCTGACCACCCGTGCTGTAAAAATCGGTTCACTTTTGCCAATGCCACCCCGGTTCAGGGAACGGCGGCAGGAGTTGCAAGTTTATGTCCATGTGAGGTTTTCATTATTTGTATGCACACATGCAGAATGTGTAGGCGCGAACCTACATGTGCCTGTCTGTGGGCATGCATTTCATATGAGCCTTAAATGCTTACATATCCTTGCAGCTTAGATTATAGATTATAGATTAGGTACCTAATCAATTTCCAATTACATCTGGTGAACCAGGGTCGAAGTTATTTTCAATAGGACACGACCCAGACGAGGTTCTAACCGTCGTGAATGTCAATAACGCAAATTCGAGCGCCAACACTTCCTTGTTCCTTGACCTATAGGTTGGTATGCGGCTGACCACCCATGCTGTAAAAATGGTTCACTTTGCCAATGTCACCCCTGTCTCAGGGAAGGACGGCAAGAGTTGCAGGGTGTATGTACATTTGAGATTTGATTTTTATGTTGTAGGTTCACATGCGGCTTGTGCAAGCGCGAACTTGTACGTGTCTGGTTGTGAAAATGCATGTAATGTGAATTTACATCTTTGCAACTTAGATTAAATTAGATTAGAACACCTAATTCCCTTGACCATCCAAGCGACTACATATTTTCTCTGCATATACTGCATCAATATCATGAATTACATAAAAATGAATTTTGGGTTCACGAGTCTCCAGAAGCCATGGCGCCCTTGAGATGGTCCTGGACCATTAAATGGCGCCACAGGAAATAAATCATCCATCATCATCATCATCATGGCACTTTGAGAAGCTCTGGTCTGTTCTTGTGCTCGTAGCAGCCACTCTCCAGTCATCTCCCCTGGTGGAAATATTATTATAATATGACCGGGACAAGTTTGTTTCATTTAAAAGCATCCACCATCTCCTCCATTTAAACACTTTGCTAGTTGGGTTGATGGCTCAGTTGGTAGAATGCTTGACCTGCGCCAAAAGAGACAGGGTTCGAGTACGATGTAATCAGATATATCGCCATCTTAAAGGTTTTGTTTTTTTTTTTTTTAAATAGATTTGTGAAGAGGAATGCAATTCACCAACCTATTCTGCCTGGCCAGAAACAGGTATTCATATCATCATTTAATAATTCATTATTGTTTATTATTAATGAATTATTAAATAATAATTACCCAATAACATATGTTGAATCAGGGCCAAAGTTAAAGTCAAGTGACCCAAGCGGGGATCGAACCAACGTTGTTCCATTCGAAACACGCTAGAAAGATCAGCCCATCTTGGCCCCCGCGGCTATAACCCCGACTTAAAAACTGTTAAACTGAATAAGTGCTGATTAACTGATTTGAAATTTGTGGATAAAACATTTAATTGAATGTAACTTTTCTAATGATAAACTTCTACGCTACAGAGTTTTCAATTTTTTTCTCTCGTAGAAAATAGAAAAAAAACATACATTTTTCTGAAAAACCTATGTTAGCCTAATATATCACTTATTCAGTTTTTCCTTTATGGTCGACATGTTAGTTCCCGTTTTGGTGTTTTAATAATAATTTCAGGATTGTACTCCTTGACTTATAGGTTGGTATGAGGCTGACCACCCATACTGTAAAAAAATGTTCACTTTGCACATGTCCCCCCTGTTTCAAGGAAGGTCGGCAAGAGTTGCAGGGCTTATGTTCATTTGAGAAGGTTTTTTTTATATTGTAGGTCCACATGCGGCATGTGTGAGCGCGAAATTATGCGTGTCTTCTTGTGGGAATGCACTTTTAATATGAATCTCAAATGATACATATCTTTGCAACTTAGATTTAGATTTAGATTAGATTGACTTGGTGTATCACACTTCAAAATTCAAGCATCGATATAAAAAGCGACGATTCTCAAGAAAGATCGTGTTATCGTTAAGTTCGATGGTGGAGTTTTTTTTTTTTTCAAAAAAATATTCACTAAGCGCTCTAATAAAATCTAATCTAATCTAAGTTGCAAAGATATGTTACATTGGAGATTCACATTACATGCGTTCCCACAACCAGACACGTACAAGTTCGCGCTTGCACATGCCTCATGTGAACCTACAACATAAAAACCAAATCTCAAACGGACATACACCCTGCAACTCTTGCCGCCCTTCCCTGAAACAGGGGTGACATTGGCAAAGTGAACCATTTTTACAGCATGGGTGGTCAGCCGCATACGAACCTATAAGTCAAGGAATATACACGACAAATTACATTTTATAAATCAATAAATAATAATGTCTATGGACATCAAAACTAAAACAGAAAAAAAAAGTAAAATAAACCCTAGCCGCCAACATTACAGATCAACCGCCATTTATTTCTGTCCTTACATACTTCTTTCATTTCTGCTCGAGGAAATAAATCGTTAAGATTTTTTTTACATTATCAATATTTTTTAGAATATTTATTTCCGAGTTTTACCGCCATCCTTGTCAGGTTGTTCACCTCGTCCATGCAGGCATACCTTATTCATATTTCTATCACTTGCAGTAAGGCACGTATACAGTATGTACGGCTCTCGTATACCACGGCCCGTCTCAACAACCTCCCTCGTACATAGACTCCCTCCACTCTCATATAACATCTTGTACACGATCTTTAAAAACGGCTTCACACGAGACTATCTCAAATATAATGCTCAAACTCTCCTCATATCTGTCCTGCAAGTATGTGCCAGAAGGACTCACAGCACATGGGTGCTCATACAAAGCTATATATTATTACGATTTTTGGGGTTCGGAAACTTTTCAAATGAAACTCTATTCTTCTTTTTACTTATTTATTTTACACAATTAGATTTATTTTTACTCTTTCATTTATTTCATTACAGTTGGATTTCTTTTTACTGGTTTTGGTTCACTGATCTTATTTGATGACTGTATTGGTAAGAGATTGAAGGTAGGTACACTACCCTGGTGCAAAGGATTCGCGCCCTTTTATACTGGGAAGGTAGAACTATGGAGAACACATTTTTGCTAGACTGTTAGATCACCTTCCATTAGGTAGATACTTTTTATGATCCAGAAGATTTCAAAAACTATGAGTACCAATATAATGTAGGGTTTTTGGGTTAGAAAAGTCTCAAAATTAAAACATACAGGTCTTCTTTCAGGATCTTTATTTGCACTTAATTTATTTTACAAATTTACATTTATTTTTAACACTTTTGGTAACACAAATTTATTTTCACAGTTCAGTCTCGCTTACACTTCTTCAAATCAAAGGCAACTATCTCACTGTCCTAGTGCACTCAATTCTACTCCTTATATAGTGTAGTGACAGAACTCTCTAGGAGCTAATTTTACTAGTACATTTGCGAACATTCTACAAAGTTCAAGAGTACAAAAGGATCATTTAATTTCTAGATTTATTAAGCCTATAATTATTGCTACCTACGGTGTACACCTATATTAATCTACTTTTGACATAACAATAATTATTTCCTATACCTATCTACCTACCTAAAATATTTGTACTTTGGCTATTTACATGCTAATATTTTCTCAAGTGGTGGACGGCCTTAGGGACGCCGAAAGACATACTGACTGAAAAACCTGCGACAATGGTCCGAGAGAAGCACTAAGTTCCTGCTTCGAGCCGCAGAATACAAAGTCAAAATAGTCATGATGATCGCCGATTTTTGATGGAAGTGGCATGAAGAAACAAGAACCTGTAGGTCAGAGGCGTACCCATGACTTTAAAACTAAGTCGCTCGATGTCACTGAAGCTAGTAGCTCTGCTTGTGGGATTGTTGCTAGATCACGGGTAGCGTGAAGAGAATAACAATAATAATAATAAGAAGACTACAGTTAGAAGAATATAGTTACTGTTTGTGGTTAGAGGTAGTTTTAGTGATTATGGTCAGTTCGCCATTCGGTAAGGCGTGGTCATAGCTTCTACAGAGTAACCTCGATTTCTTTATAATGGTATTCTTACAAATTCTGCATGTGTACTTACAAATTAAATTCTAAGCCTCAAACGAAAATAAACCCTGCGACTTTTGACGACCTTCTCTGAAACAAGGGTGAGATTGGCAGAGTGAAACAATTTTTACAGTAAAGGGGATTACCCTCATCCCATTCTATAAGTCGGCGCTGGTCAGAATTTTTGTACAGAGATTTTGCTAGTTCGAAGGAAAAATCTAAATTGAAGTTCATGTTAGGCCTGCACAGATATAAAGACTCTGAAGGACGATCTATGCAGGTCTCTCTAGTGCCCTTGACTGTCAGGGGACCCGATGTGTGGCACCTACATCTCACGAGGTTTTCCTTTATCACAGACCTACTCTCCATCATGGTACATCATGAAACTACTTCACGCCACTTCAAGGTTCAACAACTTTCTAGGTGACTGTAACATTGTCACCTTTTCCCTATGGATGATCTTAAAACGTAATTTAACACATATTTCCTTGTGGGTATGCATTGTTATTTTTTTAAATGTCCACATCTTTAATCTTTAATCTTAGTTGTAAAGATATGTTAACATTTAAAATTCAAATTAAATGCATGCCCACAAACAAGCACGTGTAAGTTCACGCTTATAAATGTTGCATGTGCACAATTTAAATCCAAACCTCAAATGAACATAAGCCCTGCACTTTTGCCGACCTTCCCTGAAACAGGGGTGATATTGGCAAAGTGAACGTTTTTTTACAGTATGGGTGGTCGCCTCATACCAATCCACACGTCAAGGAAAACAACCCTCAGAGGAATAAGATGATAAATAATAAAAGTATTTTTTCTTCACAAAAACAGAGTTACTCGTACAGTCTTCTTAAAAAAACTGTCTATCTTTTGGGCCTGTCAAATTTTGTTTGTTTAAGGAAGCATAATATTTGGGATGTCACCAACCCCTTCGGTATTACGGCTTCCATTTCCCCCGTACCCGCAAGAACAGGTCAGGGAAGGGTTGGGTGCATTTGACGGCAAAAATAACAACCCTTATAAATAATGCGAATCTAAAGAAGAGTATGGAATAATATTTTGAAGGGGAATCTCGCAAAATTAAAACGCGATTTCATACTGAAAGATACTGCCAGATTATGGAATTAAAAATTGTTATTGTAAATTTTCATGCTATTTCGTTATTTAATTATTTTATTCAATTTTTTTTTAATGAAAGTATAAAATAATTAAATTACGCAACTAAGCTTCGTATAAAGTGTAACGTCTTGCCTGCGTTATCCTCGAAAGGTTCGCATGTGGTGGCTCGGGACCTATTTCCTTTTACGGCTTAGGGGACCGGCCTCACATCAATCGCTAGTTCTCATTTCTAGTAACGGCTGAGTAAGGCTTGCCGGTGTTTATTTTGGGTATGAAATTAACTGCGAACGGAAAATCATTTCTGACACCCTCGGTGTGGATCCAACCCTTGCTCTCGGCATTGAATGCAAGCATACTACGAACTGAGCCATCGACCGGGCTATGTAGGAGTTTGGACATCTCGACAAAGCGCCGATTCTCAAACAAGACCCAGTTGTTGCCAGGCTGGATGGATCTTTGGTGATCTGTCTTTGTTAAAGGTGTATGAATTTTTCAACCCAGCGAAGAGCATATTTGAAAATTTAAAATTGGGCTCCGCCAGAATTTTGCC
This sequence comes from Agapetus fuscipes, assembly GCA_951799405.1. Lineage (NCBI taxonomy): Eukaryota > Metazoa > Arthropoda > Insecta > Trichoptera > Glossosomatidae > Agapetus > Agapetus fuscipes. Next base: position 3,745,824 of record OX637334.1, on the reverse strand, counting down.
GCAATTACTTCCATTTACAAATCCAAACAATTACCACTAGACTACGAACCATACAATACAACTAAACTTTAAAGTTGTATTTTTCAGCAAAGAAAATAACAATAGAATGTGATGTGGTGACATCCATAATTACCAATACATATTTTACAAAAATTGAAACTCATTTCGGCCGTAATAGAAAATTTTATTAAAATTTCACGTGTTGGCCGCTTAGTGCTCATAGAAAACAAAATGGCGAAGGCGCTTTGCATAAAACACAAATTCCTTATTGGAATTGATGGGCGGGAAATGTGCCGACATCAGCTGATACTCACCAGAGCGTTTACCAATAAGTATACGGAAACTTAAACTCCCAAAAGAGGCGCTGTTTTTGTTACCAATTTGTATTTGTTCACGCAATGCTTGAGTAAAAACTTGAGTATTTTTATTCTTTGGGTAATCGTTTATTCAAATTCTTCATATAAAAATGAAAAAAAATCGGAAATTTGAGAATTATATTATATACCTGATGATCACCTACTAGGTCGAAAACGCGTTAGTAATTTGTAGATTTTAATCTTTTTTAATAAATTTTATAGTGAAAATAAGCAGTGTTTTGTTTTGAATTCATCCAAAAATCAAACAATTTGAGAATATAATGTGAACTCTGAAGTTTAAACTTTTCTTTAATTTTTATTACATTGACGTAAAAAAGATGCAAAAAATTGTGTAAAATTATTAAAAATACAAATAGTAGTATTTGGTTGTTAAGCGCATTCTTGTGCGAATCACACCTCAAGAGCCCTCTACGACCTTGGTCGTCACTATTGAAAGGTCAATTCTGAAGTAAGAACCAGTATGTTTGGGGCCATCAGACGTGATGGACATTTAGTGACTGGTCAAGGCATACTCACTAGGTTGAAAGATTAATCTGCCTTTATCGGTAACCAAATCCCATCTTGCAAATAACCCATCTTGCAGCAACTGGGTCATGCTTGAGAATTTGCACTTTCTATAGCGACGACCAAGCTTACAGAAGGCTCTTGAGGTTTGATTCACAAAAAACAGCGATCACCAAATAAATCATCCTTACATTTATTTATCTTAACATTTATTTTATTCAAAACCAACATCAATCACCACTTCCTTGCAGCGCCTCGTGACAGAAGCAAGAACTCAAACAACACCTCTGCGGCACCCTTCCAGGGTGACATAGACCCCCAAGACTTTCAAGAATTGGGGAGCCTCCCGCACAGGATTCCTTAAAAAAAAATCTCTCATAAAGTTGAAAAGTTCTTGCCGACCTACAATCTGTTGATAAATGATAGTAAAGTAAATAAAGTCGATGTATTTAGGAAAGTTAAAAAGAGAAATGTTGTATGTAATGCACCCTCTGCTGTTCTGGGCTGTTTCAGCCTTCTGGACTGGTGTTGGCCTGTGACTAAAATTTACTTTCGAAAGTTGAAAAAAAAGTTTCCTTGCCATTTTCCAAAACCAATGATCGCCTGTAACCGTAACTGTAACTCTGTCGCCATTCCGCTAGGGGTGGCCAGAGCCTCTGCAGAGTTGCCTCCATTTTTTCCTTTCCTTACATACCTCTTTCAATTCATTCATATCCATCACCTTTTTCATGCATTTTCTTCTTTTACGCTCACGTTGTATATCCCATTCTTTCACAATCTCCTCAATCTGATCACTCCATACTTTTCTCGGTCGTCCCTTCCCTCTTTTTCCTTTCACACTTTCTTTGTATACATACTTTGTCAGTCTATCATCATTCATTCTTTCCACATGCCCATACCATTTAAGCAAATAAATCCTGCAAAATTAAAAATTGGCATTCAAAATATTAAGATCAACAAAAACAAAATTGTAATTAGTTGTGAAACAAAATCTGAATGTGATCTATTGGATAAAGAAGTAAACAAAATTCAAAATCTAAATTCCACTGTTGTTAAAAAACGCCAGCCTAATTTAATCATAAAATACATTCCGGAAGAAATAACTGATTTACAGGAATGCGTAGAAATTATTAAAACTCAAAATTCTTTGAAGGAGGATGATATTATTAAACCTCTTTTTATTTTCAAGAATAAGTTTAATTCTGGAAAAAATCTCGTAATAAGTTGTAACAAGGATACAAGAAATTTATTATTATTACAAAAGTTAAAATGATGTGGTCGATCTGCAAAGTAGAAGACTTTGTACAAATTAAAAAGTGCTTAAAATGCCAAAAATATGGTCACACAACAAAATTTTGCACAAGTCAAGTTGAGTTTTGCGGCAAGTGTGCAGGAAGCCACTTGACTGAGAACTGCACATCTAATAAAAAAATATGTATAAATTGTTATCACTTAAATAAGAGAGACAAAGTTATCACATTTGAAGACCATGATGCTTTAGATAAAATTGCATGCCATTCTTATTTAAATTATTATAAGAATTTCTTGAATGATATTGATTTTAAAAAAAAAAAAAGAAATAAAAAATTTGACTAATCAAAATGATCAGAAACCAAAATATTGTAAATATATTACAAATTAATTTGGCTAATTTAAAAAAAAAAAAAAAAGCTTCAGCTAATTTATTGGAATATATATCAAGAAACAAAGTTGACATAATGGCAATACAAGAACCCTATCTAACAAAATTCAAATTCAACACAAAAATGGAAATTCCAATCGATTCAAATTCAACACAAAAATCGGTTCAAATTCCAATCGGCTTGGATATGAATTAAATTCAAGTGAAAGAAAATGAGAGTGCAGTGTATAATAATAAAAATAAAAAAATAATAATAATAATAAAAAAAAAAATTAAAAAAAAAAAAAAATAATAATAATAAAGATGTGTGTATAATTATTACTTTGTAAATTATATTTAGTGTGGTATACTATATAAGTGGTACACACGAATAAACTCCCCCCCATTAGGGTTACTAATGGGGGGAATGAAAAAAAAAAAAAAAAAAAAAAAAAAAAAAACATGCCCATACCATCTCATCACATTATTTCGCCCCTGGTGAATAATATAGTCAACATTGCAGAGGCTCTGACCACCCTTAGTGGATTGAGGGCTGAGTCACAGTTATTCTCTTAAGTAATGAAGCATTTAAGGTACTTCTCAATAGATTCCATCTGAAATGAAAGTTAAAAAACTTGGACCTGTCCGCTTTGACGTTGTCAGCGTTAATTAAAAGTTTGAGTTTTTAATCTTTTGAATGGAGGGACGACGCGACGGACGGAAAGCGATACAAGAGCCAAACAAAACAACGAGATGTAAATGTATTAATATCGAAAGGCGTCGAACTTCCAAGTACTTCTTCAGAAAAAAACGGTCAAGTTTTAATAATGTCGAAGCAATTTTTTAAATAAATATTACGATGTTTTATTTTAGAGCCCTGTATTTTTGTAATCACACCTCAAGAGTGCTCTGCATGCTTGTGTGTCCTGGCTAGGAAATCAGTGCCAATTCGGGAAGCAAGACCTGGTAGCAAATAAAAAAAGAATGGTATGTTTTTTTTTCATTTACCGTTTATGGTATGTTCTCTTTTAGGTCATAATAAAAGAAGAGCCTGTATAAAGAAGGTTCCGACTCTGAAGGAAATGAAAGAAGTATGTAAGGACAGAAAGAAATGGCGGTTGATCTGTAATGTTGGTGGCTAGGGTTTTTTTAAATTAGAATTGGTTTTTTGTTTATTTTTTGTTATCCATATATATCATTATTTATTGATTTAAAAAAAAAAAAACTTGTGTATGTTTGGTAAACGGTTGACCACCCATGCTGTAGAAAAGGTTCACTTTGCCAATGTCACCCCTGTTTCCGGGAAGGTCGGTAGAAGTTGCAGGGTGTATGTTTATTAGAGATTCGGGTTTTTATATTGTAGGTCCACATGCAGCATGTCTAAGCGTGAGCTTATACGTGTCTGCTTGAGAAAATGCATATAATGTAAATCTCCAATGTTACATATTTTTGCAACTAAGATTAGATTTGATTAGGTATGTAATGTTTTATCTTGGGAGGTTTTGTCATTATGATGTATGTACTTTCCTGTGATGTACTGTACGACCGGTCCGTAGCTCAGTGGTAACACTGCGGACTCTGAATGGGAAGGTTTTTGGGTTCGATTCCCAACGGAGCACAAAAAATATACCATTTGAATTTTCAAATTTGCTCTTCGCTGGGTTGAAAAATTCATAAAACCTTTACAAATGACCGGTCACCAAAGGTCCATCCAGCCTTACAGCAACTGGGTCTTGCTTGAGAATTGGCGCTTTGTAGCGACGACGATCAAGCTCGTAAAAAGGTCGATAGCTCAATTCGTAGAATGCTTGCATTCCATGCCGCGAGCAAGGGTTCGATCTCAAAGGATTACTCAGCCTTCACAAGAAATGAGAACCAGCCCCCCCCGGGAGCTGGGAAACCCCCACTTCAACTGAAAGTGGTTGGTGTGAGGCCGGCCTCCTTACCTGTAAAAATAAATAGGTCTTGAAGCGCCACATGCGACCCCTTCGGGGATAAAGGCAAGAAGTTACACTATATGTGTAGCTTAGTTGCGTTTTTTTTTTTTTTTACTGTCATTGTGTTGTTCTGTCATGTCTCGTTCTACCATGTGTCGCTATGTCATGTGTGGTTTTGCCACTTTGTTTATCTTAGGTGGTTTTGTCATCGTGATGTACTTTCCTGTGATGGACTGTCATTGTTTTGTTCTGTCATGTCTCGTTCTGCCATGTGTCGTTTGCCATTTACCACTTTGTCATTCTATCATGGAAACCTCAATACTATACCTTACTTGGCGTAGAGAAATGTGGTGGGACCTACATTTACATCTTATTGGCCGGGCTAAAGGAAAACCTCCACATATAGTGTTAAAAATATACATCAAAAATGGAGTGAACCGAGGTGGAAACAATTTCAGATACAAGATATCTCCTTGTGCTCCCTTTCCGATACTCGTAGTATCTATATGCACACATATTGTAAAAAGATAACTCTATGTGTTGATGAAAGCTTTGAAAAAAAAAGCTGTCAATTTAAGTAAGCGAGTCAAAGGCGGAAACCTAATATTTTTTCACACAGAACGTAATTTTCTTTGTTGATGATGATAATGATGAGTTGATGATTTCTTTATAGCGCCGTTTCGTGATGTAGTCACTCTAAGGGCGCTGGTTCAAAAGATGCCAGAAATTTGCTTGTCTTCAGTGCATTCTGGAACTTTCCATGGTCCTCTAGCTCTCTCACATGATGTGGCAGGAGTTTCAAAGCCAGAGGGCAAAAACACAAAAAACAATAAGCTACACGTATAGTGTAACTTCTTGCCTCGTTCCGTTTGTTGTAAAATAAATAAGGAAACTATGCTGATTTATTTCGTAAGCCCTGTTTCGTGCGAATCACAACTCAAAAACTAATGCTTGGTCGTTGCTAGTCATTGCCAATTTCACAAGTAAAACCCAGTTTTTGTAGGGCAAAATGATCCTTTGCGACCGGTGTTTTTTTTAATGAGGAAGATAATATCTTTTCTCCTGCAAAAAGGAATTTTTAACAATATGCGTTTTTTTTGTACTTCGCCAGAAATCGAACCGACTACCACTGAACTATGACACTTTATAAGTTTGCATTTAATTCCATGTTATTCACTAACGAAGCTTTCACAGAGTTTACTAAGTATTCCTCAAAGTTTATATTTAACTTCTGGGAGTGAAGCTTTCAGCGCTAAGCATTCAAAAACTTGCGTTTCAACAACTTTAATTTAAAAAGTTTCCCTTATATGAGTCATTTTTAAAATACTCCCCGTTATTTTCAGACTCATTAAAAACATAAATATGGATTTAAGGATTATTTCAGCGGAAATATGTACAAAAATTCCATGCCTGAAACACAGGGTGTCCTAGTTCAAGCACGCGTATTTTTTTACCTAATTTAAAAAGTATTTTATATACGTATATACGGATTTATGTTTTTCATATTAATTTTTATTCTCAATGTTAATAAAAAACGTTACTTTATTCCCTAAAGGGTAGCTTTGCAAAAGCTACACAAGATAGAGTCAGCCTTGTATTTTTATCAGTATAAAGCTAGTGGTGACAGTAAGATAACATAATATTTCACAAGAATATTAATAAAGTATAACAATTCTACACTTGTTTGATAATGTTACACAATAATTAATTAGAATCACGGAAAAGATACATAGGTATCCTTTAAAATTCATACTTCGATAAACAAGAGGATGGCAACCAACAGAGACAGAAGGTTGGAATGACATGGCACTGCCTTCAAAATGACAACCAACAGAAAGACAACCAACAGAGAATGACAAGACACTGCCTTTACAAGAGAATGGAAATCAACAGACACAGAAGGCTGGCACAACAAGGCACTGCATTTAACAGAAGTTGGCGACGAACAGAAACAGACGGCTAACACAATAAGGCACTACCTTTATAAGAGGATGATGACAAAGCTTAACTTTTGCAAGAATATAGATTAATAATTTGACTTTAGTAGCTATTTTGCAAGGATATCGAATGGTGAGTGTCGATAGGCATTTGGTCTGACTTCTGCAGTTATGCTGAGGTTAATTGAGTCGAATGGCCGTTCTCGATATTTATTTCACAATCAAGCAGCTCTTAACGATCAATATCCCTAACACAGATTAATACCGCCCTCAGTTCCTGGCGCAACATCTGCTCTGAAAGGGGATACAGCATTTCGTCCCCCCAGTGCTCGTTTGGCTTATCTACTATTTGATTCAAAGATGAATCTTGTCCATGGCTATTTAACATAGTCATGGACAAGTGTGTTCGAGATGCTAGACTTGATGATTGTGGATTAATGATAGGAGAGAGCAAAGTAAGCGTTCTACTGTATGCGGATGATGCAGTCCTTGTATCTGATTCAGCAGTGGAATTGCAAATGATGCTCTCTAGATTGAACGAAGCTTTGAAAGGTAATAATTTGAAGTTGAATGCAAGAAAGACGAAAGTTTTGATTTTTGAAAGAGATGATGAAAATATGAATTATGAATTTAAAATTAATGGAATGAATGTTGATGTTGTAAATGAGTTTGTATATTTGGGAAGTAAGTTTGAAAAAGATGGAAGAATGGCCGGTGAATTTGAAAGAAGAATAATGAAAGGCAGGTGTGTACTGGGTGCGACCGCTTGCATCGCCAGGAACCAAAATCTCTCAAAAAATGTTAGATTGGCGGTGCACGGTGGTATACTAGTGCCAACCTTGATGTATGGAAGTGAAGCCTGGACGGTGAGTGAAAGGGAAATTAGTAAAGTCCATACAGTAGAAATGGACTATCTAAGAAGTATGATTGGGAAAAAACGAAGTGACAGGGTGAGGAATGATTTTGTAAGAGAAGAATGTGGTGTAAGGGAAAGTGTGAAAGTGAAGATTAAAAGAAGTATGTTAAGATGGTTCGGGCATTTGGAGAGAATGAGTGATGAAAGATTGACGAAGAAAGTATATGTTGCTAGAATAGATGGATGTCGTGGTAGAGGAAGACCGAGAAAAGTATGGAAGGATCAAATCTCTGAAATAGCGAATGACTGGGATATCCAGAGTCATAATAAAAGGAGGACTTGTATGAAAAAGGTTATGACTCTGGATGAAATGAAATAAGTATGCAAGGACAGGAAGAAGTGGCGGCTAATCTGCAATGTTGATTTCTAATGTTGGTGTATTCATTTGCTACATTTTTTGCATACGAAATTTTTGACTTTTTTTGTATAGATTTCTTTGTAAGGTTTTGTTCTTTTTTATATTTAAATGTAATTTATTATTCATTCATATTCCTTGACTTATAGGTTGGTATGAGGCTGACCACCCATACTGTAAAAAATAGTTCACTTTGCCAATGTCACCCCTGTTTCAGGGAAGGTCGGCAAAAGTTGTGGGGCTTATGTTCATTTGAGGTTTGGATTTTATTTGTAAGTACACATTCAGCATTTGTAAGCGCGAACTACACTTGTTGGTTTGTGGGCATACATCTGAGAGCTTTAAATGAATATATCCTTGCAACTTAGATTATAGATTATATATTATAGATGACCTTTCAATGAAATCGACTTAAGAATCACATTCTTTACACTCTGGTCTGGAAAAAAACGTACAGCACGATAATGTGAGAATTTCTGTAAACAGTTTTTAAAATCAATGTTACTGGCCCGTAGTCTAGTGGTTAATACAAGTACGTCTCGTAAGTAGAAGTTTTTGAGTTCGAATCCCTGTGGAGCACAAAAAATATATGATTTTTATTTTCAAATTTGCTCTCCGCTGAATTGAAAAATTCATACACCTCAACGAAAGACCAGTCATCAAAAGGTCCACCCAGCCTTACAGCAACTGGGTCTTGCTTGAGAATTGGGGCTTTGTGACGACGACCACGCTCGTTCAAAGTCCGGTTAATAGCACAGTTGGTAAAAACAACCGGGAGTGCCAGGAATGATTTCCTGTTTCCGTGTCTATTTCAAACCCAAATTAAATACCGGCAAGGTGTACTCAGCCTTCACAAGAAATGAAAAGCAGTCACTTTCCCCCCCTCCCCCCGGGAGCTGAAAACCCCCCACTTTAACTGAAAGTGGTTAGAAAGTGGAATAGATGGATGTCGTGGTAGAGGAAGACCGAGAAAAGTATGGATGGATCAAATTTCTGAAATAGCGAATGAATGGGATATCCAGAGTCATAATAAAAGGAGGACTTGCATGAAAAAGGTTATGACTCTGGATGAAATGAAAGAAGTGTGCAAGGACAGGAAGAAGTGGCGGCTAATCTGCAATGGTGATTTCTAATGTTGGTGTATTCATTTGCTACATTTTTTGCATAGGAAATTTCTGACTTTTTTTGTATAGATTTCTTTGTAAGGTTTTGTTCTTTTATATATTTAAATGTAATTTTTTATTCATATTCCTTGACTTATAGGTTGGTATGAGGTTGACCACCCATACTGTAAAAAATGGTTCACTTTGTCAATGTTACCCCTGTTTCAGGGAAGGTCGGCAAAAGTTGTGGGGCTTATGTTCATTTGAGGTTTGGATTTTATTTGTAAGTACACATTCAGCATTTGTAAGCGCGAACTACACTTGTTGGTTTGTGGGCTTACATCTGAGAGCTTTAAATGAATATATCCTTGCAACTTAGATTATAGATTATAGATTATAGGTTGGTGTGAAGCCGGTCCCCTTACCCGTAAAAATAAATAGGTCCAGAATCGCCTCATTCAACAGCCCTTCGGAGATAATGCAGGTAAGAATGTATAGCTAACGTTATTTTATGACCTTTCAGTAAATTATCTTAAAAATCACATTTTGCACAATCTGAGCTAAGAAAAAAAACCTTAAACACGATAATGTGAGAGTTGTTTTAAATGTTTGCAAAATCAATTTCCAGTTTTCATTAGACACATTGGTTCAGTACACACACAAACATTGCTCATGTTAAAGTCCCTCGGATGGACATAAGACACACAAGCACTAAGGGGACCAATTGCCGGAATATAACTCAACACGAGAAAATACAAGCGGGGCGCGTTATTCATTTTTATTACTCACGTAGTCAGCTGTTTTAAATTGTAAACGTTTTTCCTTTAACATAAATATTTGTATATGTTACTGTGTCGCCATTTCCCTAAAAGAGCTTCACATTCTTATATTGTTTATTTTCCTTATATTTCCTCTTTGTACCTACTGTTTTAAATTCAACTCGCCAATTTTAGGTTAGGTTCCTGAAACTTTATTTTTTTAGTTTAAGGGATTGTGTATTGTCATTGTGATGATTCATTTCAAATTTGATAAAATAAAACACAAAGTTTTTCTTCACTAGTTGATTTATTTCCTACATTATCAACAAGACGTTAGTTATCCTGTTAATCTCATCTTAATCTAAATCTAAGCTGCAAATATATGTATCATTTGAGATTCATATTAAATGCATTCCCACAAGCAGACACGCATAATTTCGCGCTCACACATGCCGCATGTGGACTTACAGTATAAAAAACCCAATCTCAAATGAACATAAGCCCTGTAACTCTTGCCGACCTTCCCTGAAACAGGGGTGATATTGGCAAAGTGAACCATTTTTTACAGGATGGGTAGTCAGCCTCATACCGATGTGATAACATCGAAAGCGCTCGAAGAAGTTTTATTTTTACTTTATTGTTTTCATTATGCCTTGAATGTTCCAGGATGTGGTGGGCTGACAACGTCGAGGCTTTTGTTTTTGACGTAAGGAGACTAATGTAGATAAGCAGTACAAGACAGAGAGTCCTGGAAGATGGTAGTGAGGGAGGCCCTGATCCTTCTAGGCTTGTGAGTCGAAGAAAGTAAAGTAATTAATTTGTATTTCTATAATAATTTGATTTATAAATCTTACTTTCAAACATATATGAACAATTTAGTATCCTCTTGATAATGACGTAAATAAGTCGAAAGTACTTGAGGTGGAAATAAATACTCAATTTGTGAAAATAAAACTCTGTGTTTTTTATAATTTTTTATAATTATTTATATATGAACATTTAATATTTAGATTTTGTAGGGTTTATGTATTCACGCAGTGAAAATTCATTTTATTTAAAATAAAATTATTTTTTCTTAAACGTAGTTTAATTGAGTATTGACGGTCAAAAGTGCTCGAGATATAAAATAGTATTGTGAAAATTAAACTACGTTTAAGAAAAAATAATTTTATTTTAATTTAATATTTATATTTACGTATGAAATTCGCCGGCAGGGATACTAGTTTGACGCTACAGACATCTTAGTACCTTTTTATGGCAGGAATAAGGATTGTTCTCGAATCACTGAGCACTGGCACATGCAAGATCTTACTAAAATACTTAAGCAATCTCAACCAATACAAATACTTATTTTATAAATGTTGGTATGAGGCTGACCCCCCGTGCTGTAAAAATCGGTTCACTTTTGCCAATGCCACCCCGGTTTCAAGAAAAAGCGGCAGGAGTTGCAAGGTTTATGAACATGTGAGGTTTTGTTTATTTGCAGAAGGTATAGGCGCGACCCTACATGTGCCTGTCTGTGGGCATGCATTTAATATGAGCCTTAAATGTTAACATATCTCTCCAGCTTAGATTATAGATTATAGATAGATAAATAATTATTTCAGTACCTACATCAAAGACTTCACAGGTTCACACATACACAAAACACATAATCACACATTCGCAACGATACAATATACATTTTCAAGCATTTAGTTCATAAACCTTTTTCCTGATAAAAAGTATTTTTACCTGATTCCTTTTTTGTTAAAATGTGGTACGGAATAATTCACATAATTGAAATGAATCCCACATCTCTATAGAAAAGCATGAACCTCCCTCGTTTTGATTTATCTTTTCATCCTAATCCCTTTTTTGTATTAACTGAATGTGAAAGCAAACGCCGGCAATACTAAACACTCAGTCATTTCGGGCACAAAAGACAAATTGGGATATCTTGCCTTCGCAAAATCCCGACTAGGCAAGTTGTCCCTAAAAGAGACCTTCAGTGAGACTAAGGGGCCCTGAAAAAGGCCTCTAAAGGTCCCGAAGAAAACGAGAAAAGGTCCGGCAGAGTGACGTCAACGAGACGGAAAAATTGCTGGAACGTTTAAATGTTTCGTAATTTATTTTATGTCCTTTGCGTGGAGGGTTGAGGAAGGCTTTCTATTCAGACCAGGATTGTAAAAAAGGACAGTCAATTATTTTTATCAAGTAGAAGTTGAATAATCTATTCTAGAATTGAGAATGAGTATTCTTTAGAAACAAATGTAGTAAAAAAAAGGGTTCAAATAAACACAGTTTTTTCTTTTTGTAAGTTATCATGACTAGGTGGATGTCTCTTTTTTTCTTTTTTTCTTTCATATATTAAGAAATTGAATTAAAATCTAAATGTGAAAGTATGTTTAATTTAAAACAAATAACTTAATTTTTTTTTCATCGATTTCGAATGACCCGTTTCAATTTTATGTCGTAATTCAGAGACTTTTTTAGTCTCTTTTTCATATGCTTAATAATATTTGTTACATTTTTGTCTGCATTTTTTACTTATTTCTATGTTTTGAATTCTACCCATATATTCTACCTAATAGTGTTTCTCTGGTAATGTATTGTTATTATGGATTTTTTTGTTCCAGGTTTTGACCGTGGTCCATATTTTTGCTTGTTTCTTCTTTTTTTATTTTTCTTCTTTCTAGATCTTTCTTGAAGACTTCTTCGATCTAGAAAGAAGAAAAAGAATAAAACAAGCAAAAATATGGACCACGGTCAAAACCCGGAACAAAAAAAATCAAGCATCTGAATCCGGCCGTGAAAGCCTAAAAACAATGTATTGTAATGATGATGATGATGATGATGTCTCCATCCTTCCGGGCTTGTAGACCATGTTCAATAATTGGTCAACATGGTCTACAAGCCCGGAAGGATGGAGACATCATCATCATCATCATCATCATCTGAAGCCGACCATGAAAGCCTAAAAACACTTATAATGTATTGTAATGTTTAAATTTTCTACCTCTAATTCACAGTTCTTAACTCCTTGCGCACTGCACTGCCCCTGTCAGATCAGTCTCTGCTGTGGTCAGATTTGTCCTGAACACCGTATGGCACTTCCAGATTTGATTTTGTTAAATGAATTCCAACAGCAAGAGAGGTCCTCTAGTTAGAATTAATGAAACTGGAGGACATCTGTTAAAAGGGGTTTGAATTTTGTGTCTTGAATTGTTTTAACCTTTTTTTGCTTGGTAAAAGCCAGACCAAAATAAGATAAAATGTCATTGTAACGCAACTCACAGGCAATGCAAATAAACGGTACATTTAGAGCAATTCTTTACCGCGGTGTCTGCGAAGGAGGCGTGTGGAACCTATTCATTTTTACAGGTAAGGGCCAGCGTTACAGGTAAACGGTCTCCTGATTAGGCTTTTTCATATTGCTAATGAAAGTCGAGTAAACTTTGCCGGCATTTATAATCTATAATCTACGTTGCATGGATATATTAACATTCAAAGCTCATATTAAATGCATTCCCACAAACAAACACGTGTAAGTTCGCGCTTACAAATGCTGATGTGTACTTAAAAATGATATCCAAGCCTCAAATGAACATAAACCCTTCAACTTTTGCTGGCATTCCCTGAAACAGGGGTGACATTGGCAAAGTGAGCCATTTTTTACTATTGAATTTTTGGAATGAAAAAAAACAATATTTAGAAATGTATTTGCTTCTATTGCACGCGCCTGTGAGAAAGAAAGATCTCCTTTCAATATATGTTACACTGTAGTACAAAAAAGCTCCTTGCTAAAAAACACAAGCTGTAAAAATGAAGGGAACATAAAACCCACGACCTTGGCTCGTACATGTGCTGGTCTCCGCATCATATTCAAATGCCTGTTTCTGATGACGTCATCCCGCTCGGAGCATGAGAGGTCCCTTGGTGTGTGACCCAGGGTGAGGTGCGAGATAAAGAAACGTGATCCTCGTGAAGAGACGTGTGCTTTACTATGTACTTGTGCATTATAAAAAATACGTGAAACCTTTTACGCCAAGGGAATGTGAATAAAAAACCCTCCAAGTATTTTTTATTTTAGTAATAGGGCAAAAAAAGGTTTTTCATTGATTATAGAGTTTCCTTGACTTGTAGGTTGGTATAAGGCTCTCCGCCCATTCTGTAAAAAATGTTCACCCATGTTTCAGGGAAGGTCGGCAAAGGTTGCAGAGTTTATGTTCATTTAAGGTTTTTATTTTATTTTGTAAGTAGGTACACATGCAGCATTTGTAAGCTCGAGCTTAGACGTGTCTGTTTTTTTAATTATTTTCTTTCTTTCTTTTTTTTTCTTTTTTTTTGGCATCTCACCCTAAAGGATGTTACAGCCGCCTCACGACAGAAGCAAAAATTCAAGCGTCACCTCTGCGGCACTCTTCCAGGGTGACATCGACCCCCAAGACTTTAAAAAATTGGGAAATCTCCCGCACAGGATTCCTAAAAAAAATGCAAATATATACATGTCGGTGTTATGGCCGAGGGGTAGAGGCGCATGTTCGCCTAGCATATTTGGAACTGGATAACGTTGGTTCGAATCTTGCGTCTAGCCCACTTCGACCCTGGTTCAACAGATGCCGTTGCAAGCACACAAGCTTCTGCTTTTGCATGAAAACAACTGGCCAGGAAAAAAAGGTTGGTGGGTTGCATTCCTTTCCACAAATCTATTTTTTTATTTAAAAAAAAATAAAGAAATGAAGGCAACTTTACAGATGGTAACTTTGAAAGCTTTTTGAAGTCAAAAATTAGCTGTTTCGTTGGCTAAAATTCAGAAGGCATAATTGAGTAATTGATTTAGCCATTGGCAGTTAAACTCCCGATGAAATTATTTCATTTCCTCGCCGTGGAAACGTGCTTCTCTGTTCCAGCCGCACTTTTCCTGCAAATTGAATGGCTCTCCTCCTTTCATTCTCTCTCTCTTGTTCTTCCTTTCTTCCAATCGTCATTAACTAACCTTATTCGCCTCCGCCGCTCTCCGAGGGAAGAGACAAAAAAAGAACAGTGATCCAGAACAAGCGTACAAACCGAAAAAAATTGGGCTACTTTTTCCAATGGCAGCCTTTATTCCTTTGAACTAATAGATTAATAATAGGAGAGATTGTATGAAGAAAGTTATGACTCTGGATGAAATGAAAGAAGTATAATAAAAAAAATATAAGGATGATTTGTTTGGTGAGCGCTGTTTTTGTGTCTATCCCACCTCAAGAGCCCTCTGCGAGCTTGGTCGTCGCTGTAGAAAATGCGAATTCCCAAGCAAGACCCAGTCGCTGTAAGGCCGGATGGAACTTCATAACCCGGTCTTTGGTAAGGTATAAGATTTTTTTACACAGCGAAGAGCATATTTGTAAATAAAAATGTATTTTTTTGTGCTCCGCCGGGATTCGAACCCACAACCTTCCATTCGCGAGTCACAAGAGTTAACGACTAGACTAAGGGCCGGAAAATATGTAAGGACAGAAAGAAAAAGCGGTTGATCTGTAATGTTGGCGGCTAGGGCTAAGGTTTTTAGAATATGAATTTTGTAAGGATAAAAAAAAAACAGCTTTGTTTTCGATTACTTTAGTATATGTATTTTATACCACAACCGGTTTTGCAAACATTCGTTTGCATCGTCAGGTGGTTAAATTAATTATATCCTTTTAATGATGAACGATTACAAAGTTTATGCCTCTACAATCAATAAAATATGATATTTTTTAGTGTTGATCTGTTAACACAGTGAAAGCCCATTTTTATAAATATTTAAAAATATAAATGGTAAAACATTGTTTTAATTCACTTTATTTAAATAAAGTGAATTAAAACAATGTTTTACCATTTATATTTTTAAATATTTATAATAAAATATGAATTTTGTACTCGTATTTGTTTTGGTGTTTATATTGATTAATTCCTGATTGTAAAAATGTAATTAATTATTTATGTTCCTTAACTTATAGGTTGGTATGCGGCTGATCACCAATGCTGTAGAGAATGGTTCACTTTGCCAATGTCACCCCTGTTTCAGGGAAGGTCGGCAAGTGTTGCAGGGTGTGTGTTAATTCGAGATTGTTTTTTTTTATATTCTAAGTCCACATGCGGTATGTTTAAGCACAAACTTATACGTGTCTGCTTGTGGGAATGCACCTACCTATAAGTTAAGGAATACAAATAATACTTAAATGTATAAAAAACAATTTCCTTTTTTCACATCACTGAATCGATGGTATCTAAATCTAAAGTTGCAAAGATATATATCATTTGAGATTCATATTAAATGCAATCCCACAAGCAGACACATATAAGTTCGCACTAACACATGCCGCACGTGAGCCCTGCAACTCTTGCCGACCTTCCTTGAGACTTGGGTGACATTGGCAAAGTGAATCATTTTGTACAGTATGAGTACTAAGTAGTCATCCTCATACCAACCTATGTACTGTACTGTACTGGATCCTGCCGCCGTTCCACTAGGGGTGGCCGGTACCTCCGCAGATGCGCCTCCACTTTTTTCTGTCCTAACAAACCACTTTCATTTCCTCAATATTCATCACCTTCTTCATACATACTCTTCTCTTATTCTCACTCTCCATTCTTTCGCAATCTGACTAATAAATAAATATACCAAACAATTTCCCTTTTTCACATCACTGAACTGATGGTATCGCAATGTAAATGGGGTGCAATGTGTTGTTGATCACTGGCTCGGGTGGAGCGCGTCGGGGATCGTGAACATTCGGCACGTGATCCGGATTAGCAGTCCCAGCGCGCCGCTTAGTGCCCCATGAATAGAGGAATTACACGCCACCTCCTCCTCCCACCCACCCACCAGAGCCTCCTGCTCCTGGGTGTATGTGGGGGGTTGACAATAGATGGACTCGCAAACTGCCTCCTTAAGGAAGGTGTTCCTGTGTATCAATATGGATTCAAAATTGAAACTTTCTTGGTATAAGTTGAAATGATAAAGTTGTTGTGCAAAATTCGGTGACAAGTTAAGAAGGCACAGTGACAAAACGACAAATGACTCATGATAGAACAACACATGACAAAACATTAAAATGACAGGACATCACATGACAAAACATCATTATCCACACCCAATATGCGACACTTTCTCAAATCTCGACTCCTTCGGGGATAACGCGGTAACGAGTTCCTCTTTATGTGCAGCTTGGTTAGGATTTTTTTTCTCTTATAATGATAATCGTTAGCGTTAATTTTATTTATAAACTTTACCAATTAATACATCCATGAGCTCTCTTAGATTAGATGAGCTCCATTTTCTCATTAATTTCGGCAAAAATCCATACACAACAAAATTGCATGTATAAGATTTGTGTCGAGGCCTATGAAATCTTAAATTTCATAAAATAAAAGTAAACCATGTTTTCTCTTTTATAATGCTGTTAGGTTTTCTTATACTGAGGAAATTTAATTAAATTTCAAATGTCATCCATTTTGTCTTACGTAGCCCAAATTTTACATAATTCATGTATATACTGAGAATAATTTCATGAATTGTACACAAGTTTTTACTGAGTACAACATACACAGATGACAGCACGACCCGAGTCAGCGAAATTATACTGTCATCAGTGCATTTACATTTTATTTGACATCAGAATATATACGGAATCCCCTCTCCAGACTATTGCACGCCATTCAACAACCAAGCGTGATGTCTTTGAAGTATTTTTTTAATGCAGGTAAAGAGGATAACCCCATACCATTGATAAAATAGAGAAAAAGAGTAGAAACTAACTAAAAGCATTGATACATTCTATGGGGCACAGTTGTCCCCAGTCCTGTCAAACACAGCAGTGGTGTTGTCATAAAAAACATATTTCAGGGAAGTTCGGCAAAAGTTGCAGGGTTCATTTGAGGTTTGGATTTTAGTTTGTTAGCACACATGCAGCATTTGTAAGCGCGAAATTACAAGTGCAAGTTTGTGGCATGCATTAAATATGAATTTTAAATGTGAATATATCTCTTTGCAACTTTGATTATTATAGATTATAGAAATGTTTTATAGAAACGATCTTCCATTTACGAGTTAGTAGCGTTAACCACTTAACTACAGACTGTTGCAGTAAAAGGACAAAGCAAAGTCATAGGTATTTTCTTTAAGGTTCTATTAATTTTCCTCGGTGTGATTTGACGTGCAAGAATGTTGAATGTTGAGTGATGGTTTTTGAGAGGCATACCGCATAAGTATGAAAATATGCGCTCTGTGGTAGCTGAGAGTGTCGGCGCGAGATAAGGAACTACCGGCCTTGCAGAAAAGGCAATAAGGGATGAAATGCCCTGAAATAAAATCACACCAAGTGCCCGAGGGTGAGATGTGACCGTGGCGTGCCTCTGAAAGGCACATCGGTAGGGGAATATGAATTACTTAGGCGTTTCATGAGGAAACATGGACAAGTTATGGAAAATATCTTTTAGCTAAAGCATATATCATCTTAGATCAAAGTTGCAAGGTATGGTTATGTAGCAAGATGACCGATATTCTCTCTATTTTATCCACATTTCTTTTATATCGACATCATAAAAGTGTACACAGTGGGTTTTTTGGGGTTATGGACAGCAGATACAGCAGATTTACTGGTCCGTAGTCTAGTGGTTAACACTTCGGACTCGTGATTGGAAGGCTGTGGGTTCGAATACCGGTGAAGTAGAAAAAAATGTACCATTTTTATTGTCGGTGTTATAGCCGCGGGGATCAAGACAGGTTATTTGGAACCGGATAACGCTGGTTCGAATCCCGCGACGATAACTTCGACCCTAGTTCAACAGATGCCGTTGCATGCACACAAGCTTCTGCTTTCGCATGAAGACAACTGGCCAGGTAAAATAGGTTGGTGGATTGCATTCCTTTCCACAAATCTATTTTTCAAATACGCTCTTCGCTGGGTAGAAAAATTAATCTGTTTTTAACAAAAAACGATCACCATAGGTCCATCCAGCTTAACAATAATTTGGTCTTGCCTGAGAATTGGCGCTTTATACAGCGACGAGCAAACTTGAAGAAAGCTCTTGAGGTGTGATTCATACAAAAACAGCACTCATCAAATAAATCAGACTAGTATTATTATTTATTAACACTTAACACTTTTATTTATTAAGTTTGTGCTTAAATATACTGCATGTTTACACTACCTTCGTCTGCAGGACCCAATAAATACCCAAATTAAATGCAATTTATGATGCCTAGTATACAATTCGACAAAAACGGTGAATTGCATTCCTCTTCAAGTTTCACATAGGTTCTGTGAGCGACAAGAACAGAAAAATACTGTAATGGAAAAATGTACATTGTTGTTATTTTTGCAGTAAACTAACATGCACTCTAAAGCGTTGTAGGAACAAAGGACGAAATTTCCAACATATTTGTCGAAGGCAGGCCATTTAACCCAAGTATAAAAATATAAACGTTTAAGCAAAACTTGCACGTAATCAAAAACAGCGCCTCTAACAAGAATTTTACTTTCCATACATATTTTTTTCAGAACGTTATGGTGGAGTTTAAACGTACTTTTTTGTGCTTCGCTAACGTATGTGAAGTTTGAAGTAGGGGTGGTATGGATATCCGAAACCGTATAAATATATATCCGGTATAAAAGTTTCGGAAAATAATGTATATGGGCGGATTCTAAATAAAAACATGTTTTGGTTTTCGCTAGTTCGAGCCGACAGACTAGCAGCGCGTCACGTTCTTTTCCTTGTGTTTTTTTTAATAAGTCATAACTAATAAGTCAAGCAACAAAAGTAAGTTAAGCAACATTGGGCGCGGATAGTACTTGGATGGGTTACCGCTCAGGTACACCGCGTGTCGTTGGCATCTTGGACCGGTCCGTAGTCCAGTGGCTACACTTCGGACTCGTAAATGGAAGGTTGTGGATTCGGACCCTGGCGGAGCACAAAAAAATATACCATTGTTATTTTGAATGTGCTCTTCGCTGAGTTGAAAAATTCATAAACCTTTACCAAAGACCGGTCACTGAAAGGTCCATCCAACCTTACAGCAACTGGGTCTTGCTTGAGAATCTGCGCTTTCTACAGTGACGACCAAGCTCGCAGAGAGCTCTTGAGGTGTGATACACACAAAACAGCGCTCACCGAATAAATCATCCTAATATTATTATTATTAAGTCATTGTGGGACTACATTTCAGTTTAAACCATTGTAGATACAATTCAGTGAAAGGCTTACCTCATAAATGTAATATCCATAACCGAAGCAATCCAAAATCAGCGAATTATCCGAAATTACTTAATATCGATATCCGAAACCAAAATAATATTATTCCTATATCCGTATCCATATCCAAAATTTCTCATCCATAACATCCCTTGTATTAAGTACGCACATGGGCGATATTAAATGACGCCATTTTTAAAATGGAGGATAAACACATTTTCAGTTAAAGGTTCTACCGGCACGGGCAGTGAACAAAAGACAGAAGCTTGTACAAACAAGGAGACATTGATATCTAACATCGATACTACGTTGAGTTCTACAGCCTTAAAAAAAACCTACCAGACCTGAAGCGCTATTCTGCTAAATGCCTTACAATTTGGATATCAATCCATGTCGGACCTGGCTAGCGCTTGCGAAAGAACTGTGGATAAAAATTCACAGTACACCTTATTTTTGGACACGAATCGCCATCTTTTCACCTTAAGGTCATAAGGAATTTATCAGAATAGCGCTTCGGACACTGACCAAACATCACTGAAACTCTCTAAGCATCTTTGAAAGGAAAAAAAATATCATATTTACGGACCAAAAAAGGACGAGAACATTTATGGCCAAGAAAAAGTATACGGCTTGTACCAAGACTTTGATGTTGTCCGGTACATAAAAGTTAGTGGATTTCATTGGTTGGGTCACATCCAGCGCATGGAACAACCAGCCTGGATATCCTTCGGATGTGTGATGTCACCCATAGACAATAAAAATCGATTTCAAGCTATTCGAATTCTGAGGAAACATTTGAAAAAGGCGTAAAGATACACCGCATCATTCAGCCGCATTGACTCCAAATCTGACCACCAGAGGCGCTAGTCTCTCATTCATACAAACTTTTTATTCTGTCAAATCTTTTGGACGTTGTATCCTATACACACTTATGACAAAAAAACCTTGATTTTTTTTATTACGGCGAGTATATTCAGTTCCTCGACCGGTTTTGCAAACAATCCCTTTGCATCTTCAGGTGGCTAAAGATTTATTAGCTTAAAAATTATTTAGCCACCTGAGGATGCATTCCTCTTCATTAAAAATATGAAATTATTTGTTCCATCTTTTCCTACGAGTATGAAATTTTCTATGGATGACGTCACATAACTGAGAGATATTTTGAAAGTGAGGACCTCATTGTCCTCTTCTGAACGCGCTCTTAAACGAAAAATTCCTCCTTGTCTCGCACATGATTTTTAACGCGAATATAAATTTCCCCTTTGTTATCGTCTATGCTGCACCATTAATGTATGGGATGGGCGCATTATGGGAGAGAAACTTATACTGCCATATTAAAATATCACAGGCCATCTACCAGACAAGATATAGGTATAATGTTCAAATCCCAATTTAAAAATATATAAATCAATTTTATAGCTTTTCCAATGTGTATATTTCTTAGGCTAGGTTTTTCAAGTCTTGTAAAGTAAGCTAAAATGTCATTTTAGTTATTTTTTTTGTAATATTGAACTCAACGAATTTATCATGTAAATATTTAGTTAGTAATATAACGATTTTCAAAATGGCGTCATCTTTACCAACAGCTCTTTTTTGTGATTTTTGGAGCTTTCTCGGGAGCGGGTAAACCCGAAGTGGTTGGCGTAAGGCCGGCCCTGTTAGGTTGCACACGCCACATGCAACCTCTTGGAGACAACGCGGTAAAAAGATGCACTATATGTACAGCTTAGTTGAGATTTCTATAGCCAAAATAAATAAGTAAAAAGTGGAATTTGAAAATTTATTTTAAAAAAGCTCTGTGATATACGAACCCTTTGAATTTTTCATTATTGTCCAAATGGCAGTCCCTGAATTTTCAAAATATTTTTTACAGCCATACATTTTCCAGTCCATATATAAGCTCTTGTTTATCCAGTACCCCAAGTACAGAACTTTACGTTAAAATCAATGATACCGTTTATCCAAAAAACGTATGAAAACTTTACATCACCTTTGGGGAGAATTTAAATTTCCGTATCTTTTTTGGAAACACTTTTGTAGAGTTTACTCGTCAAGCTTTATACATCGGTCACAACCAAAGTGTGTTCACCAGGTTTAAAGACTGATATGGCAAGGCAATATATTTGTACAGCGACCTGACATTGTTCGAGAGATAACTCTTGGACATCAAAGTACGCCTGAAATGTTTCTTAGGTTGTCTGTGGGCTCTTTTTAAGTTTTTAACACACATAAGGTAGTAAAAGGACATTGTTTCTTCTGGAACTGGGTCAAAATACTATTTGTTGTGTTGTTCTTGATCTGGAGAATAAAAATAGGCAGTGAAAGGAATTTAGGTTCAGCAATAAGAATATAACGGTGTTGACATGATCACTTAGCCAAAACTTTGACAACAGAGAGCGATCTAATCAACCCCAATCGTTGGTATAAGGCTGGTCACGCATACTATAAAAGTTGGTTCACTTTTGCTTATGTAAACCCTGTTTTGGTGTTTATTTCTTGCCACGAAATCATCTATTTATGTCAATAATCAAAGTCACCAAGTTATATTTAAATTTAAGAATGATATTTAATGCATGCTCACAAGCAGACACGTGTAAGCTTGTAATATAACGGTAACTCGTTCCATAAGCGGTCAGTTTGGCAAAGGAATGGGTCGTGAAAACACCAAGTTCTCATAGTTTTGATATCAACTGCAAAGGGTGAATGTGAACCGTACTACGATTTGCCCTTGTTGTGAAGAGAGGAGGAGGTATAAGTGAAGATATATCATCAGAACAGATACCATTATAGTAGAAGAGTATAATAGAAGAGACTGATCATTCCAACTTTGATATACCAGACCAGATTTCACTGTTGTTCTCAATAATTGGACGGATTTGGGATTTATACATATGCGTAGTCAGTAGTTGGGCTGAAGTAAAAAATCGTAGATAACGCCCAGTCACCAGAAGGCCGAAGTAGTTTGAGATGCGATGGCATCTTGATATTTCAGCTCTGATGAAAGAGAAAGCTGGGGCACATTCAGCGAATGGACCATCGGAGCCTGGAGAAGACGATTGTGATGACGAACCCGGACAGTGGGAAGACCACGTTCAAGATGGCTGGATGGAGTGGTGGCGGATTGCCGTGCAGTGGGAATGTGGGACTGGAGGAGGAAGACGTTGGATAGACAGCGCTGGCAGCGGTTGCTGAGGGAGGCCAAGACCCACCCCGGGTTGTCGTGCCAATGATGATGATGATGACGATGAAAGAGAAACAACGAGAAGATGTGAACCGTTTTTACAGCATGGGTGGTCAGTCTCATACCAACCTACAAGTCAAGAAAACCCCCTAGTAAGTAACTGGAATGAATGAATTTGCTTAGTTGCGTTTATCAGATCTGTCTTTACACTTTGTAAGCACACCATAAGTACATATTTCAACTCCTGTGTTTGGTATTCCTGAAAACTGTTGACTTCTGCAACAAACGCTTTAAATATTAAGCTCGCACTGGAAATCCCTTCACAAGAGAGACGTTTTCCCCGAGAATAATGAATGCGTGCTGGGCAGGCCACGTTACGAGTATAGCCGCAATGCGACGCTTTACAGCTCCGTCAATAATAGATTATCTTAAGTGAAGATCCTGATGAAAAAAACCGGTTGATTAACGAGGAGATGATATACAAGTTAAACTAGAGTTGCTCAAAATTTTGTTTGGCACCACCCCCTGAAAGTTACAATATAAAGGAGTGGTCAGTCAACGTGGCACATCTGCTACGCCGATGATGCTGCAATTGTGGCAGAGTCTGACAATGATCTTAAAGTGGCAATGAGTTTGAAGGCAACCTTTAAAATAAATTGTACTAGATCTACCTGCCAGCAAAGAAGTACGACATGACCATCTCCATGACCCATGTTGTTCATCTGCAGTCATCGTGCAGAGAGAGAGTGTCTCCTGAAGACGTTAACTACGTCGCTAACAAAACGTCGAGAATAATGTAGGTTCTCTCATAACAGTTTGTCTAATATATTTTTACTGTGTATTTATTATAATTGCAAATAGGCTACTGTTTTGCTACTTGTTCCTTTTTTCTGCTTTTAAAAAGTCCATATATGTTTTATTTTATTTTTGACTTAGTTTTAATGCAATTTATTATTTTTTTCTTTGGTTTTTTCTATGCTATTATGTCTCATATTTTTATATAGTATTTTCTTCATAAATAAATAAAAAATGTTAAAAAGAAAAATGTTTGTTTCCATATCACTTCTTTAATATATCCATTAAAAAAGTCACAAACATATTTTGTCATTTTTCAAAATGCATGCCCACAAACAGACTCGTCTAAGTTCGCGCTTACATATGCTGTATAACGTCATTTAACAAACTAAAAAACAAATCTCGAATGAACAATAACTCCGCAAGTTTTCAGTTAAAGATAACAAAGAGTAATAAATAAACAGATCGCGTACCCCAGTTTGATGAACCATAATTTCAACTATTGTTTGGTGTACACTGAGGTTTTAGATCTGGCTTGAGTAAGCCTTATTGATGGCTACAGTGACATGTTCCAATTAGTCATTTCACTAGGTACCAGATGAAGCGATTTCTGTCACGTCCTCCAACTTGCCTCTAGAGACTATCGAGTCTCCGCTTTTAGGCCTCTCAGGAAAGTAAGGAGTTCTGACTTTGAGAAGTCGCACCTGCTTTCTGTGCCATTAGGTCTGATTAAGTTTTGAAACTAAATAATCTGTACTACTATGTATAAGGCTTTGGTGACCGGTCTACAATAATGACAAATGAATTTTCAACACAGCGAAGAGCATATTTTGAAATCAATTTCTGTGTGAATTGAACCAACTGCCAACTGATAATAAGTCTGAAATGTTAGCCATAAGAGTAAGAACTTGTAATACTTAATTTAAAGATATATTTCTGAACATTAAAGATTCGTATTGAATGCATGCGCACAAGCAGACACGTGAATCTAAAGTATAAGTTGATTCATACTACATGCATTCCCATAAGAAGACACGTATAAGTTCGCGCTTTCATGTGGACTTCCAACATAAAAACCCAATGTCATATGAACATAAGCCCTGCAACTCTTGTCGACCTTCCCTGAAACAGGGGTAACATGTGCAAAGTGAACTATCGATTAGTCAAGAAAAGTTTTTTTTCTGTCCAGTCAGTAGCTTAGTTCGCTTGCGTTTAATTTCAAGCGCCTAAGGTTCATCTAAGTTAAAAGAATAATAGTGTAAGAGCCGGCCGCACGAAACCTTACCTCATTTCTACCAGGCAGAGACTAGTAAGAGATGATGCTCCACATTGATTACCTGCTTTTAGCACAAAAATTAATATTCCAAACCTGGAGCGTTTTGAATGCGGCCATTTTTTTGTAAATTATAAAAAACGATCTTTTGAAGTTAGTTGTATGAGCTATGGAAATAAAGTAAAAAAATATTATACTACATACATTACTTGTAATAAGAGGATAAACATACTACAAATTTGTATTTCCAACCCTTCTTGTTCAGGAGAAAGGGGGGTAAAATGTTATTTTTTACAATATATTTTATAATTCAAAAACAAAAAATAAAATATGATATTTTTATACGTCAAATATAAGAACATAAATTTTTATACAATAATAATATCTTACATATTCTTGCTATCTGCTATAGTTTCAGAGAAAATAAATTTTGAAGTGAAATATTTTCCCAAAAACCGTTACGGCGTTTTCCGTTTTTTGGTCAAAATCCGGTTTGAACGCCTTAGTGTTTGATTGCAAAAATATATAAAAAATATCATTCCCTAGATGATTAAATTGCCTGTAAAACTGTATGTATATGAACTATTTTATTTTGAAAGGTTTGAACAGAATAGCGGTTAATCTTGTGGTAACATATTTTGCGTGATATTATGATGATAATATGAAATCATCATAATATTACGCATATACTCGTGCTAGATAGGTAGGTACTTATATACAACCATCAAAATATGTTACAAAAGTTAAACCGCTATAACATACAATCCTTTCACAATAAAATAGTAAGTATTCATAGAATTTTAAAGGAAATTTAATCTTCTAGGACCTAGGTGATGGTATTTTTTACAATTTTTTAAAATAAAATACTAAGGCGTTCAAACCGAATTTTGAACCAAAAACGGGAACTGCAGTAAAGTTTTTTGGAAAATGCTCTGAAACTACAGCAGATAGCAAGAATATGTAAGAAATCATTATTGTATAAAAAATTATGTTCTTATATTTGACGTAAAAAAATATCACATTTTCTTTTTTGTTTTTGAGTTATAAAATATATTGTAACAAATAACATTTTACCCTCTTTTCTCCTGAACAAGAAGGGTTGGAAATACAAATTTGTAGTATGTTTATCTTCTTATTACAAGTAATGTATGTAGTGACATACTTTTTTACTTTATTTCCATGGCCCATACAACTAACTTCAAAAGATCGTTTTTTATAATTTACAAAAAAATAGCCGCATTCAAAACGCTCCAGGTTTGGAATATTTTTTTTATGCAAAAAGCAGGTAATTAATATGGAGCATCACCTCTTACTAGTCTCTGCCTAGTAGTCGATGAGGTAGTTTGCACCATTTTTTGGGCCTCTTTGAAGAGGCCGCATCCAAAACGCTCCAGGATAGGAAAAGGCAGATCTGTGAAAAAATCATGTACTCGATGCAAACTACCAGCCTGACCATGTCTCTGCCTGGTAGTCGATGAGGTAAGGTTTCATACGTCTAGCTCTTAGACAAATAAATACCGAACCGACACTCTCGGCGGAGATCGGACCGTATCCAACGGCACGGAATGCAAGCATTTTACCAATTGAGCTATCAACTAGACTAACCTTCACATTTAAAAAGTATTCCGTCTCCTTAATTTAATTATTTTCCATATCCCTTAACCTTAACCCTCCCTTAACCTTCCATCTTCACTTCGAAGCGTATTTTTTAAGTTGTAGTTTTTCATATTTCCAGCCTCATCTTAATGGATATTACTCCCCCCCTATCCAGGTCTACCACCCTTGTCAGCCCCCTACCCTCACCTGTACACTGCTCCCTGCTCAGTGTCATGCCGCGAGAACCCATCTTGAGTATTCTCCGTACATTTTCGTGCCAGAGCATAATTTCACCCTCTAATCAACTTCTACCCGGCGAAGCGGACATCTTTTTTTATCCACGTCTCATCCCCGCGGATCTTTTCCTCCCATATCTTCTCCTGCCATATCTTTCTCTCTCATATCCATTCCCACACAGCTAGGGCTGCCATCTTGCAACGCAAATCAGCTAAGTTACATGTATAGTGTAACTTTTTGCCACGTTTTCCCGAAGGGGTTGCATATGGTGAGTGAATCTATTTTTACAGGTGAGAGTCCGGTCGATATTTCATTTGGTGGAGTGGTTCGAATCCCACCGAGGGTGTCAGAAATGATTTCCCGTTTCGGTGCTTATTTCGATAACTAAAATAAAATACCTGCAAGGCTTACTCAGCCTTCATAAGAAATGAGTAAAAGGCCCCTTGGGAGCTGGAAAACTCCCACTTCAATTGAAGTGGTTGGCGTAAGGCCGGCCACACGCCAACCCCTTCAGAGATAACGCGGCATGAAGTTACACTATATGTCTATATGCGTAGCTTAGTTGCGCTTGCGTTGCAATGGAAAATGATCTCAGCTGGGGTGGAAGTCTCGACGACCGTCTGTAGATCTTAGCGCACTATTTTGAAGATAGGACGGAATAAAACATGGCGTTACCTGAATAGCTTTTCGTTGTTCCATATAAAATATGAATCAGTTGTTAATAGTTAGACTTCAAATAGATACGGTAAGATCTATCGACACTCGTCGAGACTTCCACCCCTCGATGTGACAACCCTGTCCTCAGCCCAGCGACAGTTTTTCCTATCTGCCACTAATTGCAATTACTGAGAGGCGGGTGAAAGGAATATTATGAAATGTTTTAATCCCATTTGCGACGCGAGCGCGACCTTAATCCTAAAACAATCGCCCGCCAGAGATTAAATGAAACTGTTTATTATTAATTACTTTTTTTTATTTCAAACCCAGTCTCAAAACGTTTTAGTATTTCAATGAAAACTTTTTATGAGGATTTTGTTATTAAATACGAGAAAGGGATTTCAATTTTTTCAAGTTAAAATAGGTCACTTTTTTAATGTTCTATTAAAATTTGTTAATTTCAGCCACACGATTCTCGTTTAATTTATTTCTTAAAGTTTCAATCGATGTTATTCACACACTGAAAAACAATGGATTAACAGCCACCTAACGTGAATTTTCCATACAAAAGTATAATGATCCATGGATCATCTATGGATAAAATTTAATGTGAATAACCCTGAATGGAACTTTCAATTTCTTAGTTAACATCCAATATTGCAATAAAAAATATCATAATATTATTTTTATGGCTGGTCACATATTGCACTCACTGCATTACTATGATGGAATAAAATAGATTTATTATGATTTTTATTGAAACTCTATGAGCAGGTAGATGATTCTAGATTCACACACACCGTTTGTGGTTTCATTGTAGCAATAAAGTCGAGTGCAGCTACCTGTAGGTATAAAATATTTTTTCTTGTCTCTGTGCGAAAAACACAACATCATATTTTCATGTGCAAATCAGTTAAGTACATACGAGTTATATTAAATCTAATGCGGCAATGTAGGATTTTCCGTAAAAATAAATAAATGTATGGAAATTATGAGAAAATTATTTCTTATGTTACCATGTTTTATGGAAAATTACAATCATTACATAAAAAATCCTACATTTCCATATTTGGTTCTATGCAACTCATATGCAGGTGTCACATTACACAGTGCCCCGAGTATAAAATATTTGCTTAAACTCCCCTCGAGAGCGTAAATAAAAAATGTATGGAAGATAGGACAGCGATCCTAGTGAGTGATGTAGTTTTCATACATTTTTTAGATTTAAACGAATTTTTCAGATTGTTATACTCGGGATGCCGGTTTATATGAAAGAGCCCTTGTCACGACAATATGTTCATTGACAAAATATCCACGCGACCATTTATCCACGTGACAATTTATCCACGCGACAAAATGTCAACCGACATAATGTCCACCGACAAAACATCCACCGGCATAATGTCCACCCGACAAAATGTCCACTGGTATAATGTCCACCGACAAAATATCCACGCGACAATTTATCCACGTGACAATTTATCCACGCGACAAAATGTCAACCGACATAATGTCCACCGACATAATGTCCACCGACATAATGTCCACCGACATAATGTCCACCGACATAATGTCCACCGACATAATGTCCACCGACATAATGTCCACCGACAAAAAACATCCACCGGCATAATGTCTAATCTAATCTAATCTAAGCTGCAAAGATATTATATATCATTTAAGATTTATATTAAATGCATTTCCACAAGCAGACATGTATAATTTCGCGCTAACACATGCCGCATGTGGACCTACAATATAAAAACCCAATCTCAGATGAACATAAGCCCTGCAACTCTTGCCGTCCTTTCCTGAAACAGGGGTGACATTGGCAAAGTGAACCATTTTTTACATTATGGGTGGTCAGCCGCATACCAACCTATAAGTCATGTCCACCGACAAAATGTCCACTGACATAATTTCAATCGACAAAATGTACACCGGCATAATGCCCACCGACAAAATGTCCACGCTACGAATTTTCACCGACATAATGTCCACCGTCACAATGTCCATTGACTAAATGTCCACCGACATTATGTCCATCGACGTAATGTCCACCGACTAAATGTCCACCGACAAAATGTGCAGCGACAAAATGGGTGGACATTTTTACGGGTGGTTATTATGTCTAGTGGACATTTTGCCAGTGGACATTGTGTTGTAGGACATACTATCTATGGACATTAAGTCGTGGAACCATAAGAGCGTTCTTGATTCTCCCGGTATTCCTGGCAGAAGAGCTATAGCTGCAGGGCGGCGCGGTGCACACTGCACGTCCCAGCGCACTGCTGCAGCTGTGTCAAGAGACGTATTAAATAATTCTCCCTGTTCCCGAGAGAACAGGTATGTGGGTGTATCGACAAAGACTCAGCGCTTGCCTGGCGAAAATAGACTAGGGTAGAAAGAGTGGGATGATATTTATGCGATGCTGAAAGAATCTTCAATGCTTTATATTTTCTTCATTCGCGTAGAGTAATGCAATTCACAAACATATTTTTGCTTGGCCAGAATCATGTTTTAACTAAATAAATGTACTAATTGGTCAATTTATTTTATTTTAATGAATTATTAATTAATTATTACCAATAAGCGAGCAAACGTCACTCTTGTATGAGACTGCCGTCCTATGTATTTACCCAAGCAACCCAGCCTGGTGACGACACAATTTCGTCAATTTTAATTCACGTGCGGACCTCATTTTCGGTTTTAAATTCAAACATATAAAGAAAATACCGGCAAGGTATACTCAGCCTTTACGAGACATAAGAACACCGCTTTACCTATGAAAAAAAATAGGTTTAAAAAAAGTTCCGCTAATTTCAAACGTAATGACGCTTACGTCAGTTAAAATGGGGTCAACATTATCGTCAATAAATAGAAAATGGCGGGACTCAAACCGGCGCTAATTTCAAAAACGCCAATTCGACTCAACCAAAGCCTTGTCTGTTTGACCATAGTGCCTTCTAAGCATATCCATCTAATCTAATCTAATCTAAGCTGCAAAGACATAATTATTTTAATTTAAACTTCATATTAAATGCATTCACACGTGTAAATTTTCGCTTACAAATGCTGCATAGGTATTTACTTACAATGCTAAAACCAAACCTCAAATCAACATGAGCCCAGCAACTTTTGCCGTCCTTCCCTGCAACAGGGGTAACATTGGCAAAGTGAACCACTTTTTACAACATGGTTGGTAAGCCTCATGCCAACCTATAAGTCAACGGATTCATAAGCCACAGTTTCTTGACTTATAGGTTGGTATGAGGCTGACCACCCGTGCTGTACAAATGGTTCCCTTTGCCAATGTCACACCTGTCTCAGGGAAGGACGGCAAGAGTTGCAGGGTGTATGTCCATTTGAGATTTGGTTTTTATGTTGTAGGTTCACATGCGGCATGTGCAAGCGCGAACTTGTAGGTACGTGTCTGGTTGAGAAAATGCATGGAATCTCCAATGTAACATATTTTCTTGATTTGTGTAGAGCAGGCCTGGCCAACCCAAATTGCACCCCGGGCCGCATTGATGGCCTAAAATTTCCCCAAGGGCCACACATACAAACATTTTACAAAAAAAAATTATATAAAAAAACGAAACCACAACCAGATGTGAAAAGAAAACACGCATTGAACCAACAACAAAAAATGTATTTATGTAGTAAACAACATAAAAAAAATTCAACAATAGAAAAATATTTTAACAGTGAAAATTATTAATTAACCCTTAACTTCATAGAGGAAAAAATTCTTAATTTTTCATTTCAAAACAATATTACAAATAAAACCAATTATCAGGGACTTCTCCTTTCAGTGCAAGATTTGAGATTCTTTTCGCTTACTTAATTTTTCTAAATCTAGGTATTTCAATATTTGAAGTTACACACCTTAACTGGTTTTCCAGATTTACGTCTGTTATAGACGCCCTATTTATATTTTTGTTATATTTCATTTTTATTTTTCATCACACATGACCGCGGGCCGCACGTAAAGGCGCCGCGGGTTGGCCAGGCCTGGTGTAGAGTAATGCAATTCACAAACATTTTTTTGCTTGGCCAGAATCATGTATTAAAAATCTTCTATAAATCTATAATATAGGTTGCAAGGATATAGTCATTTAAAGTTCTCAAATGCATGCCCACAAACAAACACGTGTAGTTCACGCTTACAAATGCTGAATGTGTACTTACAAATAAAATCCAAACCACAATGAACATAAGCCCTACAACTTTTGCCGACCTTCTCTGACACAGGGGTGACAAGCTTCTGCTTTCACATGAAGACAACTGGCCAGGCAAAATAGGTTGGTGGAATGCATTTCTTTTTATAAATTAAAAAAAAAAAAAAAAAAAAAAAAAAAAAAAAAAAAAAACATATCTTTGCAACTTAGATTAGATTAGATCAGATTATGCTGCGCAATATATATTTTTTAATATTCATACCTTATGTTTTTATTTCTGACTACAAAAGCTAACAGTTATAATATTTCTCAATGTTCATGTTAACCTTTTGTATCCAGCGTTTTAGCACAACTATTTACCTACCTTGGAATTGAATCACGTCGAGTAGACAGACTGTGCCAAGAGACCAAAAGAGCTTGCTCAGTAGACCAGTCAGCAGAACAGTCAGCAGACTAGACTTACTAATTCATAGACGAAAACTGGACCACTAATTCAATCCTGGAAGAGTTTTATAGCTTTTTTTTCATGGAAGCATTGTGATGAATTTTAAATGTACTGCAATACGTAGACATCTAGCGTGGGATGGGTGAAACTTTTTTTACTTTTTGATGCAAGCTGAAGTCAAAATTCAGTTAAACATATTTTGTTGGTCAATTGTATTTTTTACTTTTACAGTTTATCTCACTTATTCTGCCGTACGAACTTTGAGTTTGTGTGTACATGCACCTAGGCACGTAACTTGCTGGTCTGCGTAACTGGGATAGTGTCGACCAGTAAAATGATGAAATGGATAATTGTAGACTGCTCTAGAACAATCCAATTTAGAATAATCTGGAATATACGAGAAACGTCCATATGAACTGTCTAAATTAATTATGCTTTATACTAGAGGTACGTTTATGGTGTAAAAAACAGCTTACTTGTTTTGTCTTTATATTTTTTTATATATTTGTAATCAGAAAGATTGTGAAAAGGGGGGCTTGTACAATTTCAGAATGTTTTACTGTCATTTTAATCGGCCATACTCTTCCTCTACTTTATTCTTTTCTTCAGTTACCACTTTCATTAAACATTGGCAATTATCATAACAATTTTTACTTTATATGCCGCAGCTCTGAATAAGAATCTATGACAATATTTGGTTAAAAAACAGAGAAGGTAAATGTTTGAAATTCGCTGACAGGAGTTTTGAGATAGTTGGGCCAGTCTACATGTCGACCTGCGAATGCATCAACCCTCCGCCACTTTCAGAGGATGACTAAAGAAAATACTGCATACAAAGAGCCATGGTGCCTTTGAGATGGTCATGGACCATTAAACAACGCCGCAGGAAAGATTTCATTCAGTATCGTCATCATATTTTTATGATTTTACAGGGTTCAATTTAATAACAATTGTGGTTATTTAATTTGCACAATTTGTTTTAAGATGCGGTTCACATACGGTACGTACACAGAATTGTGTTTGAACTGCATAGCTCAGCAGTTTAGATACAAGTCTGATTACAAAGCATCTCGGTCTCTATTTATAGGTAAGAATAAGAATAATTCTCGAAACATTGCGAGAGCTTGCCAGAACATTATTCTTAGAATATTCAAGTAAACACTCACACAATATCATAAGTGCATAACATCTAGAGACTTCACATACCTTATTAGAGACACTAACACAGACAAGCAAAAATACACAATTACACATTCGCAGCAATATTAATTTGACTTTATGAAAACCAACGCGTGTAACGCGAACTTACACGAGGTTTGCTTGTGACCTTACATTTATTATGAATATCAAATATTAATATAACTTTGCAGCTTAGATTGCAACGGTGTTATTCTCATTGAGCAAAGTCATGGCGCACTGTAGCTTACAGAAAATTTTCCTTACAAAAGAACAATGATCCGTAGATCAGTTATGGATCAAATATTTTATGAATAGCACTGTAAATACGCAAATGTACGAGTATATACCTAAATACAAGATTATTTGAATGGTTTAGTTATCTCGAAGGAAATTTTATCAATTTATATTTTTCGATTAGGGAATTGGGACCGGGTATCGGCAGTAAGCCTCCATAATATTATGAGAATTTGATAGAAAATACATACACAAGTATCATTTAATATGTAGATTGTATTAAAATAAATAAGAAAATATTCATGTAAAAATACTTGTTTCCAAGTATATTTTCCGTGAGGTACATAAAATAAATATTGATGTTTCTGGATATATCGAGTAGGTATTTAATTGTAAATATATATTAAGATATATTTACAATTAATTAAAATATATTTTTTTTTTTTAAGGAATCCTGTGCGGGAGGCTCCTCAATTCTTGAGAGTCTTGGGGTCTATGTCACCCTGGAAGGATGCCGCAGAGGTGTTGCTTGAGTTCTTGGTTCTGTCGTGAGGCGCTGCAAGGAAGTGGTGATTGGTGTTGGTTTTGAATAAAACCGGATTGAATTGGGAAGAGAACACAGATACTGGTAGACCATTCCATAAACGGGCAGTTTGGCAAAGGAATGAGTCATGAAAAGCCAAGTTCTCATAGTTTTGAGATCGACTGCAAAGGGATGAATGAAAGTCGTACTACGAGTTTCCCTTTCTGAAATGCGAGGGGGAGGGATTAATGAATGGAGCTCATTAGAACAAGCTCCGCGGTAATATCGATAAAAAGACTGAGCATTACAACTTTTCTTCTGTGCTGGAGCGGCTGCAGATCGGATGTCAGAGAAGGATCATTGATCAACCTCACTGCCCTCCTTTGCACAGAATCAAGTTGGTCACTCAACTTCTTGGACATACCACACCAGAGATGGCTGCCATACTCGATAATGGGGCGGATTTGGGATTTATACAGAGTCAATAACTGGGCTGAAGTAAAAAACCTACGGGCTCTGTATACTCTGCCGAGTCGCCGGAAAGCGGAAGTTGTGCAAGACTCAATAGCATCATGATATTTTAACTCTGATGACAGAGAAACACCAAGAAGATTTAAGTGTTCATGGTTAGAGAGGGAGACATTGTTGAAAGTTGGGAGATAGTTGTTTGGAATCCTCTTTAAGGATATCAGACATGCTTGAGACTTTTTGATGTTGAACTCTACAAGGTTGTCAGTGCCCCAACGGCTGACAGCCCTGAGATCTGTATTAATCTTTGAAGCTGATTCAATACATACTCTAAATAGCTATTATTCTTTTATAGTGTTAAAAATATATATAAATAAAAAAATCTCAGGCATGTGTGTTGCTTTTTTCACTAAAATATATAATTAAAAAGATTATACCCGAATAACTATAAAAAAAATTGCCACTGATATTTTTATACGTACATAAACAATATGAGTCTTTTTTTTTATGGGTGATATTTTAGAGGTGAGTTATTTCTGGTCAATTAAAGGTTCTGCATATATTTCTCTTCCGAAAAGATTTTTGAAAATGTGGATAGTTTTTGAGAAATTATGACAAAAAAACTAATTAATTGATCACAATTTCTTGAAAACAGTTTTCCAAAAATAAAATGTAAAAGGCTAGGAAGAAGGAGAACACTTTTCAAAGGCTCTGACCACCCCAAGAGAAATAACAACAGAGCTGCAGCTACGGAAAAGGATGTTAAGCTAACAGTTCCTCTTTGTTTGAGATACATGCAGAATATCATCCCTTGACTTTGCAGAGAAAGATTTTTTCGTAAAGAATTTTCCCTCTTTGCAAAGCGCCACAAAGGAGCATATTCCTGTAGATATGTCTTTTACCTTTTATAGACCAAGCACTTCGCGGATCACTACCCCAAGTACTACAAAGACTCCGTGAAAACTCAACCGTAGCGTTTCAACAGAAAATGTTCGGAAACTAAAACGTCCACGTAAGGTGCTACTTTTTTTTTGGTATTTTTTTCGATTTAGTTTAGATGTTATATCTCTACTTGGAGTGTAGAAAGGAAATTTGTAAATTGTATGCAAACATGTACTCGTTATGGAGTTGCTTTTGGAAAATTACATACTCGTGTGTACGTACCGGTCCTTAGTGTAGTGGTTAACACTTCTGACTCGTAAATGGCAGGTTGTGCGTTCGAATCCTGGCGGAGCACAAAAATAATATCATTTATATTTTCAAATTGCTCTTCGCTGGGTAAAAAAATCACATATTAAAGACCGGTAACTAAAGGTCCATCCAACCTTACAGCAACTGGGTCTGGCTTGAGAATTGACACTTTTTACAATGATGACCAAGCTCGCAGAGAGCTCTTGAGGTGTGATACACACAAAAACAGCGCTCACCAAATAAATCATCCCAATATTATTATTGTACGTAGGTACATACAGGTCAGAATGCCAAGCATGTAAGAATATAATCATCTAATCTAAGTTGCAAAAAGATGTATTATTAACATTTAAAATTCATATTAAATGCATACCCACAAACAGACCAGACACGTGTTAGTTCGCATTTACAACTTAATAATAATAATAATACAATATTTTTATAGCGCCTTTTCATGACTTTTGGTCATCCCAAAGGCGCTTGCTCATATGAGCGCGCGAACAGGTGAGTCTTCAACCCCTTTCTAAAAGTACTCTCCAGATCCATTTCGCGCAGGTCATCTGGGAGGCCGTTCCATATCGTTGGAGCAGCCACCTTGAAGGCTCGATCTCCAAAAACGGTCTTCTTTTTCCTTCTTGGAAACTCTATCCGACTGCGACATGATGCTGCTGATCGCAGTGTTGCTGTTCTGCTGCTTGTGGTGGCTGGAGTTATCATATCCTTTAAATATTTCGGTGCGGTCCCACGCAGGCTCTTGAAGACCAGCAACCCTATCTTATACTGGACCCGTTCATGAATCTTGAGCCAGTGAAGAGACTTCAGGTGCGGCGTAATATGGCAAAACTTTGAGGCACCATGTATAAGTCTGGCCGCGGCATTCAGTACAGACTGGAGTCTCTTCAGCTGGCTCTGGGGCTGTCCGGCATATACGCCATTGCAGTAGTCGATTTTCGACAGCACGAAGGCATTGACAACAGTTTTTAAGGCCTTTGTTGTCAGATTTCTTCTGATTGCTCTAATTTGTCGGAGAGCGAAGAAACTTGCTGCATGTGTACCTACAAGTTAAAATCCATACCTCAAATTAATATACACCCTGCAGCTTTGCAGACCTTTCCTAAAACTGGGGTGACATTGGAATAGCGAATCATTTTTTACAATATGTATGATCAGCCTCATACCAATATTCTCATCAATCTCAACGTTCAATCCAAAATTTCTGCGTATGGTTCCGTACGATTTATTAAAATGGGTTATAGATTTTGCAAAACTTAAAAAAATCTATTAGTGTTATTCACATACAACAAATCCATGACTCAACGTGAATTTTTCATACAAAAAAATGGTTATCTATAGTTCAGCTATAGCTCGAAAGTTTTGTGAGTAACACTGTACAAAATTAAATATCCTTTTACTTAAAAAAACACATCGTTTTTAAAAAATATATTGTTTCTTTAAAGGCCACTTTTTATTCAAGTTAACAAATGAGCAAGCCACTTGATACGAGTGGCTTGGCAAACTTTTGAGCAAACGTTTTGGGCGGAACGGCGATTTTTTCTTTCTCTCCATACATTTGTAGATTTGTTGGAATTTGTTCCTCAAATAAAACGGGACGCCTCTTTGGACCGCATACAAAAACAAACATAGATAGGAGCAAACTTTTTAAAACTCCAGTCCGACCGTCTTTTCATTTTTTTCCTTTTTCTTTTCTCGATCTTTTCTTGGGGAAGAGAGAAGGTTCCCAAATATTTTTGTACCTTTTAATTATTTTATTGTCCGTTTACCTCGTATAATTCTTTATTTTATTATTCGACTTAAAGGTTGGTATGAAGACGAGAATCAATACTGTAAAAATAAGTTCACTTTTCCGACGACACCCCTGTTTCCAGGGAAGGTTGACAAAAGTTGCAGGGCTTGCATTTTTATTTGGGGTTTTAGTCTACATGTGGCATGTTTAAGCGCTTACTTATACGTGTCTGGTTGTCAGAATCTATTTAATATGAATCTCAAATGTTATATATTTTTGCAACTTAGATTGTAGGTTATTATTAGCTTATTACCCTCGTATCACATGTAAAGCACGAATTTACACGTGTCGTGCATTGAATGTAAACTTAAAAGATAACATATCTTTGAAACTTCTATTAAAAATATCTATAATCTATAATCTATAATCTAAGTTGCAAGGATATATTCATTCAAAGCTCTCAGATGTATGCCCACAAACAAACACGTGTAGTTCGCGCTTACAAATGCTGATTGTGTACTTACAAATAAAATCCAAACCTCAAATGAACATAAGCCCTGCAACTCTTGCCGACATTCCCTGAAACAGGGGTGACATTGGCAAAGTGAACCATTTTTTACAGTATGGGTGGTCAGCCTCATACCAACCTATAAGTCAAGGAATACGAGTAATAAATAACATTTAAGTATAAGAAAACAACAAAACCTTAAAAATAAATCTATACGAAAAAAGTAAAAAATGTCTTATGCAAAAAATGTAGCAAGCCAATAAACCAACATTAAAAATCAGCATTGCAGATTAGCCGCCACTTCTTCCTGTCCTTGCATACTTCTTTCATTTCATCAAGAGTCATAACTTTTTTCATACAAGCTCTCCTTTTATTATGACTCTGGATATCCTATTCACTCGCTATTTCGAAAATTTGGTCCATCCATGCCTTTCTCGGTCTTCCTCTTCCACGACATCCATCTCATTCTTAATAATATCCTCAGATATAATCACACTAACTTAGTAAAACCTCTGAGGAAAAATCTAGAAAAGAACTAGAGTTTGCCAAAGAATATCTAGGATTTGAAGCGGCTCATGGATGTCTCCTCTTATAAGCAGCTCAAGAGGATGGCAACCAACAGAGACAGATGGCTATCACAACAAGGCACTGGCTTTACAAGATGATGGCAACCAACAGAGTCAGATGGCTGGCACAACGAGGCACTGCCTTTATTGTTTGCCATTATTACATTTGCATTTTTTTTTGCCTTTATTGCAAGAGAATGATGATTCTTTCACGGTCTCGCGTATCTGATGGTATCAACTCTCGTAGACCCCCATTTATACGTTTTTTAGATTTATTATTATTGGTTTTAAAGACCCCCAGCAGTCTGCGATGAGCCCCTGGGGGTCTACACAGACAGCTTTGAGGATCGCTGAGGCAGAGAGTAACTTGTTAGGGAAGACGTGATGGTCTCTTTAATTGTGTTAGATTTTTCAATGAGTGTTCACTTTAAAACTTTTAAATCCTCACGGTTCCATTTCCACAGACATTTTGAACGTTTTTTCAACAAAATGAGATTACACATGTTTTTATTCTTTTGTTAAAGATATTTGAACGCCTTTATGATTTTTTCAACAGTCAAAGATTGTTTTTTAATTTTTGTTATTCTTTCTACTCTCAAAAATCAATTCTCATACGAATCCATCTAAAATATATAATCTTTGATCTATGCTGCAAATGTATATTAACATTAAAACTTATATAAAATGCATGCCCACAAACAGACACGTCTAAGTTCGCGCTTACAAATACTGCATGTGTACTTACAAATTAAAATCAAAATGTCAGTGTTATGGCCGAGGGGGCCAAGTGAGCTGATCTTTCTAACGTGTTTGGAGTGGAACAGCGTTGGTTTGACCCCCGTCTGGGTAATTTGACCATGACACTTTGACCCTGGTCTGACAGGTGTTATTGGGTAATTATTAATTAATAATTCATTAAAATAAAACAATAATAAATTAAAAAATAAAAGAAAAACAATTTTGTTTTCGATTACTTGAGTATAAAGTGGTTAAATTAATACTAGTATTAATTTAACCACCTGACGATGCAAACGGATGTTTGCGAAACCGGTTGTGGTAAAATATATATACTCAAGTAATCGAAAACAAAATTGTTTTTCTTTTATTTTTAATGATGAAGGATTACAAAGTTAATGCCTCTACAATCAACTTTATTAATTGATGTTTGATTGAATTATTAATTGATGATATTAATACCGGCCAGGCAGAATAGGTTGGTGAGTTGCATTCCTCTTCACAAATCTATTTAAAAGAAAAATGTTATACATTTAAAAAATCAAAAAACGCCGACATTATAAATTATTAATTTAAATAGCAAAAACTTTTTTATCATGCTTCTCTTTCAAAAAAGGGCTAATGATAAATGTTTTGGCTGTTTGAACACGGACCTGAGGGTAGGTACATCGAGTTTCTCTGTTCCTCCCCCTAACCCGCTACGTAGCAGAGGGAGACGGTGCTATATTTAGCAGAGAAAAGTTCTCACTTCCGCTGTTTACTGCTTCCGTTGAAAAGATTTCCTTATTACACGTAATTCTGTTTATTTTCATAAACACGCTCCGCAAACAGAAAAAGCTGCTACACAAGCAACAAACATAGCGTTGTGCTGCTTCACAACCAGGAAAAATAGCGTTGTGCTGCTTCACAACTAGGAAACATAGCGTTGTGCTGCTTCACAACTAGGAAACATAGCGTTGTGCTGCTTCACAACTAGGAAACATAGCGTTGTGCTGCTTCACAACTAGGAAACATAGCGTTGTGCTGCTTCACAACTAGGAAACATAGCGTTGTGCTGCTTCACAACTAGGAAACATAGCGTTGTGCTGCTTCACAACTAGGAAACATAGCGTTGTGCTGCTTCACAACTAGGAAACATAGCGTTGTGCTGCTTCACAACTAGGAAACATAGCGTTGTGCTGCTTCACAACTAGGAAACATAGCGTTGTGCTGCTTCACAACTAGGAAACATAGCGTTGTGCTGCTTCACAACTAGGAAACATAGCGTTGTGCTGCTTCACAACTAGGAAACATAGCGTTGTGCTGCTTCACAAACAACAAACATAGCTCTGCGTTTTTTCAAAAGCTACGTTAATAGCAGAGTTCTTCTTTATAAACGAGAATGAATAAATAATTATGTGGCTCCAAAAGCAACAAATATAGCTCTGTGCTGCTTGTTGTCAAAATACATAGCGTTGTTTTATGTTTTACAATCAGGTAATGTGGCACTATGTTGCTTCAGAAGTAGAAATGTGGTAGAAAAGTGCTTCAAAAGCAATCAATACACAGGGATCTACTTAGCAACGAAACCTAGCATTGTGCTGCTTCATAAACAAGAAACATAGCGTTGTTCTGATTCATAAGCATCAAATACAGATATTTGCTACTTTTCAACTAATAAACATAGCGTTATGTAGCTTCATAAACAAAAAAGTATAGCGTTGTGCTCCTTCATAAGCAACAAATACAGCTATGTTCTACTTTACAACAAAAAACAGCGTTGTGTTGCTTAAAATAAACAAGAAACTTAATGTTGTGCTGATTTACAACTAGAGAAATAAAAATTCAATTATATTTCTTTTTTACAATTGTAATACATTTAAATATCTTTCTATTTATTAATTTTAAAAAAGAAGACTATAAGAATCGTGTAATTAGGACCTCAGTCTTCTGTTGAAGACAGATATTAAATAATCTGGTTGAAAATGCGATATACTTCGTGTTTTTGTTCTCAATTTTAAAATTTAGTGAACCTTCTAACACTCCAATCATCAATTATTTTCATCAATTTGCCGTATGAAATAGCCAATGCAGGGACGTGCATCGGTATTTTTCACGAAGGAAAGTAGAAGTAAGGAATGTGAGACTCACCTGCCGCAAACCAGCAGCACCAGCCCCGTAGAGGCATCATTGCTTCACCATGTTGGACAACTGAAACCAATAACAACATTTCTTTGGCATTTTTTTTAAAATCTGTTTATTTTTTCTTTCTAAAAAACTATCGAAGAATGTAATTCACCTACCAATTTTTGTCTGGGAAGAAACGTACGGATTTTTTGAGAGTTTTGAATTCATCAGAGCTATTCACAATTACTCGATGGCATCTGTTAATAATAATATTAGGATGATTTATTTGGAGAGCGCTGTTTTTGTGTGTATCACACCTCAAGAGCCCTGTGCGAGCTTGGTCGTCGCTGTAGAAAGCGCCAATTCTCAAGCAAGACCCAGTTGTTGAAAGGTTGGATGGACCTTTCAGTGACCGGTCTTTGGTAAAGGTTTATGAATTTTTCAACTCAGCGAAGAAACATTCGAAATATAAATAGTAAATTTTTTGTGCTCCGCCGGGATCCGAATCCACAACCTTCCATTTACGAGTCCGAAGTGTTGCCACTGGACTGTGAACCAGTCCAAGTACTAACTCTATAAACGGTCAAAACTATCTTAGAGAAGCCCGAAGGGGCTTTAACCAGCGTTCTTTTCATTTCAAACATGCCAGTCACAGTCAATGTCTTGAGCCGCTTGACAATAGCGCCGATAATGAAATAAAATCCATACCAAAATTAAAAATAATATTTTCCGCTAAAATTTGCAGCTTCGTTGTTTATTTGATTGCTTTAACAGTATTATTCTATAGATGGTTCGTTTTTGAATATTAATAAATAATAAGATGAAATTTTTCGACTAATAAGTTGGTACGCCACCCCGTTTTAGGGAAAGGCGGCAGGAACTGCGAAGTTTATTTTCATGTAAGGTTTTGTATGTAGACACGCAGCATGTGTAAGCGTGTATCTGCTTGTGGGCATACATTTAATATCAGCCTTGAATGTCAACACAACTTTGCAACTTAGATTTAGAGAATTTGAAAGACGCAATAAAAAATTAAACACTTTATTAAAATTTATGAAATATTAAACCCCCAATAAAAGTTGGCACTTTGAGCGGCCTCCTTAAGTGAGCAAACTTTCTGCTCGGATCCAGGCCTTCCTAAATCGCGCGTACTTAATTTGCCGCACTTTCTACAGGCCACTCTTATTTGCGGACAACTTGCCAGAAAGTTGTTCACCCCTGAGCCGCGATTTCATTAAATCCAGTAAGGTTTTTTTTATTTTGTAAGCGCACATGCAGCATGTGTATGCCTGAACTTACAGATCTTTGCCTTTGATATGAATCTTAAATGTCAGTTATATCTTTGCATCTTAGATTTTAGATGTATAAAACGAGAAACAGAATCGCCGACAAACCATGTCGTGCTAGTGTGGCTTATTTAGCATTCGATTTTAAGATAGAAATTCCTTGACTTATAGGTTGGTATGAGGCTGACTACCCATACTGTAAAAAATGGTTCACTTTGCCAATGTCACCCCTGTGTCAGGGAAGGTTGCCAAAAGTGGTTGGGCTTATGTTCATTTGAGGTTTGGATTTTATTTGTAAGTACACATTCAGCATTTGTTAGCGCGAACTACACGTGTTTGTTTGTAGGCATTCATTTGAGAACTTTAAATGAATATATCCTTGCAACTTAGATTATAGATTCAAAGACGATCTTTAAATGAAATTGTCTTAAGAATCACATTCTACACAATCTGAGCTAAGAAAAATACGTACAACACGATAGTGTGAGAGTTGTTTTTAGTATTTTTCAAATTAATTTCCAGCGTACATAAGAGACATTGTGTGTACTGACGCACACAAACATTGCACATGTGAAATTACTTCGGATGCACATAAGACAAACAAGCACTTATGTAACGTTTTTCCAGCCTTCCTGTAAAAGCGGTGACAAAGTGAAACATTTTTTACAGTACGATGGTCAGGCTCATATCAACCTATAAGGAGTTTAACGAAAAAAAGCTGCAGAATCGCGATTGTGAAGAGCTGTTTAAGACCGATCATGATTTACTCGACCCGTCTTTCCGCCATGTTACTTCCGGTAGGTTAGGTATCAGTTATGTAGGTATTAGGTATGTAGGTATTAAGTATGTAGGTATTAGGTATGTAGGTATTAGGTTTGTTGGTTCACTAGGAAGTATTTAATGTTTCTGTAGGTATTCTTCCGGATTACGAAAAGAGGAAAATTATATATGTGTATTGTTACGATTTTTAGGTTCGGATACTTCTCAAATAAAACACTACTCTTCTTTTTTACTTATTTATTTTACACTTTTATATTTATTTTTACAAAGACACTCTCGACTATTCCATTACACTGGTTTTAGTTCACTGGTCAAATTTGTTCGATGTATTGGTGAAGCTCACAGATGACTGACTCGTGCAAGCGACTTGCACCCTTTTTATACTAAGAAGATGGAACTGTTGAGAACACATAGTTGCTAGACTGTTCTCGAAGCACATACATAATTAAAGTAATCCAGTGACTTCTCTATTTACACACAATTATTAATCCTACCCACCAATACAATAAAGGATTCCTATTACATAGCTATAACTAATACCTATACTTATTTTAATTTTACCTATTTACATAACAGTATATTTTTCATCAGAATTACACACTTTTAAATAATTTCACTGAAACTTCAGTTTGAAGAAGGC
Organism: Agapetus fuscipes; assembly: GCA_951799405.1. Classification (NCBI taxonomy): domain Eukaryota; kingdom Metazoa; phylum Arthropoda; class Insecta; order Trichoptera; family Glossosomatidae; genus Agapetus; species Agapetus fuscipes. Next base: position 3,701,791 of record OX637334.1, on the reverse strand, counting down.
TCTATTCATAAAAAAAATGGTTACAAAATTTATCCGACTATTCCTTCATGTTATTTTTTTGCTTACCTAGCGTGTGTCGCATTACATACAATATAGCTTACTTTTTTTTAAACTAGGTTTGTGAAGATGAATGCTATTGATCAACCTATTTTGCCAGGCCAGTTGTCTTCATGCGAAATCAGAAGCTTGTGTGAATGCAATGGCATCTATTATATTATCTAGATTTTCAGCAGTAATTTCGTGAAAGTTCATTTTAATAGATTAAAATAAAAATTGCTTTGTTTTAATTCACATGAGTTTTTTTTTGTACACGACCAGTTTCGGGAGTGTACACCTGAATATGGGAGGTACTGCTTCTCCCGAAACTGGTCGTGTACAAAAATAAACTCATGTGAATTAAAGCAATGGCATCTGTTGAAGTTATGGTCAAATGGGCCAGGCATGATTCGAACCAGCGTTGTTCTGTTCCAAATACGCTAGTCAAAAACAGCTACTTGACTCCTTGGCCATAACACCGAAAAAAATTTAATCTATTTCCTAAGTTGCACAGATATATTACATTAAAAATTCATATGAAATGCATTCCCATAAGCAGACACGTTTAAGGTCGCGCATGTACGTGAACATGTGAACCTAAAATATAAAAACCCAAATCTCAAAATAACATAAGCACTGCAACTCTTGCCGACGTTCCCCGAACAGGGGTGACATAGGCAAAGTGAACCATTTTTTACAGTATGGTCAGCCTTGTACCAACCTATATGTCAAGGCACATGAGTCAAGTAAATACAGTAGTAATCTCATAAGCACTGTATTAATGTTAATTATTATATTATGTATTGTGAATCCCACGGAGATCGTCTTCTATCAACTTTCCACCTGTTTTTCCACAATCTGGGTCGCCGTTTTTCAGCCCTCTCATCCATCTCCCCAAGCCTTGCCTGTTCCGATCATACCTTTTCTGATCTTCCTCTCCCTACATATGTGTTTCTATTCTTTGTGCACTGCCATACAATATCATTCTTAGTTATGCTGCAGACTTGGGAAGCAATTCTTAAATGTCACTAAGGTCCGCACATTTCAAATTTTGAAAAATCAGCTAAAAAGTATCGTTGGGAAGAAACTATCAATAAGAAAAAAAAAACAAAACTTTTTTAGATGATGATGATGATCTATAATATAATCTATAATCTAAGTTGCAAGGATATATTCATTCAAAGCTCTCAGATGTATGCCCACAAACAAACACGTGTAGTTCGCGCTTACAAATGCTGATTGTGTACTTACAAATAAAATCCAAACCTCAAATGAACATAAGCCCTGCAACTCTTGCCGACATTCCCTGAAACAGGGGTGACATTGGCAAAGTGAACCATTTTTTACAGTATGGGTGGTCAGCCTCATACCAACCTATAAGTCAAGGAAATGATGATGAGTCTTAAAGCTGATCGGAGGAATTTGAGTGTGTCGATACCTTAAAGGTAAAACTGAATAAGTTACAAATTAAGCTAACATTGGTTTCTCAGAAAATGCACCTTTTTTCCTTTTCTCTAAGAGAGAAAACGCTAAAGAAGTGTGAAAATCCCGTAGCTTAGGAGTTTTTCATGGGCACTTCCTTATGATTAGTCCACTTACTATGAGAAGTTTTCCCCAATAAAATGTTTTATCCACGATTTCTTAAATCAGTGAATCAGCACTTATTCAGTTTTACCTTTAAGGTAGTGATGCTCGTTTTAGGTCTGCTTGTAGGCTGGTATTAATCAAGAAACTTACATAGAAATATCTTTGTGATTGAGTTTATAGGTTATAGATAATTCAGATATTATTTAGTTCACCATTACCAAGAATATTCCCCCCTCATCAAGTCTGTCCACGTCAAATATCCCGCCATCATAGTCCCAGCCCGGCCTCGTAGCTACATAATATTTCCAGCTGTATAGGAGAAGCCGTTATTGCTGATGCCGGCTGCACGAGACAGATGGCGCAATTCGTTATTCCTCCCAAATGAAACAACGTATGAATAAAGTCTACACATTCATTTTCTCATAACACTGTTTGAACGAGTAAGTAGCAGCTAGTAAGTGATAAAAAGTCAGTGGTAAGTGGCTCATGGCAAATAGTAAGAGATAAGTAGAAATTGTTAAGTTGCAATTGACAAGTAGTTAGTGATGGTGAGTGACAAGTAATGAGTGGTGAGGGACAGTTAGTAAGTTTTGAGTGGCACGTAGGAAGTGGTGAGTGACAAGTAGTAAGTGGTTAATAGCAAATAGTAAGTGGTGAGTGACAAATAATAAGTTGTGAGTGACAGGAAGTAAGTGGTAAGGGACAAATAGTAAGAGGTGAGTGACAAGTAATAAGTAGTAAGCGACAAGTAGGAAGTGACAAGTAGTAAGTGGTGAGGGACAAATAGTTAGTGGTGAGTGACAAGTAATAAATGGTGAGTGGCACATAGCAAGTGGTGAGTGACAAGTAGTAAGTGGTGAGTGACAAGCAGTCAGTGTGGAGGTGCAAATAGTACCTTAGTGATGAGTGAAAAGTTATAATTGGTGAGTGATAAGTAGTAAGTATTGGGGATTGGGGGACAAGAAGTAAGTTTTCTTCTTACATTTGAAAATAATTAAAAAAAATATCTATAGACGAACCGTGTTGAAGAGAAAAACAGGTGTACTATTTAAAATTGATTAAGTATTTTTGTTCAATATTTTCTATTTTTTCTCTCACTTGTGCAATGTGTACATTATGTTATGTTTTGTGCTGATGACAACACCGTACTTGCCTCACTTAATCACAAGTCAACTCCTGTCCTGGTGTGAGCAGGCTCCATACTAGCGAGCAACTCCAGACGCGTACCCAACTTTTTCAATATAATATTTGGGCGACTTTGATGAATTGTTATCCAATTATTTGTTTCGTGAAGTCAGAACACTGAGAGCGCTCACGCAGATCTCGTTTTCTTATTTATTTATTCCAAAAATAACCGAAAAAACAACTGAAAGTTGAAGGACTGAAAAAAGGCGCTTAGTGACATATACTAGTAAAAATAAAAATATTTGGATGATTTATTTGGTGAGTTTTTGTGTAAATCACACATCAAAAGCCCTCTGCGAGCTTGGTTGTGGCTATAGAAAGCTCCAATTCTCAAGCAAGACGCAGTTACTGTGATATAATAAAAAAAAAAAAAATATTGGACAGTCTGAGACAAAAAAGAGGACCTATTTGAGAAGCTTAAAATATTCATTAGAATATCATTTTTAAAAAATAAGGGACTTATTAAATCATTTGTCTTCGCACATAAAACCAAACTACATACTCTGTTCGAAATTAAATCTTACGTTTCTTAGTGCCTTATTTCGATCAATAATTAATTCATTATTTTTCACAGGAATTTTCGTTCTCGAAACCCAGACTAAAAAAGGATTTGTAATTTTAAATTCACATTGAGGAATTTTCAATCTGTTTTGTACGTAAACTGTATAGCCATTGAATATCCCTTTCAACTCGTGTTGTATTGATAGAAACTCATCCTGAAATTGCGAAACACAGTGCACGCCCGGTGTCGGATTAATTTTCAATTAAAATCTCAAAGTTGAACGATTTCTCGCGATTATTGAAAAAAAGGCGTCAAGAACGCAGCGTGAATTTAATTAGTGAGAATAAGGGTAGAGATGAGTGAGAAAGTATAGGAAATGTGAAAGCGCACAATTGTTTGATAGCAGAATTATTGTTTTTTTTTGTTTTTGGCTGTCAGACTGTTAAATTGGAAACTATGACAATCAAATGAACAACTAAATTATTTGGTATTCGTTTTTTTTTATCGGAATATTGTCATATCTGAATCGGAATATGGAATAATCGGAATATGGAATATCGGAATATGACATATCATGGTAATGGTGTGGCAACTTTGTAAAATAATCTCAAACGGTGCTGTTCTTAGACATTTTAGTCGTCCGTTGAGCCCACGCTTTGACAAACTAATGATGCAGTTGTATGAAGACCTGTCAATCCAAGATGGCCGCAAGTGAACAACTGATTAGTCTTCATACAAAAATTACCAAAATTCGATAGGTAAGAATGACCGTGGTGATGAGACTTCCAGCCCAGGCATCATTAGTTTGTCAAAGCGTGGGCTCAACGGACGACCAAAATGTTTAAGAATAGCACTGTAAGAGTCCACGAAATTAATTCAAATCTAGGGACACATCGTCCCCTTTGTGCTTTTTGTCTTATATCCAACAGAGGTAATTTCACATGAGCAATGTTTTTATATGTGCTGGACCAATGCTTCTTATAAAAACTGGAAATTGATTGAAAAAATATTTCAAACAACTCTCACATTATCGTGTTTTATGTGTATTTCTAACCTCATATTGAGTAGAATGTGATTCTAAATAAAATACTATTGAAAGGTCATCTTCAAATCAAATGGTAAAGCAGACAAACAAGCACTAGTGGTACGACATACATTCACGTATCTATACGAGTATGAAACAAAATAATTTTTGAGTCAATTTAGGCTGTGTAAGTCCATCGGTATTCCTGGGATTGGAAAACTCTCTGGAAAAAGCGTATCTTATATATAAAAAAGGAAGGGGTATTTGCGTCTGTTTTTTTCGAATTTGCAAAAATGTTTTTCTAAAAAGTGTTCCTCTTGATAAACTGAACTAACGCTCAATTCCAGAATTTTTGGTGTTTGTTTGTTTGTCCGTTTGTTTGTTTGTCCGTTTGTTTGTTTGTCCGTTTGTTTGTATATTTGTACCACTATAGGCGCCCAGACCGTTCGCAGCACGATGCTGTTATTTTGCATACCCCCATAAAATGCTCAAACTTAAACAACTGTCAGGGTCCGGATGACGTCACGTGCATATTTCGTATACCTGCGATACAGACTGAAAATTGAAATCTTGCCGCTGGCGGCCATTTTGAATTTACAGGCTTGATGTTCGAAACAGTCATGTCTCTTAGTAATTTTAACAACTTTTGGAAGAAACTTTTTCGCAAAAAGTAAATTCTTCAAACAAAGTTTGTAAATACCTACATAGAAAAAAATACAAAACAATATCTTTCAGTTGGCACAACAGGCGCATGCATTAAGTTGGAACAATGAAATTGAACATGCCACCTTAACATAAACAGACTTACATATTTTAAAAAATACAACACAATACATGAAGGATTAAGAGTAGCTGCGATACATTTTTTTTGGTTTCTTCAATATTTAACACTCTCCTGGCGTTCATTTTAAAATTCTGAAGGTTTATTTACAATGATCAAGTTTTTTTTGTAAATGTCAATATTTTTTGGAAGAAAACTTTTTTCAATGACAATTTTTTTCAAACAAAATTTTGAAAAACCTGATTTTCACAAAAAACGTCAAATTTATAAGTAAAAAAATCAACTATTTTGATGATACATATACAATTATAATTTAGCGAAATGTAATGATATGTAATAGGGCATTCACGCCAAGTATATATTTTGCATACTTGCCATACAAACTAAAAAAATATATTGCTCTGCAGGCGACCATTTTAAATTTATAGGCCTCATACTCGAATTTTGAATGCATTTTAGTAAATTCCATAAATGTTGGAAGAAACTTTTTTTCTACGGCAAATTTCTTTGAACAAATATTTAAAAAGTAAAATTTCATATAAAGTGTATATAAAAGTAAAGTATAAAAGTGTATGTAAATCTAAGTGTATGTAAATACTATTGATACGCAAAAAATAGGGGGAATCTGAATGTTTACAAATGCTTATTTCTGATATTTACCATATACACTCATTTAAAAATCAGATAAAAATCATCCCGCTGGTGGCCAATTTTAGTTAAAAGACCCCATACTTGAAATTATCGTGTCTTTTTATAATCCAAACAAATGTTGGAAGAAACTTTCTCTCAATAAATAAGACTTTCTAACAAAAGTTGTAAATACCTACATACGCAAAATTCCGAAATCATAACTTGCAAGTAGCGCAGCGATCGCATTTACAAACATGTAGAATTGAATTTTGGCATGTGACCTAATGATAAAAATATTTAATAACCCCCAAAATAAAAATAAAAATTAAACAGTTTTTCAAGTAGCCACCATACATTTTTTTTGGGTTTTAACGGGTTTTTTGCGTCCACTTTAAACTTGAGTGGTGAATTTTCCCAGTTCGTTATAGATTCTGCTAATTTCAATTAAATGTTGAAGAAAACTATTTTTTATGACGAATTTCTTAGAACAACACTATCAAAAGTTCATTTTTCCATTTAAAACATACTTCTTTGTTCATATGTATGGTTGATTAGTGAATATTTATTAGCCAACTGATACAATTTAAAAGAATTACTTTTTCCGTATTTTTCCCCTGGCAATATTAGACAAACTTGCAACACTCAAAGAATTTTAGGGTATCCATGATTTTAAAATATCATGGCGACCAAAAAAACCTTTGTTGCTAAAAAATTGTAGCATTAAAAAATTGTGCTTTTGAGGTTGGTTTAAGATTGACCACCCGTGATGTAAAAAGTAAATTCGCTCTACCAATGTCACCCCTGTTTCAAGAAAAGGCGGCATAAGTTGCAAAGTCACGTGTATACTCAACAAAAAAATTGTGCTTTTGAGGTTGCTTGGTTGGTTAAGACTGACTACCCGTGATGTTAAAAGTAAATTCGCTTTACCAATGTCACCCCTGTTTCAAGAAAATACGGCAAAAGTTGCAAAGTCACGTGTATATGTACTTGTGGGCACGCATTAATTATAAATCTTAAACGGAATTTCATCCATGCAACTCAGATTAAGATTATAAACTGATAAGTGTATGTGAAATGTGAAAACTGCTTTCCGAATATCGACAAAGTATCTTAGTCCCGAAAAAATATGCCTGGCATATGGACACCCTACTAATAAATTTAAAAAAAGAACGCGGGAAGGTGGACATTTTGATTTAATGACAGCTCGGTTTTGATATGTTTTGTTGTTACGTTTTGGAAAAATGAATGTTATAATAATTCAAATAATAAGAAGTTTTGGAGTATTAACTGGCTTAAAATGAAGAGATATTTTATCGTTTAGTGGATTTAAAGAAGTGGAATATCTCAAGCATCTCCTAAACAGACAAAGATATGTTTCTTTCTCGGCTACGGGTTAGAATCCTTTTCTTTTGAAATATGCCCCAAGAAGTCGCATGTGGCATGTGGAACCTATTTATTTTTGCAGGTAAGGGATTTGGCTTTATGCCAACCACAGTGATGAAAGACTGACGAAGAAAGCATATGTTGCAAGAATAGATGGATGTCGTGGTAGAGGAAGACCGAGAAAGGTATGGATGGACCAATTTTCCAAAATTGTAAATGAATGGAATATCCAGAGTCACAATAAAAGGAGAGCCTGTATGAAAAAGGTTATGACTCTGGAGGAAATGAAAGAAGTATGTAAGGGCAGAAAGAAATGACAGTTGATCTGTAATAGGCTAGGGTTTTTAATATTAGAATTTCTTTTGTGTTTAGTTTTTGATGTCTATACATATTATTATTTGTTGATTTAAAAAAAGTTATTTGTTGTGTATGTTCCTTGACTTATAAGTTGGTATGCGGCTGACCGTCCATGCTATAGAAAATGGTTCACTTTGCCAATGTCACCCCTGTTAAAGGGAAGGTTGGCAGGAGTTGCAGGGTGTATGTTCATTTGAGATTCGAGTTTGTATATTGTATGTCCACATGCGGCATGTTCAAGGGCGAACTTATACGTGTCTTCTTTGATCACTGTTACCAAACTTTTAAAAAACGCTACTAAACTGCACATATAATGCAACATCCTACCGCGTGGTTGCGAAGGGATTGCGCATGTGCCGTATGGAACATATTTATTTTAACAGGTAAGGGGAACTTACGCCTACTTGAGTTTAAAAATATATATAAATCGCCTCACTGGCGCTGGCAGCCATTTAGGATGTACACTGTACAGGCCACATACTAGAAACATGTCTTTTCATTAAAAAAACCGCAACAGAGCTGCAAATATAATGCAAATTCTTACCGCGTTGTCTCCGCAGAAGCTGGAATATATTTATTTTTACAGGCAAGGCATTTCTTGACTTATAGGTTGATATGAGGCTGACCACCCATACTGTTAAAAATGGTTCACTTTGCCAATGTCACCCCTGTGTCAGGGAAGGTCGGCAAAAGTTTATGGTTTATTTATGTTCATTTGATGGTTGGATTTTATTTGTAAGTATACATTCAGCATTTCTAAACGCGATGTACACGTGTTTGTTTGTGGGCATGCATGTGATATGAGCTTTAAATCTTAATATATCTTTGCTCAGTCGGTGTTATGGCCAAGGGTGCCAAGTGGGCTGATCTTTCTAGCGTGTTTGGAATAGAACAACATTGGTTCGATCCCCGCTTGGGTCATTTGACCACAACTTTGACCCTGGTTCAACAGATGTTATAGGGTTATTACAATAACAACAATGAATTACTAATTGATTATATTAATATGCCGTTTCTGATCAGGCAGAATAGGTTGGTGAATTGCATTCCTCTTCACAAATCTTTTTTTTTTTTTTTTCAAATAGATTTGTGAAGAGGAATGCAATTCACTAACCTATTCTATCTGGCCAGAAACAGGTATTAATATCATTAATTAATAATTCATTATTGTTTCTATTAATAAATTATTAATTATTAATTACCCAATAACATCTGTTGAACCAAGGTCAAAGTTAAAGTCAAGTGACCCAAGCGGGGATCGAACCAAACGCAACTAAGCTACACATATAGTGTAACTTCTTGCCTGCGTTATCCCCGAAGGGGTCGCATGTGGCGCTTCGGGACCTATTTATTTTTACTGGTAAGGGGGGCGGCCTCGCACCAACCACTTTAAGTTGAAGTGGGGGTTTCCCAGCTCCCGGGGGGGCTGGTTCTCATTTCTTTGTGAAGACTGAGTAAACCTTTGAGATCGAACCCATGCTCTCGGCATGGAATGCAAGCATTCTACCAATTAAGCTATCGACCTTTTTACGAGCTTGATCGTCGTCGCTACAAAGCGCCAATTCTCAAGCAAGACCCAGTTGCTGTAAGGCTGGATGGACCTTTGGTGACCGGTCATTGGTAAAGGTTTTATGAATTTTTCAACCCGGCGAAGAGCAAATTTGAAAATATAAATGGTATATTTTTTGTGCTCCGCTGGGAATCGAACCCACAACCTTCCCATTCAGAGTCCGCAGTGTTACCACTGAGCCACGGACTGGTCAACGTTATTCTTTTTCAAATACGCTAGAAAGATCAGCCTCTTGGCCCCCTCGGCCATAACACTGATTGATAGAAATGTAATAAAAATAAATCTTAATATTTTTTTCTTTGTAAGATTTTATTTAAATTACAAACTAAAAAAAAGGAACTCCGAAGAATTAGGCTTAGCTAAGTAATAAACTGCTTTTATTATAATGTTCTCTTATTCAGAATCTGACACTTCCTTGACTTATAGGTTGGTAGGAGGCTGACCACCAATATTGTAAAAAAAAACACTTGTCACCCAATGTGTTGCCAATGTCACCCCTGTTCCAGGGAAGATCAGCAAGAGTTTGCTTATGTCCATTTGACATTGGATTTTATGTTGCAAATCCACATGCGGTATAAGTAAGCGTGAACTTATACGTGGCTGCTTATGGGAATGCATTTAATATGAATTTTAAATGTAATTTATCTATGCAACTTATAAAATTATTATTTTTATTATTAGAATATGCATTGTCAGATAATAGGTACCTACTTAATTGTTAACATCCCAACGCGAAGCGACTTAATTACACATAAAGTGTAACTTCTTACCTGTGTTTTCCTCGAAGGGGTCGCATGTGGCGATTTGGGACCTATTTATCGGGTCAGCCTCACGCCAATCACTTCGATTGAAGATGTGGTTTCCCAGCTCCCACAGGGGGGCGGTTCATATTTATTGTGAAGGCTGAGTACTCCTTGCCGGTATTTTTTTTGGGTTTTAAATAAACACCGAAACGGGAAATCCTTTCTGGCACCCACGGTGGAGATCAAACCCTTGCTGCAAAGCAAACCTTGAATGCATGCATTCTACTAACTGTGCCATAGACCGGACTTTTGCAAGCTTGGTCGTCGCTACAGAGTGCGAATTCTCATGCAAGACCCAATTGCTGTACGGCTGGATGGACCTTTTTGTGACCGGTCTTTGGTTAAGGCAATGAATTTTCCAACCCAGCAAAGAGCATTTGTGAGTATATATGTACATAACTCCCAATACAGTGCAACTTCTTGCCGCGTCATCCCCGAAGGGTTTCGCATGTGGTGAGTCGAACCTATTTATTTTTACAGGTAAAGGGGCAAGCCTTATGCAATCACTTCAGTTGAAGTAGGGGTTTCCCAGTTCCCGAAGAGGGTGGTTCACATTTCTTGTGAAGAGTGAGTAGGTAAACCTTGCCGATAATTGATTTTGGCGTTAGAAAAAAAAACCGAAACGGGGAATCATTTATGACACTCTGGGTGGGATTCGAACCCGAGCTCAGGGCATTGCTCATGCTCATCCTGTATGTATGTGTCAGAAGGACCCATAGCACATAGACGCTCATACAAAGTTATATATTTTCTCAAGTGGCGTTACATCTTCCCGTGAAGTAAAAGCAATGGCACGACAAAACATGAAACTCTATGCCCTTGGCGTGCATAAAAGTAAATAGTTAGTTGTTAATGAAGCCATTTTTTTTTGTAATTGCATATCTCGGGTGGCACTCCATACAGGGACGTGTGTAGGGTATAGGCAAATACACTTCAGAATGAATATTTTCTTCTAATCCTTTAACCATTCTTACAATATGGATGGTCATTGGCTAGCCTCATACCAACCTATAAGTCAAGGAATGAGTCTGAAATAGCACTGCTGTGAATAGACTCAGGGCTCCCCGCAGGAGCAACACGGCCAATTATTTGCATCGTGCCTTTTGTATTGCCGGCCCTCTGCTTTTTAATGTTTTACCACACGAGCTGACAGCTGTGGAGAGTGCAAATGTTTTTAAATCAATATTAAAGACATGTCTGTTCAGGAGGGGCTATGGCTCTGCAGTGCCCTTGCGGTGAACTCACAAAACGGCACTAAAAATATTGTTATATTGAATATTATTATTATCCTAACTTTTCTTTATTAGTAACATGAACCACCTGATGTATTACATTATTCTGACAATGCATTTATTCTGGAACTGAAAAGAATGTGAATGCGATGTACGCATACCGTACATATTTAACAATTTGTCTTTCGTGGATTCAAGATATTCGGAACATGAAAAAAATTCAATCAGCTTTTTATCACAAAATTAATTAAATTATATCTTAAAGCATTCAATGAAATAAAGTATATATGGGCAAACAATTATGGCGAAGCCATAGGCAGCTAGCAGCCAACCGTGCGCGAGCGCGGTTTGGTCTGCTAGTCTAGTATAAATATGTGATGCTCCATACTTCTGGCAGTTATTTGATAGGTACAGAACAAGTGTACAAAATTCCACTTACACTCAACTATCACGTTTACCAAAAAGCTATTCAAAACCAAAACAAGTCTACTTAGAGAGTTTTAGTTTACGTATATATTTTGTTAAACGCTATTTTTGAGTTTACGCGTAAGGTTTTGTATTTGACGGTTACAGGACGAGCTTATTGCTGATTAGTTTTCTTATCTTGGACCTTGTAGAGAAAGAGAGGTAAGCTAAAGGAAAAGGACGTCATTATCTGAGACGATTTGTTCCTAACAAAAATGAAGAAAACTATATGGAAGTAACGAGAAGGAATCGAATTTGTTCAAATATCGCAATGACGTATAAAAAACGTTTATTATCTGTTAATTTATATTTATTGATTCATCATACTTAGATCATGCATTTTGCACTGCAAGCCTTTATTGTGGAATACTGAAGAGTGTGCAAATGTTTTAAAATCGAAAGAAATACCATGAATCTTGAGTGTCCTTCGAGTGAATTAACAAAAAATCAATTGTCTTTGTATTATTAAAAAAACAACAAAAAACAATGGAAATGTCATAATACACAATTATTTAGCTTGAGAAAAGTAACAATAATGTCATATCTTAAGTTTTTAATGACGAATGACGATGATGATGATGAATCAGTCCTCTTTTTCAATGACACCGTTTCGTGGATTTTCAAAAAGATTCGGTGAACATATCGTCCTTGAGACATCTCTTGAAGTGACTGCTGTCAAATTTCTCGAACCGTATGTGGCAGTCAGATCCATACCCTTGGAGTCACCACTGCAAAAGCACGATCACCAAACACTACACTACAGACTATTGTATTTTGTCACTTTTGTCATGCTCTTCATAAATAAAAATTGTAATTTTACTTAACTTGGACCGGTCCGTAGTCCAGTGGCAACACTTTGGACTCGTAAATGAAAGGTTGTGGATTCGGATCTCGGCGGAGCACAAGAGATTATCATTTATATTTCCAAATATGCTCTTCGCCGGGTTGAAAAAATTCATAAAGCCTTTACCAAAGACCGGTCACTAAAGGTTCATCCAGCCTTACAACAACTGGGTCTTGCTTGAGTATTGGTGCTTTGTAGCGACGATCAAGCTCGTACGCCTCTGCGGCACTACAACAAGGTTCATAGACCCCTAGAGTCTCTAGAATCTAGAAAATCTCCCGCACAGGAATTCTTTAAAAAAAAAAACCCGTTTAAAACATGCAAATTTGTTAAGTAGATGTAGCCCTAAGTCTCAAAAAACTTTATTTCAAATTCAAAATATTTCCTCGTGAAAAATTACAGTTTTATGATAAAACATGAGGAGTCTCATAATTTTAGTGAGATATGAAATCACTGCAGGGAATTCGCCAACATTCCGAGAGCATCAAATTACTCTTCATATTTTTTACTTGGCAGATACATACCTTTCTTCACTCTACTTCATGGCAAGTATAAAATTTTCATTTTAACTAAACCATAATGTTTTACCACAAAATGTATAGGAACTAAAACAGCACCTCTACAAACGTGTTAGTTTGAAAACATTTTTTGTTGAAATGGGATGTTGAGTTTTATACTCCGTGCATAGTTTACACTTTGGTGGACTTAAATGAGACTTCGCTATTTAATTTCTTCCCAGTGGGATAAATATATATGAACTAATATACTGATTTTATATTAAGCGACTGCGGAAACTCTTACGGTGCTATTCTTAGACATTTTAGTCGCCCGTTGAGCCCACGCTTTGACTAACTAATGATGCATTTATATGAAGACCTGTCAATCCAAGATGGCCGCAAGCAAACAGCTGATTTACTTTTCATTCAAATATCACCGATATTCGGTAGGTAAGAATGACAGTGAAGACGAAACTTTCAGGCCAGGCATCATTAGTTTGTCAAAGCGTGGGCTCAACCGACAACTAAATGTCCCCGTTAGATACTTATATTTTAAAAAGGGTGAAAATACCAAAAACCGCATGCTATTTGATCTTATTAAAGAATATTCCTCGAGGTATTCCATATGCGTAAGAAAACTACGAATTTTAGGCTTTTGAAAATATCAATTGTTAAACCTGTTTTTTCAGATAAGTTAAACATAATTACACTTAGTAACGCCTGTAATCCTAGAAATAGCATCAAACGAGTAAACCCAGCGAGATCTTATCTAAAGTCTTTCTGCATTTCTTCTACCTTCTTTTAACAGCCATTCTGAATAATTGCATAAATAAAGAGAAAAAAATAATACAAAAGGGCGATGGAAGACGTAAGACTGCAAAGTTCATATTATAAAGATTGAACGGAAGAACGGGTGCGTATGAATAAGGGATGAAGACACACCCTCGCTGGGGTAGCAGGGTGGCATGATGGTACAGTGGCAGGGTTGTAGGGTAGCAGAGTGGCAGGGTGGCAGGGTGGCAGAATAGCAAGCGTAGCGGGCGACAGAAAGAACCCACCGCTGAAATATTAATTAACTAGATGACATCCAAAGACAAAAGACTTTCATTACTATTACGTGATATACCCTGAACTGTGCTACGCCAGAAATGTGCTACGCTAGAAATGTTCTACGCCAGAAATGTGCTACGCTTTGTAATATACAAATGTAGTACAACTTTACCTGAATAATAACTTTTCGTTGCGTTCACTGAAGGATAGTTTAATTTAAGATAGTTTGCGCGATATTTCCATGTCTTTGAAAACTCTTTGTTTTCTTCTTGTGCCTTTTAATTGAAAATGGGCGATTATCATCGTCTTGGAGAGATATTTTTCGGGATCTGTTGCCGTGGTCTGTGGGAGCTGGAGCTTCCGGATATTTCGCCCATGTCTACGATAGGCTTTCTTTAGCGTGAAAGTGAAATGATAAAGATGATCTTGATAAAATTGTGAAGCCGGCCGTGTAAGCCTGAAACTCTTATTCAATAACCTCTACGGAGAGGATTATCAAAATAATGCGCACTCTCGATACTAATCTAATGTTATCTAAGTTGCAAAGATATGTTACATTAGAGATTTGCATAACATACATTCCCACAAGCAGACACACATCATTTCGCGCTCACGCATGCCGCATGTGGACCTACAATATAAAAACCTAATCTCAAATGAACATAAGCCCTGCAACTCTTGCCGACCTTCCCTGAAGCAGGGGTGACATTGGCAAAGTGAACCATTTTTTACAGTGTGGGTGGTCAACCTCATACCAACCTATAAGTCAAGGAATTCAAGCAACTGCTGCACGAAAAACAATCTCATGTCAAATGCCACATGTTCTTAAAACCAAGATGTTTTCCTTCGACCTGAAGCTCTGTTTTTCTGCATTATTTCGTGTATGATGAGATTTAGGGGTCAATCTTTCTCATTTTTTCTATGCGTCCCAAACAAACCCCGGGCATCAAGAGTTCGGCTTTGCTATTCATACGGGAATAAACCTTGGTATTTGTGACTCGATCCATCCGGGAGATTTTCAGCATTTGAAGGTTCAACCACATTTCAAAAGCAGTGGTTTCATTCTTGAGGCATTAGGCTAGCACTCGTATATTTTGTGCTATACTTCACCACCCAATTCTCTTTTTTAATTCATCGTCCATAAAAGTTCAGTGATTACCATGATTACTTTATTTAACGTAGTTTAAATTTAAAAAAGGGATATTGCACTATTGTTGCACTCATATTCCTTGACTTATAGGTTGGTATACGACTGACCACCCATGCTGTAGAAAATGTTTCACTTTGCCAATGTCACCCCTGTTTCAGGGAAGGTCGACAAGAGTTGCAGGGTGTATGTCCATTTGAGACTTGGTTTCTATATTGTAGAATCCCCAATGTAACATATCTTTGCAACTTTAAATTAGATCAGATTAGTTGCACAATTATTGAAGGTTCTTTACACACGTTGTCTTTTAACCTCCTCAAGTCTTCCCTCAATCTTTTCAAGAAATAATAATAATATTAGATGAATTTATTTGATAAGCGCTGTTTTTGTGTGAATCACACCTCAAACCCCCTCTGCAAGCTTGGTCATTTCTGTAGAAAGCGCTAATTTTCAAGCAAAATCCAGTTATTGAAAATCTGGATCAACCCTTGATAACCGGTCTTTGGTAAAGGCAGATTAATTTTTCAACCAAACAAAGAAATATTTTTTCATGCTCCGCCGGGATTCTAACCCACTACGTGCCAATCACAAGTCAGAAATGTTAACCACTAGACTGCGGACCGGTCTAAATGATAGTATGACTAATGATAGTAGAAACGTTAGTATGATAAGATAGCAAAATTTGTATTTTTCGTTCTTCATAACTTATCCATAATACGTCATCTTTCTTTTGTTATAGTTGGCAGCAATCTAATAATAAAGTTGACAAGTAAACTTAACGCGATTAAAACTAACTAAACATTTGTTTACATAATTTAATTTTAGTTATTATAAAATTGTAATCAAACTGCAAAGTAAATTTGGTGTAATAACAACAAAACAGCGAAAACATTATAATAAATTTGAATAGAATTTATTTTTAATTTGTTTACGCCGACATGAGTAAATTGTAAGAAACTTTTGTATCTGAGACAAAATGAATTGCCTAACAAGGTGTTGTTTAATTAAGTTTATTTCGGAGGAATAGAGGGAGGGATGCTCTCACTGGCAATCATATTAAATACAAGGAAGATTTATCGCTTATATTATACTATATTAATCATTGTTGTATTTAATATTACAACAATAATATACCTTTTCATATAGACATACCAACGAAAGTACCTGAATATGGGTCTTATATTGACCGGTCCGTAGTTCAGTGGTAACACTTCGGAGTCTGAATGGAAGGTTGTGGGGTCAAATCCCGGTAGAGCACAAAAATATACCATTTATATTTTCAAATTTGCTCTTTGCTAGGTTGAAAAATTCGTAAGCCTTTACCGATGACCGGTCACCAAAGGTTCATCCTGCTTTACAGCAACTGGATCTTGCTTTAGAATTGGCGCTTTGTTGCGACGACGACCAAGCTCGTAAAAAAAAAGTTGATAGCTCAATCGGTAGAATGCTTGCATTCCATGCCGAGAGCAAGGGTTCGATCTCAAGGCCTCACAAAAAATGAAAACCAGCCCCCCCGGGAGCTGGGAAACCCCCACTTCAACTGAAAGTGGTTGGTGTGAGGCCGGCCCCCTTACCTGTAAAAATAAAAAGGTCCCGAATCGCCACATGCAACCCCTTCGAGGATAACGCAGGCAAGGAGTTACACTATATGTGTACGATTGTGTAGCTTAGTTGCGTTGCGTTTGTGTTTATTAGATAAAAAAATTTAAGTATCCACACTAACGAAATAATTATTTTAAAAACAACAAATTTCTACTTTTGTGAATTTGTATTTTGAATCGAAATTATTTTGAGAAAAAAACGAATTTTAATAAAAAAACAATTCGGGGATTAAATCATTGAATACCTTTAATCTTTTCTCACAGATTGTTGCTTATTTCCATAACAGTTTCCTCGACATTATCATCGTCACATAATCTTTATGCTGAAGAAACCCATCGCAGACATGGGTGAAACGTCCAGAAGCTCCAATTCCAATAGATCACGGCAACAGATCTCGCAAAACAACTCCTGGATTGAACTTAATCTAATCTAAATATGTAACATTAGAGATTCACATTATATGCATTTTCACAAAACAGACACGTATAAGTTCGTGCTTAAACATGCCGCATGTGGTCCTACAATATAAAAACCCGTATCTTAAATGAACATACACCCTTCAACTCCCAAATCCCAAACCATCTTAACAAACGTCTTTTAATCTTTACTTTCACACTTTCTCTTAAACTACATTTTTCTCTTACAAAATCATTTCTCACCTTATCACCCCGTTTTTTTCCCAATCATACTTCTTAGTAAATCCATTGCAATTCTTCTATTACCATCTTTTGATTTACATATGTGTTTGGATGTTTACTTCTTAATATTTTTTACTTTAAAAACACGGTTGCATCTAGGCTGCCATTATTAACTTGTCTACGATAAATATAACACAAACATTTATTTTTATGTTTGTACATTTTCATTTCTCATTCTCATCCTGGATTCCGTGTAGAGTAAAATTCATCTTGACGTAATAAAACACTGTACAGACTACAAAAAATACGTTTTCAAATTAGCACCGTAATCATTTGAGACGTTGAGATGAAAACTAGCAGGTTTTTTTCTTACATTTGAATTGCAAGGCTCTGAAACGTTCATTCCCAAAGTAGTATTTGAGAAAGTCTTTGACATGCTACGAGTCTGAGAAAAAGAAAAATTAGATGTCCGTTAATGAAGATCTACAAGAATGGACTTCATTTCGGCTGGTAATGCCAAGTTTTGGTTCCACGAAATAATGTTTAAAAAGGGGCTGCTTTCATTTATAAAATTAGCATATGGTAAACAAGCTGCTTGAACTAATTTGTCACAGTCTCAGACCAATCATTAATAAAGGTTGAAGTCTACAAATTCTGTAAAAGGACTCACCAATAATCCACTAAGGTTCTGCATGAATCTTTTTTTTCCACGTTGTTTCTTCTACTACCTACCGTTGGTTCACAAGGCTTAGGAGCAATTGTCCTTTAGCTATCATGTCTCTTTTGGAACTGATATACATAGGTACTTCAGATAGTATTATTGTGGAAAAGATGGAAGGTTAACTGGGGTAAACCAAATAAGGATTTGAATTACCTGTGAACCATAGTTCATAGTATTACGAAATTAGGGTTCAAAAGTCTTTCAAATTAAAATACACAGGTCTTCTTATACAGTTGTTTATTTTACACTTTTACATAATTTATTTTCACAAAGCTTTCTCGACTATTCCACTTAGTTTCTGCTCACTGATCAAGTTAGTTCTATGTGTTTGTAAATCTCGTATGATACTGCTGGCCCTGCAGGCCACTCGCACCCTTTATACTCTTTAAAGCAGTACAATCTAGACCTATAGTTGCTAGACAGTTCCAGAAAGGCATAGTAATTATTATTTCTCGATGCTTCACGTAATACCTAGAGACTTCTCCATGTACACACAACCATCAATCCTACCTACCAATACAATACAGAATTCCTATAATTATAACAAATACCTACTTAGCCTAGAGAATTCTACACTTATACATAATTATCGATCCTACCCAACAATACTTATGAAGATTTTTATAACTATAACTACCCATACTTATTTCTTAATATTTATATTTCATATTTACATAACAATAGGTTCATCGAAGGTGTAGCTTCCTGATCAGGGGAAATCCGATAATCAGGGCTCTGATACAGATCTATGAAGTTATTTATTCCTTTTTTCATTTTAGAGAAAATCGCATGCTTGTTATCATTTTCCGCAAATTCAAACATAATATAGCACGTTGCATGCTGATACTACTAAATGCGCAAATTATTTAAAGGTAAAAAAAATATTAAAAATTCCATCAGCACATTTCAACTAGACGTTCCGCGAAGACAAAGCTAATTTTTTTATTGTCTATTTATACTTTGCCACCCCTGTTTCAGGGAAAGTCAGCAAGAGTTGCATCTTGTATGTTTATTTGAGATTTGGGTTTTTATGCTGTAGCTTCACATGCAAAATGTGCAAGCGCGAACTTTTACGTGTCTGCTTGTGAGAATACATATAATGTGAATTCCCAATGTTACATATCTATTTTTTTCTTCATTTACCTGATTCTCTCGTTCTTTCACTTTTTCATTTTTTAGCTGAGAATGAGCTTTCGGAGATTTTTTTTCGCACAATGTAATTTTTGCAAACTTTGCTGGTTTTTTAATTATTTCAATTATGCTTTTTGTACCAAGATGTATCTTGTTAAAACAGTTTGTTTGCTATTTAAATAAATAAAATAAATAAAATATCTTTGCAATATAGATTCGATTAGAGTAGATAAAAAGGTGATTGAAATATGCAAGCAGTAATTTTAAATTTCCAAATAAATTAAGTCAATATATTTTGAAACCACAGTAAACCGTGACAGATAGTTCCAGAGCCTCTGCGCTTCAGTCTAAGGAGAGCTCGTTGAGATGTTTTACTCTCCCCTTGGGGAAACTCTGATACGTTTTCTGTACTGAGCTGCGCCGGGACGCTCTGTGCCGGTGCTAGCTATATCGGGACTTTTGTAGTATATATATTATATTGCTGGGAATTACTCACTGCTAAGCAAATGTCTGCTGACTGCGGGTATGATGAATGTTGTGCAAGATGAGAGTTCATGTGCCACGAAAATGATGAATTACTTCATAAGAAGCTTTTAATCAGGAACCTCTATTTCCGAGTGTTCTTTATAATTAAATATTTGTATTGTAATTCAAACTTATCTCATCTTATCTAATCTTAGTAGCAAAGATATGTAACATTGCGGATTTACATTATATGCATTTTCACAAGCAGACACGTATAAGTTCGCGCTTGAACCTACAACAGTAATATCCAAATTTCAATTGAACATAAGCCCTGCAACTTTTGCCGACCCTGAAACATAGATGATATTGGCAAAGTGAACCATTTTCTACAGTATGGGTGGTCAGCCACATACCAACTTATAAGTCAAGGAAACTAATTAGTATTTATCATTCAAACGGCACAGAATGATTTTTATAGTCACGAAAAAAATGCCTTTTTTTGAAAATAGAGTTCTACTCAAAAAAAAAATTCTTACAAAACAATACGTTTTGAATATTTTCAAACCTTTCTGGTATTTAAAATAATATATGCTGTAAATGTAGCATCATTTTTTTAAAGGGGTTCCCGAGTTATTCTTGCATTTACTAACGTATTTTTTTATGAAATTTTGTTTGATTATTATTAAATATTTGTTATATTAAGATACATATATAAAAAATCAGTAAGTTTTGATAAGCAAAACAAAAAATAACTGTGTGGAATATGCAGTTTTGTTATCATCCACAAATTTCGAAAACCAGAAGCAAATCCGTAACGACGCTTAAATTTCAGTATGAAATAATATCCATAATCTGTTTCTGCTCACGTATCGAGTTCTGGCCTGAGCAAATATTTTCTCTAGACCCCAAGTATAAAACATGACGTTTAAACTCAACCATAGCGTTTTATAAAAAATATACTGAAATCAAAACGCTCTTAAGGAGGCGTAGATTCAGTTGCCATACATTTTTTGGGAACCGTTTTAATTGAGTACTGTTCCCATCGCATCGCCGTTTAACCCTCGCTTGGGATTATTTCTGTGCCTCCTGTGAAAAGTGATACAACTCGAGTTATACCCTTTTTGAGATTTTTACATAGAAATAATCAGAAAAAAATTAGCGATTTTTTGGTCTTACTCACATTCTTCTATCTGCTATAGTTTAGGAAATATAACTGGCAGGATTTAGGCAAAAAAACGTGAAAAGTGATATAAGTCAAGTTGTATCCCTTTTAGTAATTGATCCACACATTGTTTTTTACAAATCTATCGTGAATATTGATACATCTCGACTTATATCACTTTACACCAATTTTTGACTGGAATTTTAGCCAAGTTATACGATTCAGGTAAATTATGAAAATACTACTATTTTAAGTACAACAATTGTGTCTTTGGGGTAGTATTTTTATAATTAGTTTGAGCAACATTCTGCCTGGACCATTATCTTATGAGTTATTAAATTAAAAAAATATTAAGCTTTTTGTGTATCACTTTACTCAAAGACAACTTATAGGTGCAATATAATATAACTCGACTTGTATCATTTATCACGTAATAAATGATACAAGTACAGGCAAAAAAAAGGTACAACTGACAGAGTTTAATAAATTATTTGTAAACTATAATAGTAACCATAAAAATTAGAATGCACAGTAAAAGTGAATATTTTTATCTACAAAATAAGGTACTTATGTGTAACCTAGCCCACTTAGTTCATGAATTAGAATTTTTTAAATCTTGTTTTTGCTCTCCTGTAAAATGATGATTTTTGAGTTGTATCACTTTTCACAGGAGGCACAGATTTGTAATTGACGCATAAATAAGGTTTTACATACATTTACGTACAGAGGCGCGCTACGTTATATTAATCAATTTATGAACGCTCAGTCAGGTTTAGGTTAAAACGATCATGCTGGAAAATCATCTCTAATAACAAACTTCATACAAGAAAATCTATCATCTTTATGTGACCTGTACACTTAGTACAAGTTGCAGAACTTGACTAAATTAAAGTGTACGGAAAGTATTAAGGAGTGATTTTCCCCAAAATCTGCCGTTTTTGTTTCTTACACTTTATGGTCTTAGCAAAAGAGCTACAGTGATGAAGAAAATCAACTTCAAACAAACAAAAACGGCAGATTTTGGGGAAAACCACTCTTTAAGACTTTCCGTAAACTTTACTTTACTCAAGTTTTGCAACTCGTACTCAGGGTACCGGGGTGGAAATCTCATCACCACGGTTATTCTTACCTACCGAATATCAGTAATTTTAGTATAAAGACTAATCAGATGTTCACTTGCGGCCATCTTGGATTGACAGATCTTCATACAAATATTACCGATATTTGGTACGTTAGAATTACCGTGGTGATGAGACTTCCAGCCCTGTGAGGTTTCCCCAACGTTGGCGATCACCTCGGCGGACATTTCCTTGTCCTGCGCCGTTCTGAACAGCCCCTCCAGACTTGCGCCTTTACAATCTAAATCTAAATTGCAAAGATATGTATCTGAGATTTAAATTTAGATTATAACGGCGCAAGTATGGAGGAGCTGTTCAGAACGGCACAGGACAATCAATATGTCAAAAGGGAGGATGAGATTTAAGCTGTCTGTCCATAAAAAACCTATCATTTTTGTCAAAAAGAATTGTACTGTAAAATAAACGAGTAACGCAATGTTAAATAAAGTTTTGAATTTTACATTTTAAAATATATTTTTGGACCCAGTTTAAATGCAATTCAATTGTAATCTTATCTAACCTAATCTAAGTTGCAAAGATATGTTACGTTAGGGATTCACATTATATGCATTCTCAGAAGCAGACACGCAAAAGTTCGCGCTTGCACATGACGCATGTAAACCTACAACATTAAAACCCAAATATCAAATGGGCATACACCCTGCAACTCTCCGTCCTTCCCTGAAATAGGGGTGACATTGGCAAAGTGAACCATTTTTTACAACATGAGTGGTCAGCCGCATACGAACTTATAAGTCATGGAATAATTGAGTTTCCCTTATCACATAAATCATTTAATAATTAAGAAGGAAGTTAGGTTACCAGTGTATTTAAAAATACAAAAACTTTACAAAGGAATTCATTCGAACTTTTATACTTGGCAGCAACTCCCTATCAACTTTAAAGTACATCTAAGGAAAAAAATATTGGCATGATTGATTCAGTCTTTGGGTAAACCACATCTCAAGAGATCCGTCCGACCTCTTGAGGTGTGATTCACCAAGAAATAAATTCACCTAAAAATTTAAATTACAATTTACATTTTAAGGCATTTCATCGGAGGCTTTTATTTTATGATATATTCGCTTTAAGGCTCTCTTTCTTTTGGGCTTTAAATTCATTAAAGCAGATCCGTGTTTGTTTTGGCGCCAAAATTTCAAACGGCGTGTTGACTTTCAGAATAATAAGCCTCGCACAAAGGGAATAAAATGGCCGCTTCTTCGTTTCATACAAAAACCTTATTGCATAAGAGTCGTGGGCACGCCTCTGACCTAGAGGTTCCTGTTGAGTGTTGTAACGTACCGTTGCTTTTGTAGAAAAAATATTGAATTAGGTTAAAATTAAAATAAAAATAAAAATTTGGGGGCCGCAAAGGATCGAAGGTCAAAAATTTCCATCAAATGAAGAAATGTAAGGGTGCCGTCCTTACGCCAACCACTTAAAAAGTGGAAGTTTCCCAGCTCCCGAGTTGCTGGTACTTATTTCTCGTGAAGTGCTTGCATTCCATGTCGAGAATCCCACCAAAGGTGTTAGAAATGAATGAGTGCCCGTGTCGGTATTTATTTAAAACTCAAAATTAAAATACCGGCCTTCACAAAAAATTAGTACCAGTACCTTTAGAAGCTGGTAAACCCCCCATTTCAAATGAAGTGGTTGACGTAAGGCCAGCGCCCTTACCTGTAAAAATAAATATGTTCCAACCGCCACGTACAACCCTTTCGGGGAAAACGCTGCGAAAAGTTGCACTGTATGTGAAGCTTAGTAGCATTTATAACTGGTCTTTTTATGTTAGTTTTTTATTGCAGATACTTGACATTAATCAAATCGAGAATAAAAGAAATAAAAAAATGGTTTACCATAGATCATGTGGCCAGCAATATTACGTCACCCCAGTGCTTGCTTGGCTTATCTACCTTTTAATTCAAAGACGACCTTTTAATAAAATTGTCTCAAAAATAAAATTCTTCACAATCAGAGCCAAGAAAAAAAACGTCAAACACAATAATATTAGCTGTTTGAAATATTTTTAGGATCAATTTCCAGTTAGTCATAAGTCATTCCTTGACTTATAGGTTGGGATGAGGCTGACCACCCATACTGTAAAAAATGGTTCACTTTACCAATGTCACCCCTGTTTCAGGAAAGGTCAGCAAGAGTTGCAGGGCTTATGTTTATTTGAGATTGGGTGTTTTTTATATTGTAGGTCCACATGCGGCATGTGTGAACCGAAATTATGCCTGTCTGCTTGTGGGAATGCATTTAATATGAATCTCAAATGATACATATCTTTGCAACTTAGATTTAGATTCAGATTTTAGACATTGACCGGTCCGTAGTCCAGGTGGTAACACTTCGGACTCGTAACTGGAAGGTCGTGGGTTCGAATCCCGGTGGAGCACAAAAAAGATACCATTTAAATATTTTTAAATTTGCTCTTCGCTGGGTTAAAAAAATCATAAACCTTTACCAAAGATCGGTCATCAAAAAGTCCATCCAGCCTTACAACAACTGGGTCTTGCTTGAGAATTGGCGTTTTCTACAGCGACGACCAAGCTCGCAGAGGGCTCTTGAGGTGTGATACACACAAAAACAGCGCTCACCAAATTTATCAGCCTAATTTAATTAATTTTTTTATTGGGTCGGTACATAAACAAACATTGCTACTGTGAAATAACCTCTAATGGTCATAAGACGAACAAGCATCAAGTTGACGTTTACATGAGGTAGGCATGCCTATACCATATACCGGTGTAGAAACTCGACCTACTCGAATCGCCCCAGACCACTTGCCCATTTATACACGTACAAATTTTGCAATTCGTACGGTGAAACTTTGCAGGGCTCAGAATCACGTAGCTTTGAGCTCGTGGTCTGATAATTGCAGATGATATCTGCGGATATATATGAGCACAACTTAAACCAGGGATTAGCTATGACTTATGGTTGCTTTAAGCGTTAGTAAAACTCTCATATTTTTCATAATATACCTGTTCGTTACCATATAGGTACATATTTGAAAAAATAACACATTTAATTTTCTTTTCTTTATGTTTTTGATGAGTAAATGATAAATCATTAACTTTTTAACTCTTAAACTAACACGCAACTAAGATTATTACAGACTCGCCACAAAGCACCTATTTATTTTCCCATGTGATAGAGCGTTACGCCAACCACTTCACTTGAAGTGGAGGCATCGCAACTGCTGAGTGGACTGGTTTTCATTGTGAAGGCTGAGTACACATTTTTGTATTATTTCTATTTTTAACCCAGAAACAAGGAATCACTTCTGACACCTATTGTTGAGATTGATCCCTAGCCTTCCGGCATGAAACGGAACCATTCTTTCATCTGAGCTATCGACCGGATATTTAAAAGAAAATTAAAGAAAAAGTTTCAGAAAAATATAGTTGTAAATTATTTATTTGAATGTATGTGTTAACTTGGTGGGTGTCATCTAGCAATTCCATATGCGGCATGTATAAGCGCGAACTTATACGTGTATTTTTATGGGAATGCGTGTAATATAAATCTTAAATGTAACATCGATACCATAGAGGTAAAACTGAATATGTAGCATACTCAGCTAACATGGGTTTCTCAAATAAATGCACTATTTTCCCTATTTCTACGAGAGAAAACACTAAAGAAGTGTGAAAATCCTGTAGTTTAGTATTATTTAATGATCACTTCATTATAATTAGCTCATTTACTATGAGTAGTCGCAACCAATAAAAAGTTTTATCCCCTATTTCTCAAATCAGTGGATCGGCCCTTATTCAGTTTTACCTTTACAATGGCAATATCTCTGCAACTTAGATTATAAACTTACAAATATTTCCAATATACTCAAGTCCTTCTTATTCTGAAAAATGAAGCGAAACATTATTTTTTCAGAAGTTAACATATGAGTCCAATTCATTTTGGAACGGAAAAAGGTAAGAGGAGAAATTCCACCGAATAAGCAGAAATGCAATAAAACATATTACCCAATTACTCGCCATCATGGGGCGGCGTAAGCAAGAGTTGTATTTCTCTCACGCAACCTTCACATCTCTCTTCCTTCCCTCACGATCCATCATCTTCATCACGGTTCGTATTTCATCATTTCTTCACAACTTTCATTCACAATTCCATCGCATTGCAAAGCTCCAAACAAGAAACGATCATATTTTCTTGTAACAACTGTTTTTTGTTGTAATATGAGAAATATTGTAGTTAATTTGTTTTTCGTTTCTAGCGTCTTTTCAAGTTGCAAACACACAGAAATTTTTTCTTTAATAAATCCATTAAAATTCTGCTAATATAAATTGTTATGTATTTTCTTTCACATGTTTGAAGGTGTTTTTTTTTCCCCTTAAAATAAAATACTTCCATTGAAAGTTCCCATTTTTTACAGCATTAAGAGCTAAATCTCATACCAATGTGTCGCCACTAAGCTACACATACAGCGCAACTTCTTGCTACGTTATCCTCAAAATTTTGCGAGAGAAACATATTTATTTTTACAAGTAAGGGGCCGGCTTTACGCCAATCACTTCAGTTGAAGTAAGGGTTTCCCAGGTCCCGAGGGGGCTGGTACTCAATGCTTGTGAAAGCTGAGTAAGCCTTGCCGGTATTTGGTTTTGAGTTGTAAATAAACACCGAAACTGGAAATCATTTCTGACACCCTCGGTGGGATTCAGCTCCGAGCTCTCGGCATTTCAGGGAACTAAAAAATACAGAAATGTAAAACAACAAGCTTAATTGTATAAGCCAAAAAGGGCAATAATTCAAAAGTGTACGATGGAATAATTTTAATGAAAAACACCCGAATAGTATTTAAATTAAAAAATAATTTGATAAACCCCTAAAATACTGCGTCCACGAGAAAAGAATATTTTGTACGTAAATATTGCAAAAAATAATAATCGCGATACCCTCCCCTTACTGCTGGGATATGCAGGAGTGGGGGGTAGAGTGGACCGGGAACAATTACACACGGGAGTCACCCCGAGGGGAACCAGAGCGTTTTTCATTTCGGACCGTTTATTAAAAACCGTAACAGAAATAATGTGCGGCTAAATGTGAGCCTAGAATAATGTAGAGTATACATTACGTACAGTTGTTTTTCGTTAGTGTAAAACACCAATCTCATCTAATCTAATCTAAGTTGCAAAGATATGTTACATTGGAGATTCACATTACATGCATTCTCACAACCAGACACGTACAAGTTCGCGCTTGCACATGCCGCATGTGAACCAAATCTCAAATGGACATACACCCTGCAACTCTTGCTGTCCTTCCCTGACACAGGGGTGACATTGGCAAAGTGAACCATTTTTACAGAATGGGTGATCAGCCGCATACCAACCTATAAGTCAAGGAACATCTTGAAGTGCTATTCTGCCAAATTCCTTACGACCTAAGGCGACGAGCTGGTGATTCGTATCCTAAAATAAGATGTACTGTGATTTTTTATTTATGGAGTACTTTCGCAAGCTTGGTATTTTCAACGTTAGCATAAGTGACTTTGTACTGATAAAATAAAGAAGCCATACGATTGGCGAATATGTGTCCTTATCATTCAGTATAAAGTTGTTGAAACTACTGGTAAATATTCTACTTTAGCAAAGCAACTTTATATTGAATGAAAAAATTAAAACGTGTCAATCGTGTGGGTAGTTTTTTTTATCAGTTTAAAGCCACATAAGCTAACGTTGAAAATACCGTTCCTAAAGGAGTGCACTTCAATCTCAGTTAGAGATTTTGTTAAATATCATACATGAACCTTTTTATGTTTTTTTTATTGGTTTTTGCTTTGATGGTTCACACATTAATAGCCTACTTTTGGCAAATATTTGATCAATTCTAAAAAGATTATAATTTTTTCGTCCATTGCGCCCTTATGCCCCTTTATGGGCTTATAGCTCCTTACTAAACGGCATGCTATTAGTCTAGAACTAAAATAAGGCAGAATACATAAGTACACTGCATGCTTGAATAGCCGATCACCATTTCCTCAAAAACCAAATATCACAGATATTCGTTTAGACCCATAAAATGTAATTTTGATGTTTTCAGTTTTGTTAGTATCCACAGACCCAGCCGGCAAGGTGTCCGGTCAGAAATATATGTTCCCATAACTCACAGCAAGCGACTATACACATAACATGTAATACACCAGGACCCCAAGTACTTGAAAGACTTCACGTTAAAACTCAATTATTGCGTTTACAGAAACATCTGTGAAAACTAAGACGCTCACCAGAGACGCTGTGTAAATTTCCTGAAATTTTTACTGAGTTTAAACGTGATATTTTGTACCAAGAGTGCAGAACGCTTTATTATCTAAAGCCATTTCTCTTGATATAAAAATGCTCGCCAGTCCAATAGTTCAAGTCTTGCACGTAATAATAGCGTTATTTAAAAATGTACGGAAAACAAGACAACGCCTACAGTGAGCTTTTGAGTTAGCATACACTTTTGTGAAAACGTAATGGATGCGTTTTATACTTGAGAGACTTGTACGCTCTGGATATGTGGAATAAAGTGTAATTACTTAAGTTGGGAATATAAATAAAAAATACTCTAGATTGTGGGACAAAAAAGATATCATGAAGTTTCAGGTAGATGAGGTTAATGGTTCTGGAAAACTAAATGGTTCTGGATACATAAAAAGTTTATTCTATTTCTTGATTAAGTACTTCCGATGTCTTCCATTGAACCTCTCCAAGTGAACTATTAATTATAGTATGGGTAGTCAGCCTCATACCAACCTATTAGTCAAGGAATATGATTATGTCCATTCAGTATAAACTGATTCACTCTGCCAATACCACCCACGTGACAGAAAAGAGCTGAAAGAATAGCAGGGTTTATGTTCAATTTAGATACGGTGTTATGTTATTTTACTAAATAACATATGAAAGAGCATTATCGAAGTGTGCAGTGTGTTTTGTGGGCCGAACGGAGCCGAACGGTCACGGAGGCGGCCAAACTGTGCCGTGTGACCTAATGGGGCCGTCGGTCATCAGTTCCCGGCAAGATGTCAACCGATTCAGACGTCGGCGACCAAGCACCAAGCGATGCAAGATGGAGCATTACAATGGAGCTCCCTCCTCCCCATCTACTTGGATTTCCTGCCAGCAAGGCACCCGCCTTGTGGACCAGAGGCATAGGAGCGCCCACCCAGGGGCTCCAACGTGTGGAGGCGTCCGCCTCGTGAGCCGCCGCTAGCCTGGGGCGCTGCCCCAAGCCATTCAGTTCGAAACTCCAGTCAACAGAGTAGGGAGTGTTTTAGTGACAAGTTCAAGTCTGGCCATTCCCTTATTTCCCTTTTTCCCCCATATTAGTAAAGTAAATAAACCCTTATTTGTTCATGTTAAACTTATCTTTTACTATAAAGCCTTCCCAAAATACAAGTAAGCAACTCAAGGAAAGAACCCCACGCCCTGAGAGTGGTACTGATGATAGCTAGCCGGATGTAAGTATCCTGGAGATACCTTCAATTGTAAACATAACAACGGATTTTTATTTTGTAAGTACCGACATATGCAGTGTTTTAATTTTTTTTCATGTATTTATTTTCAGAAAAGTTAATGAAAAAAAAAAAAGACACTTAAAAATATTCTGCCATCTCATATCACAAGTAGCTAAGTATGTAAGTTAACCTTTGCAGGAATTTTTTGTCGTTATTTTCAGAAATAGAGTCTATGATTTCATTAATTCTGAAAGAAATCCCGCAACAGTATGAAAGTAGGTAGTAGGTATATATATTTTTTGGAATCTCTTTGTTTCAGCACTGTAAACAACTCGATGTCGCTTTGTACTTCAAGCCCAGTTTTATGTGACAGAGGATTTTAAAAAGGTTAAACTTCAATTGCCCACTTACCCCTCCTCAGTGCGTAAATGAATCAAAATAGTAACGAGTTTTGGCTTGTACGAAAATCAAATGAAACCTACCAAACAATATGAAGTAATGATGATTATAATGATGTAGAATCCATCTTTCCGGGGTTGTAGACCATGTTCAATAATTGTAGGGTGCTTTATTCTTTTTTCTTTTTGGAAGGCTGCTACGTTTCGTCAGTGACATACGACTGACTTCTTCAGGGCTTGTACTTCGACTGATCGCTTTGATTAGAGCATGCGGTATTTATGTGTCATCTGTGGAGTAGGCGGGGCTTGTAAATATGAGGTAATGATATAGTTTTTCTCGGGTTAGACCATGTTCTACTTGCAGTAATTTTGTCTGCCGACGTTTCATTCCCTTGAGCGGGGAACATTGTCAAGGCTCGTAGCGACTGGGGACCTTCATCCTCCGTTTACTTTTGGCAACTGAACGGAGGATACAGGTCCCCCGTCGCTACGAGCCTTGATAATGTTCCCCGCTCGAGGAAACGAAACGTCGGCAGACAAAATTACTGCAAGTAGAACATGGTCTAAACCGAGGAAAACTATATCATTTAACACCGACCATGAAAGTGAAAGTTTAAAACTTTATTTAATATGAGGTAAGTTCAGGTAGGACGTTATGGTATTGATACTTACATGAAAAAATAATATTATGCAAATTTATTTCCTAAGTTCCTTGACTTATAGGTTGGTATGCGGCTGACCACCCATACTGTGAAAAAATAGTTTACTTTGCCAATGGCACCCCTGTCTCAGGGAAGGACGGCAAGAGTTGCAGGGCTTATGTTAATTTGAGATGGGTTCTTATAATGTAGGTCCACATGCGGCATGTGCTAGCGCGAAATTATACATGTCTGCTTGTGGGAATGCATTTAATATAAATCTTAAATGGTATATATCCTTGCAGCTTAGATTAGATTAGATTAGATTAATGTGGGTTTAATAGCGTTTGATTGTCAACAAATTGAAAATAACATAACCTCGAATGATTGACGAAGCTTGTCTGTAGAACTTAATTATTATGTACCATTCGTAGCCAACGTCTTCAGAAGGCACACATTCTTCTAGACAATTTGCAATAAAGTAATATTTATAATCAAATGGGGCTATTCTTAGACATTTTAGTCGTCGGTTGAGCCCACGCTTTGACAAACTAATGATGCCTGGGCTGGAAATCTCATCACCACGATTATTCTTACCTATCGAATATCGGTAATATTTCTATGAAGACTAATCAGCTGTTCACTTGCGGCCATCTTGGATTGATAGGTCTTCGCGTACAAATGCATCATTAGTTTGTCAAAGCGTGGGCTCAACGGACGACTAAAATGTCTAAGAATAGCGCCGTAAGAATCTATCAAAATGGATCGACTGAAGTAAATATCTCTGAATTCTGTCTGAAAAAAAAAAAAAAAAAAAAAAAAAAAAAATCCACCGAATTCTTTTCAAAGCTTCCGATTAGTGAAGTAAGTAATTAACTAGTATCCTCAATGAAGTACTAAGTAAAGGAATTCCACTCTGTCCGTCTGAATGGTGGAGGAAGATAAGGAAGGATGAGAATGGGGTAAGAAGAGAGTCTGATAACAACTTACTACCACGTCCAACCTCTAATCGAAATGAACCAAAAGATAGAAGATGTAAGAACAAAAACTGAAATAATTCGGTGTGAGAAAATATGGATTTTTTGACAGTGATACATGACAAGTCATTACAAGACCTGTCAGCGAGCGCTATGAGCAAGCAGGTCAACATGGTAATTTAGACTCATATGTTTGAAATAAAAACACGCTGGTTTGATTCCCTCCAGGCACCTTGACGA
Organism: Agapetus fuscipes; assembly: GCA_951799405.1. Taxonomy (NCBI): domain Eukaryota; kingdom Metazoa; phylum Arthropoda; class Insecta; order Trichoptera; family Glossosomatidae; genus Agapetus; species Agapetus fuscipes. The sequence goes on along the minus strand of OX637334.1, from coordinate 3,670,143 downwards.
TAACTTTGACCGTTGATCAACAGATTGAAATTAAATATTTTATTTTTTTGACAAAAAAATTGATCTTGGATGTAACGAATTATTAGTTGATTTCTTAATACGTTTTTCTGGCCAGGTGAAAATAGGTAAGTGATTTACATTCCTCTTCACGAATTTATTGTAAAAACTAACACTATTCAAGTCGTGCGTTTGACATCGATAATCTATTATCTAAATTTTATTGCAAAGATATATAATTTAAATGCATTACCACAAACAGAGACGTGTATGTGGACTTACAGGATACAAACCTAATCTCAAATGAATATAAGCCCTGTAACTCTTTCCGACCTTCCCTGAATCAGGAGAGACATTCACGATGTGAAACATTTCTTATAGTTTGGGTTGTCAGCCTCTTATCAACCTTTAAGTCAAGAAATATATCTGGTTTCAATAAATTTGATGAAGAAGAAGACTGTATTCCTGAAGGATGTTTTACTGGCACGTGTGAGAAGAACATATGCATGGAGAGTGAGGGAGATGGAACCTGATTATTTCCGCCATGATGGAGCAGGAGGTAATTAGATTATCCAGTTCTCGCCTCCGCCCATACTTCCCACGTCATACCTCTACCTTTGTGTTATGGCAAATCCGTCAAAGGTAGCTCGTCCACAGACAGCTAGTTCATTGGCAATTCGGTCATATGACATTTTATTCACCAAACTTATCGGTCACATGCAATATTGGTACACAGGTTGGTACGAGGCTGACCACCCGTGCTGTAAAAATCGGTTCACTTTTGCCAATGCCACCCCGGTTCAGGGAACGGCGGCAGGAGTTGCAAGGTTTATGTCCATGTGAGGTTTTCTTTATTTGTATGCACGCATGCAGAATGTGTAGGCGCGAACCTACATGTGCCTGTCTGTGGGCATGCATTTCATATGAGCCTTAAATGCTTACATATCCTTGCAGCTTAGATTATAGATTATAGATTATAGGCAGCTTCATCATATAAAACTTGCTTACCAATAAACCTTCGTAACTATAAGAAAGTATCTAATCTAATCTAATCTTAATATAAGTTGCAAAGATATATATCATTTGAGATTCATATTAAATGCATTCTCACAAGCAGACATGTAAAATTTCGCGCTAACACATGCCGCATGTGGACCTACAATATAAAAACCAAATCTCAAATGAACATGCACCCTGCAACGACCTTCCCTGAAACAGGGGTGACATTGGCAAAGTGAACCATTTTCTATAGCATGGTTGGTCAGCAGCGTACCAACTTATAAGTCAGGCAATTATAAGAATGTTTTTAAAAACACAGAGTTGTATTTATACTTTCGATTTGCTTACGTCATTTTCAAGATAACACTGTTACAAAATTAGCAAGACAAAAACCATAGAGAAATGAGAAGGATGAATTACGACAAAGTGGTACAATTAGGTAATAACAAAGGCAAAGCTGCAGGAATTGGAACATTGACCAAATTATAAATGTTTTTAGGCTTTCACGGCCGGATCTAGATGCTTGATTTTCTGGTTCCGGGTTTTGACCGTGGTCCATGTTTTTTTGACCAAATTATAAGTGTTACATTTTTTTTATTATTATAAATTTCCAAAATATCAAGGGCAATTAGTTGTCTGCCCTTGCACCCGGAATGGAGAACCATAACGCGTAATAACTGTAGTTTTTTTTTTTTTATTGATTATAGGTTTATGTGATGGATCTGTCTGTGGACCTTAGTTGCATGTGACCGAAATGTCGCTGACCGTTGACTAAAAAATCGTGTCGACAAACTGTCATGTGACCGAATTGGTCGTGCTCGGTGTGTCTATGGACGAGTTAACTGTGGCCGAGTGTCTGTGACCGAAATGTCGTTGACAAAGCCATTTTGTCTATGACCGATTTGTCGTGGAACTCTCTACCTTTCCTTTTGCAAGTTGCCGCTCTTACCACCACCTGCTGATTAAGGGTGGCGGTGTGTAGTGACACACGCGCACCTGATTTCCCAATAACTCTTAAATATTAAGTGATTCTGAGGAGGAATTCAATGTTAGCTTAATACTAGAACCAAAGCCTAGTGGTTGACTCTTTGGACTTGTAATCAAAAGGGCGTGAGTTTGATTCCCGGTTCGCCGGGAAAAAAAACAATCAATTATCAAAATATGCTCTTTACTGGGTTGCAAATTCATGCCTGTACCAAAGACCGATTACCAAAAGTCTAAGCTATAACACATCTGAGTCTTTTATATTATTTTTAAGTATAATCTAAGTTGCAAATATACATTTACAGCTCATATTAAATCCATTCCCCCAAGTAGACACGTGTAAGTCCGAGCTTGCAAATGCTTTTATGTGTACGTACAAATTAAAATCCAAGCCTCTAATGAACATAAACCATACAATTTTTCCAGACTTTCCCTGAAAGGAGTGACATCGGTAAACTACTTTTTTACAGTATGGTCAGCCTCGCACCAAACTATAAGTCAAGGAAAAGTTGTCTGGCTTGTGTAATTGGCGCTCTCTACAGCCACGACCAAGGAGAGTGGTCTTGAGGTGTGATACACACAAAAACAGAGGTCCCCAAGATACATTATTCTAATAGATTATTCTTAGAAACTTACGTTTTTTTTACCTGTGTTAATACGTAAGGCAAACTATTGACACAAAATATTCCTGAAAAGTAAAAAATAAACGTCAACAGGAAATTTATTGAGCGAAATCGGCACATTCCTCGACAACGGTAGATTAAAAATATTCATCGTAAATGTAAAAAACTGAAATATTTTCGCGTTTATAATTTTTTTTTGTGTTTTTTTAAGTGATTTTTTTAGTAAATTGAAAAAGTACCTATTGTAAATATATCCAAGGAGAAAATAATCGCTAAAAATAAACACTTCAAAACGTAACAAAAACATGAAAAGGACAAAATATAATAAAAGCAAAGTTGGTCAAAGGGAGGCGAGTTGAACAGTAATGTCCCTGGAAAAAAAAAAATAACAACAAAATTGTTGCGTGTCTCGGCCGGGTTACTAGGTACAAGACAAAATAGTATTTTTTTATTGGTTGCTATGGACCAAAATCACATCGTTTGTCCGCTTAGAATTTTTGCTGAAACAGTTGTTTTGACATACAGAGAAAACTCTTTAAAAACACTTTTTTTATTTGACTGTCGAAACTTTGGTCGAACGGGTTAAGTCAGTAGTCTTGCCTAAGCGCGTTTGAAATAAAACAGCGTCGGTTAGATTCCCGTTAAGCCTGTTGACGACAACTTTGACTTTTGACTTTTCAATTACGAGTAAATGTAATTGAGTGATTAAATAATGGTTCATTAAAATAATTAAAATAATGAAATTAAAAAAATGTTAAAACCCGTTTATGGCCAAGCACAAAATTTACGTGGATTGCATTGTTCTTAACAAAATAATTAAAAATACTGATAATAAAAAAAAAACTTAGAATCTACTTATATTAATTACGTTTTTTTTTGCATATTACTCACCCTTTTAAAATGTTCCTTGCCTCGTCCACAAAAACTGCAAAGTTCCAAATTCCCTTTTAATTCAAGTCATATTATAGTACAAATGCATTTTATTATTGAATAACAATTTTCAAAAACTTCATTCAAATCAGACGAAAACAAACCCATAAGCAATAACAAAAATATCACCCGATTATTACGTCGATATTATAATACTGCGACAGTCGAGTAAATTCGCTGTCAACGCATTATTTAAAATGTTCCATTCATTGAAAACTTAGACCGGCCAATGCACTCAAACGTACAAATTTCCCACCCAATAGTACTATGCACTGCCCACAATGTACATACAAACAAGACACATGTTTCTGAAAACGTCACAAGAAAAACACAACCGAAAAACTTCCAAAAACACAAAGAAAACAATGAAAATCAGTTGAATTTATTAAATAATGATTATTTTATGGATTTTTAATTGATATTCACGTAAAAATTGATTGAAATTCGTTTGTATTTGACTGTTTCCGTTGTACTAGTTTCCGAGCGCCGCGACGTCCTTCCCCCTCGGATGCCGGTGCAATACTAATCAGTAATCCTCGGCTGGACGGACAGAGAGGCTGTACTCTTCTTCTTCTCCTATTTGCTTCTCGCTCTAGCGCGCTGGAGCCTTCCATCTCTCCGTCTCGCTCACACAACACCCCGGACACGTTGCTCTAGAAACAGGGGTGAGTTTTTTTTTGTCGTTTTTTGAATATAGAGCCTCAAAATTTTGCCCTGTTTTCTCCTGTACCCAGGGAATCAAAATATTTTTTACAAATATATACGTTTCATCTTAAATCTTACTTGCAGATATATAATATAATGTACTCAATCAGGAGCGGGCATAAGTAAGAGGGAAATACATTTTAAAATTACTATTTTATTATTTTTCTTTGAAAAAACTCATTATATAATTTTTACGTTACTTTGCATGTGGGAACGCAAATTAAGTATATTTCTAAAATACTAAAAATGAAAGATTACAAAGTGAATGCCTCATCAACTAATGATAAATAAGTCTATTTCATTTGTTTGCAACGGGATCGACATGGAACTTCACAGGAACCATTTAAGGAAAAATTTTGGAAAATTGATTGAGCGATTTGGAATTCCATAGGCCAGTAAATACACACATGCAACATTATATTTCCTTTCATTCATACGTTCTCACAATCAGGCATTTCTAAACCTCAAATAAACATAAGACCTGAAACTCTTGCCGCTATTCCCTGAAACAGGGGTTATATAGCTAAAAATGACCTAAATTTCACAGTGGGGTGATCAGCTTCATACAAAAATATTGTAAGTCAAGAAAGTATGTCGGTGTTATGGCCGAGGGGGCCAAGTGGGCTGATCATTCTAGCGTATTTTGAATAAAATAACGTTGGGTCGATCCCTGCTTGGGTCATTTGACCATAACTTTGACCCTGGTTCAATAGATGTTATTGCGTAATTATTAATTAATAATTCATTAAAAAAACAAAAATGAATTAATAATTATAAATATTTAAAAATATAAATGGTAAAACATTGTTTTAATTCACTTTATTCTTTTATTTTTTGCTCTTGGTTTTGAAAATTATTTTATAAAAATATATTTGTAACCATTCTGCTCTTGAAGATGCCTCATTAGGCGAAAATATTCGAGCAAAAAATTAAAGAATAAAGTGAATTAAAACACTGTTTTACCATTTATATTTTTAAATATTTATAAAAATGGACTTTCACTGTGTTAACAGATCAACACTAAAAAAAAGAATTATTAATTGATGATATTAATACCTGTTTCTGGCCAGGCAGAATAGTTTGGTGAATTACATTCCTCTTCACAAATTTATTTAAAAAAATAAAAATAAAAGTGGTTATTTTTGTAAGAAAGATTTCTTCCTAAGTGATGGCGGCATGACTATCAAATTCCTAAAGGAAAGGAGATCATAAATTATCGTAAAAAAAAATGCAATCATTATGGTCAATATTGAAAAGGGGTTTTGGGATGCAAATCATGCAAATCTCTTAATCTCGCATCCCTGTCAGAAGTGGCAAGCACTGCGCATGATCACGCATACACAATACAACCCCCACCCCCCCTAAGGAGGCAGCCAGAGAAGGACGGCGCTATGCAGGAGTGGGAGGCTAGAGGGAGACGGCGACACTCCCACCGCCCCTTATCTAAATCTATTTCAATGATGAATACTTGAATAAAACATGTACCGAGTAAGTGGCCCGAGTAACTGCCAGCTTAATAGCCTGGACAACAGGAGACAGTAGAGTTAGTTAGTATTTAGTACAGGTGGAAAGTTGCAAGTGGTTAGTACTAAGTTGTGAGATGATATGACGTGGTAAGTGGTTAATCGTTAGTGGTTAGTGGCAAGTGATAACTATTAGGTGATAAGTAGAAAATCAGATCATTATACGAAATCAATTGCTTGGGCGTAATTTCTGTTTTTTTTTTTAATTAAAAAAAATAGATTTGTGGAGAGGAACGCTTATTTTCTTTGACTTATAGGTTGGTATGAGACTGACCACCCATACTGTAAAAAATGTTCACTTTGGCAATGTCACCCCTGTGTCAGGGAAGGTCGACAAAAGTTGCAGGGTTGCAGGGAACGCAATTCACCATTCTATTCTGCTTGGCCAGAAACAGGTATTAATATCATCAATACATAATTAATTATTGTATATTTTTAATGAATTAATAATTACGCAGTGCCATTTGTTGAACCAGGATCAAAGTTTCGGTCAAATGACCCAAGCGAGGATCAAACCAACGTCATTCTATTCCAAATACCCTAGAAAAATCAGTCACTTGACTCCCTCAGCCATAACACCGATACTTTCGTGGCAATTTGTTGTTAAATGTGTCTATTAACGTTTTGAATCCACAAAAAAGTGGAATATAAAGGAACAACTCTCAAGTTTATAGCTTTTAATTATGTAAGAGATAGTTAGAAAGTAATTCGTGTGGTTGGGTAAAAGCACGATGATAGGATTCAACGAGTCACTCTTCAAGGTAACCCAGCCAGAAGAAGATCTCCTAAGAGATGGCGTGACAGCTGGCAGTCCAGCTCACAGGAGACGGGAGTTACGGCACTAACGTATACAAAACATTTACAAGAAGAAGACAGTTGAGGGCGACGTCAGTTTATTTTGTATTATTTGACACAATTTTATTTTTGCTTACTAACTACTGTCGCTGTCTACTATCCTCATGCACACAGCCTTAAATAGATATCCCACCGTAAAGTAACGCATATTTAATGGTTGTCTCCTTACTTCAGTAACCGCATAGACCTCCACATCACCAACACTCCCCAAGGCATCAACTGTTCTTCTCACTATCCTTATAATATCCTTTAATAGATATCGCACCGTGAAGTAAGGCATATTTAAAGCTTGTCTCCTTACTCCAGTAACCGCACAGACCTCCTCCACATCACCAACACTCCCTAAGGCATCAACTGTTCTTCTCACCATTCTTACTAATATATCGTTAAATAGATATCGCACCGTGAAGTAAGGCATATTTAATGCTTGTCTCTTTCCTGCAGTAACCGCACAGACCTCCTCCACATCTCCACCACTCCCCAAGGCAACAACTGTTCTTCTCACTATCGTTCCTTACTATCCTTACTAATATATCGTTAAATAGATATCCCACCGTAAAGGAACGCATATTTAATGCTTGTCTCCTTACTCCAGTAACCGCACAGACCTCCTCCACATCACCAACACTCCCTAAGGCATCAACTGTTCTTCTCACCATTCTTACTAATATATCGTTAAATAGATATCGCACCGTGAAGTAAGGCATATTTAATGCTTGTCTCTTTCCTGCAGTAACCGCACAGACCTCCTCCACATCTCCACCACTCCCCAAGGCAACAACTGTTCTTCTCACTATCGTTCCTTACTATCCTTACTAATATATCGTTAAATAGATATCCCACCGTAAAGGAACGCATATTTAATGCTTGTCTCCTTACTCCAGTAACCGCACAGACCTCCTCCACATCACCAACACTCCCTAAGGCATCAACTGTTCTTCTCACTATTCTTACTAATATATCGTTAAATAGATATCACACCGTGAAGTAAGGCATATTTAATTCTTGTCTCCTTACTCCAGTAACCGCACAGACCCCTTTACATCACCAACACTCCCCAAGGCATCAACTGTTCTTCTCACTATCCTTATAATATCCTTTAATAGATATCGCACCGTGAAGTAAGGCATATTTAATGTTTGTCTCCTTACTCCAGTAACCGCACAGACCTCCTCCACATCACCAACACTCCCCAAGGCATCAACTGTTCTTCTCACTATCCTTCCTTACTATCCTTACTTCAAGTTGTAATGGATATCCCACCGTGAAGTAAGGCGTATTTAATGCTTGTCTCCTTACTCCAGTAACCGCACAGACTTCCCCCACATAACCACCACTCCCCAAGGCATCAACTGTTCTTTTCACTATTCTTCCTCACTATCCTTACTGCATGCTTTAATAAATATCCCAGTAGAATTACGTAAGATATACTAATTCAATGCTTGATACATAACATCCTTCGGGAATTTCAGGACTCCAATAAACAGTCCAACTAAAAAAAACATTGAAATTATCTCCGAAGTTTCGCACATAAATCATCACCATATAATAGTGATTACTTATGCGTGTAGCATTGCCCTCGTGATTAATCGTGCAAACTGTTTATTTAACCCGAATAAATCAATTTGACACGCCGAGAGGCTATGCAGGGGGGGGGGTGCCTAACAGGGGCGAAGGATGAGAGTTTTCAGCAGGCTACCCGGTACAATAAAGAGCTCCATGACATCTACAGAAAGCCTGATGCGATCAGTTTCACAAAAGTGGGCTGGTCATATAATTAGAAATGATGACACCAATCTCATATCATTAAAGACTTGACACTCTTTGTGGCTAAAGGAGACAGGGAAGGCCAAAAATGCGATGGATGGACGGTGTCAATGCAGATGCAGCCAAGGCAGACATACGTGGCTCGAAAGAAAAGGCGATGGACATGAGAGAGTGGAGGAGAATCCTGGATTTAGCCCTAATGAACCTGGTTGAAAAATATGGATGGCTCCGTATTTAAAAAAAAAACATTAACCTGATTTTATATCGGCTCACCGAATTCACAGTGTTAAATGTTTAACTAAAGCCCAGCTTAAATTCTGTTTAAACTGGTTAAAAACATGTTGACTACTTTTTTTTAATATAAATTTTCAAAGGGAACGCAACTAAGCTACACATATAGTGCAACTTCTTGCCGCGTAATACCATAAGGGTTTCGCATGTGGCGAGTGGAAACTTTTTTTTTTTACAGGTAAGGGGACCGGCCTTACGGCAACCACTTCAGTTGAATCGGGGGCATCCCAACTCCCGAGACGCTTGGTTCTCATTTATTGTGAAGGCACCGGAAACCGATAGAAATCGCGCTGTGAGAACCCTCCGCCTCTGCTGCCCATGTCCTCCAAGATAACTTTCATGATGAATTTAATTATAATGAACAGAAAGCGTTTGTGAAAGTTGCAGAGACAAGTTTCGTCAAAATTTGTTTCGGGACGAGCGCTGGAAGGAAGGACGGGCGGGGAGAGTCGGGACATTTTAAAGCTGAGTCCTAGAGCAAATAACGCAACTGAAAGTCAATTTAAACGTAATGTAAGCCTAGCTAAAACCTCTATTGTAATATGTTTGATTTCAAATTAAAAAAAAAAATGTTCTCAATTCTCCCTAGCTAAGTAAACTTTGTTCCAAAAGCGCACGAGGGTCAAATACAGAATATCTTGCCTGAAGTAGCTGGGAAATCATGTCATCCAAAAGCGCTTTTCTGCTTAATTTCCTACACTTTGGATCAGTCAGTCTTACGCCCGAGAGAGTAGAAGCGCATGTTCGACTAGCGTATTTGGAACAGAATAACGTTGGCTTAAATCTGCGTCTAGCCCAATTAACCAAAACTTCGACCCTGGTTCAACAGATGCCATTGCATGCACACAAGCTTCTTCTTTCACATGAAGACAATTGGCCAGGAAAAATAGGTTGGTGAATTGCAATTCTTCCCACAAAACTTTTTTTTAATCAATCCAAGTCGGAGCTGGCTTGCGCTTGCGAATGAACTCCATGGACTCCATTTATGGACACGAATCACTGTCTCATCGCCTTAAGGAAGAACTTATTTCAGGTGGCCGAAGAGAATCGATCAGTGGCAACCTAGGATGTCCAAATTAGATATGGAGATAGCTGAGTGTAGATGTTCTGCATGATATCATCTCTGGAAAATGACAAGAGCTTCATGGTATAGGCAGAAAAGGGTTTAATAAAACTTAATAGAACGTAGTGTTGCCGTCGCTAAATTGTATAAATGGAAGTATTTTTACACCAAGTTGGGAATAATCCAGATTTATTCAGACGGTAACAGAGCTCCAAGGAAGCTATTTATAAATGTAGAAGATAAAAATAACGGGAAACACAATAGACCATGATCAAGACCAGAGGTAGAAGTCTCGACGACCGTCGATCGATCTGGCCGTATCTATTTGAAACTGTTACGAAATAAAACATGGTGGCGTAGGTATCTACGGCTGATCCATTTTATATGGAACAACAATCAGCTGTTCAGGCACACCCATGTTTTATTTCGTTCTATCTTCAAATGGATACAATAAGAACTATCGACAGTCGTCGATACTTCCACCCTGCAAGAAGAACAATTTTTATCGTTATTTTTGTATAATTAATGTAGAATTGAGTTGACTCGTGTGCTCTCGGTTCTATCTGTATAATTCGTTGTAACTGAGATTGTATGACGAACAATGATTTCCTCACAAGTCGCGCCTTGTTGAAATGTTTGTCGTCGCGAGAGTTGTAAACTAAATTAACAAAACAATATCTAATATTGGCGCCCAAATATCTCTCCCCCTCCATACTTTCCCTTGTTCTACGATGTTTCACTTTGCTTTCATAATTTCACATTGTACTCGCTGTTAATGAATGAATATATTTCAGGAAAATCCATTTAATGAGTTATAATAATAATATTAGCATGATTTAATTGGTGAGCGGTGTTTTTGTGTGTATCACACCTCAAAAGCCCTCTGCGAGCTTGGTCGTTGCTGTAGAAAGCGCCAATTCTCAAGCAAGACCCAGTTGTTGTAAGGTTGGATGGACCTTTCAGTGACCGGTCTTTGGTAAAGGTTTATGAATTTTTCAACCCAGCGAAGAGCACATTCGAAATATACATGGTATATTTTTGTGCTCCGCCGGGATCCGAATCCACAACCTTCCATTTACGAGTCCGAAGTGTTGCCACTACGGACTACGGACCGGTCCAAGATGCCAACGACACGCGGTGTACGTGAGTGGTTACCCATCCAAATACTGTCCGCGCCCAATGTTGCTTAACTTCGGTGATCTATGGAAACCGGTGCTTTCAACATGGTTACGTCGTTGACATGAGTGATGTTCTTAAGTAAATCTCAAATGAAGAAATCCTCGCATGCTTTTTCGTCGCTAACTATAACTGTAACTGTAACTGTAACTCTGTCACCATTCCGCTAGAGGTGGCCAGAGCCTCTGCAGAGCTGCCTCAATTTTTTCCTATCCTTACATACATCTTTCAATTCATACATATCCATCACATTTTTAATGCATTTTCTTCTTTTCCGCTCGCTTTGTACATCCCACTCTTTCACAATCTCCACAATCTGATCACTCCATACTTTTCTCGGTCGTCCTTTACCTCTTTTTCCTTTCACACTACTTCCGTATACATACTTTGTTAGTCTATTTACTAACAGACTCATTTGGTTATGTTTGGCTGGATGAACCGTAGTGAGTATTTTTTTGAAAAAAACAGATGAATTTTCTACCCAGCAAAGTCTTGAAACTGCAACGCTGGCACCGTTCCCAGTGGCCAGAGCCTCTACAGAATTTTCTTCCACTTATTCATACCCTGGCATTTCCATGTTATTCACATGCATCACATTTTTCATGTGTTATTCCTTTTTTTCATTCTTTCTGTGTATCCCAAACCTTATCCATTATCATCTTCCGTAACTAAGCCACACTTATAAGGTAATGTCGTGTTTTTCCGAGCAAAGCCTTTTTATTTTTACAGGTAGGGGGCCGGCCATACGCCAACCACTTCAGTTGAAGTGGGGATTTTTTTCCCAGCTCCCCAAGGGACTAGTTCACATTTCTTGTATAGGCTAAGTTTACCCAGTCGGTAATTTATTTTGAGTTTGAAACAGGAATTAATTTCTGACACCCTCGGTGGGATGCGAAACCGTGCTCTCGGCATGGAATGCCAGCATTCTACCAACTGTGCAATCGACCTGACATTCTTTATTTTCTCTATTAATATTCTATCGATTAAATGACAGATTATACAATTTGTAGACTTGAATTTTCATATATACGTGCTTCTTGAGCTGTAAAAACGTTTTACGTAATAGAAAGGTATTCGAACGTTTAGTCTGGATTTAACGAATGATTGCCTGAGTGCTGTACCCCAAGTACGTACAACTCAACCATAAAGTAATACCAGTAAATATCTGGAAACTGCAACGCTCAATAGAGGTGCTGTTTAAGTTTCAGCTCGCTTTTGGTGAAACACAATTTAAGTGCAAGTTTTATACTATACTAAGGGAACTGGATTCGGCTCTACGTGTCCCTATTAGTCCACCACGTGTCCCCGGCTGTATTCAGAGTCGCAGATATCGACTTACTTAGTGTAACACTTAGCGAATGAATAACTTAGTGTGCTCACGTACCTGTAAAAGGTTCTGTACAAATTTCAAATTGCTAGAATTTATTGAACGATTTCCAACTTTGATATTGCATCATGAATGACGTAATCCCTGAGTAGGCTTTGGCTTAATCCAGAATTCTGGTCTACTCTCGGCTATAGGAAAAGAGAGTCGGAAAGAGTTGCAAGGGCTACGCTCATTTCAATTTTAGGTCTTATTCTATTATTACAGATGCAGCATGCCTAAGCGCGAACCTCACGTGTTTATTTGTGAGCCATGAATTCCATTTGAATCTTAAGTTTTATAATCAACTTAAAATCACAATAAGAAAATACAATTCATTGCAAAAATAGCTGTTTATATGACTTTTAGAATTTGATAATTTTTTGAGGATGTCCATGTTTTTTCGACAGCTCAATTGGTAGAATTATTGCATTCCATGTCAGGTAGCTAGGGTTTGATTCACACCGAGGGTGTCAAAAATAATTTTCGGATTCATGTTGGTTTCAAACCCAAAATCAAATACTGCCAAGGCTTACACAGCCTTCCCAAGAAATAAGAAACAGCCCCCTTGGGAACTAGAAAACTCCCACTTCGACTGAAGCGGTTGGCGTAAGCCGTTCTCTTTACCTGTAAAAATAAAAAAGTCCAGAAAACCATATGACGATACGGTAAGAAGTTGTGCTGCTTGGTTGTGTTTTGTAAATATGTCTCTATTTCGCCATAGGTGGCAAGACTCTTTACAGAGCTGCCTCTAGTTCTTCTGTAAGAAGTTTATTTGAAAAAATGGGAACTGAATGAGAAAAGTTAATAATATGGAAATGATTTCCTGTGTTCGTGTTTATTTTAAGCCCGAAATAAAATACCAGGCAGGTTTACAGAGCCTTTACTCGAAATGAGAACCTTCCTGCGAGATGGCTGGGAAACCCCCACTTGAAGGTTCCACACGCCACATGCGGAGAGAATTTGGACTATGTGTGCAGCACAGTTACGTTTTTCATAGCTTGAAAGTTGGATTATGAACTATTACTTCGGCGTAGAACTCAGCCAGTGGCGTAGCGTCCTCTGGGAAGCTTAAAGGGGGGACAGGGGGGCACGCAGAGCTGACAAGGGGGTCACAAAACCCTGGAACGGACCGGAAGAGGAAACGTGAGGCGGCAGGCGCGACATCGCTTCCTCTTCCAGCCACCTGACGTTACAGCAGACCGAGTGTAAAGAACTACGTAAACTCTCCTCAACCACGTAAATTAAAAAAATGTATGAAAAGTATATGACTCACTAGAGGTGCTGTTTATTTTTCTATACATTTTGCTATTTGGGTGATCAAGAGGAATTTCCGGAATGTTTTATACCTGGAGTACAGGAGGTCGAGTATAAAACAAAACGTTTAAACTCAGTCAGAGCATTTACCAAAAATGTATGAAAGCTTGAAATGTTGGGAATGTAGACCGTTTTAGTTTTCATACATTTTTGGTGAAATTAAACTTTTATTTTGTTCCAGGTACAGAGATACTTGGACGTGTGGGCGATGGCGTTTTTCTGAATTTGATTGTGGAAAGAAATAGTTTATAAGGAAGTGAAATTTTAGGATGAAAAGGAAACACAAAAAGGGGTAAATAAATGTTGAAAATGTAGACATGCAAAAGAGTTGCTTATAAGGATCTGTTGCCGTGGTCTGTGGGAGCTGGAAGTTTCACGCGTTTCTCTCATGCCTACGATGGGCTACTTTAGCGCAAAGGTAAAGTTATGAAGATTTATCGTAGACATGGGTGAAACGTCTGGAAGCTCCAGCTCCCACAGACCAAGGCAAAAGATCCCTGAAACCTCGCTAACCTAGATTTAATGTTAAAGTAAATATTTTTGAAGATATGTATGTTTGTCAACGACGTTAGCCATGTTGAAAGCACCGGTTCCCATAGATCACCGAAGTTAAGCAACATTGGGCGTGGTCAGTACTTGGATGGGTGACCGCTCAGGTACACCGCGTGTCGTTGGCATCTCGGACCGGTCCGTAGTCCGTTGTGGCAACACTTCGGACTCGTAAATGGAAGGTTGTGGATTCGGATCCCGGCGGAGCACACAAAAATACCATTAATATTTCGAATGTGCTCTTCGCTGGGTTGAAGAATTCATAAGCCTTTACCAATGACCGGTCACCAAGGGTCCATCCAGCCTTACAGCAACTGGGTCTTGCTTGAGTATTGGCGCTTTGTAGCGACGACCAAGCTCGTACACCTCTGCGGCACTACAACAAGTGTCATAGACCCCTAGAGTCTTCAGAATCTAGGGAGTCTCCCGCACAGGATTTTCTTAAAAAAAAAAAAAAAAAAAAATGATGAAAGAGTTTCGCCGACCTTTCCTGAAAGAGAAGCGACATTTGAAAAGTCAACATTTTTTTACAGTAGGTATGGGTGGCCAGCTTTATATCAACCTATAAGTTAAGGAATACTGGAGGAACCTGTGCACAAAAAAAATCATACTACATAAGGTCCCAACTCACATGTCGTCTTTTGCAGAAGAGCATTCAGTACGGGACGGAAGGAGAGGCAGGTAAAACGTTAATCCACTAATGGTGACCTTAATTACACAGGGAGACGCCTCCTGAAGGGAGGAGGGGGAGGAGGAGGTCACCAACATCATCACAAACCGGTCCGTGGTCTAGTGAATAAAACATCTGACTCCTAAATGGAAGGTTGTGGGTTCTAATCCCGGCGGAGCACAAAAAATGTACCATTTATATTTTCAAATATGCTGGTTGCAAATATACTATATTTTGGTAAGCCATTTTTTGTAGCACTGACATCTGTTGGTACATTTAAGATTATTTATGATTTCAACCATTGCCAATAATGTTTACATTTATAATCACTAAGAAAACTAACAGATGTCACTCATTCACTTTCTAACAGAATCTAATATATTTTTGTGTTTGGTTTATTCTACGAATATTCCAATTTTGATTTCAACCGAACAACATGTCATTATATTCTGTGCAATAAAAAAAAAATTACGAAGTTGAAAAGTAAAAGTGAAATTTTATTAAACATCAGCTCACCAACCTTAACTTTATAGTCCACAAACAACAATATCGAAGAAAAATTACAAAGGGAAGCCACCAGAACCATCAACACTGTTTGATGGGTAAAATATTTATATAACTTTACCAAATACTGGTCACTAAAGGTCCATTCAACATTACAGCAACTAGGTCTCGCTTGAGAGACCAAGCTCGCAGAGGGCTCATGAGGTGTGATTCACACAAAAACAGCGCTCACCAAATAAATCATCTGTATAAAAAAAGCCGACGCGACGGCCTGTACCTACTCGTAATAAGCCTAGGCTGAATACAAAATTCACATTGTATCTCGCTGGCGATAGTGACCACCTCCTTTTAAAAGTTGGCGCTTAGACCAAGCGGTCAAGACAGTAATTTAGACTGGCGTGTTTGACAATAAAACAACGCTGGTTCGATTCCCGTCGTGATGACAGCTTTAAATGTGGTTCAACAGATGCCATCGGGTTATTAATAATGCATGAAAATAATAAAAAAATCAAGATATACTACAAGTTGCAAACTGGACAGAAATGTTAGAAGACGGATCTGGAAGCAGAGGTTGAAGAAGGTTAAGCTCAAATCGGCACTACACATATAGTGTAACTTCTAGCCTTTGTTATTTCCGAATGGGTGCATGAGGTCCATCGCGACCTATACCTGTCGATATCGTAATAAAGGCAAAACTGAATAAGAGACATATTAAGCTAACATGGGTTCCTCCGATAAATGCACCTTTTTCATATTTACTAAACACTACAACAGTGTGAAAATCGTGAATTTTTCAAGTTTGGCATGAGTATTTATTTTTAATCAGTTAACTTACAATGATAAGTTACACCCAATAAAATGTTTTATCTACGATATCTGAAATCAGCGAATCAGCACTTTTTCAGTTTTACCTTTAGAGTGGCGATTTACCTGTACAAATAACTATCTATAATCTATAATCTATCTATAATCTAAGTTGCAAGGATATATTCATTCAAAGCTCTCAGATGTATGCCCACAAACAAACACGTGTAGTTCGCGCTTACAAATGCTGATTGTGTACTTACAAATAACATCCAAACCTCAAATGAACATAAGCCCTGCGACTCTTGCCGACATTCCCTGAAACAGGGGTGACATTGGCAAAGTGAACCATTTTTTACAGTATGCGTGGTCAGCCTCATACCAACCTATAAGTCAAGGAACTATGTGTGATGAATAACTGTTTCTGGTCAGGCAAAATAGGTAGGTGGGTTGTACAGTGTACACCTATTCACTTTTTTTTTAGCTAAAGTGACTGCCCCCTCCTGCAGGGAGGCGTTTATTGTGACCGCCCCCTTTAGGACCTTTTACCGCCCCCAACAGCTATTCTCACGCAGATAATCCCACACACACAAACACAACAAAAACGCTCAGTCATTAGCGGAAAAAGACATATATTTTTATTTACTTATGCTAATGACGTGAGATAACACAGAATGGGCGTTTCATGAGTTTGATCCAAAGAGAAATCATAAAAATCGAAGTAATCGTGATACCATTAATAAGTAAAATAATAGAATCAGGAATTTGGCCGGTCCGTAGTCTATTGGTTAGCGTTTCGGAATCATAAATGTGAGTACGATTCGACTGCGCCTGTGGAGTTTGGAGCAACCGTCGGTTTGCTCACCTTCAAATCACTGCGTGGGAGTGCTCCGGGGTACCTGATGGAGCTGGTGTCTCCAGCTACTACAACCTCGCGCGGACAAACACTGAGGTCAGCTGCATCTAGAAGCAGCTGCCTGGACATCCCTGCAAGAAGGCCCCGCACTGTTTTTGGAGACAGAGCATTCAGGGCAGCCGCTCCAATTACTTGGAACGCTATTCCCGCCTCACTGAGGGAACTGGAAATGGAGAGACCATTTAAAAGAGGTCTCAAGACTCACCTCCTCGTCCAATCATACGGACAATACGGACAAGCGCCGTTGTAGTGACACACTGTCATAAAAGGTGCTATGCAATTTTTGTCTTATCTATCTATCTAACCTGAACACTTTGTGCGCCCAAGCAAGAGCCTCCCACCTGGACAAGATCTCGAGTGGTCTGTATGGAGCGCACTAAACAGGTTGAGAACGAATGTTGGTAGAGCTCGTTGTAACGTAATGACACCACGCTCTGCGAATGCGGAGCCCAACAGTCCATGTATCATCTTTGGATCTGTCCGGCCTGCCCAACAAGCCGACCTAATGGAGGAGAGAGATCAGTGAAAGTCGCCCGCCACTGGGGTGGAAGTGTTGACGACTGTCGGTAGAATGGAAGAAAACATGACGGTACCTGAACATCTGATCGATGTTCCAATGTAAAATGCATCAGCTGTTCACGATCTACCGACGATCTTCGAGACTTCCACCCCTGAAAAAATAGCATAGCATCTGACTCGACGAAGAACAAATGAATGATAAGTAATGAAGATCGAAACAAACGGTGTATGGGAATTTTAATATCACTGATAGAAGCAATAAGCAATGCTTAATACTGCGGTCGTTAATGCCACAGGATCGCTAATGAATGCGGGATACTACTTTATTTCAAGAGGCGGGATATTTCATTGAAATTAGGTAATATAGTTCTCTGTGACAAGGGCTGCAGTGCTTTAATATTTTATTTTTGTACAACTACGCTACACATACAGTGTAACTTATTGCCGCGCTATTCCCGAAGGGTTTCGCATATTGTGAGTGGAACATATTTATTTTTATAGGTAAGGGGGTCGGCCTTACGCCAACCATTTCAGTTGAAGTGGGGGTTGCCCAGCTACCGAGGGGGCTGGAGCTTATTTCTTGTGAAGGCGGAGTAGACCTTGCCGGTATTTTATTTTATGGTTTGAAATAAACACCGAAACGGGAAATCATTTCTGACACCTTCGGTGGGAGTCGAACCCGAGCTCACGGCATGGAATGCAAGCACTCTACCGACTCAGCTATCGACCGGACTATCCTATAACAATCTTTCTATATTCTAAGCTGCAAATATTCTTTACATTTAAAATTCATATTCAATGCACGCTCCCAAGCGGACACGTGTACACGCGCTTAATGAACATGAGCCCTGCAACTCTTGCCGACCTTCCCTGAAACAGGTCTGACGTTGGTGATGTCATCCGTTTTCTACAGTATGGGTGGTCATCCACATAGCTAACTTTAATTCAAGGAACATTTGAAATCATTTCTGACTCAACAAAACCAACTTAAGGGGTCCCTGGTCGATTAAAACGATCAAAGTGGACCCTGAAAAAAGGTTGAGAAGCACTGCTCCTTAAGCGGTAGGCATTTAAAGAAGTGTGGATTAGAACCGCATTTATTTACTGTGATTAATGAACCAATGAGGATCAAAATATTATCGGATTCAATTATGAGAATATATGTACATTCACTTTGCTTACCAGCTCTAACAGTATCGACCTATCTACCGCTTACATTGGCAGATAGCAAGTTACGAAAAATGGTCGCGCGTGAACAGCTTATCAGGATGTCAAACTTTCTCCATACAAATCGCGAATACATCTGTTCACGCGCGGCCATGTTTAATAGCTTACTATCTACCAATGTGATCGACAGATGCGAGCATGTCGATACTTCTCACCCTGGATAATAAGTACCTTGTTAATTGTAAGAAAAACACTCAAGCAATCTCATCCGGAGGTAGTGTGAAAGGAAAAAGAGGTAAAGGACGACCGAGAAAATTATGGAGTGATCAGATTGAAGAGATTGTGAAAGAATGGGATATACAAAGTGAGCGTAAACTTTTTAGCAACCGATACTTTTTTCAGAAATTTCGATGTTTGTAGAAAATATCGATTGTTTTTCCTCAATATATTTCGACCACGTTTGAAGTATATCGATATTTTTTTCATTTGCCCATCTCTACTATCTTGAGGGCCGTGAAAAACTGAAAGTTAAAAAAAAAATCATCCAATGAAAGTCATCGACGAGGGAGGGAGGGCGGGAGAAGAGGGTATGTTTTTAAAAAAAATTAAGTGTTAGCGGGCCCCGCGTTTGGTATGTCTGTCATACGGAATGATTTCAAACCCAAGCTTTTTGCTCTACAAACTACATTAAAACATAAGCTTTAACCATTGCGCTATTGACCAAACTAATCTTATCAATTAATGTTAGTGAACGTTCAGCGTTCATGCATCCTCCAAGCACACAAGTTTAATTTCAATCAAAATTTGTATCGAAACTTAAACGTTCACTGAAGGCGTTGCTTTAGTTTCCATACATATTGTTGGTAAACTCTACACGTGATGTTTTATATTTGGAATACAGATGTTATTCGCGTCACGTCTCACAATAACATCACACATGTCACACAACTGATCACCTAACTAAACTACTAACAACAACAACTAAACAACTAACTTACTAACCAACAACAAAACATTGTGACGGCAGAAAGAAATATATATCGCCCCCTTAAAGGTAAAACTGAATATGTGCTGATTGACTGATTTGAGAAATCGTGGATAAAACATTTTATTGTGTGTAACTCCTCATTGTAAGTGAACTAATTATAAGGAAGTGCTTTTCACACGGTTTTCGCCATGAGTCGAACTCCTTGAGAAAACTTAACCTACACGCTGATTGGCCGGCGTTCGGCAAGACATTGGCCGATCCGAATGAATTGGTGTTTTCTCTTGTAACAATATTAAAAATTGTGCATTTGGATGGATGAATAAAGATTTACAAAGTGTGTAAACAGAGGAAATGTGAAAGGATAAAGACGAAAGGGAAGACCGAGAAAAGTTTAGTTCGATCACATTGGTGATATTGTGAAAGAATGGAATACACAAAGCAAATGTGGAATGGAATATGCAACTGACCACCCATACTGTAGAAAATGGTTTACTTTGCCAATGTTCCCCCTTGAGATTTGGGTTTTTATATAGTAGGTCCACATGCGGTATGTTTAAGCGCGAACTAATACGTGTCTGCTTGTGAAATGCAATATGTCACAAAAATGCAATATGTCACTTATTCAGTTTAACCTTTGAGGTATCGATATATCGCACGTTTAATAATAAAGAGAAATAACTCGAAAATTGGGAAAATCGAGATTTTGTAATAAAACGCAAGAACAATGCGAGAAGAATAGGTAGAATGCGACAGCCGTTCAATTTGGACGAATATGACCGAGATAAAACATCGGCCGCCTTTTTCATCCCATACAAGTTGTACTGGTTGTCTGAACTTCAAACGTGATTTCCCAACATTCATGTTTTTTGAGTTATTGCTCTTTATTATTAAACGTGCGATATACTAAAGAGAGAAATATTTTTCTCCCTTCGTTGAGGCGTATTGTCATTTCTAAACGTTTTTTGAAAAATTATAGGAGCAATAGAATCTATAATCTAAGTTGTAAAGATATATTGGCATTTCAAAGCTTATACTCAATACACGCCTACAAGCAGACACGTGTATGTTCGCGCTTGCATTATATGATGCGTGTTCACTCATATGAAAATTAACGTTGCAACTCTTGCCGCCCTTCCCAGAAAACGGGGTGATATTGGCATAAGTGAACAAAGTTTTTAGAGCATGGGGCTAGCCACACATTAACCTATTTATAAGTCAAGGAATAATGATTTTTCAGAAAATAATTTTTGAGTTCAGAAAATAATTTTTGAGAGATTTGAGAAAGGCGTTTTTATGTGTATTTGCATTTTTGTTTATTTCTTCTATAGCACATGCAGAACTTACGAGTATGTCGACTTGTGAGTATGTATTCAGTATGGATTTTTTCTTAGCAGCTTAGATTAAAGAATCAGTTTATTATCCACACACAACATAATCCGTTCCAAATTTAAACGCATTCAAACTTCCGCATCCGCCGGCGTTCCATTTTCGAAATACAGTCAAACTTAGTTGCACAACTTTGACAGCTGCAGTTGGTCGCCATTTTGTCGTGGATCGATCGCCAGAGCGTGAATGCAATCACGGGTTCGAGTCCCGGGGTGGGAGTGCGAGCGTATGTGGACGCCGGGTATATAGTATATGTGCGGAGCTTTAATTACTAAGCAACTATACCGGATATTGCTTCTGCGTGTGCACTAGAACAGCAGGCCAGTACTGATTAAGCAGACAGCTGGTTAGTGGTCAGAGGTAAGTGAGGAAAGGGAGTGACATGATAGGACGACACAGTGACAAAACAGCACATGACAAAACTTCACATGACCCTACATCATTGACCGGTCCGTAAATCAGTGGTAACACTGCGGAATCTGAATGGGAAGATTGTGGGTTCGAATCCCGGCGGAGCACAAAAAATTTACCATTTATATTTTCAAAATTTGCTCTTCGCTGGGTTGAAAAATTCATAAACCTTTACCAATGACCGGTCACCCAAGGTCCATCCAGCCTTACAGCAACTGGGTCTTGCTTGAGTATTGGCGCTTTGTAGCGACGACCAAGCTCGTACACCTCTGCGGCACTACAACAAGTGTCATAGACCCCTAGAGTCTCTAGAATCTAGGAAGTCTCCCGCACAGGATTTCTTTAAATAAAAAAAAAACATCACAATGGCAATACATTACATGACACAACAATATAATGACAAAACATCACGGGAAAATACCTATAACACAATGAAAAAACATCAAAAGACAAAATAACAATTTATGTTTTTTCGTGTGTCGTTTATGGTATGTTCTGTGTTAGGTATGTGGTGTTTTGTCATGTGATGTTTTGCCATTGTGTCTTTTTCCACAGTGATGTATTTTCTGTGTTGTTTTGTCATAGTGATGTTTTGTCATTGTCATGCTCTGTCATGTGTCGTAATGTCATGTGTCGTTCTGCCATGTGTTAATGTGTCTTACGAAAACTGGAAATTGATTTTAAAATATTAAAAACAACTCTCACACTCTCTTGTTGTACGTTTTTTTCATAGCTTAGGTTGAGTGGAAGTTGACAGGTCATCTTTGAATCAAATGCCAAATAAGCCAAACAAGTACTGGAGGACGAGTCGTTGAATGTCAGACAAACCTTCAATCTGTAGACAAAATGTCATAGACCCCTAGATTCTCTAAAATATGGGTATCTCCCGCACAGGATTGAAATATGATTCATGTGAAATTACCTCTGTTGGAAAAGCACTAAGTGTAATAATTCATGTAAACAAGTAACTACTTCTTCTTCTTCTTGTGCCACTTCTAACGAAGATCGGCGATCATCATAGCTATTTTGATTTTTGATGCTGCGGCTCGAAATAGGGACTTGGTGCTTCTGCCGAACCACTGTCGCAGGTTCTTTAGCCACGATGTCCTTCGGCGTCCCTGAGATCTTCTCCCCTCAATCTTACCCTGAATGATAAGATGAAGGAGACGGTACTTCTCATTTCTCATAATGTGACCGAAGTACATTAGCTTTCTCTGCTTAATGGTAGGCAGGAGCTCCTTTGTAGTGCGCATTCGTTGAAGGACTTCTTCATTGGTGACTCGATCACGCCAAGAGATCCGAAGCATTTTTCGGTATAGACACATCTCGAATGCTTCAATACGTCTCTCCAGTGCCTGCGTGAGAGTCCATCCCTCTATACCATACAGAGCGATTGGAAAAACGTAGCACCTCACTATGCGCTTCCGGAGTTCAAGGCTTAAATTTCGGCACAACAGTAATTTGCTCATTTTAGCGAAGACATTTCGGGCTTGCTCTAGTCTGCTTCTGACTTCTTGACACATGTCCCACTTTTCGTTGACCACACAACCCAGGTACCTGTAACTAGTGCATCTTTCAATGCTTTCGCCATCTAGTTCTACAAGTAACTACTGCCCGATAAATAATAATAATATTAGATTAGATTAGATTAGATAAGGATGATTTATTTGATGAGCGCTGTTGTTATGTGAATCACACTTCAAGAGCCCTCTGCAAGCTTATCGTCGCTATAGAAAGTGTCAATTCTCAAGCAAGACTCAGTTTCTGTAAGGCTGGATGGATTTTAAGTGACCGGTCTTTGATAAAGGTGTATGAATTTTCTATCTAAGCGAAGAGCATATTTGAAAATATAAATGGTACATTCTTTGAGCTCCACTGTAATTCGAACCCACAGCCTTCCATTTTCGAGTCTCAAGCGCTACCACTAGACTACGGACCGGTGTGTAAGTCCTCTGTTCTGGTGTGTACGCACCAGGAGGGGCAGTGTTTGTATGGTTGAAGGGAAATTTGATACTCTGGGTAGAGCACACACAGCATATTTTTGTTTACATCGATGTATTATGACTACATAGACCCCTATTAACAAATAACAAAAGGGCTACTATTCCATTTTTTTACCAAGAGTAACAATAATATTATTATTATGATTTTTACAACATGAAAACCCAATATATTAAATTATTAATTCATTCACATGTAGGTATACACGACCAGTTTCGCGATAAGCTGTACCTACCTCCCATCTTCAAGTGTAAATAAAAACTTTTTTACATTGTACGTTTTATACTTTCGCAATTCCCTTGAAAATCTAATATCCGTAACTGGAACTATTCAAAACTAGCGTACATTCGAAATAATTCCATATCTGAAACAGAAATGATATTATTCGCATATCCATTTCCGAGGGGGCATATCTGTAATATCTCTAATTAAAATGTATGTAAATAAGAATGTAAATAAGAATAAAATAAATACTAGATGGTATCGGTCAAAAAAGATTTTGGAAATCTGTAGGGATTATCATACCCTGATTATAATACTCTAGGGATGGGATTTATCAAAATTACAGGTTTATAGTTTTTAAATATCAATATAATAATATATAATCTAAGTCGCAAAGATATTTTACATTGAAGTTTCATAATAAATATGAAATCCCACAAGCATACACGTAGAAATTCGTATATATATGCCGCATGTTACAACATAAAAACCCAAGCTCGAATGAATATAACCCCTGCAACTCTTGCCGACCTTCCCTGAAAATGGGTGACATTGGCAAAGTGAACATTTTTTTTACAGTATGGGTGGTCATCCTTATACCAACCTATAAGTCAAGGAATACAATCAATTAATTACACCCAGCTACATAAAACAATGAAACCAAAATCCACAAAACACCTGTAAGAAATGAAAATTGAAAACTTCAAATTGAAAAATTACACTTTTTCTTGAAATGCGTTCTACGAGTACCGTCCACCCTCCCATCGACTGTGTTTTCGATCGTTTTTTTCGGAAATTTCGATATATTTTACAAATCTCGATATTTTTTCCTCTATATATTTCAATAGTTTTAAAAAATATAGATTCGATATACATCGATGTATTTTTTTCATTCGTCCATCCCTATAATGCTCTGCCCGCATAGACTGTCAATCAACCGCTGATTAAGGACGCATTATTATCAACCAACTTCTAATCCGCCGATTACCGGATCCCCGTCAACTTTTTTCATCCCAACTTTGTCCCATTTCCCGCCAAATTACATCTCATTTCAATAAAATTCAGATCCATCCATTTTAATATTAATTCCTTGGAAAATTAAATCCGTCTTATTTTGTACCCTAAGTATAAAAAATAACGTTTTTACTTAATTACAGCGTTTATCAAATAATTTAAAATAATTTTCAACACCGCCTCCCGTGATTCTTTTCATTCCGATACTACGTTTCCGGTCGATACCTACCAGTTGGTAGATGCGGAGAGCTCGGGTTGGAATCCCACTGAGGGTATCAGAAATGATTTCCCGTTTGGGTGTTTACTTCAAACAAAAAAAAATACCGGCAAGGTTTACTCAGCTGTCAGAATGAGTACCAGCTCCCTCGGGAGCTGGGAAATCCGCACTCCAACTGTATTTCGCGTGAGGCTGGGCCCTTTACCTTTAAAAATAAATTGTTCTCGAATCACAGCATGCAAATAACTCAGACGAGAAGTTAACACTATTTGTGTAGTTTTATTGCGTTTAATATTAATTGTTGTTAACAAAAAATCCAGGACTTTCACTTTGCCAATGTCACCCCTGTTTCAGGGAAGGTCGGCAAGAGTTGCAGGGTGTACCTATGTCCATGTGAGATTTAAGTTTTTATATTGTAGGACAACAGGCGGCATGTTTAAGCGCGAACTTGTGCATGTCTGTTTGTGAAAGTGCATATAATGTGAATCTTCAATGTTACATATATTTTGCAACTTAGATTAGATTAGATTAGACTTTGAAAAAAACATCTCTCTCTTGCCGTACACCAAATATAAAAAACTATTAAGCCACAGCGTTTACAAAATGTGTATAGAAACTTAAACTCTGACTCGAGGATCTGCTTTATGTCTATTTATTTTTTGTAAACGCCGTTATTAAGTTAAAACTAAAAGCTTTATTCTTGGGTTATTGAAGATCTGTTTGTTCGCGTGTCCCTAATCATCTTATCGCATTCCAAACACAAATTGGCTTGTAAAAGTTTCTCTCTAATTTCGTTTCGACAGTTAAAATTCGCTTAATTATTTTTTGATCTTGGATTTCAGAGATATCTTACTTGAAGGATAATCGTTTGTCTTTGTTAGAGATATTAATTAAGGTTTGAGGTCAATTCTTCAAGCACTTAAAATAAAAAGTGGCACGTGTAAGACATTTCGTATTTATGTAACATTTACAACAAAATAAGGTTAAATTTCAATCATTGTCTGCAAGGTTTTTATAAGGAGCACAAATTGACTAATTTTATCCTGTGTTTACTTTCTGTTATCATATGAATTAAGTTTTTATGTATAATTTTTCCTAACAGAATTCATTTTTATTTCGCTTTAACAATTCTTAATTGATGCAATATTTCTATCCAGTGACTTATGATTTCCTCTTTGTATCCATACGGTGTTATTCTCAAACAGCAAAGCCACGGCTCATCAGCAGCCTACATTAAATTTTGCCAAAAAAAAAAAATGATTCGTGTATCAACTATCGATCAAATGTATTATGAATACCACTGTTAAAGTTATATTATTTAGATTTTGGGCAGTAACTTTGTGAAAGCACATTTTAATTAATTAAAATACTTTTTTAACTTTGTTACAATTCACTTGAGTTTTATTTTTTAAAAAACACAACCAGTTTCGGGAGAAGCAGTACCTCCCATCTTCAGGTGTAAATATCAACTGTTAAATCACTGTTAAAGTTCACTTTTATGATTATAATTTTGTTATGCATTGTCTTATTTCGATGCCTGAAAGGCAAAACTGATAAGTGATAGATTAATCTAACATGGGTTTCTCAGATAAATGTACGTTTTTCAATTTTCTATGAGAGAAAACACTGAAAAAGTGTGAAAATCCGGTAGTGTACAAATTTTTCATGAGCGTTTCTTTAAAATTAGTTCACTTACCATGAGAAGTTACTCCCAACAAAAAAAATATTCATGATTTCTCTAATCAGTCAATCAGCAGTTATTCATTTTTATCCTTAAGGTGACAATTTATTGAGCAAATACAAATAAAACAAGTTGTAACGAGATGAATTTGTTTGTTTGGTGGAATGGAACATGAGATTTGAATTTGAATGGAAAAAGGAAAACAAAAGAATGCAGAAAGAGGGAAGACGCTTGCCTGGCGGGATAGCCACAAGCATGTGAATTTGGTCATCATTAATATTGCTGTGGTTTATTATATATACATTGTGATTGTGGATAAAATAAATAATTATATAAATATTGTGATTGTGGAATAATAAAGTGTGTTTAAATGTTTGATTCCTTATCTGTTTTATAAGTGATATTATTAAGTGATTTGTAGCAGAGCCACAAATGGTGTGAGAGAGTTCTCCTGAGCACGGCTTGACTTGAAGCGGATTTTGAACGAACGAAAAGTTAGCAGTGAATATCCTCACAAGTCGACAACTTCTGCTGCCTTTGCTTGAAAAAGAAGGAACATTGAACGACTGAACGCAACACTTAAGAGGCTCTGACCACGTAAAGCGGGATTTCGACAGAATTGCCAGTTACACTAAACAAAAAAAGGAATTCACAAAAAATATGCAATAATTCAGCAACGAAAAGTAAAAGTATTTTCTTCAGCTTAGTTAAGATTTCACGACGATAAGTTACGTTTTATATCACTATAACCCGCACATGGCGAGACCTTCTCCCCCATTCAGCAAAAACTCTGAGAAAGCGGGAACCTGCCGGTGGAGATGTGTGTATTAGCGCCGGTAACGAAGTTTTGATTGGATCTGCTCGCGCTAGGAGTGGCCCTTGGTGTGGGACGCGCGTGAGATACTGAACGGCACGCCGGCATGGGAAGTCGAGCCGGGCCTGGGAAATGAGGAGCAGATCCTTCTTCATCTCTTGCAGGGTTTCGACTACTCCCTGGATTTTTACACATTTTTTTTTTAAATTCAAGACTTTGTGATATTCCAAATGAAGGTCATACATGCATGATACATATTGCATCTAGTCTAATCTAATCTAAGTTGCAAAGATTGGAGATTCACACTTTATGCATTTTCACAAGCAAACACGTACAACTTCGCGCTTGCACATGCCGCATGTGAACCTACAACATAAAAAGCAAATCTCAAATGGCAACTCCTGCCGTCCCTCCCTGAAACAGGGGTGACATTGGCAAAGTGAACCATTTTTACAGCATGGGTGGTCAGCCGCATACCAACCTATTATGTATTAATGTGGGGTATGGTACATCATCATCACCTTTGTCGCTACAACCCGGTGAAGGTCGAGCAGTTGTCTCCACCTTTCCTTCTCCATCTACTCTGGTCACCAATTGGTAATGCCCAGAACTCGCAAGCCCTTTATTGCCACATCGCTTCATTTTAGCTTTGGACTCCCAACACTTCTTCTGCCACTGGCTTTTGGTCATTCTCTCAACTTGTCCCAACTATCAAAATGTTTATGGTATTTGTACATTTCATTATTGTACCTACCAATTTTGCCAGACTGACTTTTCACATAATATTATAGTGTTTTTGGGTTCGGATAGACTTTAAACAAAAACAAAACAGGTTTTCTTTTTGGATATTTATTTACACTTAATTTATTTGACAATTTTATATTTATTTTTAACACTTTTAGCAACTTAAATTTATTTCACAGTTTAGCACCTCACACTTGTTCTCCGATCAAAGGTGAATATCTATCTGCCCTCCTGCACCCAATTTTGCTCCTTATATACCCCAGAGACAGAAGTCTCTAGGGATCAATTTGCTAGCACAATCTCGAATGCTCTACCAGCTTCAAGAGTATAAAGGGATTATTTCATTTCTAGATTTCTTCAGCCTATAATAATTATTTCTACCTACGATGTACACCTATATTAATCTACTATTTACATAACACTATAATAGTTATTGCTAACTACGATGTACCCCTATATTAATCTACTATTTACATACCAATATTATGGGTCCATAGATAATCCTTCTTCCTCTCAAATACACCCTATCGCAGTTCACCATCTTTAGTTAGTATCCATTTTTGTGCCGCAGAAAAAGGAAAGATGTGATGAGTAATTTTATACATCTGCTGGACAACGATTTTTGGTGGATATTCAAAAATGCCAGTAAGGTAAATATATATATATATTCAGCCTTCCCAAGATATGAGAACCAAATCCTTCGGGAGAAAGGAAAATCTTAATTCAAACGAAGTGGGGATTTCTCAGCTATGAAAATAAATTGGTTCTTCACGCCACATTTAACTTATTCGGGAACAACGTGGTAAAAAGTTGTCAGTTGCATTTCGTAGCTATATTTCAAGCTTTGAATTTATTTTTACACAAATAATAATTCAAAATCAGGTCTTAGATATGCGGCAAAAGTGCTTGATTTTTAATTTTTAAATCTAGTGTTAAGTTAAACAACGTGACGTGACGTGGCCGATAAGGACGTGACAGAGGACGCCGCGCCTGGGAGGTCCATCAGCCCTCCGTGTCCTTCAGGGGAGATGGGGGTGATAAGGCGCGTGCGGACCCGTGACAGGATTAGCAGGGTGGTGCTTCAGGGTACAGCAGACACAACCTGGCGACGAGGCAGAAAATAATCAAACAACAATGCTCAAAACTGTAGTCTGATTTGTGGCAACCGCGGTGGTTGCCTTGCTATTAATTAGCCGAGACACAAACCATAAGGAATGAGGTGCTCATTCCAATAACAGATTTTACCAGTAGCAAATAAGAACAAGTACAAGTAAAAAATGTCCGTGGGTAAATAATAGTAATATTAGGATGAATTATTTGGTGAGTGCTATTTTTGTGTGAATCACATCTCAAGAGCCGTCTACGAGCTTGATCGTCCCTACAAAAAGCGCCAATTCAAAAACAAGACGCAGTTGCCAAGTTAAAATGGTCCTTTTGTAACCCGTCTTTGTAAGGCACTTGAATTTTTCAACCCACCGAAAGAAAATTAAGATTTTTTTTTTTTGCTGTAACGGGAATCGAACTCGTATCCTTTGATTTACGTGTCAGTAGCGTTAGCCACAAGACTATAGACCGGTCTTTTGTAGGCACAAAAATAAAACAAAATAGTTTTCTGCGTAATGATTTCTCATATCAAAGGAACGAGTAACCTCCCAAATGTTACTATTCACAGATCACTGGGCTCGTTTCTAAAACAAAGGCGTAACTCTAAAAGTAAATTTGCTCAACAATTTTTACTTTAAAATTTGCAAAAGAATCTTTCCGAGTATTTTTTTTTTCATTTTTTTCGATGTAATGAAAATGTGTTTCCAAACAATAAAAAAAATCACCTCTCTTTCACTAACAAGACATAAGATCCTTGTATAAACTTTGTACCAACTCTTTGTTTCCAAAGTTCACAATACTTCAAGGACACAAATGCGGTAAATTAAATAATAATACAACAATAAAAAAAAGCTTTTCTTCACGAGTTGGTATAATACCTCGAGCGCTTCGAAGTGTTAGCGCACACATTATTAGTTGTTCTCTTGACAATAGTGTAAATAACTAAGCCACACATAGACAATGAAGTGATAATAACACTCCGAAAGCGCTCGAGATAGCAAACCAAGCTGTGAAGAAAGAGTATGTGTGGATTTTTGCATTATTAGTTTAACATGAATCTTTCCAATACGGATACACAACATCTTAAACATTAAAAGTAATAACATTATATTTTTGGATTCTTCATCCGCTTGTAAAGGCATTGCCTTGTTGTGCTGGTTATTTGACTCTGCTGGTCGCCATTCTTTTGCAAAGGCAGTACCTTGTTGTGCTAGTCATATTTGAGTCGTATGAATGCAAACGCCGTCAACTCCTAACGCGATGATTTTGAGAAAAATAAACTTGTACTTTGAACGCAATTTGGAACCAGTTGGAGATGACGGCGTTTGCACGAAATCATAATTTTTCAATTAAAATTACGAAGGACTAAGTGAGGTTTTCATCACATTGCACACAGCAAATGATTTGTTACACTACGCAGAATCAAATTCAATAATTATCTCAAAAATCATAAAATTTGGAGATGACGGCGTTTGCAGTTATACGACTCATTTGTCTTTACTGATTCCATTTTCTTCGGTCATCTTTTATATTCTGTTTATTTTATAATTCCAAGATTTATTTCAAAGTGTGTAATACGCTTCTGATCTGTATTGTTTACTTTTTTAATGATTTCCAAACGTTTCAGAAAATATCAGAAATAATGGGAGGTTTCGTTAGGCATCTGATACCATGTCAACCGTGATCAGCGAAACAAAGAAGTCTGTCGGAAGAATTGCTCTCATATTGTCTCAAATATCCTGCGCCCGACCCTCAATATTATGGATATTTTATATTGAACTTTCATAATTCATTTCTAAAGCCTTAACTAGTCGTACCTGGCATGTTTCACTACGCAATTTGGGAGTAGTGAACAACCTATTTTTGTTCACAAGTGAGGGAGTCATACGTCAAGAATTCGAAATGGGAATTTTTATGCACGCAAGAGATCTAATCTAATCTAATCTAAGTTGCAAAATACAAGTAACATTAGAGATTCACATTACATGCATTTTCACAAAACAGACATGTTTAAGTTTGCGCTTAAACATGCCGCATGTAATCCTACAATATAAAAAACCCGAATCTCAAATGGACATACACCCTGCAACTCCTACCGACCTTCCCTGAAACAGGGGTGACATTGGCAAAGTGAACCATTTTCTACAGCATGGGTGGTCAGCCGCATCTAATCTAATCTAATCTAAGCTGCAAAGATATATATCATTTAAGATTTATACTTAATGCATTCCCACAAGCAGATATGTATAATTTCGCGCTAACACATGCCGCATGTGGACCTACAATATAAAAACCCAATCTCAAATGAACATAAGCCTTGCAACTCTTGCCGTCCTTCCCTGAAACAGGGGTGACATTGGCAAAGTGAACCAATTTTTATATTATGGGTGGTCAGCCGCATAACAACCTAAAAGTCAAGGAACATACATGACAAATTACATTTTTTTAAATCAAAGAATACCAACCGTATTCCAAGAGATAACCGGTGTTATCCTCAAACAGAAAAGTCATGGCTTATCCGCAGCCTACAGTGAATTTTCCATACAAAACATTGATGATCGGTAGATCAGTTATGGATCAAATGTGTTGTGAATAGGGCTGTAAGAATTTTTTAAACTGGGCGAAGATTTTTTCAAATAGGTATGTTTATTTATTTAATCAATATCAAACTTTACATGATCCATTTCTACAATTATTATTGACACGTTTTTTTTTTAATTATGATCAAAATCTATATATTTGTAAAAGTGAAGATACATGAATAGGTACATTTCATAAGAACCAAAAAATCGGAAAATTAAATTCTAATCATACCGACATCAAACTTCACAGGATTCATGTCGAGCCTTATTTTAAGTTTTCTGAAAAATTGGTCAAAATGGCTGGATGTCCTCGTTTTAGAATCCATGAGGTGGTATGATTTTTTTGTGAATCACATATAGATAGATCAAAATCAAGAAAAAAAAATACTGAAATACCATATTTTAAAACAGCAATGAAAGTAATATCTTCAGTTTTAAATTTCATGCTACAAGTCTGTAATAATGATAATAATATTCTTTGAATGCAGCAATTGGCTCTGTGGTCTTTTATTTAGTCCTTCGCTGTGAGAGCGAATAAAAAAGCTTGGGTTCGAGTCCCCGTAATGAGTTGTTGAGACACCATTCATCCCACTGCGATGGAGACGTACAAAGAAGTCTAGGTCTGGTAGTGAACGATGGTAATTTTGTACTATAGATTCACTATATTATTACAAATGTTGAAATACAAGAAATGTTGATTTTGAAAATAATGCATTTTATATAAGAGACGGTGATGAAAGAGTATGGTTGTTTGTGAAAATGATAGATGGATAACTGAAAAAAAAATGTGCAAAATAAATAACATTCATTCACGATACTAATAATATCATTGACAGTTTACCGCATTTTTGGCTCCTGCCTGAAATCAAGTTTAAAACAGTTTTTAAGCTCATTTATATACAACTGTCTAACAGTGAAGTGCATAATAGTTTGTTTGAAGATTTGTGCACTTTTTTCGCAATATAATCTGTGCGTTAGTGACTTTTTTATGGATTTTACAAAATTAGCAACTGTCAAAATCAAATATAAAAAAAAAATAATAATAATAATTCATCTGACCGGATTAATTTGTGCTGACATCTTATTGGAAGCTTGATTGATTTATGTCTACCGAAACATTGTCCTTGCTACTCATTCATAGAGGACTATCGTAGCTTAAATAATTATAAATTAATATATTTAAAAAATAAAAAAATAAAACCGAAACATTGTACTTGCTACTCAACCATAGAGGACTCTATCCCAACTTAATTTATAATATATAAATATATTTAAATAAAATAAAATAAAAAAATATTAATAAATACTTAGCTAATATACGATGAATTGCATAAGCTGTGAAGAAGTTGTTACTGAAGGCGTTATCTGTGGCTTATGCCGGAAAAATGTACACTTCACCTGCGTTGGGGTATCAGAAAGTAGCTACCGTAAAATGGGACCCGAGAAGAAGGCATTGTGGAAATGTGCAATCTGCCGTGTTTCTCCCCCAACCCCAACGACGGCCACTGACTTATCTAAAATCCTAACAGAACTGAAGGGAATCCGTCGTGACCTTGACAGCTTCAAAGCTGACATGAATACAAATACATTAGCACTTATTGAAGTCAACAAATCAATCAGCTCATTGAACACCCGCTTCGAGGCATTCGAAATTCGACTAGACAAGGCGGAGAAGACACTGTCTACTTTCTCCTCAGCACAAAAGGATATGGACACAATAAAAAAAACTGTGCTCGATCTCCAGTCTGATAGTGGTGACTCCTGCCAATACTCTCGTATGAACAACATTGAAATATCATGCCTCCCTTATAAAAAAGGTGAGAATCTGAACACAATAATGAAAAACCTCTGTGACAAGCTGGAGTTCCCATTGTTGGACACGGATATCGACACGATTCATCGTGTGCGCCGCTTTGCTGTCGAGTCGGATACGGCTCCCAAGCGAGAACCGGCCATCATCGTCCGTTTCACCCAACGCAGACGAAAGGACTTACTATTAGCAGCCGTGCGTGCCCGTCGTGGCATTACCACATCTGACGTTGCCATAAATGGCCCTGCAAAAAACCTATATATAAACGAACATTTAACTCCTGCCAACAAGTTACTCTTGAAAAAGGCGCGTGATCGTAAATCTGACTTGGGCTTTAGTTACCTATGGGTCCGCGACTGCAAAATTATGATGCGGAAGTCAGATAACTCCAAAGCTATCTACATAAGCTCCGAGAATGACTTGTTGAAACTAAAATGACTAATAGTGCTTGACCTTGTATTTCATTATGTAACTCATTATTGTTTTTGCTTATTGTTATATTCCCGTACTTACTTATTATTGTTTTCTTTATCTTCCATACTGTTATCTTATTATTGTTTTTGCTTATTACTATACTATATTACTATACTACTATACACATATTTTTTTGAGGCTTATTTCGTTCACCACAAAATCCTGCTCATCTTTACCACCTACTCTACTATAGCGTCACATCTGAAAATCTACCTAACAC
Source organism: Agapetus fuscipes (assembly GCA_951799405.1). Taxonomy (NCBI): domain Eukaryota; kingdom Metazoa; phylum Arthropoda; class Insecta; order Trichoptera; family Glossosomatidae; genus Agapetus; species Agapetus fuscipes. The sequence goes on along the minus strand of OX637334.1, from coordinate 3,635,753 downwards.
TCTGAAAAGTGCATTATATATGTATATTAACTTTATTTTACACAATTACTATGTCGCATACACCTGAACTTAATGTCTACTATCAAAACACGAGAGGACTACGAACAAAATCACATAATTTCCTACAAAATGTTACATCTACTAATTATGATTTAATATGCCTTACTGAAACATGGTTATCACCAGATTTTTTCGATCGTGAATACTTCCATGAGCAGTACAATGTATACCGACTTGACCGCTGTAATGCAACCGGACACTCGTCACTCGGAGGCGGTGTCCTAATTGCCGTACGGCAAGGGCTCACCGCCCACCGCCGAGATGAGTGGCGATCGGCCTCCCATCACGAAGAAATATGGCTCTCCATTGAACTACAACCTCCACGTACTACCCATGAACAATCCCTCACCGAAACAAAGCTTACTGCACTTAAGGTTATACGAGAGTTTAAGAAGATTATTAATATCGGGACTAAAGAACCTCTTTAATTGTTTTATGAAACTAAAATCGTAATTTTATGTCAAATAACTTTGACTCATCATGATTAGATGGCGTTACTCCCCAGCGTTTTAGTTTTTATAAACTTTTGGATAAACGCTATGGTTGTGTAAACGCTTTTAGAATTCACCGGTAGGGCTTAGAAACTTTTCTTAGCCATTTTGTGTTTCTTTTTCATAATACATCAAAAAAATCCTGACTTTAATTAAAAGCAATAAGTTGTACATTTTTAAAATAAAAGTATTTACTTTATTTCGAAATAAATTAATTTATTATTTGTTACACATTTCATTTTTCACAAAATTGTATAGAAAGTAACACAACGCTCCTTGAGAGCGTTTTACTTTTTATATAATTAATTGTGAATCTTCAGATAAAAGATTCAGCACACATAATAGTGTTGTATGAGTGTTGTACACAAACTGTAACAATTTATTGCATCTTGAATACAAACACGGATTTGTGTGCAGAGCATTATTTTTATTTATCAGTGCGACGTTCTGCTGTTCTGCCCTGCTTACCAAAAAGGAAGTATCTGCAAAATATTTGTTTTGAGATAATCTACTTCAAACTTGAGTTTGTTGGGCTAACTTATTTAAATTTAAAGATTTCAGTTTCAATTTTTTACCATGGTTTTTGTGAGTGACCTTTTACGTATAACTATTAAAAAATATGAAAATAAATTAAAAATTCATAAAATTATAACACTTACTGCTTTTTGGTTATAAGAAAAACTAAGCATAAAAGCAGTAAGTGACAGATACTACTTTTTTTCTTAGCAAATGTACAATTAAAGAGGCAGTAAGTGCTTTATTTCTGCTTAAAGTGATTTTTATAGCAATGAAACAAAGCAGGTTAACTTAAATAATTTACTTATCTAATCTAAGCTGCAGAGATTTTTATCAATTCTAATCTAATCTAATGTAAGTTGCAAAGATATGTTACATTGGAGATTCACATTACATGCATTCTCACAACCAGACACGTACAAGTTTGCGCTTGCACATGCCTCATGTGAACCTACAACATAAAAACCAAATCTCAAATGGACATACACCCTGCAACTCTTGCCGTCCTTCCCTGAGACAGGGGTGATATTGGCAAATTGAACCATTTTTACAGCATGGGTGGTCAGCCGCATACCAACCTATAAGTCAAGGAACATACACGACAATTTAAATCAATAAATAATCATTTCTATGGACATCAAAACTAAAACAAATTCCAATTTTATAAACCCAAGCCGCCAACATTACAGATCAACCGCCATTTCTATCTTTCCTTACATACTTCTTTCATTTCCTCCAGTCTTTGGTAAAGGTTTATGAATTTTTCATCTCAGCGAAGAGCAAATTTGAAAATATAAATGGTATATTTTTTGTGCTCCGCCGGGATTCGAACCCACGCCCTTCCATTCTTGCCACATATACTTTCTTCGTCAGTTTTTCCTTATTCATTCTCTCCATATGCTCAAACCATCGAGTATGTAGTAGTTATGTAATATTATATAGAAAGAAGTACTTAAGCAAAATATTATTTTTTTTGAGATACGAGGTTTTGAAAGTAAGGCGACGATATTCTGACACCGCGAAATAATTTATGTTTTGCCAATGAATCTTTCTAGTGGAATACCTGTATATACGTATTTTACTAAACCACAGCCACTCGTGCATTTCCGTCGATATACGAAGATATACGAGTATACCCGAAGTGTAAAATTCTCGTAACTATAGGAAATAGACCGCATGCGAAAAATGTATCGAATCTTAAACAGCATCTCGAGCTGGCGTTTTGGTTTTCATGCATTTTTGTACCTGTTTGGTCCAGTTTTAACGTAAACGCTTGAACTCCGTTACACCTAAATTTCGGACTCATGATTTTTTGGTCAAAAACGGAGGAGATATTATATTTAAAGCCAGTTCACGAATCCGCCACAGTTTATCCGTGGCGCCAAAGACTGGATCATTTTTTGTATGAAAATCTTTCTTTTTCCATTATTAATTATAAATTAGAGGAGAAAAAATAAAACAAGTAATGCATTGAAAACATAAAAAATATCACTTCAAATCCTAAAAGGAAAATAAACCATTAAAAGACGAATGTAGCTACAATATCGTATGCAAAATTTGGGTACTTTTTAAATAATCATAAAAAATCAACGAAAAGTAAAAAAAAACAACTAACAAGTAGAAAAAATAAAACTAATCAAAATGAATGTTTTGAAATAAAAAAAAGTTAGGATTTATTCATAAGAACAGTGGAAATCTCCATCTAAGGTATCTCCGTAAATAAAATTATTTTTAATTGGTATTTTATGGAAAAAAATACCTTATTTTATGTGTTAATTTAAACTGGAGAAAAAATACTGCCTTACCATTCAAAATATGGGTTATTTCGGTCATCAAAGTTGGGCGCGCTGACCTCTCAATCACCCTTAACATAGCTTGCGTTTATTTTCCCCATAACAATGATCATTATAACTCATTAGATGTATTTTTCGACCATACCCACAACATATGTGCTCAAAACCCAAATGACAAATTCTTAATCGTAGGTGATTTTAACCTAACTTATGCAAGTTGGAAGCCTGATCCCAACTCCTGCAGTTATATTATAAACACTAATGACAATAACAATGCTAAACTTATGGCAGACTTTATATCAATAACCGGCTTTCATCAATATAATCACTGTACCAACCACAATGGACGCATTTTAGATTTAATTCTTAGTAATCTTACTTGTAGTGTGGTTCCTTGTGCACAACCAATAACCTATGAAGACCCTCATCATAAAGCTATTGAAATTGCATTGACTCTTCTCTCAACTCCTACCTTAAAAATAAACTCTTACTATAAATTCATCTTTTATGCAGCAAATTACTTGGAAATTAAAAAAGCAATTATTTCCTATGACTGGAATATCTTACTTGACTTAGATACTGAATTAGCTACTAATCACTTACATTCATTTTTGAATGAATTAATAAACAAATATGTACCTAAGAAAAAAGTTATAAACAACAGTTTTTACCCAATCTGGTATACCCAAAGTCTAATAAAGTTGTCACGAGAAAAACGTAAATTACATAGCAAGTGGAAACTGAATAATAACCCCTTAGATTACCACGCCTTTAGTTGCTTAAGAACTAGAGAAAAGAAAATGCAAAAAGAATGTTACAACAATTATATCAAACGTGTAGAAGATAATATTAGAAATTCACCAAAATACTTTTGGTCTTTTATAAAATCCAAATTCTCCGCTAACTCTATCCCAGACTGTATGAGAAATGATAACATCATTGCATCTGATGGTGATTCAATATGCAATCTATTCAACGATTACTTTCATTCTGTTTTCGTCCACGACAACTCACCACAATCATCCACAAATTTAGCTCCTCTTTCTCCAATATTAGACCTCTCCTCCATAGATATTACTCAACACCAACTTGAAATTTTGCTTAAAGATATCGATACTACAAAAAGTATGGGATCCGACAGAATCCACCCACTATTGATAAAAAATTGTGCAAATGAGCTCTGCCTCCCCCTTACAATCATTTTTAAGAAATCACTATCTGAAGGAGTTTTTCCTAGTATTTGGAAAAAGGCTCTGGTAACACTAATTTTTAAAGGTGGAGATCGGCATGACATTAAACAATACCGACCTATTTCAAAACTCTCCATTTTCAGCAAATTACTTGAAAAATTTGTAACTCAAATAATAGCCTCAGCCGTTTCGTGTCACATACCTCCGGAGCAGCATGGATTTACCAAAGGACGAAGCGTTGACACAAATTTAATAACCTACACAGACTTCATCCTCAATACGATGGACCGTGGTTTTCAGATTGACGCTGTGTATACTGACTTTTCTAAAGCTTTTGATAAAATTAAACACCACACGCTTCTAGAAAAATTACGAGGAATTGGTATACATGGCGACTTACTGAGATGGCTAGCATCTTATATCGGAAATCGAACCCAAGCTGTATCATTAAGAGGTTATACCTCAAAATCTTTGCCTGTCGAATCGGGCGTACCTCAGGGCTCACATCTAGGCCCTATCCTCTTTAATCTTTATTTAAATGATATTAGTAGCCCTTTTAAAAATTCATCACATCTTTTATATGCTGATGATACAAAAAAATTTAAGATTATATCTTCAATCGAAGATTGTTATCTACTTCAGAACGATCTCGATAATTTTAATGAATATTGCAAACTAAATCAATTAATTTTAAATACTGATAAATGTCACACTATAACCTTCACAATAAAGCATATTCCTATTCATTATGATTATAAATTGAATAATAAAACAATCGAAAGGGTTAACAATGTCAAGGACCTGGGCATAATTCTAGATTCAAAACTGCAATTTAACCTTCATATAGACCATATCGTATCCAAAGCATTCAAAAGACTTGGTCTAATTCTGAGGCTATCAAAGCCTCTTAAACGGGCTTCGTCATTAAAAATTTTATACTTTGCTTTAGTTAGAAGTATTTTGGAATTTGGATGCGTAATCTGGAATCCACAATATTCCGTGGATACAGATCGAATTGAAAGATTGCAAAATAAATTTCTTAAATATTTAGACTTCAAAACAGGAAACAATTTCTTAAATTATGAAACTGCTGCAAAGCGGCATAATCTGGCCACGCTAGAGAACAGGCGGAGATTTCTGGATAGCATTTTCCTTTACAAAATAATAAACAACCAAATTAATTCGGCCCCCCTTTTGGAAAAGATTTTATTGAGAGTTCCTCGTATGTCCTCTCGACATAAACAAACTTTTCATATACCATCCTGCAACACTAATTATGCTAAAAACACATTTTTCAGACGTGCAACTACTTACTTCAATCAATGTCTCTCAGATGTTGACATTTTTTCAAGCTCCATAAATTCTTTCCGGAAAATGGTGAAAGAAATATGCCTCTGACAATATAAGTGAAACTATAATTAATTAAATAATACACTGTTTTAATTCACTAAAATTTAATTTAATTTTTAATTCACTAATATTTTAGTGAATTAAAACAGTGTATTATTTAATTATATTTTTTATGGTTTGTGTATTAACACTGTGAAAATTCATGTTTTTTCGATTGTTATATAAATAAATAACACCTTATTAACTTTAAAACACTGTTTATATTTCACAAAAATATCATAAATTTAAAAAATTAAATTTTAGATTAACTACTAACGTTTTCGACCAATATGGTCATCCTCAGGTAGTCACTTAATATTTAATTAATTATACAATGGACTTTCACTGTGTGAACTACCAAACCCTAAAAAATATTAAGTGAAACTAGTTTATTCTTCTGTTTATTTTACTTTTGTTTCTTATTTTTATCAAATATTATTCTGTATCCATAACATACATTAGTAATACTTTTAATGGATCTCTAGGTTTAAATTTGATTTTTTTTTGTTAAATTTAAAATTGTAAACAACTGTTTGTATCCTAAATAAAAAAAAAAAAAAAAAAAAAAAAAAAAAAAAAAAAACATTTTCATATAAGTGAAAATAGAAAGGTATGTGAAAGTATGGTTTAATTACAATGGATATTGAAAAATTGGATGGATGTCGATGTTGAGTAAAATGGAAAGATAGGTATGGATTGACCAACGCAACTCGAGACGCAACTAAGCTGCACATATAGTGCAATCCCTCCACCCTGAAGTGATCGTATGTGGCGTGTGGATCCAATTTAATCTCACAAGTAAGCTGGACCTCATCTCTTGAAGTGATGAGGCAAGCTCTCATTTCATGCCAATACTGTTAACCATTTCTGAAACCCTTGGTGCACTCTCGTACATAACGCAAGCGTTCTACCAAATGGAAAAAATCTACTGAATATGAAAAAAAAACCGACTAGTAGTATAGGTTTTGGCCACTTTCAGTGTAAAGATGACTATGACTACAGTAACAATGGATTACTGATTGAGTGAGACATAAAATAAATAAAAAGAAAAAAAATCCTAGCCTAAAAAAGGCTGTGCAATAATTGGATAAAGCATTTAGCACAACGCTCCAATTACGTACACCTTATCGAATCACTCACTGTTTGCTTTCTTTGTTAGTGGAGGATTGTCAACAGAGCCGCTTTTTTCCTGTTCCTGTCTCGCAGTCGCCCAGCTCCACGAACACAGATGTGTACCTACTTCCACAGGAGACAAGAAAGAAAGACTATTTTACCACTACCCTCTCATAGATATCTCATGGCCGATACACACAATCTCACACATCTTTTTAGGTCTTTGCATCGGTGACTTTACCAAATAAATGCAACATCATCCAACCACCATTCCGCTAAGGATGGCTAGCACCTCCGCATATGTGTCTCCACTTTGTTCTGTCCTTGAAGACTTCTTTCATGTACTCGACATTCATCAATCTCTTCATGATTTCCTTCAACGTGTGAAATATCACACATATTTCAGAGTCTATAATCTGCAATCTAAATTGCAAATATATATTACATATAAGATTCATATTAAATACATTCCCATAAGCAGACACGTATAATTTCGCGCTTAAACATGCCGCATGTGGACTTACAACGCCCATTCTCAAATGAGCGTAAGCCCTGCAACTTTTGCCGACCTTCCCTGAAACAGGGGTGACATTGGCAATTCGAACAAAATAGGTCGGTAACAATATTCTATTGTAAAAAAAATTATTAAAAATAACTTCATTCCATATTATCATATGAATACTAAGGTGACGACGTCCAGCTATACTTCCACCTTTTAAGAGAAGAGGGTTTCTAGCTGGGCGTCAACCTATTTGTTTTGTCCTATTGTGCAGCGCAAGTAGCATGAGCAGGATCAGTGGGAAGAGCATGTTTACATTTTGTAACGCTGACTACCTTGCTCACTCCAAAATTAGCTGAACGTAAACGGACTAGTTGGGCGCCTGTGTGCTTCCGACATCACGACTTCTCCCTTCTCCTCCCTCCACCCCTGATACGCTATTTCCAGCCATTTTTTTTAATATTAGAAAAGGCGCGTCCATGAAAGCGCCAACAATAGGCCAGACGGCGAACTGCAGGAGGAAAAGTGCAGCGGGAATCTAAGCGAGACTACAAACGCCTGGAGAACTGTCCCTCTAGTATAAAACATCGCCTAAACTCCCCTCAATCGCGTAAATAGAAAATATGTATGGAAGATACGACAGCAATCCTAGTGAGAGATTTAATTTTCATATATGTTTTAAACTTACACGATCCAGGGGAGTATACGCAATGCTTTATATATACTTGGGGTAGGTACTGTATACGTACACTGTTGCAACATGAACAATAACTAAGAAATATTGTGTGTTAGCGGACGGTAGTTTTGATTTAATGTCTTTAAAATTATATTTTATATAACGCTTGCAGATGTTTTCTATATTGTTACAAACTTGGCGTTTTCATGACTCATTCCTTTGCCAAACTGCCCGTTTATGGAATGGTCTACCAGTATCTGTGTTCCCTTCCCAATTTAATCCGGTTTTATTCAAAACCAACATCAATCACCACTTCCTTGCAGCGCCTCACGACAGAACCAAGAACTCAAGCAACACCTCTGCGGCACCCTTCCAGGGTGACATAGACCCCCAAGACTCTCAAGAATTGGGGAGCCTCCCGCACAGGATTCCTTAAAAAAAAAAAAAAAAAGTGTAATTGTGTGTTTTATCTTGTGATTGTGGGTCTGTGTGTTTTATCTTGTGATTGTGTGTCTGTGTGTTTTATCTTGTGATTGTGTCTGTGTGTTTTATCTTGTAATTGTGTGTATGTGTGCTTTATCTTGTGATTGTGTGTCTGTGTGTTTTATCTTGTGATTGTGTGTCTGTGTCTTTTATCTTGTGATTGTGTGTCTGTGTGTTTTATCTTGTGATTGTGTGTCTGTGTGTTTTATCTTGTGATTGTGTGTATGTGTGTTTTATATTGGGATTGTGTGTCTGTGTGTTTTATCTTTTGATTGTGTGTATGTGTGCTTTATCTTGTGATTGTGTGTCTGTGTGTTTTATCTTGTGATTGTGTGTCTGTGTGTTTTATCTTGTGATTGTGTGTCTGTGTGTTTTATCTTGTGATTGTGTGTCTGTGTGTTTTATCTTGTGATTGTGTGTCTGTGTGTTTTATCTTGTGATTGTGTCTGTGTGTTTTATCTTGTAATTGTGTGTATGTGTGTTTTATCTTGTGATTGTGTGTCTGTGTGTTTTATCTTGTGATTGTGTGTCTGTGTGTTTTATCTTGTGATTGTGTGTATGTGTGTTTTATATTGGGATTGTGTGTCTGTGTGTTTTATCTTGTAATTGTGTGTATGTGTGTTTTATCTTGTGATTGTGTGTCTGTGTGTTTTATCTTGTGATTGTGTGTATGTGTGCTTTATCTTGTGATTGTGTGTCTGAATGTTTTTCTTGTAATTGTGTGTCTGTGTGTTTTATCTTGTGATTGTGTGTATGTGTGTTTTATCTTGTGATTGTGTGTCTGTGTGTTTTATCTTTTGATTGTGTGTATGTGTGCTTTATCTTGTGATTGTGTGTCTGTGTGTTTTATCTTGTGATTGTGTGTCTGTGTGTTTTATCTTGTGATTGTGTGTATGTGTGTTTTATCTTGTGATTGTGTGTCTGTGTGTTTTATCTTGTGATTGTGTGTATGTGTGTTTTATATTGGGATTGTGTGTCTGTGTGTTTTATCTTGTAATTGTGTGTATGTGTGTTTTATCTTGTGAGTGTGTGTCTGTGTGTTTTATCTTGTGATTGTGTGTATGTGTGCTTTATCTTGTGATTGTGTGTCTGAATGTTTTTCTTGTGATTGTGTGTCTGTGTGTTTTATCTTGTGATTGTGTGTATGTGTGTTTTATCTTGGGATAGTGTATATGTGTGTTTTATTTTGTGTTTGTGTGTCTGTGTGTTTTATCCTGTGATTGTGTGTCTGTGTGTTTTATCCTGTAATTGTGTGCCTGTGTGTTTTATCTTGTGATAGTTGTGCAGCAGCTGGTAGCACTTAGTCATCAGCTGCGTTATATGATCAGAGAACTTCAGTCCTGGATCCAACACAACTCCCAGATCCCAGCTTATTATGGAAGATTTTTTTTATCCATGGTTATTTATAGAATTTTTCATATCGTACGGAATAAAATGTCATATCAGACGTCAGAAATATCACAAACATATTACAACCAAGTATAAAACTTCACGTTTAAGCCCAACCATAGCGTTTGAGCTCCGTAGAGGCGCTGTTTTGAATTCCATATATTTTTTGGCTAACGCTACGTCTGGTTGAATTTCAACGCAAAGCTGTATACTCGTATCACATATCATATCTGCGACTCCAATACTGCAAAAGAATAGAGTTGTAGGTTAGTGTAAAGAGCCAATACCAGGAAATCCCTGGCTACAAAGCTGTTTTACAACTAAGTCAAACACAACTAAGCTTTTCATATAGTGTATCTTCTAACCGTGTTCTTACGGAAGGCATGGCATGTGGCAAGTGGTACCTTTTAATTTTCATAGACAGGGTCAACCAGTTCAGCTGAATTGGGGGTTTCCCACCTCCTGAGGGGGCTGGTAGTAAGAGAGAAAAAATGCAAAAAGCAAAATATACTTCTGATTCAAATATGCTGTTGGACCTGAAATATACAAAAAGGCTAATAAGTCTTATATAATAGTCAAGATTTATTAGTAACGCCTTTGAATAAAAGATCTTGGGACAATAAAATAGTCTCTCAATAGCATCATTCTTCAAGTCTTCATACTCATTTGTCTCGGCTGGTTGACATCCTCGTGCAAAGGCATTGTCTTGTGCAATATATATTTGTATATGCTGATCTTCATCTTCTTCTAAAGGTAGTACCTTCTTGTGCTAGCCATTTGTCTCTACTGGTTGGCAGCCTTTCCTCAAGGTCGTACCTTGTTGTGCTAGTTATCTGTCTCTGTGGGTTGCTATCCTCTTGAGTTGTGAATAGAACGAGACATCCATATGCCGCTTCAAATCCTGGAAGTGTGAAGTAATTGGGTGACCTCTTGTTCAACTTCCCAAGATTTTACCTTCAATGATGTTGCTAATAATAGTGTCTAATCGAATCTAGTTGTCTGAAAAAACGGTATTTCATTACATTTTTGAGCACCTCTATAGTTCGTGATATTAATACGTAATATTCATAAATACAGTATATGTATCAGTTATATCAGTACGTGTATGTGTTCGTATTGACATGCTGCAGGATTGGATTAGTTATTCCCTCCTTGTGAGTGGCAGCTGGATTATGGAGAGCTCTCCGATACATTTATTTTCCAATTTGATACAACTCCGACTGAACGCCGGGAAATGCGAGCATAGTGCATTTCACATTTTCCATAGAAAGCTGCTTCGCTAAGAGAACTTTGTAAAAGTGCATTTCATTGCAATAAGTTCAGAGTTTGCTGAATTGACTTCAATGGCTTATTTTATTTCTCGCATTTCATATATTAATACACAAAACATTAGTTATTCAAAAGTTCTTTGAGATGTTTGCGATGTAACTGTAAACCTTTCCACTAGAGGATACGAGAACCCCTGCAGTGTCTTCTCCTCTTTTTTTATGATGATGATGATGATAAGTTGATGATTTCTTTATAGCGCCGTTTCGTGATGTAGTCACTCCAAGGGCGCTTGTGCAAATGTTGCCAGAAATTTGGTTGTCTTAAGTGCTTTCCGGAACTTTCCATGGTCTTCTAGCTCTCTCACATGATGTGGCAGGTGGTTCCAGGCCAGAGGACCAGCAACTGCAAATGCACGCTCTCCAAAAATTGTGTTAACTCTTCTTATCGGTTCTTCAATTTTTGATTTGGCTCAGTTTCAGCCGAGCGCAGTGTAAGGCTTTTTTTGCCGAGGGTGACTGGTTTGGTTAAATCAGCGAGATATTTGGATGTTTTTCCAAATAAAGCTTTGTGGACCATCGTGCACACTTTAAACTCGATGCGCTCCGGGATACGGAGCCAGTGAAGCTTCTGGAGAAGAGATTTTATCCTGACATACTTCTCTCACTTTAATCACATCCATCTCTTTTCTCATACATCTTCTTCTTTTACGTTCACTATGTATATCACAAACTTCACAAACAATAACCTTCACAATTTTACAACTTTCATCAAGTTATCCCTTTCTCAGTTTTCCCCATCCCCTCTTTCTTCTTACATTGCATCTGTAAATACTCTATGATAAACGTTCAGCACGTATTCTTTCCAAATGCCCGAACCATCTCATCATATTCAATTTTACCTTTGTTTGAAGTAGGGGTTTTTCGGCACCCAAGGGAGTGATCCTCATTTCGTATAAAGGCTGAGAGGGCCTTACCGGTGTTTTTATTTTGAGATTAAGATAAGCACTGAAACGGAACCTAGCCCTCTAGCATGGTACGTCAGTTTTCTACCAACTTAGATATCGATCGGAATATACAGCTCCATATAACTTAGCTTAAAATACAATTATTTTTTTCGTCATGATCCCCTTGACTTATAAGTTGGTATAAGGCTAAACACCCATGCTGTAAAAAAATGTTCACTTTGCCAATGTCAAACCTGTTTCAGGGAAGGTCAGCAGGAGTTGCAGGGTGTATGTTCATTTGAGATTTGGGTTTTTATATTGTAGGACTACATGCAGCATGTTTAAGCGCGAACTTAAACATATCTGTTTTGTGAAAATGCGTATAATGTGAATCTCTAATGTTACTGATATTTTGCAACTTAGATTAGATTAGATTAGACACCTGTTTCAGGGAAGATCAGCAAAGTTCATCTAAGCTTGTTTTTTTAGTAGGTAGACATGCAGCGTTTGTAAATGTGAACTTTCACGTGTCTGTTTGCGGGCGTGCATTTAATATGAATTTGAAATGCTAATATATCTTTGCAACTAAGATTACAGAAAGACAACAGATCGGTCAAAAATAACTCCACAGACAGCTGATCCATGGAAAAATCGGTCACACAAAAGTTTTTAAACACGACTTTCTTTTCGGTCAAAGACATTTCGGTCACAGAAAATTGGCCACTGATAACTCATTCACATATACATCAGTCACGAACAATTATGTCACCCGACAGTTCGTCCACACAACTTTTCGGTCGATGAAATTTGGTCACTTATAATATTAGGTATAGTTTTTTGTGATGAAGTTGTCTCCGAAGCTGTGACCGATATGTTGTGGATTCGTTTTTTTTCGTGTAGTTTGTTTATTGTTGACGTTTCCCATGAACAGGGGTGAAGTTAGCAGTTATTAGCCGTGAGGGAGTCTGCCTGGGGTTGGCGGATTGCCATCAGATCCCCGTGTGCCCTCTCGGCGCCTCATTACCGCCTATTTGTCTTCAAGGGTGACAGGCTCTCCCCTCCGTCACGGTATGTATCTCTCATTGCTACAACAAGCGTGGGAATCAAATCATACCCTATCCACAGGTAAGAATTTATTGTTTTATAATTGAAAGGTAAATTTAAAAAATGGTACTCAGTACCTGTTCAAAAAGAGAAAGACGAAACATGTAAAAGAAAATACATGAAAAGGTTAGACATACGAGTACATAAAAGATTGTGTAAATAAAAAAACAGAGGAAGCTTTTAATGAAGCTGATGCGACACCTATAATAATAATATTAGGATGATTTATTTAGTGAGCGCTGTTTTTGTGTGTATAACGACTTTACAATTTTTTACAGTATGGGTGGTCAGCCTCTTTCTATCTTCCTCCTATTTAAATAATAAAAAAAATGGCAATATGCATGTACAATGTACATGTAAACTTGAATACACACATACAGCTATTCGTCCACCTCCTACACGTCGCCATTGTGATACGGCATTGTCCTTTACGGCTGGAGATGTAGGGAGGGGCTGAGAGGCTCTTGTTCTTTCACGTTGTATTAGTGCGTGCACTGCTCACCGAGGGGACCAGCGGCAAAACAAAGCTCTGCTGGGATGAGGGACGTCATCACAATTACCAGACACGATGTGCCGTCTGCCAAATACATCACAAGTGTGAGAGGGCGTGCAAACAACACGCTTTTAAATACATTTACACAAAGCTCAAAATATGTTGTTTTCCGGTCGATAGCTCAGTTGGTAGAGTGCTTGCATTCGATGCCGAGAACTCGGGCTCGAATCCCACCGGGGGTGTCAGAAACGATATCCCGTTTCTGTTTTTGTTTTTCTTTTCAAACCCCAAAATAAAATACCGGCAAGGTTTACTCAGCCTTCACAAGAAATGAGTACCAACCTCCACGGGAGGTGGGAAAACCCCACTTTAACTGGAGTCGTTGGCCCCCCTTACCTGTAAAAATAAATAGGTTCCACTCGCCCAATGCGAAACCCTTCGGAGATAGCGCGGCAAGAAGATGATACACTATATGTGTAGCTCAGCTGAGTTTTTTTTTTGCGTTTACATATGTGTGATAATCTCGAAAGGAATATAATCGAACCCATATGGAGCAGATCCAAAAGGTGATTTTCGAGAGATGCAGTCTCCAGAATGAGCCATGAAAGACTCGCACACATCGTAGCTAATGAGATACCAATAGGTCAACACCCAGCTGGAAGACTTTTTAAAAGATGGCAAGACATCCTTGTCTCAATGATTCGATTTATTTCTAATTATTAAAAAAATCAAATGGAAACATAGTTTTAATTCACTTATTTATTTATTTTTTGTGTTCGAACATTTTCGCCTAATGAGGCATCTTCAGGAGCAGATTGGTTACAAATATTTTTATAAAAATAATTTTCAATTTCCAATTTCGATTTTTTTCTATTTTTTATGAATTACAAATCAAAATGAAATAATGAACCAAAGTTAATATTGTTTTCCTATGAAGCTTTTAAATAGATTTGTGAAGAGAAATGCAATTCACCAACCTACTTTACGTGACCAGTTCTCTTCATGCGAAAGCAGAAGGTTGTATGCATTCGAACCAGCGTTATTCTGTTACAAATACGCTAGTCAAGAACAGCTACTTGACGCTCTCAGCCATAACACTAAAATATTATGATAAATTTATTTTGGTGATGATTCGTATTGTTACCGTAAATGCTGAGTCAAAGCGGAAAGTTTTCTACTTGGGGTACAGGTGATGAAACTAATATCCTGATTACGAAGGTGTCCTTACAGCAATTAATTATAACTTACTGTGGATGAGTAATGAGCAGCTCTCACTTATAATTAGTTAGCAGACTTCAGCTCAGCTAATGGTGCTCACAATGAGTAAGCTTAAAGCCATCAAACAGAGAAAGCTGATGTACCTTGGACACGCTATGGGGAACTAAAATAACACCTGCTCCATCATGTCTTACAAAGAAAGAATGAAGTAAGAATGACTCGCAACTAAGCTGCACTTACAGAGCAACATCTTAGGGAGTCGCATGTTGCATGACCACTTCACATAAAGTGAGGGGCCAAGTTGGTAGAGGGCTTGCATTCCATGCCGAGAGCTCGGATCCAAAGCCCACAATAAATGAGTACCAGCTCTCTCGGGAACTAGGAAACCTCCACGTCAACTGAAGTGGGTGACGTACGGCCGGCCCCCTTACCTATAAAATAAAAAAAAGGTTCCAATCGCCACATGTGACTCCTTCGAAGAAAACACTTACACAAAAAGTAACACTAAATTGTGAAGTCTATTAACGTTTTTTTTAGCGTTTACCAGCTCCTGAGGGGATGGTTCTCATTTCTTGTGATGGCTGAATAAACCTTGCCGGTATTTTATTTTGGGTTCGAGATAAACACAGAAACGGGAAATTATTTCTGACACCCTTGATGAGGATCGAACCCTAGCGCGTTTACATGGATTGCATGTATTCTACTAACTGTGCTATTGACCGAACATTCGACAGGACCATTTGAAAATCATTTAAATTTTGTCTCCAAACCTATATTATTATATTATTACAATGTCAAATAGTAAATAATAGCATCAATTATAATCAAAGTTGCAAAGATAAAGTAACATTTAGAACTCATATTAAATACATGCCCACAAACAAACATGTGGAGTTTGCGCTTACAAATGCTGAATGTGTACTTGCAAATAAAATCCAAACCTCAAATTAACATAAACCCTACAACTTTTGCCGACCTTCCCTGACACAGGGGTGACATTGGCAAAGCGAACCATTTTTTTGGTCACTGGTCAGCGTCATACCAACCTATAAGTCAAGGAACTTACATAGCATCGAATAACGTATTAATTCCGCAACTTAGATAACAGATAACAGCATTGTACCTATTATCTGAAATCCGGTGTTTAGTTTTGAACACTGGCGTACTGAGATGTGAAATATGCAGGAGGACCCGAAAAGCCACCTCTCTCATTTTCCTCTTAGACTCCTGGCTAGGGGCAACGCCACACTTGCATGGACTAGTGCTCTATTTGTGATAAAAATCATAAAAATAAAAATAAAATTCACAGTTTTTCTCTTAATGGTATGATAACATCGAAGGCGCTCGAGGAAATAAATCAACTCGTGAAGATTTTTTTGTTTTTTTACATTATTATTAATTAAAAGGAAATCTTCACAATTACAATACTTTACATGTATTATTATATATTTTTTAATGTATTTCTCCTCTTTTGCATTTTCACACATATATTTTTCTTTCCCTGTATTTTTTCTTCCTTTTCTTTTACTCATTTTTCTTACATGTGTGCTATTACATATACTGTTATCCTTTGTTTCCTCGGTATTAATTTTTTAATTCAAGATGACTAGTCACGTATTGCACTATATATATATACATACCTTGAGATCGAACCCTTGCTCTCGGCATGGAATGCAAGCATTCTACCAATTGAGCTATCGACCTTTTTACGAGCTTAGTCGTCGTCGCAACAAAGCGCCAATTCTCAAGAAAATTGCTGTAAGGCTGTATGGACCTTTGGTGACCGGTCATTGGTAAAGGTTTATGAATTTTTCAACTCAGCAAAGAGCAAATTTGAAAATATAAATGGTATATTTTTTGTGCTCCGCCTGGATTCGAACCCACAACCTTCCATTCAGAGTCCAAAGTGTTACCACTGAACTGCGGACCGTAAACATAAAAGTCGGCAAATTCTTTATTTCATTGAAAAAATTTTAAACGACTACTAAGTTTAAATGAGATCCTTTGATTGTGCAGTGCTCTTTGCCCCCCATAGCCTCCTGGTGTTTTGTTCCTCGCACAGCAGACCTTGCATATTGCATGCGTTGTTCCGCCCTCTCCTCCGCTCTCTACTCTCCGCTCTTAAATACAAAACTCGGTAATTATTATCATTTATAAGCAAGCTGCTCCCGTGCATAACAAATAAACAGGGGATGAACATGAACAACAAATATATGCGCAACGTGTACAACAAATGCAGAGTGCATATTATTCCTGGAAGAAAAAATACTTTTTTCATATCCGATTTCCTTTAGGGCTCGGAGATTCTTAATACACATACAGCGTAACTTCTTGCTTGTGTTATCCCGAAGTAGTCGCATGTAATGATTCGGGACCTGTTTATTTTTACGGATAAGGGGGGCGCCCTCACGCCAACCACTTCAGCTGAAGTAGGAGTTTCTCAGCTCCCGGGAGGGTTGATTCTCATTTCTTGTGAAGGCTGAGTAAACCTTATCGGTATTTATTTTGGGTTTGAAATAAACACCGAAACAAAAACCATTTTTGACTACCTCGGTGGGGGTTGAACCCTTGCTCTCGGCATGGAATGCAAGCAATCTACCAACTGATCCATCAATCGGACTTGTTTATCGCTACAAAATGGCAATTCTCAAGCAAGACCTAGTTGCTGTAAGGCTGAATCTTTGATAATTGTAAATTAATTTTTCAACCTAGCCTAGCCTAGTTCGTGTTCTAACAAAATAAAAATCAAAATCTCAGATGAACTCTTGCCGACCTTCTATGAAAAAGATAATTTTTGTACAAAAACAGTCAAATAAACGCTGTAAATTTAAGTACAATAATTCCATCGTCTCATGAATCTACGCTCTTTTCTAACCCTGCATATTTTCCATTATGAGCGTAGAAATCCCCTACATGTAATTTCATATTTGTTGTATACAAGAATAATGTATTCACGTCCCTATATTGTTTTTATAACTTTTCTAATAAACGCCGCTTCCCTTCTTTTGTCTTACTGATTTTTGGTTTGATCTTTTGGATATTCTCACAGATAGTCTTTCTCACTGATCTAATGTATAAAAGTGAAGCATGGATGTTAAATGATAGTGAAATGAATAAAGTATGTTTGACGGAGATGCAAAACCTGAGATGACAAAACTTTAAAATATAGAGTACGGAATGAATGGGTCAAAAACGAATGTGATAAAGAAGAGGATATGAGGAAAAAGGTACATAAGAATATGATTTGGTCATTTGGATGGATGATGAACGCTTGACAAAGAGTATATATAAAGGAAATCTAAGAGGGAAATGGGTAAGGGGAAGACTGAAAAATAAATGGCTTGTTTAAATTAGTGAAATTGTCAAGCTATGGGATATTCAGAAAGTAAACCGTTATTATGCCAATTAAATCGTGTCAACGCAAATAAGCTACACATATTGTGTAACTTCTTACCTGCGTTATCCCCGAAGGGTTCGCATGTGGCAATTCGGGACCTATTTATTTTTACGGTTAAGGGGGCCGGCCACACAACAACCACTTTCAGTTGAAGGGGGGGTTTCCCAGCTCCCGGGGGGGCTGGTTCTCATTTCTTGAAAAGGCTGAGTAAACCTTGAGATCAAACCCTTGCTCTCGGCATGGAATGCAAGCATTCTACCAATTGAGCTATCGACCTTTTTACGAGCTTGGTCGTCGTTGCTACAAATCGCCAATTCTCAAGCAAGACCCAGTTGCTGTAAGGGTGCATGGACCTTTGGTGTTAAATAAATAAATCACAGTTTAATTGAAAAAGAACACCAGTAAAATTCACTAAAATCATAACAAGAGAAAATAAACTATGAAAACTGAATCGATCATCACGGGTGCTGTTGTATTTTCAATACATTTTTCAATTTACATGAAAGAGGGGAATTTATACAAGGGGTACAGATATCATATCTAATACATGATAAAAGGATCCTGCTGGTACTTTAGGGTCAGATATCTTATATGGATCCTACTGGTACTTCAGGGTCCAATATCCAATAAGGATCCTGTTGGGTGGTTTAGGGTCAGGCTCCCAATAAGCGGCATACTTGGCGCGCCGACCTTTCTCCCGAAGGTCCTCGCAGGCTGACCCCAAAGCTGGTCCTGTAAGGGAGCATAATTAAACATTGCTGGACATCGCCGGTCGTATAAAATAATCTCTGAAATTATATTAGAAAAAAATGCGGTTTTCTTTCTTAATGTTCTCCATTCCTTGACTAAAAGGTTGTTATGAAGCTGGCCACCCATACTCGAAAAAATTGTTCTAAATCTAAATCTAAGCTGCAAAGATATGTACCTATCATTTGAGATTCATATTAAATGCATTCCCACAAGCACACACGCATAATTTCGTGCTCACACATGCCGCATGTGGACCTACAATATAAAAAACCCAATCTCAAATGGACATGAGCCCTCCAACTCTTGCCGACCTTCCCTGAAACAAGGGTGACATTGGCAAAGTGAACCATTTTTTACAGTATGGGTGGTCAACCTTATACCAACCTATCAGTCAAGGAATTCTTCAAAGTCAGTTTACTTTTTAGTTTAGGAAGTTTGGCAAAATTGCATGGTATAGGTATTTTTGTGTAAATGCAAATGAAGCATGTGTAAGTGCGTACTTACACGTGTCTGCTTGTGGGTATGCGCTTGCATTTTTGACCTTGAGAAGGTATTTTTTTTCTAATCTAATCTAATCTAATCTAAGCTGCAAAGATATATATCATTTAAGTTTTATATTAAATGCATTCCCACAAGCAGATATGTATAATTTCGCGCTAACACATGCCGCATGTGGACCTACAATATAAAAACCCAATCTCAAATGAACATAAGCCTTGCAACTCTTGCCGTCCTTCCCTGAAACAGAGGTGACATTGGCAAAGTGAACCAATTTTTACATTATGGGTGGTCAGCCGCATAACAACCTATAAGTCAAGGAACATACATGACAAATTACAGTAATTTTAAGTACAGAGTTTCATTTATTTATCCTCAACGACTTGCTTACGCCATTTTCAATAGGAACTGTTAATAAATGCTCAATTTGTGAATAAAAAACTCTACGTTTTGTAAAAACAATTATACAATCGTATAAATATTTTGTGATTCATTCCTTGACTAGCAGGCTGACCTCTAATCTATAATCTATAATCTATAATCTAAGTTGCAAGGATATATTCATTTAAAGCTCTCAGATGTAAGCCCACAAACCAACAAGTGTAGTTCGCGCTTACAAATGCTGAATGTGTACTTACAAATAAAATCCAAACCTCAAATGAACATAAGCCCCACAACTTTTGCCGACCTTCCCTGAAACAGGGGTAACATTGGCAAAGTGAACCATTTTTTACAGTATGGGTGGTCAGCCTCATACCAACCTATAAGTCAAGGAATATGAATAAAAAATTACATTTAAATATATAAAAGAACAAAACCTTACAAAGAAATCTATACAAAAAAAGTCAGAAATTTCCTATGCAAAAAATGTAGCAAATTAATACACCAACATTAGAAATCCCCATTGCAGATTAGCCGCCACTTCTTCCTGTCCTTGCACACTTCTTTCATTTCATCCAGAGTCATAACCTTTTTCATGCAAGTCCTCCTTTTATTATGACTCTGGATATCCCATTCATTCGCTATTTCAGAAATTTGATCCATCCATACTTTTCTCGGTCTTCCTCTACCACGACATCCATCTATTTTAGCAACATATACTTTCTTCGTCAATCTTTCATCACTCATTCTCTCCATATGCCCGAACCATCTTAACATACTTCTTTCAATCTTCACTTTCACACTTTCCCTTACACCACATTCTTCTCTTACAAAATCATTCCTCACTCTGTCACTTCGTTTTTTCCCAATCATACTTCTTAGATAGTCCATTTCTACTGTATGGACTTTACTAATTTCCCTTTCACTCACCGTCCAGGCTTCACTTCCATACATCAAGGTTGGCACTAGTATACCACCGTGCACCGCCAATCTAACATTTTTTGAGAGATTCTGGTTCCTGGCGATGCTAGCGGTAGCACCCAGTACGCACCTGCCTTTCATTATTCTTCTTTCAAATTCACCGGTCATTCTTCCATCTTTTTCAAACTTACTTCCCAGGTATACAAACTCATTTACGACATCAACATTCATTCCATTAATTTTAAATTCATAATTCATACTTTCATCATCTCTTTCAAAAATAATACTGTACAAAAATTGGTTCATCTTTGCCAATGCCCTGTTTCAGGAAAATGCGCTTTTATGTGGATTCGACATTATTTTTTCTATTCACATTAACTTATTTTTAACAATTTTTGTATAAAGGCTTATGCGTGAAATAAATAAATAAATAAAATAAAATATATACGAAGTAGTAACAAATGAAAATATGTGTGTACAAAAAATGTATATCTGTTGTACTTGGAATCTTTGTCAAATGTTTGTAAAAATGTTTCTCCCAAGTATTCAATGAAGACTTCTCTCTCATTGAATATACGCGTGGGTATATTTCTATCCGGTTCCATGATAGAACGGCACAGTGACAAAACTACACATGACTGAACGACGCATGACAGAGCTAAACATGACAGAACGACACATGACATGACATTACAATGTCAGTACATACATCACAAGACAAATCTTCACATGACAAAATATCACATATCTACAACAGAACATACAAAAACGGCATAAAAAACCTTTTGATAATGATGGATTTTCTGTGTTGTTTTGTCGTAGTAATGTTTTTTTATGTGATTTACTGTCATGATTTGTTCTTTCATGTTTCTTTATGCTATCTGTCGTTTTGCCATGTGTCATTCTGTCATGTGTCGATATTTCATGCATCGTTCGGTCATTTGTCATTATGTCATGTGTCGTTATGTCATGTGTCGTTATATCATAAGTAATTTTGTCACTGTGCCGTTCTGTCATGTTTCTATATGTAATGTGTTGATATGTCATGTGTCATTTTGTCACTGTCGTTCTGTCATGTGTCATTAAGCCATATGTCGTTATGTCATATGTCGTTATGTCATGTATTATTATGTCATGTGTCATTATATCATGTGTCATTTTGTCACTGTGTCGTTCTGTCATGTGTCGTTATGTCATGTGTCGTTATATTATATGTCGTTATGTCATATGTCGTTATGTCATGTATTATTATGTCATGTGTCATTATATCATGTGTCATTTTGTCACTGTGCCGTTCTGTCATGTTTCGCAATGTCATTTGTCATTTTGTCACTGTGTCGTTCTGTCATGTGTCGTTATGTCATGTGTCGTTATATTATATGTCGTTATGTCATGTGTCGTTATGTCATGTGCCGTTTTGTCAATGTGCCGTTCTAACATGTCACCATTTCTATACATTTGCCGCCATTATTGAAATGTTAAACGCAACTCGCAAATAAAAGTCGCTGGCGTGTGAATTTCTTGATCAATTATCTGGGAAATCAAGCGAACATTCACAGAGCGCCATCACCGTGACAGAAAACCCGCTCTCCCCTCCGTCACACAAACCAACCGAGGAGCTACTTACTTATCAATACTAGCGTCTACGCGCGTAGCGTAGGCATCGTAGCAGATAAAAATACAACATGTATAAACGTAAAAATACATAAAGCTAACATTTAAAAACATAAAAAATAATGTATGATAAAAGTGTGATATTTTGTAAACCTTAATATCGACGGTTAAAAGGATATGAGTCGTATAACTGCAAACGCCGTCATCTCCAAATTTTATGATTTTTGAGATAATTATTGAATTTGATTCTGCGCATTTGATTGAACGCCGTCATCTCCAACTGGTTCCAAATTGCGTTCAAAACACAAGTTCATTTTTCTCAAAATCATCGCGTAAGGAGTTGACGGCGTTTGCATTTATACGACTCAAATATGGTATAAACAACAAAAACTTTTTAAAGTTTGAGATTGTAGAAAAATGGGCATAACTTTTTAATTTATTATCAAATTGTTAAAATCAAAGCAGCTCTTTAATGAAAAAAACTAGAGGCCTTTATTGGCATTTCTATTAGTGGGATTTTGCTTTGTTTTATGTCACAAGTGCCGTCAAGACAAAAAAGGACTAAAATTTCGTTGGTTACACCAAAACCATACTCCGAAAACGCAGTTTTTTGCTTAGAAAAGTCATCGTAGAGCCCTGGGAGTGAACGCATTCTAGTGCGTTCACTCTAATTTCTTTCACTTCTTACTCATTCTAAGCCAAGAGCGGAAAAATTTAAATAGGATAGCAGTGACGAAGGGTGCCATACAAGCCGATTCCCATCGGTTTCCCGTTTAAAATGAGGCAAAAATGATAATAAAGTAGACTGCATGGTTTCAATGGGGAAAAAATACGTATTGTTTCTTTGGTTTTCAATGTATTTTTTTTTACTTTGTGCCTATATCTTTAAACTACTTTGTTAAATCATTTTAAAAGGGAAGCCGATGGGAACCGGCTTGTATGGCACCCTTCGCCACTGTAGGATAGTATTTATAACTCATATTCAACCAAAACGTCGCTTTTGCCCTATTTCCTTTTAACTGTCGATATACATACCGGAAGGGAATCTTCCATGACGTATATTACATGACTTTAAACATATAAAAAAATATATTCACACGATTGGCATAAGTGCGTCCTCTTCACTCAGCATAAAGTCGCTAATATAAATATTCGTAAATATCGGGCCTTAGAATCGTCGTTTCACAGTATGCCTTATATATTATAGTAAGTATAGTATCGCATAAAAATATTCGTTATGCCAACATTTTGTCAAAGTTTACTTATCGGCGATAGAAACTAAAATTTCCAATTTCTTCTGTGACGAGAAACGCTTGACCCAGTTGGTGCAGTGAATGACAGCCATGACTTATGTATGGAAGTAGTGAGTTCGGTTGACCTGGAACGGTTCTTTGAGGAAATTTGCTAGGAATATTCTCCGCTTGAGAAAATTTGCGATACGCGCCAAACAACAAAATTTCTCTCCATTCTGAAAATGATGAATAAAAATATATGTGCAAATATATAAACGGGGAGAAATTCATTTCAGTACGTCTCTTTAGATTCTTTACCAGAGACGGTGAAAGGTGGGAATGAAGCATCAACTCCGAGCTTCAGCAATTGAAGACTTGGATGAAAAGCATGGCTATTGAGAAGAGGTACTGCTTTCAATTAAACACTCCGGAGAAAAACCGCAACTAAGCTACAATTACAGTGCAAATTTGTAACTTCTTACCGCATCGCCAACAAAGGAGTTTCATGTGTCGTCGTGTGAAACCTGCGTATGTTTAAGGGTGTTTTGATTTTAGATTTGAAGTAAAAATCGAAACTGAAATAGTCATTTTTGACACTGAATGCAAGCATTCTACTAACTTGTATTTCTAACGGACTAGATATCTATGAAAACACAAAAGTTATATAATCAGTTCAACTTTTATCTAGAAAGGTATGTAAGGAAAGGAAAAATGGAGGCAACTATGTAGAAGCTCTGGTCGCACTTAGCTGAGTGGTTACAGTATCTAGAAATTCCTAGTTTCTTCATCTATACTATTTTATAATTTGATTATGTTTTCTCAAAAGATGATTGACGGTACGACACCTAAAATTAACACAGATTACTTCAGTGTATTTTCTTTAGATTTCCCTGAAACTTAAGATAATTCATGATAAAATCTTCTGTAACCTGGGCGCTAGAATCCTCTGACCGCTCCAGTCCATAACTGTATGACTGTAGGTCCCGTCTCTCACCTTCTCTCTGTACGGCGCAATTTCCAACGCGACAAAATTCCCGCTGCATACGTGATCCCAACCTGCATCAAACAGACGTAGCTAACGTCTGGATATCTGCATAGGGCACGCCCCTGACCTAGAGGCTCTTTTCTTTTGGCGCACCATTGCTTTCAACTTCATGAGATTCCTGCCACTTGAAAAAACGAACGTCTTTCTGTGGGGCTTTGTGTATACTGTGTTTTTCAGAAGGAATAAGAAATTTTGTATATTTAACTCTGTCACCATTCCGCTAGAAGTGGCCAAAGCTTAAAAAAGCAAAAAAAGCTAAAAAAGGCAACTCTAAAAAGAGTTGCCTTCATTTCTTCTTTGCATTCCACTTTCAATATATAATTATAATTAGTATCCATCACCTTGATTTATCTCGTAGATTGGTATGACGCTGACCACCTATGCTGTAAAAATTTTGTACACTTTGCCAATATCACCCCTGTTTCAAGGAAGGTCGGCAAAAGCTGCAGAACTTATATTCATTTGAGGTTTGGATTTAAATTTGTAAGTACATATGCAACATTTGTAAGCGCAAACTCACACGTGTTTGTTTGTGGGCATGTGTATTATGTATTTAATTTGAATGTTAAATGTTAATATATCTTTGCAACTTAGATTATATCCCTATTTTATTAAGTGTCTTCTTTTGCATTCACTATAAAGGTACATATACCTATACCATTCTTACACAATTTCGCCAATCTGATCAAAGCAAACTCTTCTCGATTCATTCTTTCCACATGCCCAAGCCATCTCATCACATTCTTTTGTACCTTAACTTTCACATTCTCTTTCAACTTACGTTCTTTCTTAACCCATTTATTCCTAGCTCTATCCTCCAGAGTTTTTCCTGGCATGCTTCTCAAATACTTCATTTAATACGGATACAATAAGGAATTTGATATAACTGTTTAGTTACATTAAAAAACAATACCCAGTTTCATTCTAAAAACGCTTCGTCTTGTCCGCCAGTCTTTAAACAGCCAACAGTACATTTAGCGTGCGGGCACGCCTCGTACATGTAGGGACGGCTGCCTTCGCCAAGTAAGTACTGCTGGGGAGATCAACAACTATCCCAGAACTATGCTCTGCCAACGCTGTTCACAATACAACAAAACGGTGGAAAATATTTATATGAGCTGTCATTAAATTATAGAAAAAATCAACGATATTTTTTTCAACTTATTTTTCTTATAATCTAAAATCTAAATCTAAATCTAAACTGCAAAGTTATGTATCATTTGAGATTCATATTAAATGCATTCCCACAAGCAGACACGCATAATTTCGCGCTCACACATGCCGCATGTGAACCTACAATATAAAAAACCCAATCTCAAATGAACATAAGCCCTGCAACTCTTGCCGACCTTCCCTTCTTAATCGAAAGGTCGTGGGCTCGACTTGACGTGCTCTTTATGCTCCGCTGGGAATCAAACACACGAACCTTCTAATACAATTCCGAAGCGTTAACCACTAGAATATGGACCAGTCGCAATAACTCAAATAAGCCACATGTTTAGTGTAACTTCTTGCCTACGTTATTCCTGAGGGGGTCGCATGTGGTGATTCGGTACATTTATTTGTACGGGTAAGGGGGCCGGCCTCACGCCAACCACTTCAGTTGCAGTGGGGGTTTCTCAGTTCCCGAAGGGGCTGCTTATCATTTCTTGTGAAGGCTGAGTAAACCTTGCCGGTATTTTTTTGGGATTGAAATAGACACCAAAACGGGAAATCATTTCCGACACCCTCGGGAGGGATCAAACCTTTGCTCTCGGCAAAAATTCTACCAACTGAGCTTTTAAACGGACTTTTACGAGCTTAGCCGTCGCTACAAAGCGCCAATTCTCAAGTAAGACCCAGCTGCTGTAAGGCTGGATGGACCTTTGGAACCAGTCAAGTCGATAAATCTCCTCTATTTAGCGTCATGGGGCAAAAATTTCTTTAAAATTAGACCTCACACCCAAGTATACAACACTAGATTTATACTCAACCATGGGGTTTTATCAAAAGTGTAAAGAAACTAAAACCCTTCATAGAGGCACCATTTACTTTTTCTACAATTTTGGTTCTACGCTAGGGTTGTGTAGATGCTAACGGTGTTATTCACACACAGAAAATGCATGGCTCAGCCGCAACTTACCGTGGATTTTCCATACGAAACAACGAAGACCCATGGATCAGTTTCGGATCAAACGTGTTGTGAATAGCCCTGTAAGTTTTTGGGGTATTCTAATTGGCACCGCAAACGCAAAGCAAACTATCAAAGTTGTAAGTTAGTTTATAAGATATTAGTCGTGCATTAGGGCGCGAGAAAAGTTCCGCTTTTCCAACTTTAGCTCAACACCAAACTATTTCTGTGCGCGGCATCCTCATGGTGGAACAATGGCGTCCCTAAAGTTACAGCGGCGGCTCAGTACATTAAAAGGAAATCTACTTACTTATACCACTATGAGGCCAATTTAAAGTACGAAATTAAATTCACTACTGTCTTGCCTGAATAATAGAATTTACATATTATTATATATCCTGAATTTAAGATCCTCTCGACGGTGTTATTCACACACAGCAAATCCGTGGCTCAACCACTACCTAACCTAACGCAAATTTTCATTATCAGATTTCAGATTGTAGGTTATGTTGTTACTAAGATGTTCATAAGATGTAAGATGGACCGGTCCGTAGTCTAAAGGTAACGCTTCGGACTCGTAAATGGAAGGTTTTGGGTTCGAATCCCGACGGAGCACAAAAAAAAATCATTTATATTTTCAAATATGCTCTTCGCTGGGTTGAAAAATTCATAAACCTTTACCAATGACCGGTCAACAAAGCCTTACAGCAACTGGGTCTTGCTTGAGAATTGACACATTTTACAATGACGACCAAGCTCGCAGAGGGCTCTTGAAGTGTGGTTCACACAAAAACAGCGCTCACCAAATAAATCATCCCAATATTATTATTATTTACATCAAGTGTAACGTCTTGCCGCGCTTTCCGTGACGGGATCGCATGTGGCGAGTGACCTTATTTATTTTTAAAGGTAAAGAGGCCGGCCTTACGTAGGTGTGTAGCTTAGTTGTTGCTTTGCGTAAATATTCTGTATAATCTTGAAAAATATTCAACATGTTCTGAATACCGTTCTATTACCTATTTAATATCCATACTGACGTATTTACCTTCCTGTACATCAAGCGATAATATCCCTTACATGCTTTATGCAAGTACACGCTGTAGGTCTACATTTCCACGGCAAGTGGCGTGGGTCGTGACAGGTTTTGTGCATAATGTAGTCGAGAGAGTAGTGGAGAGGGCCCATGGCGGGGACACACACAATAGACTCGTAACACTCCTGACAAGTAAAGGCGTCTACGTAAGTGCACAGCGAGGACAGTTCGATCCCCTGGGGGTGTAGTGAAGCCTGATACCAACATTCCCAATGAGGTCCGCACGTGTTCCAAATTCCACTGAAGATTGTGACGACACACGGTCAGGTTGCTAAGCAAAACGCAAACAAATATTTTGTTGTTGGTATGAGGCTGACCCCCCATACTGTAAAAAATGTTTCACTTTACCAATGTCACCGCTGCTTTAGGGAAGGTTGGCAAAGGTTGTAGGGTTTATGTTCATTTAATTAAATTAAAATTAAATTAGGCTGATTTATTTGGTGAGCGCTGTTTTTGTATGTATCACACCTCAAGAGCCCTCTGCGAGCTTGGTTGTCGCTGTAGAAAGCGCCAATTCTCAAGCAAGACCCAGTTGCTGTAAGGCTGGATGGACCTTTTGATGACCGGTCTTTGGTAAAGGTTTATGAATTGTTCAACCCAGTGAAGAGCAAGTTTGAATATACATATAAATGGTATATTTTTTGTGCTCCGCCGGGATTCGAACCCACGACCTTCCAGTTACGAGTCCGAAGTGTTACCACCTGGACTACGGACCGGTCTATTTAAGGTTTGGATTTTAATTTGTAAGTACACATACAGCATTTGTAAGCGCAAACTTACACGTGTTTGTTTGTGGGCATGCATTTTATATGAGCTTTGAATGTTAATATATCCTTGCAACTTAGATTATAGATCGCTAAGGACTCTAGTTACAAAATAAAATCCACATGTACTAAATGTGTGAGAAGTCTCAGCTGAAAGAAAAAGTACAAGAATTATAAATCAATCAATATAAATTCTTCTCACACCTCTTCCATTCGCTTTCCACTTCTCTCAAATACAGAATATCAGCAGCGCTTTTACTTCACGGCAATACTCGAAAACAGCGAACTTACACGTGTCTGTTTGTGAGTATGCACTTTAAATGAATCTTAAATGTTAACATATTTTTGCAAATTAGATTATAGATTATTAAACTAACACGGACAAACCAAACACAACTCTTAATATCTTGCACATTCTTAACTATGTTCACGTTTTCTTATAGACATGCAAGGGCTCGTTCCCACTTGTCGGGTGTCGGATCCGTATATTAATCGGAGGTTCCAGTGGCAGAAAATTTCGTACAAAATCGGTTTCCGACAAGTGTGAATAGCTCCATACATAATGTTCTGCTACTGGAACCTCCTATTAATATACGGATCCGACACCCGACAAGTGGGAACGAGCTCTTAGACATTATCAAAAAAACTGGATGACGCATTTCAGCAGAAAAACTTTTAGCAATATTTCGTTGTTTGCGTCGCACATTCTTTGCAGAGATGAGATTGTCCTCCTCGGGAGGTCTGTCGGGATGGATTGCTCCATCTGCTTTTAAATTATCTCACCGCGGAGTTCTTGAGCAGATGATGAACACGTCTAAGTGCCAATCTCGTGGAAATACAAGTCTCTGAATGTGCCGGGCTGTGTGTTATAGATCTCTCCATCTGTTCACCCGAGCAGGCCGGAATCTCATTTCATCTTTAATGTTTTTACTCGTTTCGCGGAAACTACGCATTCTTTATTTTTTATTAATAAAAGAACAAGCGATCCCTTTAATCTTTTATATAAATTTTTAAGATATATTACAGTTTCCGGGTAATCCGTTGACTATTCTTGTTCTCGAGCCGACGTTTCGAATCGAACACACGATTCATCATCAGGGCGTGCATATCAAATTTAGACATTGAATAGAGTATTGTATATAACATGCATTCTCATTGTATGCATCTCTCTGACATTGGCAAAGTGAACAATTTTTACAGCACGGGTGGTCAGTGGCATACCAACCTACAAGTCAAGGAACATACACGACAAATTACATTTTCAGTCCGGATAATTGACGCTCTACTGGTCCGGTACTTTCAACTTTAGCTCATATGACCTTACTAACAAAAAAAAACTACCTATACGATTGACGTATTTTTCATTCAGCATAAAGGCGCTATGCTCTTGTTGAAAAAACACACCCAAAGGCCCGGTATTTTCAACGTTAGCATAGCGACTTTATACTGAATGAAAAAGATGCACTTACATCAATCTAATCTAATCTAAATTGCCAAATATATGTAACATTAAAGATTCACATTATATGCACTTTCACAAACAGACATGCACAAGTTCGCGCTGAAACATGCCGCATGTGGTCCTACAATATAAAAACCCGAATCTCACATGGAAATACACCCTGCAACTCTTGCCGACCTTCCCTGAAAACAGGGGTGACATTGGCAAATTGAACCATTTTCTACAGCATGGGTGGTCAGCCGCATACCAACCTATAAGTCAAGGAACATACTTACACAACAAATTACATTTTTAAAATCAACAAATTATAATATGTATGGACATCAAAAACTAACAGAAAACAAATTCTTATTTAAAAACCCCTAGCCGCTAACATCACAGATCAACCGCCATTTCTTTCTGTCCTTACTCACTTATTTTGTTTTCTCCAGAGTCATAACCTTCTTCATACAGGCTCTCTTTTTATTATGACTCTGGATATTCCATTCATTCGCAATTTTGGCAATTTGGTCCATCCATACCTTTCTCGGTCTTCCTCTACCACGACACCCATCTATTTTTGCAAT
This sequence comes from Agapetus fuscipes, assembly GCA_951799405.1. Classification (NCBI taxonomy): domain Eukaryota; kingdom Metazoa; phylum Arthropoda; class Insecta; order Trichoptera; family Glossosomatidae; genus Agapetus; species Agapetus fuscipes. Next base: position 3,605,294 of record OX637334.1, on the reverse strand, counting down.
CGTGTTGGTAATTAATTTTTATCACCTAACGTTGAAAATACTGGGGCTAAGTTGCTGTATTTCATGCACCGTTTGTCCTGCAACAGTAGCTTATATATAAGTGATGAAGTGCAGGAAGTTAGTGAGAGTTCTCAAGAAGCAAGTGCACAACACTCCTCAGAACTGAATGTGCATCTGTCGTAAGATTAATAACGCTTAGCAGCACTTATATTTATTCTACCGAGTTGGTGGACTACCCCGTTAGCTGCGCAGTGCTGTGGTGTGTGTTGCGTTGCTTTGTTTTGAGACTGTAACTGTAACTCTGTCGTTATTCCGCTAGGGGTAGCCAGAGCCTCTGCAGAGCATTTTTTTCTATCCTTACATACCTCTTTCAATTCATTCATATCCATCACCTTTTTCATGCATTTCCTTCTTTTGCGCTCACTTTGAATATCCCATTCTTTCACAATCTCCTCAATCTGATCACTTCATACTTTTCTCGGTCGTCACTTCCCTCTTTTTCCTTTCACAATTTCTTTGTATACATACTTTGTCAGTCTATCATCATTCATTCTTTCCACATGCCCAAACCATCTCATCACATTCTTTTGTACCTTGACACTGAGAGGAAATGGCGGTTGATATTGGATTTGAAATGGGTAAGGTTAAATTTGGATGGAAACACAGCTATACCGGTAACTCATTCCATAAGCGGTCAGTTTGGCAAAGGAATGAGTCGTGAAAACACCAAGTTCTCACAGTTTTGATATCGACTGCAAATGGTTGAATGTGAGCCGTTCTACGAGTTGCCCTTGTTGTGACGAGAGGAGGGGGTATAAGTGAGGATTCATCAGAGTAGATGCCATTATAGTACCTATGCCTTGTTGTCCTGTTATGCATTCGATGCCCCTGTTTGATGAGATGAACTGTAACTGTAACTCTGTTGCCATTCCGCTAGGAGTGATCAGCGTCTCCGCAGATTTGCCTACATCTTTTTTTAATTAGAATTTTATATTCTGTATTTTTTTTTATGTTTAAACAGTTTTAATGGAATTCGTTGTCCTTTGTCGTTAGTCCGGTCGATAGCTCAGTTGGTAGAGTGCTTGCATTCTACCCCGTGAGCTCGTGTTCGAATCCCACCGAGGAGGGTGTCAGAAATGATTTCCTATTTCGGTGTTTATTTCAAACCCCATAATAAAAATACCGGCAAGGTTTACTCAGCCTTCACAAGAAATGAGTACCAGCCCCCTCGGGAGCTGGGAAACCCCCACTTCAACTGAAGTGGTTGGCGTAAGGCCGGCCCCCTTACCTGTAAAAATAAATAGGTTCAACTCGCCACATGCGACCCCTTCGGGGATAACGCGGCAAGAAGTTACACTATATGTGTAGCTTAGTTGCGTTTTTTTTGCGTTTTTTTTGCGTTGCGCTGTGTATGTTCCATGACTTATAGTTTGGTATACGGCTGACCCCCCATGCTGTAGAAAATGGTTCACTTTGCCAATTTCGGCAAGAGTTAGAGGGTGTATGTTCATTTGAGGTTTGGGTTTTTATATTGTAAGTCAACATGTGGCATGTTTAAGCACGAACTTATACGTGTCTGCTTGTGAAAATGCATATAATGTGAATCTCCAATGTTACATATCTTTGCAACTTAGATTAGATCTTCGGATCCAGTACCAGATGGGATAAATCCATAAACAAACCAGACCAAAATCTCACTGTGTGAAATGGCACTAACAAATAAATTATTAATGTTTTTAGGCTTTCGTAATGTGTTTAGAAGAAGCAAAAAGATGGACCACGGTCAAAACCCGGAATTACAAAATCAAGCAAATAAATTATGGCAAACACAATACTATCCTACAACAAGCGTTATTTTATTATTTAGAAATAAAAAATAATCAAAATTAAAATGCATAATTTTTTAATTTATTATTTTTTTTAATGAATTCCAACAAAACACTGTTTATTTTCACAATAAAATTTATTTAAAAAGATTAAAATCTTTAAAACAAATTACAAACGTTTTCGACCTAGTAGGTCATCATCAGGTATGATTAGGTACAGTAAAAGATTTTTTTAATAAATTTAGTCAATAGGTATAAATTATAGTCAGGTAGGTAAAAAAAAATCTGACTCAATTTATTAAAAAAATCTTTTACTGTAATCATACCTGATGATGACCTACTAGGTCGAAAACGTTTGTAATTTGTTTTAAAGATTTTAATATTTTTAAATAAATTTTATTGTGAAAATAAACAGTCTTTTGTTGGAATTCATTCAAAAAAATAATAAATTAAACAATATGAATTTTCACGGTGTTAATACACAAACAATACAAAATATATTATTTTTTATGTCGAATAATAAATAATGCCGAGTTATTCGGTACTAGAATATTCGCTATAATCACTATTTGCGACATCTCTAATACCTACATACTCGGAAACACACATAGTTAACTACTGGTCATGGTTTACTGTCCCATTGTGAACCTCAACGGACTTCTGAAAGCATGAATGAGGAATAATTCCCGAAGAGGGAACTTTGTCAGCTGGAGGTAAGCAGGGGATACCTGTAACCCAAGTATGTAACATTACCACTAAATATGTGGAAACTTACACGCTAACTAGACGTGCTCCTTGAGTTTTCATTCAAATTTTATAAACGCTACGATTGAGTTTTAACGTAAAATAGTATGCTTACCGTACCATATAATATCCTACTACGTAAGGGATTCAATATTAATATTATAGCACCTCTGCTGGAAAATACAGAAAGTTTTCAGCACATTTCATACACAGATTCCCTAAAACTCTACCGAGTGAAAAGTTGGTTGAAAATCACGTAAAAGTTTTGTAATTTTTGCGGTCCAATGGTTTAAATATCATATTTTAACGTCAATTCTTTTATAAGGAGAAAAGAGGTTTTTCCTGTGAAAGAAGCAGATTTATATTTATCGTAATGACTGAATAAACCTTCCGGTATTACAATCAAGGGCAATTAATAATAATATTAGGATGATTTATTTGGTGAGCGCTGTTTTTGTGTGTATCACACCTCAAGAGCCCTCTGCGAGCTTGGTCGTCGCTGTAGAAAGCGCCAATTTTCAAGCAAGACCCAGTTGTTGTAAGGTTGGATAGACCTTTCAGTGACCGGTCTTTGGTAAAGGTTTATGAATTTTTCAACTCAGCGAAGAGCACATTCAAAATATAAATGGTATATTTTGTGCTCCGCCGGGATCCGAATCCACAACCTTCCATTTACGAGTCCAAAGTGTTGCCACTACGGACTACGGACCGGTCCGAGATGCCAACGACACGCGGTGTACCTGAGCGGTCACCCATCCAAGTACTGTCCGCGCCCAATGTTGCTTAACTTCGGTGATCTATGGGAACCGGTGCTTTCAACATGGTAACGTCGCGTCGTTGACATGGAGTTGGCATTGGCATGGATTTGGGAACAGAAATCAATGTTGGCAGTTTCAGGAAGTTTCCATTTGCTTAGAAGAAGCTTGAACACATAATATCACCCTTGGGGAGGCTTAGTGCCACTAAACGGCGCTGTAAAAAAATGGCAATCTATAATCTAAGCTGCAAAGATGTATTGACATTTAATACTTATATTTGATGCACGTCCACAAACAGACACGTATAAGTTCGCGCACTTGCACATGTTGCATGTATACTTACAAAATAAACCAAATCGCGCATGGACATACGAGTTCACCTTGCAACACCTGCCACCTTTCCTTGAAACTGGGATGGTATTGACAAAAATAGACAAAAAATCTGTATATTTTCATTATTTTATTGAGTCCTACATTTAAATAAAATATAAACAATATTATTTTATCTTACATAGAAAAGGAAAAAGACTGTATGAGCGGTATAAGATTTATTTTTTCATTGATTTATAGGTTGGTATGAGGCCGACCACCCATACCAAAATGTGGTTCACTTCGCCAATGTCACTCCTGTTTCAGGAAAGGTCAGCAAAAGTTGCAGGGCTTATTTTCATTTGAGATTTAGATTTAAATTTGTAAGTACACATTCAGCATTTGTGAACGCGAACTTATGTCACCCCTGTTTCAGGGAAGGTCGGCAGGAGTTGCAGGGTGTATGTTCATTTGAGATTCGGGTTTTTATATTCTAGGACTACATACGGCATCTTTAAGCGCGAACTTAAACATGTCTGTTTTGTGAAAATGCGTATAATGTGAATCTCTAATGTTACTTTCTTTTATTTTGCAACTTAGATTAGATTAGAACTTACACGTGTCTGCTTATGGGCATGCATTTAATATAATTTTTAATGTTTTATGTATCTCTGCAACTTAGATTAGTTATATACTCGTATAGTAGAGCATAATATAACAAAGCAGTTACCTGGTTTATATTAGTTTTCAATATTGTTTGTTGTCTATTCATAAAGTTCACGTTGAGATCATATACGAGTCTAATAGAACCAAACACGGCAATCCAAGATTTTTTTCTATAAACGAGAAAAGTGTACAGAATTGTAGGAAATCGTTTCTTTTTCATTTGTATATGTGTAATGCATTTTTTAAATAATCCTAGCTAGCTGTCTTTGATTCTGAATGACTCATACGTGAGCAATAATGAGTCTGCAGAACAAGAGCCGCGTGAACTTTTGGCGTACATAATGAGGAGTGTGGTATAACCACAAAGTCTCCGCACACACACATATCTACCCATTGGAACAAGAGCTATAGGAACATCTCTCATCTCTTGTCACCTGGAAGCAGCTATCTATCCTTAATCCAAGTTGCAAAGATATATTGACATGTAAGGCTTTACGCATTGTTCCTTGACTAAAAGGTTGGTATGAGGCAGACTCCATATGTTGTAAAAACTTGGTTCACTTTTACCGATGCCATCCCGGTGTCAGTTGTTGCAACTTTGCAAGTAAGATTATGGATTATAGATTATAAGGCACATATTTAATGCATGCCCACAAGCAGGCGCATATAAGTTCGCGCTTACACAAATAAGTGTACAACCCTGTAACTTTTGTCGACCTTCCCTGAAACAGGGGTGACATTGGCATCGTGAAACATTTTTGTACAGTATGGGTGGTCAGCCTCATATTAACCTATTAGTCAAGGAATACAAACAATCACTTAGTAAAACAATAAAATTTAAATCTAAAATATCTAAATCTAAAAAAAAAAAAATTAGATTTTGTACATTTTAATTTAACTATTGTATTGTATTGTACAAAACATCTATGAAAAATGAGGAATAAAATTCTGAAAGCCTCACTGGTACTGAAAAATAAAGAGATGAGCGAGTGTGCTACGTGTAGTGGTGACTGTGAATAGCGCTGACGGAGTAGCTACGTAAGTGTGAGTGAGCGCTCAGGGCCGGAAGTCATCACAGCAATGGCGGGAACTCTAAGGGATGAAGTGGGTGCAAGTGGGGACAGGGAAAGGGTGGGGGAGGACTGTTCGATATTCAATTTCTGGTGGAGATGACGGGCACCTACTTGTGGGGGTGGTATTGGGAGATAAGTATACTGTATAGGTAGAGGAGAGATAAGATGTGGTCAGGCGTGGATTCAGGGCGGTAAAAGATGTGCGACAGCACCAGGGCCCCATATTAAGACTTAAGAAACGAATAAAAAACATTATTTTAGACGGATACATGATCTAGAATTTCTTCAACTTTATGATCTTAAGATTGACTGCAATTAATTTATTTATTATATGATTAAATACAACAGTTTTTAGTTCAAATTTTTACAAGAACAGTCATAAAAGATCGGTTCGAAGATAAAAAATAATAATAATAATAATAGCAAGAAGTACGTTAAGTTAATATTAGAAAGTTAAAATGACTAAAAAGTTTGTTTAAGGTACTTTTTTATTTTCAATGTAATTGAATAAGCGATAAAAAAAACGTCAGTTTTAGGGTGTGTCTTCACATACACCTCTTTGAGGCCGTTGTGTAAGAAACCAAAATTTGTAGTCAACTTTGACGAATACAAAAAAAATAAAAGTAACTTAAGTTATTTACACTTCACTACTTCAACAGGTAAAATAAAACAGATAAACTTTCACAGCAAATCGAAACACTACCTACAAGCTCAAATGAAAATTAAACTTTCGCCATTAATCAATAGATGGCAGACACAATTTTTGAACTTCAGATACATCGCCGTAGTTAGTACTTTCTCACGATCGTTTTGGTTCTCAAAACATAAAAAAAGCATTAGATGGGGACCATGAATCTCCTCGCACCAGGGCCTCCGGTGGGATTAAGCCTGACCTGGATGTGGTGTATATATAGCGTTATAGATATAGAAAAGATAACGACCTCCCAGACAACTCAGATGGAGAAGTAATGGCGGTGGAAATCAGCTGTTGATTTCACTGAAGTCTGTAGTGCTAGCTGAAAACACGTATGCTAGCTTTGGAATATGTAGGTATAATCTGTTATCGAACTCACAAAAGCATGAAAGATTCATATTTGATACACGCCCACCAGCAAATTCGTCTGAGTTCGCGTTAACACACGCCGCATACGTAGGTACTTAAAAAATAACCCAAATCTCAAAAGAACATACACTTTGAAACTCTTACTGCCTTTTTCTGAAACGGGGTAGCATTGACAAAAGTGAAGCAAGTTTTTACAGCGTGGGAGGTCAGCCTCATTATTATCTACCTGTAAGTTTTTAATACAAATAAAACAATAGATGAAATAAAAAGTATAAAATACAATCCAACCATAAAAATCAAAAATTAACAAGCTTTGGCAGCCAATGTACTGCAGCCATTTTTTCCACTCTTGCATACTTCTTTCATTTCATCCAGTCATAAGTTCCTTTTTCGTACAAGCTCTTCTTTTATTAGGACTCTGGGCATCCCCTTTTAAATTAGGCTGTTTTATTTGATGAGCGCTGTTTTTGTGTGTATCACACATCAAGAGCCCTCTGCGAGCTTGGTCTTTGCCGTAGAAAGCGCCAATTCTCAAGCAATACCCAGTTGCTGTAAGGCTGGATGGGCCTTTTGATGACCGGTCTTTGATAAAGGTTTATGAATTTTTCAACCCAGCAGCGAAGAGCAAATTTGAAAATATACATAAGTAAATGGTATTTTTTTGTGCTCCGCCGGGATTCGAACCCACAACCTTCCATTTACGAGTCTAAGTGTTGTCACTGGACTACGGTCCGGTCAACCCTTGCTTCACTATTTCAGGAATTTGGTCCATCCATGCCTTTCTCAGGATACCTAATGACAGTAATTAGTAATCCCTTATATTCATAGATTTTATTTGTGTTTGAAAAATAAGAAATTAAGCTGTACAAAAATTCATTGAAATCGAAACATTTAAAAATCTCTTCATTAATACCTACTTTTCTGGGTTCTTCTATATCATGTCCATCGCCTTTGCTCTCCAGCTACATCGCTCCCCCAGTTCTTGTTTATCGTATACGCCAATCTTGTCAAATATGACTTTTTCATGCAGTTGTCTTATGAATCAAATTCTACACAATCTGAGCTAAGAAAAACTGTAAATCTCGATAATGTGAGAGTACTTTTAAATATTTTTTAAATAAATTTCTTGTTTTCATAAGACACATTGACCCAGTACACATGCAAACATTGCTCATTTTTTTTTTTTTTTTTTTTTTTTTTTTAAAAAAAATAGATTTGTGAAGAGGAATGCAATTCACCAACCTATTTTGCCTGGCCAGAAACAGGTATTAATATCATCATTTAATAATTCATTATTGTTTATTATTAATGAATTATTAAATAATAATTACCCAATAACATCTGTTGAACCAGGGTCAAAGTTAAAGTCAAGTGACCCAAGCGGGGATCGAACCAGCGTTGTTCCATTCGAAACACGCTAGAAAGATCAGCCCTCTTAGCTCCCGCGGCTATAACCCCGACAAACTGCTCATGTAAAATTTTCTCAATGGCGTTTACGATAAACAAGAACTAAGGCAGCGACATGTCTGCCTTGGCTGCATCTGCATCGGCACGTCTATTCATCACATTATTGGTCTTCTTGGGGTGGAAGTCTCAACAGCCATCGGTAGATTTTACCGTATCTAGGACCAAGCACGTATACAGAGAGGGGGATAGTTGGGATTTATCCCCCCCCAAAATCTCAAAATCGAAAGCGGAAACAGAAAAATACTTACATATATATAAATATAAAATACTTATAAAGCGATTTTTATACAGTTCACATGGTTGTTTCAATATTTGTCCCCCCCCGAACCAAAAGTCTGGATACGTGCCTGTTTAGGACGGAATAAAACATGGCGGTGCCTGAACAGCTGATAGTTGATAGATACAAATGACAATGGATCAGCGGTTGATACGCCGCCATGTTTTATTCCATCCTATCTTCCAATACATACGGTAAGATCTTCCAAAAGTCATCGAGACTTCCACCCCAGGTTTCCTTCTGCCTTTTAGTACTGGGACTGTTAGGCGTTTAATAACGTTGGTACAATGGTAAGATAAAACAGTAAGAGGAAGTAGGACAAAGGTAAGAAAAACCCATATAAAAGGTAGTGGGTACAACATGTATTTATTATAATCGTACCAAAACCTCACATCCCTTGCGTATCACATTTCCTCTAAAGTCTAAACAATAACATGCCACACTAACGCCAACAGATTCAATGTGAATCAAATACTTAAAACATTGGTAATCAGCTAACGAATGTACACTAATTTTTACAAGAAAAAATACACAGTAATCGTAATGGTTAACAAATAGCAACCACATCTTGGCATGTAAAAACAAAGGATAAGTAAGAAAAACAAGAGTTAAGTATTAAGTCAAAGTTAAATATTAAGACAATTTTTTTTATAAGATAATATTTTCATGGTTTCATTCATTATAATGATACATACACAAATCGCTGCCTTAGTTCTTGTTTACCGTATACGCCATTGAGAAAATTTTACATGAGCAATGGTTGCATGTGTACTGGACCAATGTGTCTTATAAAAACAAGAAATTTATTTAAAAAATATTTAAAAGAACTCTCACATTATCGAGTTTTACGGTTTTTCTTAGCTCAGATTGTGTAGAATTTGATTCTTAAGACAACTGCATGAAAAAGTCATATTTGACCAGATTGGCGTAACGGTAAACAAGAATTGGGGGAGCGAAATGTAGAACCATTGTCTTACGATAGAGTGTTTAAGAAATAGTTTAAACCAAATAATATATACTATACCAGTTTCAACATACATATAATGCCTAATACAAATCTTCCTTAGTTAGAAAGAGAACAAAAAAAAAACAGAAAAAGACTGCATTCTAAACAGAAAAACAATAATATTGCCCCGCAAACTTGGCATCCTGGAGGTTCTCTGTTTAACCTGTATTTGATAAATGATTTTATTGAAAACAAAAGCATTTATCAAAATAATTATTGTAGCATAGTAAGTTTTTATGTTGAATATTTATAATATTTACTATTTGCTTTTCTTCTAAACCACTGCACAATTAATTTTGTTTTTTTCTTCTTGGTATAAGTTTTTTTTTATAAATAATTCATACTTTTTTTTGCATGTATTTTGTAATTATTTCGTTAAATATGTATAAAATATGCTACTTTTATGTATTGTAAGTGGTTCATGCGTGTACTAAATAAATAAAAATTATCTTCACAATGCCAATCCACAGACCCTTAAAACTTTTACATTGGAATTGTAAAATTGATTAATGTATAAAAAATTACAATTAAATTATAAAATTGGTGCACATCTACACCTCTGCTGTGTTTAACAGGAATGACTGACAGTTGTGTTCCGTACAATGCTTCATTACCGTAAGCCAGTTTCTAGTCCACTATATTACATGGCAATATATGCAACAGTAAAACAACCTGAATGATAACAACAGTCGGCAATTGACATTGGAGCGTTTATTTCCAGGAAAATAACATTTCCATGTACCTATATATCTTTTACTTCATGCTAAACCTTCTTGTTCAACTTCCTTTCGCCCCATGATGCCTTGGTCATCTTCCTCCAAATCCAAATCTCGAATGCCTCTAGGCAGTTAGTTACCTATTTCTGGATGGTTTAGCTTTCTCAAACAAACAACAAAATTCTCCATACAAAAGCTTACATGACTCTTTTTCTCATTTCCATTTTGACATGCCGTGTAATTGTTCATGTGTGCTACAGAAACTTGTATCTACAATAATACAAAAATATACATTGCTATGTTTACGTTATACAAAATAAAATCTACCAACAAGCCAAACATCCTCAACCAGCCTTAACGATAATACATAATGGTAGATGTATACATAACTAAGATTAATGTTAACACAGTATGTTGTGGTTACTTGCAGAGGTGAACACTCCATAGAGGCCGCAAATCAAACTCAACAAAACTATCCAATCGATTAAAAACGCAGAATCAATCATTGTTCATTATCTAGTTACGATAGACGGTCTTGCTGATAAAAATACAAAAAAACAATATCCACAAACTCCGCACAACGAATATTTTTTTGTTTCTCAATATCAATTTCCCAGAGCGATGGTGGACGTCTTTAGCTGCATTATAAGATCTAAATTAGGTTTGGGCTCCTTATCAGCGGAAGTAAGTATATAAATATGTTGGAACAAATCCAAAAAAAGTTCTTGAGGTAGTACCTCCTCACGAGGCAGCGTGGAAATTATCCACAATTTATGCATCATGAGGAGCTACTTCGGGAGACAGGCTTCAGGAGCTTGGAAACCAGGCGCAACGGATCCCTTATGGTGCTTTCTCATAAAGTCATCAACGGCTTAATAGACAGTCCCACCCTGTTGGAGGGTTACAGACTACATGTGCCTGACGACTACAACTGTGGGCGAGGATGTGACCTATTTCATGTGCCGAAAAGCCGGACTGATGTTGTTGCACAACATTGTGTGACTCGAAGAATTAAACTCATAAACAAGTCTAAAATAGACATTTTTGATTGCAATTTAAGTAGACTTAAAAAACTAGCATTAGGATTTCTCCCAGCGTGTTGATGGCTGTGAGAGTGTGCTGTAAAAAGGGAAACCTGTTCAGCACAAAAAAAAAAACATCTACTCTTGTAGATTGCTTACGTTTGATTCCAGAGAGCTAGGGTTCCACTCAAATAAGGGTGTCAGATATGCTTTTCGGTTTCGGTGTTCTTTCACACCTACAATCAAAATATTGGCAAGGTTTACTAAGCCTACACAAGAGATGAGAGCCCGCCCAATCGGGAGTAAGGAAACCCTCAATTCATAGATTCCACAATCCACATGCGACCTGTTCGGATCCAACGCAATAAAAAATTGCATACACTATGTACGTTAATCTGAATTTCAAAAAATAATCTATAGTGTCGCCATTTATTGACTGTAATCAGCCCCTATGTTAGTGTGCCTCTGCCTGAAGGTCGCGGTTCCTCTGCCTCCTACACGGTGGTTTCGTTGTCAGTTTTCTGTGTGTGGATGACCACGGGCGTGGCTGGTTTGGACTCCACAGGTATACGGAGAACCTCATCGTCAAAGTTGTAGTCTATGGTGTTGGAATTCTGAAACACAAACAACTAATCTTTAGACATTGACAATTCCCACAAGATTTCTTCCTTAGCTTCTTCTTCCCCAGTCTTTCTGAGTCCACTCCTGGTCATATAAGTCCACCAATCTTCTCTATGTCTTACATTTGTAAGCAGTTTATTTTAATTTCACACTTTAATGTTTACTTAGAGAGGGAGTTGACATTGGGCCACTCTGTTTGTCAGACGAGTTGGTGACTACCTGTTGGTCTGCATGGACTATATTGTTTCATCCCTACTCTTCAGGCAAGTTACTGTTACTGTATCCTGCCGCCGTTCCACTAGGGGTGGCCGGTACCTCCGCAGATGCGCCTCCACTTTTTTCTGTCCTTACAAACCACTTTCATTTCCTCAATATTCATCACCTTTTTCATACATATTCTTCTCTTATTTTCACTCTGCAGGTTCCATTCTTTCGCAATCTCACCTATTTGGTCTAACCATTCTTTCCTCGGCCTTCCCCTTCCGCGCTTTCCTCTGACATTTCCTTTGTACACTTTCTTCGTTAGTCGTTCATCATCCATTCTTTCGAGATGTCCGAACCATCTCATCGTACTTTTTTGTACTTTCATTCTCATATTCTCTTTTATACCACACTCGTTCATCACCCAATCATTACGTACTCTATCATTCAGTGTTTTTCCAGCCATTGCTCTCAGGTAAGCCATTTCAACCGTACATACTTTACTCAGCTCACATTCATTAACTGTCCACGCCTCACTTCCATACATCAATGTCGGAACCAATATACCATTGTGGACCGCCAATCTCATATTCTTCGTAAGTTTCCTATTTCTTGCAATTCTTCCAATCGTTCCCATTACACTTCTTCCTCTACTAGCACGCTTTTCCAATTCTTTCGTCAATTTCCCATTCGACTCAAACTTGCTTCCCAGATAATCAAATTCTTTCACGACCTCCACTCTTGTTTCATTCAGTCTTATCTCAATTTCCTCGCATTCCTCAGTCCTGTCAAACACTAATACTTTCGTCTTACTGGCATTCACTTTTAAACCGTTCTTACTAAAAGCATCATTCATTTTGGTGAGTATCATCTGGAGCTCCTCCGCTGTATCAGCCAACACTACGGCATCGTCAGCATAGAGAAGAACTCCAACATTCGTCTCACCCACTTTCACACCATAATGAGAAATTTCTGCTTCTTTCATACAATTGTCCATGATTATGTTAAATAACCACGGACTCAAGTCTTGCAAGGATTCCCTTATCCGTCATCTTAAGAATGTGCTGTCTAAATGTTACAGGTTATTTTTAAATAAAATGTCTTTTGCTATGTTACCTCTGTTCTTTACGCCACTTGAGATAATCTATTATGAATAAAAAAAATGGGATACACAGAATAAATGTGATAAAAGGTAATGTATGAAAAAGTGTGATGGATGTGATCTAATTATAGTGCTATGAGAGAATATAGGGCTTGAAACAACACAAGGGCTATGAGCCAATGCGTCCTTCCAGGGTCTGCAGAAAACAAAAAGACATTGTGCTCTGTGGATGCGGATGCGGAGACCAGCATTCTGTAGATCTGTCCCACCTGCCCAACAAGCTGCTCCTTGGAAGATCTAATTTATTTTGTTAAGTACCTATTAATTGTATTGAACAAGCGTACTGGTGAGTCAATTTTTGCTATACCATGTGCTGAAAGTTTCGTCTCGGCCCCCTGATACTCTCGCCCCTTGGGAATCTGCAAATTGTGTGATTGAACTCCCAAAGGAGCAAACGAAATACAGTCCACTTCCGCATTCGCCCAACCATTTGTCGGTGTTATGGCCGAGGGGGCCAAGCGGGCTGATCTTTCTAACGTATTTGAAATCGAATAACGTTGGTTCGATCCCCGCTTGGGTCATTTGACCATAACTCTGACCCTGGTTCAACAAATGTTATTGGGTAATTATTAATTAATAATTCATTGAAATAAACAATAATGAATTATTAATTGATGATATAAATAGGTACCTGTTTCTGGCCAGGAAGAATAGGTTGGTGAATTGCATTCCTCTTCACAATTTTTTTTTTTTTAAATAATAATAATGGAGACGTGGAAGTTGCTAGCCATTGGGCCAAATAGAACAGCGCCTGCCTCCAAGCAGAAGAGCGAAGCGCTAACTTGGAGAAAGAATAATCAGACATAAAATGTTGACGATGGAGAGTTGTTATCCGGGATCTTTTGCCGTGGTCTATCAGAGCTAGAGCTTCCGGATGTTTGAATAATAACATCATCTTCACGCTGAAGAAGTCTGTCGCAGACATGGGTGAAATGTTCGAAAACTCCAGCTGCGTTAGACCACTACAACTTGACCGGTTCGTAGTCTAGTGGTTACCACTTCCGACTCATAAATGGCAAGTTGTGGGTTCAAATCTCGGCGGAGCTCAAAAATTAACAATTTATATTTACATATATGCTCTTCGCTGCGTTGAAAATTTTATATAACTTTACCAAAGACCGGTCACCAAAGGTCCTTGCAGCAACTGGATCTTGCTTGAGAATTAGCGCTTTTTATAGCGACGACCAAGCTTGTAGAGGGCTCTTGAGGTGTGATTCACACAAAAACCGAGCTCACCAAAAAAATCCTCCTAATATTATTATTATTGTAGCATGTTGTTCCCTGGTACAGACCTGCAGGCTGGTGTAGTGCGCGTGCACGTTGGAGATGGTGAGCTTGTTGTGCTGCGTGCCCAGGCTGAGGGGGTTGAGGGGGCTGAGGGGCTGCCTGAGCCTCCCCGCACTCCCCAGTCCCCTCAGCCCCGCCCCCCTGCTGGGAGAACTCTTGTGGCTGCTCACACACGGCTTCAGCAGGCGAGCCCTGCAACACACACACACACACTTCAATCATTATTTTATTTTAAGCAACCTTCCGAGACTTAGGGGTCTTCCTGGATCAGAGCCTGGCATTGGAAAGGCAAACAGATGCCTCAGTAGCATCCTGCTTCACTTCCCTACGCCAAATAAAGGCAACTAGAAAGTGTCTACTATCAGATGCAGTCAAGAGCGTTTGAGATGTCTCGGCTTGCTCATCGCTTTACATTTTCCTCACATGTAACGTAACATGTGTAAGCATGAACGTGTCAGCAAGTGGATATGCACTAAATATAAGGATTGAATTTTAATACATATTTGCAACTTAGATATACATAGCTTTATAGAGGCCAGCCAAAAAGTAGTTTGATTGCTTACAATTTGTGATGAATTCGGCAGCAAGGTTTATATTTGGGATGCCTAAATTCACTGACATCATTCCTCTGTTAAAAAAACTGCATTGGCTTCCCTTCCTGGATAGAATGGTTTACCTTGTTTGTCTGATGGTACATAAAGCCATCAATGGCTTAGCGCCACATATCTGACTGACATGAGAATGTTCTCCTGTTGAGAGAGGGGTGATGGTGCCATTGATTTGATTCAACCACACAGTCAGATGCACAAAAATTTCAGCAACCGTGCTTTTTGGATTGCGGTTTTGGTAGAGAGGAACAGACTGCCACCCAGAGAGGAGAAGTCCGAATCTGTGGGTGTGTTTAGGGGATCACTCAAGATGCACCTTTTTAAAAAGTCTTATCCGTGATTGGATACGGTCCTTGAATTGTAGCACACAGAAAAACAACACTCTTTTATCATGTGTACTTTTAAAAATAAATTATCCTCAGATCTTAAATATATTTGCAGAAAAATATACTAAAGGGTAAGACTCAAATGTTGCTTTACAATATTTCTGCAACATAGATTATGGGTAATGAGATACAGAACAAGATGAGTAGGATTAGGACTATGCTGATTTCCTTACGCGTCAATGAGCTTGAGCAGCAGGCGGCTATAGGCCTGGTATTCCTCGTCACCAAACTCGGCGGGGTGATGTCGCGCGTGCTCGTACATGTCGCACAGCTGGTGCACGGCGCGCTGCCCACGGCCGCCCAGGGGAGCTGCCAACACCACCAGCAGGAAGCCCCGCAGACTCTCACACGCCAGGCGGGACAGACCGCCTCCCGAGCCTGCTATCTCACGCTCTGTAACAAGCACACATCGTCAGTCCTTAGTGCTTGTGCTTGCCAACTCTGCCAATAACACTACACATATAGTTATCCCTTAGAAAAGGAATATTGACCGTTATAAAATATGGCAGCTTTCTCTAAATTCCATTTATTTATATTGCCTCTGGTTGATGGCTCAGTTGGTAGAGTACTTTCAGTCCATATCGAAAGCTCGGGTTTGAATCCTACTGAATGTGCAAGAAATGATTTCCTGTTAGGGTGTTTATTTCGAACCCAAAATAAAACACTGCCAAGGTTTACTCAGCCTTCACAAGAGAGAACCACCCATCTCGGGAGCTGAAATCCCCCAATTCAAGTCAATTAGTTGGTGTAAGGCTGGCCCCATTACCTGTGATAATAAATGCATACGACCCCTTCAGGGATAATGGCACCAAGCTTGAAGTAGGGTACGGCAGCTGCTGCTGGGAATCCTGGATGTACTTGCTGTATAGTAAGTGAGTTACCCAGCAGTTTGATGTCATCCACGGCCTTGAGCCTGAAGTAGTGTGCAGGGGGCTCCAGGATATACCTGCCGGCCTCCTCCCCCATCAGCTGCGGCTCTTGCACGATGCGCGGGATCACCTCGATGCGCCGGTCTATCTCACGCTTCAGGGACTGCAACAATACTAATTATGTAACTAGGGTGACAGATGATGCATCCGTACCAAAGCGGAGCTGAGGACTATATTTCAAGAATATTGTAGCAATGAAATCAAGAAGACTTCCGTGGGCGGGATATTTATATTTCGGATGACTTCTATTTCTTTCTTCTTTTGGGCGCCGTTTAGTGGCTCCAGCCACCCCAAGGGCGCCCACCGCTCACTCTCTTCTTGTGAAGATGGTGGTCTTCAGCTCCTTCCTGAAGCGCTCCTCGCTGGTTTCCGTCCTCAGCTTCAAAGGCAGCCGGTTCCAGCACAACGGTCCCGCCGAACTGAACGCCCTATCCCCAAAGCCCGTTCTGCTCCGTCGAGATGGCATTTTCAGCTTGTTGATAGCATCACTCTGCGCCGAGCGAAGAGTGCACCGCTTATCAAAAATCTCGTCAAGCTTACATAGTTCGGCTAAGTAAGAAGGAGCCGTTCCTCTGAGTGCTTTAAATATGTACATGTACATGGGATATGTACAAAGCATGTACAAAGAACTCCAGGATAATCAAAAAGTCACAAGTTCGAGCCCCGCCTGCATCATGTCCTATCGACAATAACTTTGACCTTGGTTCAACAGATGTCATTGGGTAATTGTTAATCAATAATTCATATAAATATTACAATAATGAATTATTAATTTATAATGTTAATACCTGTTTCTAGTCAGGCAAAATAGGTCGGTGAATTGTATTCTTCTTCACAAACCTATTTGAAAAAAAATGTATTGAATGGTGTTCAAGAAAAAAATATCCTTGAAAAATGCAATAAAGTATGTTAGTTGTCCTTGATTTCTAAGGACCCTAGTCATAGAATGTCACACTTTCCCGCTGAAAACAAAATCAATTTTAAAATTTGTGCTTACTTAGTGTCAAAACAGTGAGGAGACTACCTTCACGGCAAACATGAAACAACGCTGAACTCTACACAGTAAAAAGACGCCAATGTAGGAAAGTCAACAAAAGACAGCACACTGCATATGCTGGGTCACATCCAGCTAATGGACCATCGGAGCGTGGAAAAGATGGTTGTAATGACAGACCGACCCAGAGCAATATGGCAAGACTGTCGTAGTGCAGGAGTATAGGACTGAAGGAGGAAGGTGTTGAACAGGCAGCGGTGGCTGCGGTTGATGAAAGACGCCACCCCAGATTGTCATGCCATTGATGATGATGATATGAGGGAACTTCATACAATATAACGTATTAGGTTACCTTCTTGGCTCCGTGTCCTATGGGGTAATGCGGCCCCCTTCTCGACCTTAGAGCAAACCTCATGATCTGTCGCTTGGCGAACAGGAAGAATATTATTATCATCAGCACTCCGCCTCCAATAATGATCACCACCGTCACGCCAGACAATTCTTCCGTCATTGTTACAACAATATATCACTTATCACTAAACAATCACAATCATGACATTATTCAATGTTTTTCAATAGATTTATATTGTTTAATTTTTCCCATCACTGACAGCTATCGAAAACAAATGAAGAACTTGACGTTTGATTTTCTAGAAGATCTAAGTGCACGCTATAAAATAATCTAGGTATAAAAGTGAAATTTGTCGAGTCCTAAATAAAAGTATTCAGCGAGCATACCATTGCCTCCGTGTTGTCGACTGTCAGTTGTCTTGGCGGTATTCTAATATTTTTCAACTAAAGTTGCAAGTCGCGCGTGTTGGACGAACAGAAATATAAATTCTAAATGAGTGTCTTGCACGAGAACGAATACGGGTACATCATATCCCACTCGCAGTACATTAACAAAGTGTACGAGCGCACTAGTAAAGATGGAGAGGTGAAGAGGTTTGAGATCCGCGATGATTTGTTTGATATCGTGGAGCCGTACAAGGAGCCCGAGCCCCCGGAGCCGCAGCCCTCCCCCTCCCCCTCCGCAGAGTCCTCCGCCTCCACAGCCTCCCCCCGCAAGCGCGCTAAGCGAGCCAAGAAGGTGAAGAAGAAGCTGCCTCCAGAGGACGGGGAACTCAATCCCTTGGTAAAATTATTAATATATTTTTGAATTCCGATCAGAATCTTAATTTGCCCATTTTTTGCTGCACAACTTTTTAAACTGTCAACCTCTTTATACACGCATCCCATTCTGCCCAATTTTCTGTGCTTGTTTCTATCCGATGCTTGGATGTATTATTTGATAATACTAGGATGATTTATTTGGTGCGCGCTGTTTTTGTATGAATCACACCTCAAGAGCCCTCTGCAAGCTTGGTCGTTGCTATAGAAAGTGGCAATTCTCAAGTAAGACCCAGTTGCTGTAATGCCCGCTTTCCACTGCGAGCGGAGCGGACTCCATACAGACTCCGCTCGACTAGCAACAGTAAATTTCATAGAAGTGCTTCCACCGACAGCGAGTGAGCGGAGCGAACTGAGCGAGTACAAAATGTTACAAAAGTGGTCGCAGAGTTGAGCGAGTTTCCAGCGGACTCCGTACGGACTCCGCTCGACTAGCAACAGTAAATTTCATAGAAGTGCTTCCACCGACAGCGGAGCGGACTGAGCGAGTAAAAATGAGTCCGCTGTGTCATGGTCTCGGCCGCGAGTTTCCAGCGGACTCCGTACGGACTCCGCTCGACTAGCAACAGTAAATTTCATAGAAGTGCTTCCACCGACAGCGGAGCGGACTGAGCGAGTAAAAATGAGTCCGCTGTGTCATGGTCTCGGCCGCGAGTTTCCAGCGGACTCCGTACGGACTCCGCTCGACTAGCAACAGTAAATTTCATAGAAGTGCTTCCACCAACAGCGGAGCGGACTGAGCGAGTAAAAATGAGTCCGCTGTGTCATGGTCTCGGCCGCTAGTTTTCAACGGACTCCGCTCCCCCGTGCCCCCCGCGCCAACCTGCGCAGTTACATGACAGCGATAAAACACATCATACATGATTTACAAAAACACATCATACATTATTTTATAAATTTGAAAATATTAAAATGTATGTTGTATTTCAAACATCTACTTTTTATGCATTAAAGCAAAATAATACATTACTTTTTATTTTTCGAAACAAAAAAAAACTTTTTTATTAATAATTAAAACGTTTGATCTGGGCGTAGGCTGCAACGAGCCGTCACACACTGTCCTGTCGCCTAGTTGGCTACTCTGTGGGCTCCGCTAAGCCCGCTGTAGATGGAAGGCAAACAACTCTTTCATCTGACTCATCTCATTTCCCGCCTAGCTCACTCCGTCGAGCTCGTTGGCTGTGGAAGGCAAATACCATTATTTTTTAAAACTCTTTCGCAATGGAAGGCCAAAACTATTTCTCTACGCTCCGCTCAGCTATTTCCCGCTCCCGCTCAGCTATTTCCCGCTCGCAGTGGAAAGCGGGCATAAGGCTGGATGGAGGTTTGGTGACCAGTCTTTGATAAAGGTTTATGAATTTTTCAACCCGGCAAAGAACATATTTGACAATATAAATGGGATATTTTTTGTGCTCTACTAGGATTCAAACCCACAACCTTCCATTTACGAGTCCAGAGCGAAAACCACTAGACTACGGATTGGTCAGTGTATGAAAAAATCTTCCACATGGTTTGTCTTGTAGTCCATTGACAATCCGGACAGAATGAACTTAGTCTGAAAGGCCCTTGTATTAGTTATTACTGTAAAAATGTAGGTGATCAATCACCCTGTGCAAATCAGGAGTGCTGTCATATGTTCCATGCATTTTCAATTCTCAGGATACTAGACTTCCGCTCAAAAAGCAGTTGTTCTGATTTAGCTATGAAGACTAACTAACTCAGATGCTGTTCTCTTATTGTTTGTTTCAGGCTCTCAGAGTGAAGAACAACTTCAAGAAGCTGCTGGAGCTGGCGGAGGGTGATGCTGTATTTGAGGATCGGCCTGCTTCCTCCTCATGCTCGTCTCCCCCGGGGAATGGGGTTGCCAGGAGAGCAGCGGAGAGTTGCTACAGCTCAACAACTATGCTGAAGCAAGTGGGCAACATCAGTGGCGGAAATACTGCTGACACCGCTCTATATCAAAAGCTCAACAACTGCGATATCCTGGTGCCTCCTGACTGCAGGTAACACAAACAACAAAATGCATGTAGCATATAGATTTGTTAAGAGGAATTCAATTAAAAACCAATTTCTGCTGGGCTGGAAGTCTCATCACCACGGTAATTCTTACATGCCGAATATCGGTAATATTTGTATGAAGACTAATCAGCTATTGACTTGCGGCCATCTTGGATTGACAGGTCTTCATACAAATATTACCGATATTCGGTAGGTAAGAATTACCGTGGTGATGAGACTTCCAGCCCAGATCAGAAACAGGTTAACATTAAACATAACAGGGATATTTTGAATGTTCGCAGTCCATTCATTATTTTCATTTTGATGACTAATTAGTTCAAAACTACTCTATGACACATGGGCGTACCCAGGAAGAGCCAGGGGGGCAACTGCCCCCGCCTGGAAGAGAAAAATTAACCTAAATAATCCAAAATTGTTATTAAATTGTATTGCAATTACTAAAATGAGCATTATTCGATCATGTTTGAACAGTTGACGCTACAGCTTGTAATTGTAAGGTTATGTGTTTGATTGCGGGCAAAGTAAACAAAATTATCATTTAACTTTTAAAATATGCTCTTCTGAGTCAGCAAATATGTTTTTCTAAAACATTTTCTTATTCAAAGACCATATTCTTGCCATTACATTAAAACTACTAACACTGCAATATTTTTTGAAAAGTTTTTTTGGCATTTTGGATGCGTTCATATGGCAAAGTTCTCAGACATCTCTTATATGTTTTGTATGGGTTTATGCATTGTTGGTTTTTGAATGTCAAATATATGATCCACTGATACAAACATTCGTAATATCACGTTACAAGATTAAATTTCAAATAACATTGCACATCTAAAATTTGTTTTGTAATCAAACACTGATTTAAGCTTTACTCTTACTTCTTCTTTGAGTATGCATACTCATTATACTTACTCACATACCACAGTATTATTTACATTCATCATTATCATCAATGGTACGACAACCCGGGAGGGGGGGGGGTCTTGAACTCATAGGTCAATTGCAGCCACCACTGCCTGTCCAGCGCTTTCCTCCTCCAGTACCATACTTCTTCCACACGGAAGTCTGCCACCTTAATCTGGGACTTCCCACTGTCCTGCACCTTTTTGGGTGTGTCATTATTTAATTGAAGATTTTAATTGTTATTTATGATCAGAATTTATCTGTGTCTCCCCATATATTTAGTTCCTTGACTGCTGACTTGCAGGTTCCACTGCGGGGACATCAGGCTCACCATTGAGAATGTGAAGAACAAGTTCTTTGACTTCATCGTGATGGATCCCCCGTGGTGGAACAAATACATCAGGAGACACAAGAGGAAGAAACCTGAATCAGGGTAAGACATGAGCTCACTCTTAAGTTGTATGCTTGTATTTTGATGGTCGTATTTGTATATTTTACACACTGCCAACTGTAGGATGTATTTTTGAAGCACAATCGCTCTACAAACACCTGCTTTGCCTCGTGTAGACAAAGGAACACTGAAGTCAGCTGCTTGGATATCTTTACATGAAAGCGCCACTCTATTTTTGGCAGGGGCGTGTATCCCATACAGGCACATGCACCTAATAAGTAAGTAATATATGGTAAAAAAAACATTTAAGTTTGATATTTAGATGTAAAATTAAAAATTGAAGTTCGATTGGAGCCACCGTTAGCTCTTCAGTGAATTTCAAATGAGGTATTTTAAAGAATGGGAGAAGAAAACACGCTGCAAGAGCTACGTGTTTGTTGTCTTGTCTATCCATTGAATTGCGAGCATTTCTCTTCTAATCTAATCTAAGTTGCAAAGATAAGTAACATTGGGAGTTAACATTATATGCATTCTCACAAGCAGACACGTACAAGCTCGCGCTTGCACATGCCGCATATGAACCTACAACATAAAAACCCAAATCTCAAATGGACATACACCCTGCAACTCTTGCCAACCTTGCCTGAAACAGGGGTGACATTGGCAAAGTTAACCATTTTCTACAGCATGGGTGGTCATTCGCATACCAACCTATAAGTCAAGGAACATACACAACAAATTACATTTTAGAAATAAACAAATAATAATATAAATAAACATTAAAAAATAAATATAAAATTTAATAATAATAAAATAGAAAAACGGTAGCCCTAGCCGCCAACATTATAGATCAACCTTCAGCCCTGAATTTCAATGAATCAATGATAATCAGTTACGTGAGAGTTATTGCTATTGTTGTGGTAGGTATGAGATGCTGTACCACCACGACCTGATCAGCCTGCCGCTGCAGGAGCTGCTCTGCCCGGGCACCATCGTGGCCGTGTGGTGCACCAACAACTTCAGCCACGAGATGGCCATCAAGCGGGACATGTTCACCGCCTGGGACGTGCTCTACTGCGCCACCTGGTTCTGGATGAAGGTCAGCTACTCCTCCCTCCACTGTACAACACAATGTAAACATTAGTGCATCAGCAGGTGGCATATAGTGAAACTTCTAACCACGTTCTCGGGGTGATTTTATGCCAACGACTTCCCTTGAAGGATTTCCCATCTCTCATGGGGCATTTTTATGCACTTCAAAGCTATGGAAACCTAACCTTCTTGCATGAAATGTAAACATTTTAACTGAGTTATGGACCAGACAGACAGACAGACCTATATGCTTTTTTATATATATTTGTGAAGAGGAATGCAATTCACCAACTTTTTTGCCTGGCCAGTTCCCTTCATGCGAAATCAGAAGTTTGGGTGCATGCAATGACACCTGTTGAACCAGGGTCGAAGTTATTGTCTATAAAACAATTCCGGGCTCGAACCGACGTTAGTGTGAATAACGCATATTCAAGTGCCAACGCCTTATCTCCTTGACCATTCCATCGACATACTGCACTCGGACTTGAACTGTTTGTCTGAGCCTTAACCTCTTTAACTGCCAAATATTGTCAGCACTAAACTCTCACACACTGGGAGATTATTTTCATATTATGTGTAGTGCATATCATGTGTGGCAACAATCATATATAATACACGCATACATGAATCAACCTGGCCTTTAGACTTCATAACTTTGTGTATGGCGGTTGATGTGCAGATCTCATTGTGTGTTGTGTGCAGGTCACCAAGTCGGGAGAGTCCGTGGGCCCCTTCAGCGAGTGGTATGAGAAGCAGCCGTATGAGAGGATCATCTTGGGCGTGAAGGACCCGGCCACAGACCAGAAGATGCCCGAGCAGGGGAAGGTGGTGGTCTCCGTGCCCAGCGCGCTACACTCACACAAACCTCCTCTCAACGGTAACTTACAGCTTCTAACTAGTCCATCAGTAAAGAAAGGAGACCGTGGAATGCTAACATTGCAGGTGTTTACTTTCCTGCATGCTTATGAGAGCCGCATCAAATTTACGAGAAAGACAGACTGAAATTTAACCCTTGCTTACAATTTGATTCTATTTTTTTCTTTTTATCTGGAATGTAATCAAACTTGCAAATTGGTTGACTTATTTTTTAACTACTTATACCTGCTGTTGTGTCTCAACCAAAGTATTTGATTGTTGAAAATATTTTGAGTGTGTAGTTGTATAAGTAGCAGAAATTGATGATAAAGCGGTTTTTGATTCAGATTGGAAAGCAGACCTGTTGAGACTATATGTGTGATGTGTTGCAGACCTGCTGAGGCCGTATGTGTTCTCCGAGCAGCCGCGCTGCCTGGAGCTGTTTGCCCGCTACCTGCTGCCCCACACCACCAGCCTGGGTATGGAGCCCCTCAGGTGGCAGCACTCGCTGCTCTACACGCAGAAGGACTGACAAGCCAATCACCAAGAAAACAAACAATCGAGTTGACACAACAAATGCCACAAAGAAAATGGGAAATCAGTCAATGGTGTTACCAAAGAAAAGCTGTGTTATGTCTTCTTATTGGTCGGCATGTCCACATGATATTGCTTGCCACATGATCTGATTTGTTGGGGATGACCGGATTGATATTATGTTTTAAAGTCTTGGCAGGCCGTATGTTTGGACATGCCTGATCTAAACCTGTGGTGTGTATGCCCTGAAACTATTTAAAATGTGGTCCTCTGTGCCAACTCCATGGTTAGTCTTAAGCAAAGAAAATTGTGATATTAGAAAGCTGCTTCTCACTCATACATGTAGCCAACATAGGTGCACTCATACAGACTTCTTCACACACAATCATGTGGAAGTTTTATGAGGGCAAAAGCACATTCATATATGAGTAGATATAAGATAAAAAAGCTATGAAACATTGCCACGCGTTAACTGCTATATGTGAAGTATAAAACATTACATAAAGTCAAAAAAATGTATGAAAAGTAATCACTGTCTAGGAGTGCTCTCATAGCTTCCATACAATTTTGAATGACGGGATCGAAGGAAGTCTACATAAATGTTTTATTCTCAGGTACTGAACTCACTTTTAAATTGTTTTCTATTTATTTTTTCTTATATGTTTTCTAATAATTGGATACAAATTGTCTAAAGCAGCGGTTGCCAAACTTTTTGACCTCACGGACCAGTTAATTCATAATTTAAATCCCGCGGACCACTAATAGGATTTTTTAAGTGTTCAATATATTTATAAAAAAAAATGTGATCAAAGAACACATAAAATGTACCTAGCTAATAAAATGAAACTATTAATAGTAACCAAGTTATAAAAGCTTTATTATTAAACCATAATAAAATAAACATTCCACATTTTTCTGCGGACCAGCGAAATTTTCTCGCGGACCACCACTTTGGCAACCGCTGGTCTAAAGAACATTTGGCAGGAGATCAGCTGATAGCACCCGTCCATGTTTTATTGCTTTCCATCTATGATTGGTAAATATGTCTATACTTCTCACCGGAGGTAGTACATACTATTATAAAATCAATGAGTGAACACGCAATAATCGGTAAGTTTGTGTGTAAGTTGGCCGCATGTATGGAGCAGCCATAATAATAAATTTATTGTTAAAATTACTCATGTGCTAGCAATAAAGAGAGTTTGTATTTGTATTTTTTTTATTATCTTAGAAAAATAAATATGGAATCATTGTGTACCTAATTAGTTTTAATAAAAATGCTCCAAGCACTATGTACAAAGTGTTTTCTTTTGAAATGATACATAAGATTTCTAATCAAATTAAGTAAACTGGCCTTGTACAATAAAACTGCAACTTAGATTATGTGGCCTAAATGATTATGTAACTAAACATTGCAGAGAAGTTAAAAAATGACTGGAAATAAATGCAATATGGACAGTTCTCTAAAATAAAATATTCCAACCGTTTTCGCTGCTATCGCTTTACAAAAAAAGAGTGATTGTCATTATAGAGAATCATCAGTTGATACAAGATAATGGAATATTGGATATTTAATTGAAACTGATTTACTTCACCATAAAAACAAAATCATTGGAAGGTAAATTCAGTGCATAAAAATATCTCAGTATACATGAGTCGTATAACTGCAAACGCCGTCATCTCCAAAATTTATGAATTTTGAGATAATGATTGAATTTGATTCTGCGCAGTGTAACAAATCATTTGCTGTGTGCGATTCGTAAGGAGTTGACGGCGTTTGCATTTATACGACTCACATATCCAAAGTTCAACACTGCTTCAGTTGTGTAGCAAAAATAAAAAATAATAAGAACAATGATCAGTTTCTTAAGTTCTTTCAGGCCAGACCATCTTTGATTCGCAGCTTTTCTATACGTCGACCAGCTACTAACAGAATCTGACTTAAAGACCGCCTCGTCGCTTCGATAACCAGCTTTGAAAATGCTTTTGTTAAAGTGCAACTTCTGCAGGTAGAAAAGCTGCGAATAAAACCTGGTCGAACTCGAAAATAATTTGTCAGCTAATACCAACCATGATAATTAAAACTTTATTTAACCTACAAAGTTCTGATTGCAGAACTAATTACACTGTGTGATCAGTTGCATTGTTGTCTACTAGTTCATAATGAATACTATATAGTTCACGTTTATGAGTGGCCATTCTGCTTGGTGTGTATTTTGGGGTAGCCATCAGGGTTCATGGTTTGCCATCTCCAGAAGTCGGCACCTGCAAGTAAAGGACATGTTCACAAACAATGCTTATCGTAGCAACTCTTCATGTCTAAACTATCTCACACCTGAAACAGTTTAAGTAATTATTGTATAAGTAATTGAAGAGGAGTTTCTTCTGTGACTGCAGGTAAATCTAAAGATGATCTGTTACAATACATTCTTCAACAAACGTACAAAACATACATTTAAGTTTTTCACGTTTATATAGGAATGCTTTGTCACAAGCTTTGAGCTACAAGCGAGCCTTAATCAGAGACTATCAGACCTGGATCAACAGCTGTTTGAGCACTGCCCCTACACGAGGGCCCCCGCCTCTAAGGAGCCCCCAAGGACTTGAAAATCTCTTGAACATAACTTTCTTGAAGGGCAAGGAAATGTTGGCCCAAAAGAATATTCATAAATGGACTCAGCACATGATTTTACAGACAATTTGGGACCAGGGAAAAGTAAACATATATAAATTGTCATTAGATGCTTAGAACGGCAGTCCTACAAAAGAGTGACATTTGCTTGCTGAGAAAAAAGATCCAAATGCCTAACAACTCATAAACAATATTTTGAAGTTACTTTTTGCAGATGACAGATAAATTTTGAACCCAGTGAAGAGCATATTTGAAAAATGAATGTTTCCTTACACATGTCCTCCAGGGAGAGCATGCAGCTCCAGTTGAGTTCCCTCCTGGCCAGCGAGGCATCCGCCCACATAGCGCAGATGTCCCCCTGCCTCCTCCCCTCCAGCTGCAGGGGCACCGAGGCTCCCGTCACGCGCTCAAACACAGACACCAGCTGACACACCGACACTCCCTTGCCAGTGCCCAAGTTGTACGCCTGAAAATAAGCAAATCTAATATAATGAAAACTCAAAGTCGTTCATTGGTAATGGGTTAAATGGAGACAGGCTGCGCTGAACAGTTTTGACTGTCTTTTGTTTCCGAATAAAGTATGTAATCTGGGAAAGGTTATAGCATGCAAAAAATTTGGTAAAATATCGCAGAACATGTTCAAATTTTTTAAAAGCTGAACGTCATTTTTACATGGTAATTGATCATTTCCAACTTCATCTAATCGGCAGATTTTTGTTCCAAATTCAAATTTCATTAACATGTGTTCGGTTTGGAATATTGTAATAGGCTACTAGTACCATAATATAAATAAAAGGGAAAAGATGTCCCCTGCCTCTTGCCCTTCATAATGAATTTGTCAGTGACCTCTTCTAGAATGTCTTGAGCCACCTCCTGACCTTGGAATACAGTCATCCTTGAAGGACTCTTGAGACATCTGGAATGCGTTGGTGGTTCTTTTTCCCGAGGTTAATGCAAAGTTTGATGGCATTTGTTGTTTCAATCAAATGCTCCATCACCCGTGATACTAAGCAGAAAACAACAACTCACACAGAAGCATATTTTTCCACTTACATACTCTGCTCAGAGTAAACTGATGACCAGATGCGTTGGAAGGGTTTATCATATTTCTGATCCTTTTTTTGATCCTCCCACCATATTTTCTGATTTGTTTTACCACGCTGCCACCGAAAGTCATCTATCTAACATATAAAATCGAATGTATGTGTGTATGTTTATCTTGTATGGACTCCTAAACACCTGAACAGTTGTGATGAATTTTACATGACTTATTGTGTGCATAGGTTTCTATGTAAAAAAATCTGGAGCAATAAAGGATGGGAGAACAAAAGTATGCCTTAACTTTTTTCAATTTATGACAGGGAAATTCTTAGACTAAAAGAAGTGTGCAAAGACACAACATAGTGGAGACACTTCAACGGATATGATGACCACCCACAACAGAATTGCAGTATGACACAATAAGAGAAATCAGACGAGCCACCAGAAGGTGTAGCAGGGTACAGCTCGTATTAAATGAAATTGTCTGTATTAATTCATAATGGATCCTGTACAGGAGTATTAATCAGACTTGAATTGTAAAAACTGCAGTTGTAGTGTCAAATATTTTGACATGGAAAAAATAAAGGCATTGCCATCTATATGCATTTCAGATAACCTTTTTTGTTAGCATTTAAGTGGTAGGTAACAACCAACAATTTATATTCCTAAGAGTTGGTATTACTGTAATTTTGTCTTTATTAAGTTTCATGCACTGTTTTCTTACTTCCTCCTTGTAATTCAAAGTGAAACAACACAAATTTGTTTTCTAAATTTGTATCTTAAAATCCAAATAAATCTCCAATAAAATTTAACAATCTAAATTTTATTTAACAACCTACCTTCAAGAACCAGTAAAAACAAATGACCTGACCTATCAATAACTTCTACAAGATCCTCATGGACCTCATTATAAATCTCCATTTACGCATCCACCAGGACCATATTTTCGACATGGTCCTTCATCACCGGACATCTGCGTGAGTACACGTGACCAGGAGCGCATCAGACATCGCGTAAGCCCACCATGGACCAGATGGATGCGTAAATCCACGTTTCACAAGCACGGAGGAAGCCGTATTTTACAAAGTACGTAAAAACAGGATGCTGACCAAATCAAAGCACGGCACAAGTTCGTCAGAGGCACAGCAACCATCATCGTAGGATATCCCGCACGCTTGGATATCCCGAATCATTAATCAGGATGTTGAATGACTCGGCGCGACACAAGATCGCGTAGCTGAAGCCAGGCACCCGTCACCATCAGGATATCCCACACGCCAGGATATCCCGAATCATCATCAGGATGCTGATTGACTCGGCGCGACACAAGATCGCGTATCTGAAGCCACAGCAACCATCATCGTAGGATATCCCGCACGCTTGGATATCCCGAATCATTAATCAGGATGTTGAATGACTCGGCGCGACACAAGATCGCGTAGCTGAAGCCAGGCACCCGTCACCATCAGGATATCCCACACGCCAGGATATCCCGAATCATCATCAGGATGCTGATTGACTCGGCGCGACACAAGATCGCGTATCTGAAGCCACAGCAACCATCATCGTAGGATATCCCGCACGCTTGGATATCCCGAATCATTAATCAGGATGTTGAATGACTCGGCGCGACACAAGATCGCGTAGCTGAAGCCAGGCACCCGTCACCATCAGGATATCCCACACGCCAGGATATCCCGAATCATCATCAGGATGCTGATTGACTCAAGGCGCGACACAAGATCGCGTATCTGAAGCCACAGCAACCATCATCGTAGGATATCCCGCACGCTTGGATATCCCGAATCATTAATCAGGATGTTGAATGACTCGGCGCGACACAAGATCGCGTAGCTGAAGCCAGGCACCCGTCACCATCAGGATATCCCACACGCCAGGATATCCCGAATCATCATCAGGATGCTGATTGACTCAAGGCGCGACACAAGATCGCGTATCTGAAGCCACAGCAACCATCATCGTAGGATATCCCGCACGCTTGGATATCCCGAATCATTAATCAGGATGTTGAATGACTCGGCGCGACACAAGATCGCGTAGCTGAAGCCAGGCACCCGTCACCATCAGGATATCCCGCACGCCAGGATATCCCGAATCATCTTCAGGATGCTGATTGATTCAAGGCGCGACACAAGATCGCGTATCTGAAGCACAGCACCCATCATCGTAGGATATCCCGCACGCTTGGATATCCCGAATCATTAATCAGGATGTTGAATGACTCGGCGCGACACAAGATCGCGTAGCTGAAGCCAGGCACCCGTCACCATCAGGATATCCCACACGCCAGGATATCCCGAATCATCTTCAGGATGCTGATTGACTCAAGGCGCGACACAAGATCGCGTATCTGAAGCACAGCACCCATCATCGTAGGATATCCCGCACGCTTGGATATCCCGAATCATTAATCAGGATGTTGAATGACTCGGCGCGACACAAGATCGCGTAGCTGAAGCCAGGCACCCGTCACCATCAGGATATCCCACACGCCAGGATATCCCGAATCATCATCAGGATGCTGATTGACTCGGCGCGACACAAGATCGCGTATCTGAAGCCACAGCAACCATCATCGTAGGATATCCCGCACGCTTGGATATCCCGAATCATTAATCAGGATGTTGAATGACTCGGCGCGACACAAGATCGCGTAGCTGAAGCCAGGCACCCGTCACCATCAGGATATCCCACACGCCAGGATATCCCGAATCATCATCAGGATGCTGATTGACTCGGCGCGACACAAGATCGCGTATCTGAAGCCACAGCAACCATCATCGTAGGATATCCCGCACGCTTGGATATCCCGAATCATTAATCAGGATGTTGAATGACTCGGCGCGACACAAGATCGCGTAGCTGAAGCCAGGCACCCGTCACCATCAGGATATCCCACACGCCAGGATATCCCGAATCATCATCAGGATGCTGATTGACTCAAGGCGCGACACAAGATCGCGTATCTGAAGCCACAGCAACCATCATCGTAGGATATCCCGCACGCTTGGATATCCCGAATCATTAATCAGGATGTTGAATGACTCGGCGCGACACAAGATCGCGTAGCTGAAGCCAGGCACCCGTCACCATCAGGATATCCCACACGCCAGGATATCCCGAATCATCATCAGGATGCTGATTGACTCAAGGCGCGACACAAGATCGCGTATCTGAAGCCACAGCAACCATCATCGTAGGATATCCCGCACGCTTGGATATCCCGAATCATTAATCAGGATGTTGAATGACTCGGCGCGACACAAGATCGCGTAGCTGAAGCCAGGCACCCGTCACCATCAGGATATCCCGCACGCCAGGATATCCCGAATCATCTTCAGGATGCTGATTGATTCAAGGCGCGACACAAGATCGCGTATCTGAAGCACAGCACCCATCATCGTAGGATATCCCGCACGCTTGGATATCCCGAATCATTAATCAGGATGTTGAATGACTCGGCGCGACACAAGATCGCGTAGCTGAAGCCAGGCACCCGTCACCATCAGGATATCCCACACGCCAGGATATCCCGAATCATCTTCAGGATGCTGATTGACTCAAGGCGCGACACAAGATCGCGTATCTGAAGCACAGCACCCATCATCGTAGGATATCCCGCACGCTTGGATATCCCGAATCATTAATCAGGATGTTGAATGACTCGGCGCGACACAAGATCGCGTAGCTGAAGCCAGGCACCCGTCACCATCAGGATATCCCACACGCCAGGATATCCCGAATCATCATCAGGATGCTGATTGACTCAAGGCGCGACACAAGATCGCGTATCTGAAGCACAGCACCCATCATCGTAGGATATCCCGCACGCTTGGATATCCCGAATCATCTTCAGGATGTTGAATGACTCGGCGCGACATAAGATCGCGTAGCTGAAGAGTGGTTGCCGCAAACAATCTCCAATTGGCCAACCTCATTGCCAACACAAATGGCTAATCTGCCAGTGACGAGAACAGTTAAAAGAATATTTCTTGCAACTGAGTCACTCACTGATAGGTCCATTCTTCACAGTTTTTCCACATTGTCCAAACTGTAATAGAGTCACTGCATATCTGCTATGTTTCAAAACAAAGATACATGGACCTTCCGCGCAAGTTCTAGTAAAGCAAATAATCAATTAATTTCCTGTATGTTTCAGATACTTACAACCCAAACTCTGCTACCAAGTTGATGGATCAACTGACATCAACTAGAGTCAATCCACTACGATCAGTTAGCGTCGTTGGATTGATTGACTCGGCGCGACACAAGATCGCGTAGCTGAAGAGTGGTTGCCGCAAACAATCTCCAATTGGCCAACCTCATTGCCAACACAAATGGCTAATCTGCCAGTGAAGAGAACAGTTGAAAGAATATTTCTTGCAACTGAGTCACTCACTGATAGGTCCATTCTTCACAGTTTTTCCACATTGTCCAAACTGTATTAGAGTCACTGCATATCTGCTATGTTTCAAAACAAAGATACATGGACCTTCCGCGCGAGTTCTAGTAAAGCAAATAATCAATTAATTTCCTGTATGTTTCAGATACAACCAAAAATCTGCTACCAAGTTGATGGACCAACTGACATCAACTAGAGTCAATCTACAACGACCAATTAGCGTCGTTGGAATTGGCTGCGCTGGGCCGCTTTTGTCAAGATACAGAAACCCCAGGAGGAAAACCAGCTATGACAGCTATATATAACTGTATTCATTTGTTTTTCCCCAGAAGCAATACACTTGGAATTGGTGTCAAACCTCACCACCAAGTCATGTCTAAATTGCTTAAAAAGATTTATTGTTCATAGAAATAAATGCTTACACATTTACTATGACAATGGCATTTTTATTGCTAGTGCCAAACCTAAAATAAAATTATTTCAGGAACAGCTCAAGCTGCAAAAAAAATCATTGCATGATTGGGCAGCTGCCAAAAGAATAATGTGGCATTTTAGACCACCCAGAAATCCTCACCAAGGAGGATTCTGGAAAAATGCAGTCAAAAGCACCAAAACATAGCTTTTTAAAATCAATGGAGTCACATTCTCAACCATGTAGAGATGAACACCATTTTTGACTCAAATATAATCATTTTCTACTTGAGACCTTTATCACCATCATATAATGACCCAGCGGATTATTTCCCACTTTCACATGGTCATTGTTTAATAGGGACACCATTGCTCTCTTTTCCCCAATCCAATCTGGATACAATTTCTATTAATGCTCTCAATCGTTAAAAAAAATATCCACACAAATGACAAGGTTTTTGGAAACTCTTGTCAAATGATTTTTGAATTCTCTTCAATCTAGCAGTACATGGAATCGCTTAGATATGTCAACCTTTAAGGAAGGTGATTTAGTTATTCTT
The DNA here is from genome assembly GCA_951799405.1 of Agapetus fuscipes. Lineage (NCBI taxonomy): Eukaryota > Metazoa > Arthropoda > Insecta > Trichoptera > Glossosomatidae > Agapetus > Agapetus fuscipes. The sequence continues at coordinate 3,572,151 of OX637334.1, read as the reverse complement.
AAGGAAAATTCAATTCCTCCCTTAAAATGGAATTTAGGAAGGGTAGTTCAATTGCACAATGGAACCGACGGTCTCACTCGAGTGGTATCAATCAAAACTGAGTCTGGATTTGTTAACCGATCAATCCAGAAAATATATCCTTTACCTAGTCCACATCCACTGTAATATTTCTGTATTAACTGAACTCACCTTCTCATATATCCACATGTTCTTTCAGTTGAAATGCATCACTCAACTTGAACATAATATGTGTCTAATTAATATGTTTTACACATCAATTAGTTAAGACTTTACAACATTTTCTAATAAATGTCATTTCATATGTATCTGATATACTATGTCTACTAAAGAATTCAAGCTAACATACTAGTGTGTAACATAATATGGTTATATACACCACCAACATTTCTAATAAATGTCAAAACATTAATGTAATTTACATGTAAGTAATTACTATGTTTACTTATAAGAATTAATGTTATAAATAATATTATTATTCCGAAGTTATAACATTCAAGTTCATTCAATGTTAATACAATTTGTAATAACATACTGTTTTCAATCAGCATTGTACTTACACAAGTCAATGTCTAAATAAATTAATGTCTCACATCAATGTAAATTTGAGAAATCAAACTACTTGTTTAACAGTTCAACTATTTATTGACTTAGTTCAGTAACATCATTTGTACAAGTACCACTCTATTGATTTAATATGTAACAACTTCTCTATTGTTTTTTATACATTTTAAGGGAAGTATTATATAAACTTAAATTCATATGTCACATTTGTGACAATCAATCCACTACAGTCCACTTTCTACTTGACTATCAATTGTAATATTTTCAATAAATAAAGTCATTCGATCGATTGATTCAGTTATGATAACGAATCAATCTCTTTGGGAGTCCCCCAGTATGTCAAATATTTTGACATGGAAAAAATAAAGGCATTGCCATCTATATGCATTTCAGATAACCTTTTTTGTTAGCATTTAAGTGGTAGGTAACAACCAACAATTTATATTCCTAAGAGTTGGTATTACTGTAATTTTGTCTTTATTAAGTTTCATGCACTGTTTTCTTACTTCCTCCTTGTAATTCAAAGTGAAACAACACAAATTTGTTTTCTAAATTTGTATCTTAAAATCCAAATAAATCTCCAATAAAATTTAACAATCTAAATTTTATTTAACAACCTACCTTCAAGAACCAGTAAAAACAAATGACCTGACCTATCAATAACTTCTACAAGATCCTCATGGACCTCATTATAAATCTCCATTTACGCATCCACCAGGACCATATTTTCTTCAATAACACTTTATTACGCATATATAAGACAGCTGTGGTTGAACCCACCTTGAGTCCCAGATGAGTAGAGCTGAGATGCTTGAGGGCCGCCACGTGTCCATTAGCCAGATCCATCACGTGGATGTAGTCACGCACTCCTGGAAGACAGCACTCCATAAACAAACCAACAGACAATGAGGGCGAAAATTAAATTTTACTTTTTGTGTAGGTACACAAATCCCATTTAAGTACTATCTAGCAATTATGTCTGGACTGCCGCTGGTCAATGATCAGATAGATTGCCCGTTCACTAAATGCGACCCAGCCAATGCAGTCTGATGACTTTTATTGACAAAATCAGGTCAACGTCTTGATACAGATTATAAAGTTGAAAATTGTATTATTATTGTAAATATATTTTTTTTTTTTTTGGTGCACAACAGGTTGCCCTAATTACAGTGCACCCTCACAGCCATCAACAAGCTGGGAGGAACTCTTTTACCATACTTTTGAAGGCGTCTAAATTATATTGAAATATATGTATTTTTGACTCGTTAATGAGTTTGACACTCCGAGTTAAAGGATGATGTGCCAAGACATCGGTGCGGCTCATTGGTACATGAAAAAGATCATGACCTCGCCCCCGATTATAATAACTTGGCACAAACAACCCGAAACCCTCCAACAGGGTGGGACTGTCTATTAAACCATTGATGACTTTATAAGTGAGCACCATCAGGGTCCCGTTGCGCCTAGTTTCTAAGCTCCTGAAGCCAGTTTCCTGAAGCAGGTCCTCATGGTGCATGAACTGAGGGTAGTCCCTGCGTTCTCATAAGGAGGTACCTCAGGAACTTCTTCTGGAGCTGTTCTAACATATTAATGTACTTCCGCTGATGAGGTGTCCACACCTCAACAGCGTACTCTAATTTAGATCGAACGACGCAGCTGTAGACATTCGCCATCGCCCTGGGCTCTATAAACTGTTTACAGAGTCTAATAACAAAACCCAGAAGCCGATAGCATTCGGTCGTCAACCGCGTCATATGGTCTGAGAAATTCAGTCCGGGATCAAAGACAACTCCCAGATCCCTAAATGAGGTCACACGAGTTAGTATTTGCCCACCTATACTATACTCATGAAAAGTGGGATTATGAGATTTAGTGAAGGACATGATAACGCATTTCTTAAAATTTAAGAAGAGTTTGTTTTGCTCAGCCCAAACTGCTAATGCGTTCAAGTCCTCCCGTAATTTTACGCAGCATTGAGTGTCTATAACCTTTGTATAGACCTTCAAGTCATCTGCGTAAAATAGACACGAACTATGTTTTATGATGCCAACAACGTCATTGACAAATATGAGGAAAGCCAGTGGGCCCAAATTGGATCCTTGCGGGACTCCAGAAAGTGGTTGAACTGTCAATGTCAAACGACCGTAATTCCAAGCTAAACCTAACAATTCTTTTGGGAATTTGAGTGCCTGGCATTCTGCGAACATGTCCATCCCTCCCCAACCTTTGCAATTTATGTATTGACGTGTAATCCCTGCTAAGGACACTATCTAGAGGAGTGCTTGTATGTCACCTGTCCCGTCCTCTGTCTCGTAGTCTGTCCCAAACACGGTGAGCGCAGGTTTCTTCCCGAGCGCCACCTGCGCCATGAAGGGCATGAGGTTGGTGAACTCCTTGGTGGGGTCCTCTCCTATCAGGCCTGACTGGTGCGCTCCCACAGGGTTGAAGTAGCGCAGAGCAATGATGTTCCAGCTCTGCAAGCAACAGTACAAGGGGGCATTAGTCACTTGTATGAGAACTCAGGACAAACAGACAATTCCTTTTTGACATATAGACTTTACGATCTGGAGAATCTTTCATTTTGATAAAAATACTGAGTTACATACATAAACAGGTTCAGCAGTGGCAAAATCTCAATAAATCTAATATATAAAATCAAAAGGATGTATGTAGGTTTGTTCTATGTCCTAAAATATTGAACAGATTGCAATTAAACTTACACGAGTTATTGTTTGAATGCACACTTAGTCTTCTGTATAAAAATATTGGCGCGGTAAAGGAAATGATAGCAGAAATATGCTTAAACTATTTGCACCTTATGAAGTGTGCAAGCAACACAGTGAAGAACCATCTGTGGAGATACTGGTCATCCCTAACAGAATTGCGGAATGATACAGTTACATTAACAAGACCAGCCACTACAAGGGTTGGCAGGGTGCAGCTGGTTAATTATAAATCAAAGATTCTAGATTCAATTCTAAGTGATCTGAAGTTGCAGGCAGAAGTGAAATGAGGCAAAGGCTCGAGTTGGGTTGTAGCAACATTGAAGAAAAAGTTCACACATGGCCATCTTTTATCACTTTCTATCTACCGATATGATCACTAGATAAGTTGCGACAGCAGGAGCAGGAAGCATTATAATTTACATTGCAGGCATCTCTGCCTAAAAGCTACCACTTATTTAGATCAGTAGAATGTTTCTTACTTTGTCAGCAGTGGAGAGGTCCTTGAGCATCTCCTCGATGAAGTACTTGGTTCTGCCGTACACGTTGGTAATGGTGCCTGTGGGATGGCTCTCAGTGATGGGCAGGGACTGTGGCTCCCCATACACCGTGCAGGAGCTGGAGAACACCAGCTGGAAGCAGGAGTGCCGCCTCATCACCTGCCAAACACACAACACAACAGTTACATCAGGGAAAGTACCCATTTGGGTTTGGGAGGATCACAAGAAATGAAAGGCTTTCAAAGAAAATGAGACTGGGGGCTCACAATGCAATATTGTTTCTGATAGCTGGAAGTGAGACATGGATGGTGAATGAAAGCAAACTATGTACCGTAGAGACGGCTTATTTAAGGGAGTGATTGGTAAAACTCTGAATGATAGTCAGAATTGACTGGCTATTGAATGAGTGTAGGTTAAACGAGAACATATTCTTCTGATCTATATTCTACTGATTTTCGATAGAAGAGTCACCAAAAGAAGAAGAAGGACAGAAAAAAGTAGAGACACATCAGCTGCGGAGAGACTGGCCGCCTCTAGCGGAATGGCGGCTGGATACATCAAACAACAAACATCAAAACAATATAAATATTTAAAAATATAAATGGTAAAACATTGTTTTAATTCACTTTATTTTATTTGTTTATGCTCGAATATTTTCGCCTAATGAGGCATCTTCAAGAGCAGAATGGTTACCTAATAAAATATTCGAAATATGCGAAAATATTCGAGCATAAACAAATAAAATAAAGTGAATTAAGTAAAACAATGTTTTACCATTTATATTTTTAAATATTTATAAAAATGGACTTTCACTGTGTTAACAGATCAACACTAAAAAATATTATCAAAACAATATGTTAAATTATTGAATAATCAATGTCTTTTGTAAATTGATCAGTATATTGAGATCTTGTATTTGTTATTTATATTCTGTGGACTGTGAGACCGACAAACCAGAAATGTTATGGTTTATTGTGCGGATGGGATGTATTAACTGGAATAACTCACCTCCAGTAAGTTGAGCATGCCCAGCAAGTTGTTCTGGTAGTACATGAGGGGCTGCTGCATGGACTCTCCCACAGCCTTCAGGGCCGCAAAGTGGATCACACAGTCTATCTGGTGCTGCAAACACAACATAAAGATGATATAAGCGTGAAGACAAGAGCAGACACTTGACGAACCAAGAGCCTATTCGCAACATCTGAGATGAAAATGCTCCGCGCCATTGCTGGCAAAACACTAAGACCGACTGAGAAACTCGGAAATCAGAAGCATGCACGACACAGAGGACATCGTCACGTGGAGTAGGAAAAGGAGACGGTTCTGGAAGGGCCATGTAGACTGCATGAGCGACAGTAAGCTCAAGATACCAGACAGCCAGTGTCTACCAGGCCTACCCTAAAGATAAAATAACAGCTGGTGTTCTGCATCACAGGAGGGGAGCAACGAACAAACAAATTAACAGATCTACAATTAGAGGATGAAGGATACCGACACCGAGTTGGTACAAAGCCTGTCACCTGTGCAGATATATTTATTTGACTACCTGAAGATGACTATATTGGTCGAAAACGTTTGTACTATTTAAAATATTAAAAAATTGATAATTTTTAAATATATTATAGATTTGTGGAAATAAAACAGTGTTTTGAAATTTAAAAAGTGTTATTTCATTTAAAAAAATATATATATATAAGTATATATATATTTATATTACCTATATATATATTTATGTTTATATGCATATAATAATTATTTATTTATCAATTACACTTGGTAAGAGAGTGCCGCTTTTTTGTATGTCATGCCTCAAGGGTCCTCTCGGATCACTGAAAAGAATTTTTAAAATGGTTTATCTTGAATGCTCCATGAAATACACCTATCACCCGCAAGATCTGGTGTCTGCCTCCTCACACCCATCCAACAAGAAAAAACAAGTCAGTCAGATAAGGTGGAGCCAAGCCATTGATGGCTTTATATACCATCAGACAAACATGGTAAACCACCCTCTTCGGGAAGCGAATCCAAAGTAGTTTTTAACAGCGGAGTGATCTAAGCAAAGATGCTCTTACGGTCCTAGTGAAATGCAACAGGGTTCCAGCTCACGTACCTCCTTGAAGATGTCGTCCAGCGAGTCCTTGTCCAGCAGGTCGCACTCGTAGAAGTGCACGCTCTTGCCCGTGATCTGCTCCACGCGCTGCAGCGCAGGCGAGCCCCCGGCGCCTCCGACAGCATTAGCGAAGTTGTCCAAGGCCACCACCTCGTAGCCCGCTCCCAGCAGCTCCACCACGCAGTGGCTGCCGATGTACCCCGCGCCCCCCGTCACCAGCACTGTTGTGAATGTCATGCCGGCGCACCTGAGGAATAGAGTTATAATGGATACAGGATTTTTCACGACACGTTTGATCTGTAGCTGATCCATGGGTCATCATTTTTTTGTATGGAAAATTCACCTCAGGTGGCAATTGAGCCATGTATTTTCTGTGTGTAAATAACACCGATAGAGTTCAGATCAAGTATGTCAAAAAAAAAACACAACTAAGCTACTAATATAGTGTAACTTTTGCCGCGTTATACCCGAAGGATTTCGCAGGAGTGGAACACATTTATTTTTACAGGTAAGGGGGTCGGCCTTGTGCCAACCACTTCAGTTGAAGGAGGGGGGGGTTCCCAGCTCCTGAGAGGACTGGTACTCATTTCTTGTGAAGGTTTAGTAAGCCTTGCCGGAATATTATTTTGGGGTTGAAATAAACACCAAAACGAGAAATTATTTCTGACACCCTCGGTGGGATTCGAACCCGGGCTCTCGGCATGGAATGCAAGCACTCTACCAACTGAGCTATCGACAGGACTTCTCGTATGACATTGCAAGCCAAATGATCTAAATGAAATCATCGACAGATGAGAGGGGGGGGGGGGGGGGAACCCACGAATCTAATCTAAGAATGCATGCTCACAAACAGACACGTGTAAGTTTGAGCTTACAAATGCTGCATGTCTGCTTTCAATTAAAAAACCAAACCTCAAATGAACATAATCCCAGCAACTTTTGCCGTCCTTACCTGCATCAGGGGTGAAATTGGCAAAGTGAACCTTTTTTTACAGTATGGGAGGTCAGCCTCTTACCAACCTATAAGATAACGAATTTAATTGTACTTTTACTTCTGGATTGATTTTGTACCTATACTTTGATGATGATGATGATGAGTTGATGATTTCTTTATAGCGCCGTTTCGTGATGTAGTCACTCCAAGGGCGCTGGTGCAAACGATGCCAGAAATTTGCTTGTCTTCAGTGCATTCCGGAACTTTCCATGGTCACACTTTAAATAGTTTCTCAAGCCACATGTTTGACATATTTGGTTTAGAGTTTAGACTAGTGTTTCCCAAACTTTTTTCGCTTATTCCAAGCCAAAGGCTATGGTTCGGTCCCCAGCAAAGGTGTCAGAAATGATTTCCCGTTTCGCCTTTTATTTTAAATCTAAAATAAAGTACCAGCAAGTTTTACTCAGCCTTCACAATAATTATAAGAACCCACTGCTTCGGGAGCTAGGGAAGCTCTACTTCAACTGAAGTGGTTGGTGTACCTAAGGCCGACTACCTTACCTGTAAAATAAATAAGTTCCACACGTCATATTTGACCCCTTTGCTGGAAATTGGAAAGATGTAGTGTAGCATCTCCACTTTTTTCAATAATATTATATGAAGAAGACAATCGAGAAACTTCGACCTGTCTACGCGTTGATATCTATCAACCCAAGAGTTTATTTCAATTTACTTAGCTTTCATTGATGTAATAACTAATAAGTAACTATGCAGGTACATATTACATATTTTAAATACACGAACAAGAAGACGGGAATTACAATACGTAGTAGGTATATAACTGTCATTTTTCTTGGAACATGACTAGAAGTACAATTTCGTATTATTGGAAAAAAAGTGGCCACCTTTTGAAGTCACGTATCTCGGCATGTATTAAATTCACAAAGCTGTAGTTGGCTTTAAATTGTACAAAATCATATCTTCAAAAGTTTTCTGAAAGATTTTTCCAAAAAATGTACTTTTTAGAAGTTATAGGTCAATGACTAAAAATAGTGCAAAAAAAAAAAAAATTATCACCCTGTAGTAAGCGCTAGTCTAAGGTGCAAACTTGGTTTAAAACTATACTGAAAAATCTATATTTTTTACTAATAGAGCATAACAAAACCCAGAATGCAATTATAGACTGGCCTATCAGTAGAAATGACTGCATGGAGGTAATACCGGCATGTTATTCCCGGTTCTTTTTTATAATAATGGGTCGTTTACCCCGCATCATGTAGTTAACTTCTTCTTACAAGAACTTTACGTACAGGCCTGGATTAAGGGCGATTCGAGAGGTGTAACCGCATCGGGGCCCCCGATTCCAAGAGCTCCTAAGACTTAAAATAACATTGCAACAAAAGCACGCCACCTTAAAAGAATAAGTGCTGATTCACTGATTTGAGAAAACGTGGATAATACATTTTTTAAGGGTAACTTCCCATAGGAAGTGAACTAATTATTACAAAGAAGTGCTCACGAACAACTTATATACCTATTACAAGATTTTCAGACTTTTTAAAATGTTTTCTCACGTGGAAAATAGTAAAAAAATGTGTGTGTTCAGGCCCGGATTAATCCCTCTGGGGGCCCTGATGCGGGAAAAAGCTTGAGCCTCCTATGCCCCCCCCCCTCTCCCTGAAAATTACCCTACCCATTTTTTACACAACGTCAAAGATGCATATATCTTTCCGGAATAAATATGTTTTATACACAATAATTTTTAGTCTTTTAGCGGCCCCTTGGTCACGCACGTCTCATTATACTTAGGCCCCAAAGATATTTTTCTAATTCATTTAAACTAACTTCTATTAAGTCTATAATTGGGGGCCCCTTGTTCGCAAACGCCCGCAAAGACCTGGGCACTGAAAAAAATATACGAGTTGTTTTGTCTCTTTGGGGGCTTTCTGGGCGTGGGGGCCCTGGTTCGGTCATACCGCTCGAACCGCCCTTAATCTGGGCCTGTGTAGGTTAGCTTAATATGTCACTCCCTTAGCTTTCGAAGCAAAAAAATATAACATACTTAATTCCTAATCACTCTTTTGGCCTGTTTCTTAAAGAAAAATATTATTTTAGTCGGCCCTGACAAATCATCAATAATATTTTTAAATTACTAGAAACCTTGGTAAACTATCACGTCTAGTGGGGTTCAGTTATCTCCTAGAAGGAGTCACTAATTTGTTGTACAATTTGTGGAGATATGTGCTATCATCAACAATGAGAACAACCGGTGTGAATATTGTGACAATTGGTAATACTACTCGTTTAGACCACTTAATACTTATTTCTAATGACTTCTGGGAATGCAATATACATGCTGGTATAATAAATAAATACCATGGAAGTACATACATAGATACTCCAGCTAGCAGTACGTCACTTTAGTGCTTGTTTATCTTATCTCCAACAGAGGTAATTTCACATGAGCAATGTTTGTACGAGTACTGGACCAATGTGTCTTATTAATACTAGATATTGATTTTGAAATACTAAAAACAACTCTCACATCATTGTGTTTTACATTTTTTTCTTATCTCAGATTGTGTAGAATGTGATTCTTAAGACAATTTCATTTAAATGCCATCTTTGAATAATACGGTAGATAAGCCAAACAAGCACTGGGGGGACGAGGAGTATAATATGGCACAGAGTGTCCGACACGCCGCGGCTTCGTGAACTCTACACAACTAACTGTAAAACGTGAAAACACACGTAATGTAACGTTTACGCGCAAAATACGTCAATAACGTTAGTGAAGATGCAAGCATTACCTCATACACGTGACTTCATTAGACAATACGCATCTGAGCAGCACATATAGTTCAATTTCTTAACGCTTTGCCCCCTCGAAAGCTGCCAGCTGGAAACCCCCACTTCATTTAAAGTGGAGGGCTGACTCTCATTTCTTGTGAAGGCTGAGTAAACCTTGCTGGTATTTTATTATGGGTTCGGAAGAAGCACCGAAATGGGAAACGATTACTACCTACTGGCATTGTATCAATTTAGAATATCTAGTTTCCATAATCTATAATCTAACTCGCAAAGATACTACCTACTTATATACATTTAAGATTCGTATTATGTATATTCATTCCCACAAGCAGATACGTGTATGTTCGCGCTTACGCATGCCGCATGTGGATTTACAACATAAAAACCCAATCTCAAATGAACATAAGCCCTGTAACGCTGTAACTCTTGCCGACCTTCCCTGAAACAAGGGTGACAACCATGGCAAATTGAATCATTTTTACAGTTCCTTGACTTATAGGTTAGTATGAGGCTGACCACCCATATATATGTTTACCTCTGCATAATCACGAGTGCCTTGTCATTCATTAAAATCAGTTTTGCAAACCAAATAAAAAATCTACTTACTATAGGTAGTGTCGGAAAAGATCACTGTGATGAATTATAAATATTTTTGCAAATTATTTCAAGTTATCTATTATTCAGATAAAAAAAAAATAGAAATTCTAACCAATTTTGTAGTTAATCCGATTCACAAGTAATCCAGATGAGCACGTCCACTCGCGGCGAGGTTTTGTGACAGACTTAAGTACTTATCGCTGTCTCTGTCGGTCACCGCATGGTCTGCAGACGTGAGAGAAGAGGACAGAAGCAAAGGCCATCAAAAAACGAACAACACATGAGCGTACCTATTACATACAATATGTGCGGCTATGGGAGTGAAGGACCTTCTGCCTCAAGTGCTTTTCACAGTCATAGTTCAACATCGCACTCTCACTCATTAATTCGAGTTGAGCCTTTTTAGCTCCTAAGTAAGCTCAATTTCATACATACTGGCTATTGCGAGGTTGATATGAGGCTTACCACCTATGTTGTGAAAATTGTTCACTTTAGTTCATCTCTGTTTCTGGGAAAGGTGGCAAGAGTCGCAAGGTTTATGTTCATTTCAGTTTTTTTTAATTTTGAAAATATACAAAGGTACAGCATGAGTTTACACGTAAGTATCTGATTGAGGGCATGCATCAAATGTGAATCTTGAATGATAATATTATTTCTGTACAACTTGGATAATAGATGGCTCTCAAAGACTATAAAAATAAAGCTCTCATAAAGAAGTACCAACTTAGTTCCTATCTTACTCTGACTAGCACTTTACCCCAAAAAAAACTTTACGTTTGTACTTTGTTGTACTCGTTTTACCGTAACAAAATATGAAAACTAAAATAGCAACTATATTGCTCGTTTCAGTTTCCAAATAACTTTTGGTAAAATGCTATGGTTTGATTTTATCGTAAGTGCTGGTAGACGTTGTATACTCCTCTGCTGCAGCTAATTGCCTTTAGCTACCTCTGGCGCCTGTACAGGTAAAGCTGTAGAGGTGAATAATCTCGGAGGAGATTCCCTCTCGGCGCAGTGACGTCAGTGGGAAGGGGAGACCCTGGAGAATTCCGTCCATCAAATAACATCATCAATCATTGACATAATATTACGTGCATAAACACATGGTCAACCACTTTTCTAATGATTCGGCGTTTAAATACATACAGCATACAAATTATTCTACAAATAAAGTACCTTGTATGCTGTATGTTAAAAAAATGTATCTAATTAGTTATTTCATTTCGACTCATCATTCTCTGAAGTCAGTCCCTTGTTGTGTTACCCATCAGCAGCTGTCTCTATTGGTTATTATTTTCTTGAACTGCACATAGGAAGAGACATCCATGAGCTGCTTTAAATCCTGGAAGTATGAAGTTCTTGGACGACCTCTAAGTAGTTCATTTTAATAAAATATTTCCTTCAAAAGAAGTGCTAATCGAGTCTCCTCTTAGTTTGATTCTTTTCAAAATGTACCTACTTATAAGCTCTCTTTTTCTTTTACTTCAGATAACACATTTTCGGAGGACTTCCTTCAACGCAAGATTTCTTGATCATTTTGGACATCTTCATTCGGTTTAAATATTTGTGTCCAATTTTCTTTTCTATTATTTAATTTTTAGTTTAATTTCAAGTCCTTAATAGTATCACTTATAATTATTTTATGAGTTTGTGTGCGTTTATCTCAAGATTACTCACAAAGATTTGTGAGTCAGTCTGACAACAAGCCAAAAACCAAACAGCAACTGCAAACCAACAGTATTAGGAAAAACAGTGTTCACCAAATTTATCAGTTGTTTTTTTTTGTTCAATTAAAAACTCTTTTTGGATATGTAAAATATTGATTAAAATTTATGTTGAAGCAGATTAATAAGTTATTATCTCTGAGGAAATCCTACTTAAGCTGTTTAGTTGATTCGCGATTTTTTTCAGAAAAAATGATATTTTATCTGGTATTTGCGCATTTAATATAACACTTTACATAATCATGCTCACGATCTTTCAACTATAACAGGAGTGGAACCATGCGTGAGTCACATTTTACACTGATTATCTTTACATATGATAAACCGATTAATTTGTAAGTAAGCACTTATCTCATATGTAACTGTTTTCAAATTTTTGATCAGTTCACACATTGTATGTACCTACATAAGTAGATAAAGCAATATTTTTCATACAAAACAAGAGACTTCTGCTTTTTGTGCAAGTATAATTCCCACCTAGAAAATATTCACATTGTAAGAGAGGTCAATAGTTCTGTTGGTATACAAGTTGCATTCCATGTGATCTCTACCAAAGGTGTCAGAAATGATTTCCCGTTACTACAAAATACTGGGAAGCCCCCTTTTCAAGTTGCCCCTTGGGTAACAATGCGACGAAACAAGAAGTTGAACTAAATGTGAATCTGAGTTACAATATAAAATCTAAATCTAAATCTAAATCTAAATCTAAGCTGCAAAGCTATGTATCATTTGAGATTCATATAAAATGCATTCCCACAAGCAGACATGCATAATTTCGCGCTTACACATGCCGCATGTGGACCTACAATATAAAAAACCCAATCTCAAATGAACATAAGCCCTGCAACTCTTGCTTTATATAAGTATATAGTATATATACAAGGATAATTTATTTATAGGGTACACTGGGTACACATAATTAAAGAGCGTCGTATTTGTGTGTGTCACACCTAAAGGGCCCTAGTGACATGTGATTGCATAGTTTCTAACTGGGAAATATTTAGAATTTAAGATGGGTAAGATCTAAGTATAAAAATTTCACCGTACTAGTGGGTGCTCCCCCCTCAAGTACGTCCCTGCACTCTGAAGTTCAAAGTCAAGGGCATGAAGGAATGTGTGTGAGGTACTGTACGCACGCACACACATTATATTATAAACCAGCAGATACTTACGTACTTGTTGCAAAAAAGTTAGTAGTTTTTTGATGCATGAGTAATGAGTTGCATAGGTACCTACATTGGTTTTAAAAAGTATAGGTATAGAATTCAGTTTCTTTTTCAAATCAATCATTAATTCCGGTGATGTCTTACCTACCACTACAAATACCTACCTACATATGATTTTCTTTTCTGTTATTTTTTTCTCGGTTTTTTATTTTCTTCTATGCATATTATTATCCTTTATTTTCTTTTTCCTGTTTATTTTTACATGGCTGCGGTCACGTATGACGTATTGCACCCTAGGCTAGATTAAAGTATAAGCATAGGTACCTATTAATTATTATCATTATCAAAATAAAACCGTGATCACTATAAATTATAGGCACAGTGCTCCCTCAGCCTTTCTCAGCCCACTCTTGGACGTAGACCTCCTCCAATCTTCGTTAAGTTTATCAATCGGCTGCTGTGTTCAGCCATCCTCTGCCTGCAGTTAGTTCCCTTGATGTCGTCTAGCCACCTCAGTTGGAGTCTCCCCACTCCCCCTTGGATATCCTGGGCCGCCACTGGACGAATAGGTAGTACAGTAGGTAGTCAGTAGCATTTTAGCAAGTAAGAACGTTATCATAAATTATGATTTGTGTAACGTAACAATTAGGTATATATTCGTATTATAAGAATGCTCTCACCTGGTTAGTGAATAGTGAAGATGTCTGGTATCGTGATGAGCTGGTAGATACACAAGTAGCTATACATACCTAGTGAGCAGTGAACTTGGCATCTGCAAACCGGTTTGTTAGCATCTCCTCGTAATTAAATGTTAGACTGATCAGTGATCAGTTAGTCATGGAGCACCAGGAGGGAAATATGTTATCATTTATCAATATCCAGTTATGTAAAGGAAATGATGTACTATCCTGAGGTAAAAAAAAAAGATGGATTGATGAAAGAGTGAATGTTACTTTTACTTTTCGTACGGCTGGCAAGAGTGCCAAATTTCTTGGCCATTGGTTTGCGTCACAGGCGAAAATCCTTACCCTTCATCCACTTCTCTGCGCCTGGCGTGGTTTTCTGAGGTATTTCATAGCATGAAATCTTCTGGTGGGGCGCTCCTCCACTATGTGCCGGACAGTTTAGTTCTTCGTCCCACAGTCGCATCCTGGAGATGGGGCTACTCCCCATCTGTGGAGGAGGAAAATGCAACGGCCTTGCTTGGTGCGGACCCGGTTTAAGGTCGTCCACAGTCTTTCCGGAAGATTAAGCCTTGGGACCTCCAGGTGTGGAAGGGTGAGCAGTAGAATGAAGTGATCTTGTATGAGATTTTTTTTTTTTTTTTCAAAACCATATACCAATTTTTTTGTGCCATTTATGAAATAAAAAATACAGAACAAAATTCAGATTTTTCCAAAAATTCCTTCTTCCCGCACACTGACTTCAAAGTTTATGTTTTTGTTGAAAATTTGTAACATAGCTCCAGCTCAATATTGAGCTTAATAAAGTTATTCAAGGTGTAAAAAATTTAAATAAAAGTACTGCAAGCATTCATTCGTACATTCCAAAACAATACAAGAAGAAAAAAGTACAGGTTTTATAAAAAAAAAAAACATTTTGCTTGAAAATTGCCTTTTCTTATAATTTTCGGCATTATGCTCCTTCGTTCTTATTAGGCTTTCATAGCCACAAATCTAAATTTTTGGTACATTGGCTCAAAGCAGCTTTTCTTGTTATTTTCACTGCTCTTTCAACTGCCTAAGTATAGCATGGGAGCAGGAGCGTACATCCCATACGGGCACATGAGTCTTATGGGTAGGCAATATATGGTAATAAAAAATTTAATCTTGATATTCAGATTTAAAATTTAAAATTTAAATTCGATTGGAGCCCTCGTTAGCAATTCAGTCAATAGCAAATGAGTTATTTTAAAAGAATTGGAGAAACTATTTATTCGGAAATTTATTACTACCTTACATGGGATCTGTAAAAAATGCATGTCACTGTCACCACTAGATTGAACTTTGTCATCGGATATTTTTTTTCTAAAAGAGGCTCATTAATATTTTCCTGATATCTTATTAGATCAACTTAAGTTGCAGCATTAAAATATATTTCAGGCTTCTTAAAAAGTCATTGTGTGAGAGATTTGATATTTTGCGCATGTTGTGAATTCTTTAATGAGTTTGTTTTTGCCGATAATCATCGCTAATAACATACTTTCCGAATGTCTAAACAGCTATTTTTTCCAAAGACTGAATCTTTTACTTTTTAGATATCTAGCAAATATTTCGAGGCCAAAATGATGAAACAAATATGATATGAGTCATCTTTACATGAACAGTTATTTTTATAAGAACATATGATGAAGGATACACTTTTATCACAAAAGCAGCTAGATTTGTCAAAGTTTCCGACGGTGATTCCGTTGCTACATACAGACGTAGTATTTGGTTGGCTTGTGTACCTAAGCCAAAGAACGTGTAAAATCTGGCCTGGAGATCTATTTGCAGATCTTTAGGAAAATTGTTTTTTGTTACTGCTGACATAATGTCATGCAAATACGGTTGGTCTGTTCTCAATTTGTGGGTAATTTTTGTAAACGTTTGTACTTCAATTCGTTGAATTATTGTAATAGGCAATTTCTCGCAAGTTTCGGGAGCTTTTCTCAGTGGTCCAATGTAAGACTTAGGTCCGGAAGTACCTACACCCATCCATATAAAGAAAAAAATGTCTCAATGATAGTTCATTGATCAGATGTTGTTGTTTACAAATTATCCATTGCAGTGGTCTTTAAGTCTTTTTTAAGCTGTCTGATGATTTCACCATTCTTTCCGGTGTTAACATTTGGTCCATCACAATCGATTGCCATCAGGGTACGTTGAGAAATATTTCATCTGAAAAATGTTTCTCTGAGCCCATCTTAGGTACTAGGTATCCCCCGTCTCTTTAATTAGCATAATGTGCTCTTAAAATCTATTTTTTTGTAGCATTTACCCTTTTTTCAGGAATATTTCATGTTTATTTCTTACATTCCATTACAATACTGATATTTTATGAAAAACCTCTTCCATCAATGTATGACTTTCCTTACAAAGTTTTCTCACTTTGTCTTGTGTGTCTTATTAAATATAGGGGCACCAGCCTTAACAAACGAAACACATTATGCAATTGCAGTTGACAGACACTCCATACCTGTAACGTTTCCTCAATACTGTAGGGAGGTCAAAAAGTGCACTTTTTTTTCAGGAATTTCTTCCTTATATGCGATTGTACAGTCATCTGAAGAACTGAACGTTTCAGAAATAATGAATTAAGCAAATATAAATAGCAAAAAACATTTTTTAAATATTTTTTAACAGCGTCAAACATGAGTTTAAAATTATTTTTTTACATAACATTCGATGGCGTTGTGCGGGAAGATCCTCTCATTTTTACTTAAGTTTCTTTTTTGATAAGTAAATTTGATCCTAAAAGGCACCTTTTCTACGCTATTTGTGTTCGATAAAACGAAAAAAGATATTTCACTCCACTCTAGTGAGCAGCTCGCCTCGTTCACGTAAATCGAAAATGTGTGGAATATATACGACGGCACTCTTTGTGAGTGTCTTAGTTTTCATATAAGCTGCCTTATACTTTCTTTCACTCTATCTCTAGGTTCCTGCTTACTTTCTTACCCTCTATCTCCGAGGTTCCTGCTAACTTTCTTACCCTCTATCTCATGAGGACCTGCCTACTTTTTTACCCACTACCTCTGGGGGTTTTATTTTTTGTTTTAATAGTAAACATTTATTAATCATTTTATTAAGACTAGAATTAATGGTTTTAGGTTTATTTTTATATTATACAGGTTATTAATAAACTTTATAAGAGAAACATATTTTTTAATAATGTTCATAGTTTTTTCTGTGAGGTTCCTGCTTACTTTTTTACCCTCTATCTCTGAGGTTCCTGCCTTTTTTTACCCTCTATCTCTGAAGTTCCTGCTTACTTTCTCGCCCCCTACCTCTGAGGTTCCTGCTTACTTTTTTACCCTCAATCTCTGAGGTTCCTGCCTACTTTTTTACCCCCTATCTCTGAGGTTCCTGCTTGCTTTTTTACCCTCTATCTCTGAGGTTTCTGCCTACTTTCTTACCCTCTATCTCTGAGGTTTCTGCCTACTTTCTTACCCTCTATCTCTGAGGTTCCTGCTTGCTTTTTTACCCTCTATCTCTGAGGTTTCTGCCTACTTTCTTACCCTCTATCTCTGAGGTTCCTGCTTACTTTTAACCCTCTATCACGGAAGTTTCTGCTACTCTATAGACATTGTCAATTCTCCTGGTCCAGACTCCCAAGTAAAAAACTCTACATGTCTTCATCTCCTTCTTTCTTTGGTAGATTCAAAGGATTTGTTTATGGCGCTACTTTCTCCTGTGGGCTCGAGTGCTCGACTGCAAACTGGCACGCCATGTCTTAAGAGGTCTCTACTCTACACGTGTGACTTCTATAATCTATAATCTAAGTTGCAAGGATATATTCATTCAAAGCTCTCAGATGTATGCCCACAAACAAACACGTGTAGTTCGCGCTTACAAATGCTGATTGTGTTCTTACAAATAAAATCCAAACCTCAAATGAACATAAGCCCTGCAACTCTTGCCGACATTCCCTGAAACAGGGGTGACATTGGCAAAGTGAACCATTTTTTACAGTATGGGTGGTCAGCCTCATACCAACCTATAAGTCAAGGAATACGAGTAATAAATAACATTTAAGTATAAGAAAACAACAAAACCTTAAAAATAAATCTATACAAAAAAAGTAAAAAATGTCTTATGCAAAAAATGTAGCAAGCCAATAAACCAACATTAAAAATCAGCATTGCAGATTAGCCGCCACTTCTTCCTGTCCTTGCATACTTCTTAAATACATAAAACTCAAAATCAGGAGGTACATAAAAAATATATTTATTTAAAATCACAAATATACAATAAATTAACGCAGTTTCCATGCTACAAACTAAAACATCCAATATGCGAGAGTATCAAGTACAATCTAGTGCAAAATGAAAAATACTTACAGGTATGTACAAACTCAACAGAGCAAGTTCAATGTAAAATAAATATCCTGTAAATCCATAGAAAACAGGATAAATTATAGAACATGTGACTATGCTACACATAGAGTGTGACTTTTTGCAGCATTCTCCAGGAAGGGGTCGCATGTGGTAATCCACCATCTGGTAGTTAGGTTCAACTCGCCACATGCGACTCCTTCGGTGATAACGCGGCAAGAAGTTACACTATATGTGTAGCTTAATTGCGTTGCATTTGCGTAGGATTTATTCTGTTGCCCGAGTATAAAACATTTCAGAAATCTCACTTCAATTGCGTAAATCGAAAATGTATCGCATAAACCAGGGGTCTCCAAACTATTGTACCCAAGGGCCATATTGAAATTTTGAGGTGATGTGGCGGGCCAACAGGGTCTGGGTGACTTGTCCCGCAAAGTGGGAAATTTTACATTCGGAAACAGTGTTTTTGGAGGTGGTGGAGGGGTGACAGCGTATATACGTTGTACGTTGCTAGTTTGCGCAGCCAATCTATCCATTCTCAATAACTAAACAAAACATTTTTTTATTGGCGTCTGCGGGCCGGACCAAATCCTTTCGCAGGCTGTCGTTTGAAGATCCCTGGAATAGACTATCACACTTCAAGAGCTTGATTTAGTATCATCCATTTTTTTACAATTAATGCAATGGTGGTGAGTGTACGTATGTTTTATACTAGGGGCACAGAACTAGTTCTTCATTGTAACTGTATCACTGTCTCTGTTCCGCTAAGGGTAAGCAGAACATCAGCAAATTCTCATCCACTTCATATAGTATGCTGAACATACTTCTCTCAGTTCACTTTCTTCATACATTTCCTTGTGTAACATTCCCTCTGTGCTGCAGGGATGTGGTTATATATAGAGAGAGCCGTCTGCCGGCCCTAGGTGGTGCACGGATATGAGCAGTACGTCGAGCAGCGTCCACACGCCCAGCCCGCCGAAGCTGAACAGCTTCCCGATGCCCTCCTGCCAGTGGCCCAGGTAGAAGCGGTCAGCCCCGAAGCCGCCCAGGGTGAGGCTGAGCACCAGCGCCGTGCCCCAGCGCGCCCCGCCCGTCCAGTTGCAGGCCAGGCGCTTGGCAAACACGCGCCGACCCAGGCAGATCACGTCAGCGTGGACTGTGCAGTTGGTCCTGAAATGTATCAAAATATACGAGTTATCCTTTTCTAAAGCACGCTATTTCTATACAGCAAATATAGGGTCAAAAAAAATACAAGAGTATTAAGGGTACTTATCCATTGACAAAAATACAATAAATTAATCTTTCACTGCAAATAGAGATTGCGCTTTCGGAAACAGGTCTCTCATATAATAGGGAGTCGCGAATGTGCCTGTAATCTTCATCAAATTGCATTTATTAACATTTAGATTCATATTGAATGGATACCAGCAACCAGACATGTATAAGTTTGTGTGTACTTACAAAATAAGAACCCAAATCTCAAATGCATTATTCCAGGATGCGAAAATTAGTTTTGCTCCATATTAAGACAAATAAAAACGTGATGGAACACTATATTCTACTCGAATGTGTTTTAGTTCACCTGTAGTATTGTTTGGGGGAGCCCACGGAGTTGCAGTCTGCTTTCTGTATGCACTTGTGCTCCCAGTGCTCTGTCTGGTAGCAGTACCTGCACATGGCCGTCCTCTCAAACTGCCTGCTGCCCTGAACACACAACACATATGTCAGTCTGCCTTCTGTATGCACTAAACACAACACATATGTCAGTCTGCTTTCTGTATGCACTTGTGCTCCCAGTGCTCTGTCTGGTAGCAGTACCTGCACATGGCCGTCCTCTCAAACTGTCTGCTGCCCTGAACACACAACACATATGTCAGTCTGCTTTCTGTATACACTAAACACACAACATACACATCAGTCTGCCTTCACAGGTACAGGGCTTGCAAATGCAAACCCCCACTTCAACTGCAGTGTATGGCGTAAGGCCGGCCTCCATACCTGTAAAAGTAAATGGGTTCACTTCGGGGAGAATGCAGCAAGGAGTAACACTATTTATTTATTTCTAAAGACATCAACAGAACACTGACAAGAATTAATACAAGACAACACATGATACAAAAACATAAGATCCCTAATGCTCCAATGACAGATGCCTATCATATGGTGTCAATGGAAAAAATGTATAAATACTATATCACTCATAGGGGTGCTGTCAATACACTTTTCTATTTATCCATCAAGGGGAGTTTACACAATGTTTTACAATTGTAGACTACAGGGGGAAAACAAGGAATGCCAGCAATAATAAGAAAAGTAGTTTTGGCACTGTTACACTATATGTGAAGCTTAGTTGCGTTTCCTCACCAGGCAGGTGATCTGTGGGAGCACGCTGCAGGAGACGTTGTACAGTGCCCCGTAGTGGCAGCGGCTGGTGAGGTTGCACTGGATGCAGGGGTGCTGCAGCTTGGAGCAGGGGCCCAGGGAGGGGCAGCTGCCCAGCACCTCCTCTGAGCTGTTGCCCCTGACACCATACACTGAGGAGTTGCCCGCACTGCCAGCCGTCTTCACACTCAGGTCCTTGGAGGAGAGGATATCCATGTTGTTGTTCGCTGAAATGCAATACCGTCTAAATATATAAAATACAACGTGTGTATGTTGGATAAGGCCTCCTAAACACATGTGAGATATTCTAGAAATGGTCATCGCACTATTTTATAAATAAAATTAAAAAATGAGTTTATGTTTACCCACTAGTGATTTGATGCTTGAAAATGTTCATAATTGTAAAATAAATAAATGAAAATATGTTTTTCCTCTCTACTAACTCTACTAACAGCAAATGCGGGATTGCACTTAAGCGGGTTTGGATTCCCTAGTTGGGGCTGACCACTTATCCTGTAAAAAATGGTTCACTATGCCTTTGTCAGGGACGGTTACAGGACTTATGTTCATTTAAGATGTTTTTTTTAAGTACGCATGCGGCATATGTAAGCACAAACTTATACTTGTCTGCTTGTGGGCGTAAAGAAATGTCGTTCACTGGTAAACACATCTCTCGAAAACGACTGAAGCGATTTGGCTGTTTGCATGTAAAAATGTTTTTTTTAATCTAGGAAAGTTTAGTGGATACAAAAAATGTGGTAACTTATCACAAAAGACATTCAAATCTGTGAAAAGATGTACGCTTTTATGTATCCAAATTTGGTACAAAACCTTTAATTTACCTATATACCTAGTAATAAAACGTAGCTCATTATTTGACCAAATTTTCAGAAAACAAGTAGATTACTTTCTACTTACATGGATTGTCTAAAGTTTGATGTCAGTGGAGTAATACACTTTTTTATGTACAATGTCTCACAGAAGTTGTCCTCTATCAGTGCTATTCACAAAACGTTTGATCCATAGCTGAACCACGAATCATAATTTTTTTGTATGTTCACTGTAGGCTGCGGATGAGCCATGGCTTTGCTGTTTGAAAATAACGCAGTATGAAGTTCCAAATCAGTTTCTATCAAATTGATTGCAATGTAGACCGGTCAACGTCTATAGGGTCGGTTAAGATGATTTTATGGGGAAGGATGCGGTTCAGAGTCTACAAGTTGTGACCTGGACAGCGGCACGGGAAGACAGGCGCAGTTGGCGGCAGAGGTTGAATGAGGCCAAGGACCAACTTGGGATGCAGCGCCATTGATGAAAAAGATAACGATGGTGAGCGCTGTTTCGGTGTGAATCACACGTGAGGAGAAGCGTTAATTGTCAAGCCCCACCCCACATCAGACGCAAAGTGGCTTCGAGAGTCGAGAGGCAGAAGGCTCTAACGTGCACACAGCACTGCATTTACGGAAGTGGCTTTTCATCACTGCAGCGCCTGAAGTCGAGACACAGCTTCCTTAGTTCCGTGCAGCCCTTGTCTTGGATCCAGTGGCAGAGAGATTACAAATGTGGAAGGAGGAATGCCCGGAGAGCTTTGTGCAGCCTTCAGAGAGCCTACCCCCAGGAAAGAACCTCGAGTGGCCCGTATGGAGATCCATGAACAGATTGAGGACCAATGTTGGAAGAGCCCGGGCCAGCATGCTGACCTGGGGATTTCTGGGACGGGAGGACTCTACACTATGTGAGTGTGGAGCTCAGCAAACAATGGAGCACCTGCGGTGTTGTCCCTCCTGTCCGACAAGCTGCTCCATGGATGATCTCTTTGCGGGAAACCAAAGAGCTGTAGACATTGCTCGTTACTGGGCCAATACGGTGTGAAGCTGACACGAAGAAGAAGAATTGTCAAGCAAGACTCAGTTTCTGTAAGGCCGTATAAGTTTTTTTTTTTAAACACGAATTTTTCATTTCAACAAAGAGCATAATTTGACAAGTGAATGACACCTTTGTCGCGCTCTGCTGGGAATCAAACCCACGAACTTCCAGCTACGAGTCCGCAACATTACCCACTAGACTATAGATCAATCAAACCTTAGCTAACTAACCGCTGAACTCTTTCATTCCGTTGTAAATGAAGTTTGTCTCCGCACTTACCCATTTGCGTGATGTGAACATGATTCAGGATAAAACCTATCAGCATCAGGATGACGTCACGGGTTTTCAAATTGAGGATCTTCATTTTGTAATGTTGTGTTGTGTTTAAGCCTTCATCCCAGAGATCCTCTCAAACTCTCACATTTCTTCATAATAAACATTGGGCTACGTGACTTGAGCTGTCAGATTATTGCGTCCATTGCAGAGTAGTCTTCTTCTTTTTACCGAAAGCGCCACTTCCCACATGTAGTTCGCACTACTGGAGTACTGACCACTAACCGATCCGACTCTCGGTTCTCGTTACTCGCACAGTAAGGTCTTACACATATTCAAGAATGGCGGGAAATTTAAATATGATATAGGTAGTTAGAATAGTTATCAGTTCAAATTTTTAGTATGGACTTTGAACATCCAAAATATCTAAGGGCTATGTGTCGTCATCCATACTAAAAAAAAATACCTTCGCGAAAATCAAGATTTTATTTATTTTATCTGTGCAAATTATCACTTCGCTGGTGAATTGATTTAGACAAAATTGTGTCGTGACCTACCGGGTTACTAGGGAAAAAGCACACAAATATTTTGTTACTAGTTGCTATAATGACGGCAGTCTCATACAAGAGAGGTGTTTGCTTATCGAAAAAAGTTCCAAATTCAAAAATGTTCCAAAGTGAAATTAATGATAAGTTAATTTCTTTATAGCGCCGCTCCCTGATGCAGTCACTCCAAGGGCG
Source organism: Agapetus fuscipes (assembly GCA_951799405.1). NCBI lineage: Eukaryota > Metazoa > Arthropoda > Insecta > Trichoptera > Glossosomatidae > Agapetus > Agapetus fuscipes. The sequence continues at coordinate 3,548,708 of OX637334.1, read as the reverse complement.
CTTTTCTGCTAATGATGCCAGAAATTTGCTTGTCTTTAGTGCATTTTAAACCTTTCCACGGCCCTTTAGCAGCTAGCTCTCATGATGAGGGGCCAGATGACCAGCAACAGCCGCAAATGCACACTCTCTAAGCATTGTGTGAACTCTTTCTACCGGTTCTTAAATTTGTGTTTAGGCTCTGGTTTTTGCCAAGCGTAGTGTTGGGCTTTCTTTGCCAAGGGCGACTGGCTTGATTAGATCAGCAAGTGAATAGGGCATTTGGAAACAAGGGCGTACCCAGGATCAGAACTAGGGGGGCGGGAGCAAACCATGGTCGTAAAATGGTTCAGGTAATCTTTTACTTGCTGGGAACGTCCATGTTTGAAAATACTTTTTTTTTTAAATTACTAGGCTATTTTGCTTTTCGAACTAAATTTCTTGCATATTATAATGTATTCGATATACATCATATTGAAATCTATAAGTTGAATAATGATAAAAATAAATTTTGCAGATTTAACCAATTTAGCAGGTGTATTCTCTTATTTGAAAATAAGAACACAATATGTTTTTATTTCATCAGTACTGGATATAGAGCCTAAAGTAAACACAAGCAGCCTGTTGTCTGCCATGAAGCTGATCATTATGAAATAAAACAAGTAATAAGGGCTTACAATTTTATTTTTTTAAATAAAATACTACACAAAATACACTTTTGCGGAGATCTATAACATTAATAATTATAGTTAAAAAAAACACAGATAGGGGGAAGTTTCTGGAGATTGGGATTCCTGAGCAATTTCCATTAGGATATTTGCCACAATTCATCCGCAAAAGAGTCCTTCAGTTCGGAGTCTCAACACTTCCACCAAGTGTTGTTTTGTTTGAAGCGAAGTACAGCAAGCGAGTCGCTCCTGCAGGATGTCCAATGAGTCATTGTCCCAGCGCGGCACGCGGTACAGTAGAGCTAGCAGGGAGTCCACAGGGAGCTCGGCCGCCTCTCCCACAGGCAGGCGCTGCACCAGGGCGGGAAGGCGGCCCCGTAGGCTGCGCTCCATTAGAGCGGGGCGCTGCACGGACAAGGCAAGGAGGGCAGCCAGCAGGGGGGTAGGCAAAGGGCCAGGCAGGGATACACTGTCCAGCAGCGCTTGTGCCCAGCGTTCCTCCCAGCCCTGCGCCCCCTGCAAGGAGCAGCCGCTCAGGCAGGACAACACACACAGCCGCGTGGAGAGGGAGGCCTCGGCCGCGGCATACTGCTCCACTAGGCGCAGAAGGAGGCGCTGCAGCTGGGCGCGGCAGCTAGGTAGCGCCAGCAGGACGTGCACACACGCAGACAGAGAACTACGACAGCTATCTATACTCACTAGACTTATATTTCGTTCTAAGTATTGAATAATGTGTTGCAATGTTTCAGCATCTTCTCTTCCTAAAGCAAGGTAGGTGGAGCACACTGCAAGATTTTCAGCAAAGCAGTTCTGGTCAATGTTTTCGTCTTTCGGTGAACCTTTTTTCTTTCTAGAAGTTGACATGGCATGATATGGAATTCCGCCAACAAAAAGCTTTGCAAAGTCCACCCCGTGGCAATCAGAAAACCTTTCACAAGTTTTCTTGTGTCGCAGCAAGGCAGCGACGATTTTCATGATACAAGAGAGGGTGGAGTGTGCTTCGGGGGACAGGGGAGCTCCCGCTGCAGGCCGTACTTCAGACCAGGACTCCCACAGGAGTGGGGCTAGGGCTTCCACGTGAGCCAGGGTTGGCTCTTCCTCGGTATCAGTTGGGGATGGGCCCGTCCGGGACACACTTAGATCTACCTGACCCGGAGACAAACGGGCACGGAGGGGAAACCGGGAATTTTTCCAAGAATACACATGAGGGGCGAGAGAGGAAGGAGGGAGAGAGGGACGCTCCTTGACTCCCACAAGAAGTTCCAGGAACTTCATGAGCCCCGTGAGGACAGACGTCCGCCAGCGCACGGCTGATTGTTGACCAGACATGTTAAGGGTGAGGGTGCGGCCAGGGCGGGAGTCGGCGCGCAGGCGGGAGACCATGTCCAGGAAGGCGGGTAGGAGAGCGGTTTGCTGGGCGGGCGGGCTGAGGCACGACGGCGCGTGGAGCAGCAGCACCTCGAGCAGCAGCAGGGAGTCCTCGCGCACCCCGCGGTGCAGGTGCGTCATGGCGCAGCGCAGGAAGCCGGAGAGTGCAGCGGAGAAGGGAACCAGGGCGGGTTGGCCACACAGCACCAGCAGCTGCTGCAGCACCTTCAGGGACTCTCGCCGCACCTGCAACACAAGCAGAACAGCCTCACTGCCCTGCACCCTGTAGGTCTACACATGGAACTCCAACAGAGACCACAACACACAATATCTGAGAGTATCCAGGCTATAGTTACCGCGAATACTTGTATTATTCAGTATTCCTCACATTTTTTCAAGGAGTATCGAGTAATAGCTCCTATTATTATGCGGCATTTCGGGAATAGTTGTCTAAACTCAACTTGTAATGAATAGAACAATTAAGTACAGCTTTAAAAATATTCCTGCTTTTTCACTGGTTTTTACAAACAAACAAAACATGGTATTCCCCTTAAAATAGGCACAATTAAAAATCTACAATAACATTACCAGTACCAGTCCCCTAGGGAGCTGGGAAACCTCCGCTTCAACTGAAGTGGTTGGCGGAAGGCTAGCCCCCTAACCTGCTAAAATAAATAGGTTCCACTCGCCACATGTGATTCCTTCGGGGATAATACAGCACAAAGTTACCTTACATATTATGTGTATTCTAGTTGCATTGCAAAATTAATAATTTTGTATCCTTTTTTAATGCCGAATAATAATGCAGAGTTATTTGATATGCTCTAACACACCTGACACCACGACGGCGTGCTAACAGTCATGTATCACCTCTTAGTCTCCTCCCACTTCCGGCTACCTGGCTGAACAAGAACATTCTATAACATTCATATCCACCAGCATTCGTTAAGCTCATTTGTTTATAAGTAAGCAAGTAATAAATGTAAATAAATAAATAAAAAGTAAATGAGGGAAAAGAATACCAGCATCAGTTCTTCCTGCTTTCCCCAGATGGCAGTACTCTCATTTGGAACTGATTAATACTCACATTCTTCTCCTTGTCCAGCGCCAGCGGGCACACGGCCATGAGCATGTCTCCCAGCTGTGCGGGAGCTCCGCCTCCTCCTCCCCCCTGCAGCAGCTCCCTCAGCCCCCCCAGCGCGTCCCCACGCGCCCCCGCGTTGAAGTGCCCCAGCCTGCTGAGCAGCTCCCTCACCCCCGCGCGCCCCCCAACCCCTTCGCGCTCCTTCAGCTGCTCCCTGATCACTATCTTCTTGACCTTGAATGCAGTGTTCGTCACATTGGTACCCTTGGGCAGCTCCTTCTTCCCCTTTAGTTTGATTTTAGATTTCTCCGACTTGACAAACTTCTGGTGGCGCGTTGTCCGCCCCATGTTTATTTGAATCAAAAAAATTCCTCAGTTAGAATTCTGAACTCTTCCCACACAGCAGTATATTTTCTGACTTTTATTGGATAGTGAGGAGCACCGACTATGCGTTAGAAAGTAAACATGACCACATGTGATTTGTCAAATGTCAGCTGTCAACATGACAGCTTTGGGGTTATTTGCATTGTATGGCTGTTCACGACCGTGCAATTACAGTGAGCCTCATATTGAAAGATCCGGATCATCAACATTGAAATATAAAATACCTACATAATATTCGATAAATAAACCTACACCTACCTACATTGTTTTATTTTATTTATTTTTGTTTTTAATAGATTCGATATAAGTGACTTATAAAAAATATATTTTTTAAAGCCGTGTCAGAAAAATGGAACCCTAGCCGCCTAGAATGCAAATGCTTTATAACTAAACTATATTACTAATAAGTACCTACCTACATAATGTTAAATGTGTTTCTGCACTATTGCTTTGCCTATCGGGTTCAAGGGAGAGTTTTGTGGACACAGGAACCTCCAATAGACCTGCATGTGCATATGTTTACAATGTGCATGTGTTTACAATGTGCTCATGATTTTGGAAATGCAAAAATAAATTCCCCAAGAATGATTTTAAGTCTGTTAGTTTTTTCTTGCCATCTACAAAATAGGGTAATTTGACATTTTTATTTTATTTCATAAAATGAGACTACATTTTTAAAAATGCATCTGCGCTTACAAAAAAATGAAATCTGGCTTGGTTTTTAAATTATGGCTATTTTAAAATTAGAGTATCATCGATTTCCGGTAAAACAGGTCATTTTTTTATTTGGGCGGATATGGTGTCGATGGATCTTCGGAGTGTAGGTAAGTATCGACGGGCCCAGGTAGTCCCTAAGCCGGCCACGCTGCGTTTTGGCGGGACTCAAATTCTCCCCAGATAGCAGGTAAGTTTGCTGCAAGTTTGATTTGTACTTGATTTTACATTGTCATGTCAAATATGACAAAATAAGTTTATTGCAATATTGCTGCAAGCTTGCATTTTGCATCATGTTTCAAATATGAATAAACAAGTTTGCTTTTTGTTTGATACAAACTTGCGTGACGGGCTGTCAAAAATACGATTAGCAGTGTTGCCGTTTTATCGATTTTGCTATTTTGCTTTTTTTAAATCTCGCGACTTTTTTCCCAGCGGCAGCACTGATCAGACACGAGTTGACAGATTGTGACGCGCATGCCTAGAAATCTTTGGGCATATTTTGGTTTTGGCAACATTATTTCTGAATTTTACTCTCTCTGTGGCTGTTTCTCAAACAACTTTGAAATGACGTCACGAGAGACCCCCCACGTAGGGCTGCCATACGTCAGGATTTTTAGGCTCTTGTCGGGATTGCGACCGGATTTCGGAAGTATCAGGACTTTTCAATTTTTTAATAGTCAAAGCATAGAAAAATATTTGAAACACAAGTTAGTTTGAATATTTGTTTTTGCTTTAGCTTTGTACTTATTAAGTAAGTACGCAGTGTTTAATTACGTTTGCAACAAAATGTCAGGACTTTCTATGGAAATTAGGCTTTTTGTCAGGAATTTTAAATTTTTCATCTGGTATCCCTACCCCCACGCGACCGCGTGTGGCGGGTGCACGGCGGGTGGCCCACACCCGGAAAAGTCGGACCTACCTATCGTTATAAAGAGCTTTGACTGCTCTTATAAGTAGAGGCGCTAATATCTCAGTTTGACTAAAGGATCGTGCGTCTTAATCACCATTTTTGTTCAATTATGGGTCAATGAAGGCAGATATTAGGAAATATAAAATACAGGAATCTGTAAAACTTATAACTTCACTGGTTAATGAAATTTTGTTTAAATCGCCGTGTCTAATTCATGGTCAAATTATAAAGTGAAATATTATTACTACGCTCGCTCTGCATGTAGCAAAACCCAGCCATTTCCGTACTTCCCCCCAGAGCAGATTCCACGCGGAGTTAAAAAGTTTGTCTTCGATCTAAAAACGTGAACTATTCAGTAAAAAGGACATTATATTCCATCGCTGCAAGTTGTATTCGTAGAGAAGGTAATATTACACTTATTATTATATGGTGAAGTTCATTTCAAACATCGGATACGATATTTTATCATATTGTTTTTTTGCAGGTGGGATGTTTTTCTCGACCAGAAAATTTCAAGCCGCAGGTGAAAGCGGTCCAGGAAGTGTCTCAACTTGAACCAATGTACGTGTATTGCCGCTTCCACTCCGAAGAAAATTTATAAGAAATCCGCCGGGAAGATTATATGGACCGCTACTCATAAAATGACATGGGTATTGTTATTTTATTCATTTGCTGAACGCTGTTTATGTTCTCCGCTGGGAACCGAACTCAAGATCTTCGCATATTGAGTCTGTGGCGTCAACCACTAGACTATACAGCCGTGAAAAATGTGAAAAAATGTTTTGTGATTTTGTTGTGTTGTGATTTGGAGAAAAGTGTCAAAATAAATCATTGTTGCTATAATAATTGCTTACCAAGGTCCAAAAATTCTTTAAATAAGGATATTTTGATTGAAAATTGCAAAGATGAATTAAAATTTTGAGTCCGCATCTCATGCACATGCGCAAGCAACCAAATTATATTGGTTAATTGCAATTATTATACCCATATAAGGAAAGTAGTTTGATAATTTGGCCGCCTTTCCCTCAATTGGCATAATTCAACCATTTTTTTTAGATGATAATTATGTTGTCAACCTCACTGACCTGCCAATCAATAACTTTAGTACCAAAATAGAAAACTGTCTTAAACTATTCTTACATACTTTGTTATATTTCTGATACAACAATAGATTTAAAAAAAAACATAATAATTTCTGTATCTGATCTTGTATCTTATCTGCCAATAAATAAAACACGTAAATATTCACTTTTTGTTTTATTTTTTGTACGAAATGGGAGTAGGTATGGAATAATAATATGAAATAATATTATAGGAGCATGGCATAGCGCGTGTGTATAAGTGCACTAACACACTCACACGTACACACACACGTCGTGGTTAATGCTCTTAACACTACGTGATGCTAGTATTTCGATAAAACCGGAAATACAAAGAAATATTAGGAACTCAGCTCTCTATATACCTATACTCTGTGGGGTGGCCGGCCGCCATTATTTGTATACAAGCTCGCTTTGTGAATTTCTTACATTTTTGTTATTTTGCGTTTTATAATGTCCAGTCGCCTTTGTTATGTACCTCATTGTTTCAATACGGAAGTTAAAGGAATCAGATACGTGTTTATTTGACGATTAGTAATGTACTTACGTCTTTTAAAATGTTTCGGCATGGTTCCTACATCATATTTACCAGGTATGTAAAACTATTTCCTTTTGAATACTTAGTAGGACGTGTTTGATGTACTTTTTGTAGAAATAAGAAATGTGTATTATCTAGATTTTGGCACTAACTTTTTGAACTTACGTTTTTATTTATTTCAAATATTTTCACGTAAAAATTTGAAAGTAAATTTCAGCAAAGTTGTTTGTAACCTAAATGTGACATATTCTGTGAAAATAAGTTGCAAAATTAGTTCGATGAAGCCATTTGATGTGTGTTGATAAAACTGGCAGTACTTATTCCTGGCAGTAAAACCTGTAAAACTGGCCTGTGCCAAACAAAACCAAACAAAACTACAAAACTGGCCTGTAAAACTGGCAGTACATTTCCTTGACTTATAGGTTGTTATGCGGCTGACCACCCATACTATAAAAAATTGGTTCACTTTGCCAATGTCACCCCTGTTTCAGGGAAGGACGGCAAGAGTTGCAAGGCTTATGTTCATTTGAGATTGGGTTTTTATATTGTAGGTCCACATGCGGCATGTGTTAGCGCGAAATTATACATATCTGCTTGTGGGAATGCATTTAATATAAATCTTAAATGATATATATCTTTGCAGCTTAGATTAGATTAGACTTATAATATAATATGATGTCCGTGGCTAGGGAAACTAAGCCCCGGATAACAATAATAATATGGGGATAATTTCTTTGATGAGCGCTGTTTTAGTGTGAATCATACCTCAAGATTTATTTAGAAGCTTCAAAGAACACCCAACAGTTACTGATTGTTATTACACTTGTTTCAGTTCCTCTCCCTTGAGGCCTCGAGGGTTGACAACAAAAATCCCTGAAGAATCTACAGCACTGCCTTTTTGGACATTGTGGCGTCACAGTTTCTTGAGCTCTGTGCACCGATTGACTATGGAGCTGGCGTGGGAGAGACTGTGTCTGTGGAATTTGGAGCGACCTGATAACTTTGTGCAGCCGAGCGAGAAGCTCCCACCAGGACAGGATCGTGAGTAGTCTCTATGGAGGGCCCTAAACAGGTTGAGAACGGGTGTTGGCAGAGCGCATTGTAACATGATGACCTGGGCAATCTTACATCAAGATGGCACCACGCTCTGTGAATGCGGAGCCCAACAGTTCATGGATCATCTTCGGATCTGTTCGGCCTGCCCAACAAGCTGCACACTGGCCGACCTAATAGAGGGTAACGATAGAGCGGTGAAAGCTGCGCGACACTGGGCAAAAATTGTGTAGCGTCTGACTCCATAAAGAAGTATCATCCTATTTGCAATAAAAATAAGTACACAGTTAAAATTTATTCATCGGATATTATATTTTTATGTGTTTCCATAAATAACTCCTTACAGGGCAATCCGATCTTGGTATTTTATAATATTTGCTTTAATAATTTCAAAGAAAACGGAGTACCGTGGAACAAATTTCTAAAAAGAAAATTAAAACTGTTTATAATGAAATCAGTACTTAGTGTATATTACATCCTTAATTATAAATGATTTGTAATATAATTACTAAAAATATCCTTGTTTTTTTGTTACAGAGCCGAGAGACAAAGCAACGGGGCTAGGGGAATAATGTACCTGAGTGTGACTAGAAACATGGCGAAGAAGATATAACTCCGAATTGTATAAGCTGTACCAGGATGCTGATGTGGTCCGCTCAATAAAGGTCAACAGACTGCATTGGCTGGGGCACATTCAGCAATTAGACCATCATAGCCTGGAGAAGACGATTGTAATGACGAACCCGGAGGGACGGCGGACAGTGAGAAGACCACGTTCAAGATAGCTGGATGAAGTCGTGGCGGATTGTCGTGCAGTGGGGCTGGAGGAGGAAGACGTTGGATAGACAGCGGTGGCAGCGGTTGCTGAGGGAGGTCGTGCCAATGATGATGATGATGTGATTATTATAAAACTTTGTTACTACTATAAGCGAACTGTAAATAAAATAAAATTAAAATATTTTATCTTTTCATTCTAATTTTGTTTTTTTAAATATTATAAAAAAATGTATATGATTTGCAGAAGCAAACATTTGGCAAATTTGTCATAACAAGCTTGCGGGAACTTTGTTATGACAAAGTTCCTGCAAGCTTGTTGCTGGGAAACTAGAAAGTTTGATTCAAACTTGCCTCAAGTGTATATACTTGCCATGGCGAACTTGCAGCAAGCCTTCACTTTTGACACATCAAACTTGTTGCAAGTCAGATGCAAGTTTAAAATGCTATCTGGGTCAGCATTTTATTTTTGAAAATTACCAATGATATCCTTAATTTTACTACTCAAAAAATATATGGTTGTGATCCTTGAAATGTGCTCTACAAAACCATATTATTTTCTACCATTTTTGCTACCACTGCAGTTACCCTATTTGTTGGAAGAATAAATATTTTTATTCAAAGAAATGTTTAAAATTATGGAATATTGACAATTGAATCATCTTACATGTGGGATTTCACATCTAAGGAATTATTGATGAAAATATTTAGTGATCCTACATTGTGTGGAAGTGGACTTGTAGATAGGACTTGTTATCCCTTTGGCACTGTGAAAATACTCGTATACAGTACAATATCTTTTGACTTAATTTTTTAAAGTTACCTACTGATATTCTGCTTTAATGAATAATGTCATCTAAAACTTGTAATCGAAGACTTCAATCAAGCATTCTTTGTAAAAATGAGATAAGATATGGAGGAAAAACACAGGAAATGCCATTTTCTTTATATAATGAAATCACTTTTTCAAATCGCCATGTATCAACAAATATTAGTCAAACAGCAAATATGATATTTATTTTGGACTCACATCATATTGTGTGATGTCCCCAAGTGGTTTCTGTCCACATAAAAACAATTTGGATTTTGAATTTTTTTCAAAAAATCTTTCATAATATCTTGGAAATTACAAAAAAAAATGTCTTTAAATCAATGAGCTTGTTCTTTTTGATGATAAAAATAATTGTAAAGTATAGAAGTTTATTTTTCTCGGTTCTAAAAAATATTATGGATATCCGGCGTTGATTTCATTGGACTCATCTGTGTCATAAATAAAATGTCACTGAAACCTTTGAGCTTCTCTTTACGTACATAAATGCTAAACGCTGTGAGGGAAAGTATGAGTACGGGAACCAATGGTACTCGAAGAGTTAAGGGTTTGCCAGAAGTTTATTTCTGAATATCGCTATTGTAGCCGGCACAGGCTACAACAATAAGTTTGTACTTGTAAGAGATTCCCTTTCTAATAGTTTACTGTCTATTTAATGGAAAAAAAGAAATTCTTAAACTGATTTTTAGATGAGTCTATAAAGTTCTCAAGCTGATGATTTTGAAAGGCATTTTAAAATAAAAATAAAAAGGGAGAAGTCTCTCTTTTTTTCTATATGAGGAAAAAATACAAATACTTACTTTTACGATAGAAAGTACTTACATTGAGCACTCCAGCTTTATTTCCACAAGTAAAGGAGTTGATAAGTTTCCTGATATATTTTTAAATCTCAGATTTTTGCAGCAGCCATCCAGATTCTTCCAGTTGATAAAAAAAATGCACATGTCACACATATACTGCCCTGCTAAGAAAGAAGGCAGTAACTGATTTTTTTTCGATATTGAGTTATATATGTATTTCCATATTTTAAACGACGCTGAATCCAATACGCTCAGTAAAAAAGCAGGATCTCCTATGGTTACTGAGATATAAGCACACAAACTAGCAGTAAGTGTACTTAAAATCATACAATTCCCAAGTTTGAAGTCGATTATCTCAGAACAAACATTTTGCAGATACTGCCTTTTTGGTAAGCAGGGCAGTATAATACTTTGACTTCTCAAAGAAATAATTGTTGCCTGGCTAATGAGGTTTGTTCATGATAAAAGCCATGATGAATTAAATAAATGAGAACAGCTGTTCTGGCCAACAAAGCGTTATTTATTAATCATTAACCATTAATGACTCCTTCTGCCCCCCTAGAGGAAGTCCCCAGCACGGGACAACATATCTACACACTTCCTCGGGGCAGAGACTTGCGCCTTGCATTATTATCTTCGTTACGACTATATTAGTATAAAATTGTATTTGCACACATTAAATATTGTTTACTTTTACATCAGTTTTAAGGATTACATAAATATAACATACATAAATAACATAATACTATGAAGGTCCTGCTGAGCACGGTTATATCAGTCAACACTTGGCGGTCATACGTGAACACGCCACTCACGCACACATTTAAATCCAATCACTGTCTTGTGTACACGAGCGCGGCGCTCTCTATCTGACAATGTCTCGCTCAGCAGCCACTAACACAGATCTGAGCAACATTTACAGCTAGCGGGATGCAGCAGGAACAGGAGTCTAGCGGGCTGAGGCAGCGCACCACGCACACTCACTTCACTTGTAGCCCAAGTCCTGAAGCGAGAGGGCAGGGGACGTGTTTGTGTTTGTTTGTCGCCGGCGGCAGCGGCGCGGGCTGCCTCGCTGGTGGCGTAGGCGGGGGCGCTGGCGGGGTCGGCAAGGCGCCCTGCTAGGGGGCAAGGGTGGAGGAGGGGGCCCCTTGCTGTGGCTTCCCTTGTGCTGCTGCCCACGAGGGGGGGCCATGTGCCTGGAGTCCACCGCGGGCAGCTCCTCCCCCGCCACCCGCCTGTTGTGTGCAGTGATGGAGAAGCTGCTGTCCTTCTTGATGAAGGATCTGCAGTGGTGGGAAGTGTTGGCCCTTGTGCCCTGCTGCCGCCCTGAGGGACTGAAGGCCATGAAGCGGCAGTGCTGTGCAGGGGAGCGACACGGCTCAGCCGCCGACCTGTAGGTGATGTAGCCCTCCCACATGTCCTCCAGAAACTGGCAGCGCGCCTGCAGCAGCGCCTTCTGCTTGCTCTGAAACCACACACAGCAAATAGTTAGTCTCACTCCATTCACTTATTCAATATAATTTTAAAAGTCCTCATATTGATTTGTATTCACACCTTATCCTACATAATATGTTACCTCATATGTGGGGTAATCCATTTCTAGCATATCTTGTAATTTTTATCTTTATCAGTGGCGGATTGGCAGGCTTGGCTGCCCTAACAAGGCTGTGTAACAGGGAGGATATGGATACCCGTATCCATAACATAAACTATAAAATATATCCATATTTGTAAGCGAAATCGATAAAACTTTTCAGATAGCAGCTGAATCGAAATGAAACATGTTTTTTGTTTTCTGCCGGTCAAACTGATATATTAGCCATGCTGACGCTCCTCCCATGCATTGACTATTATATCTTTGGCTTAGTCATAACTAGTTGGTCATTTTGGGGTAACAGTTTAAGGATTAAAAGTACAGTCACATGAAAGCTTAATAAACATCTAAGTATACAATATATTATATACTTCTGTTGTTGCATATGTGTACAGTAAATGTTTGCATTTAAATTTTTAGGTACTCTTCAAGTATGTGAGTAATGACTTATAAAGACTGTTTGGAAGATGATTTTTCTTTTCATTTGCAGACTTCCACAATATCGTTAAACGTTGAACCCCAACCTCTTCTTCCTCTCTCTGTCTTGTTGCTGTTCAATAATTCACCGCATACTTCACCATGATTGCAGCTGTACCTTCCAGGGGCCATCACAAGACACAAGCAAAGTAATGATGGAAAGAGTGTGAGTCTGTGTGCAATACTGAAAGCAGGGGGACAGACGCCCATCTTAATATCAGCTAGTGATGAAGGAGCAGCTACTCACTATCCTGAGCCCCACGAGCCGCCACTTGTTGTTGAAGCAGAGATACCGCTGAACTTCTGGAGCATACATCAGCAGCTTCAGGCTGAAGTCCTCTGTGCTGACGGTGAGACCATCTGCAACACACAAGTCACTGCATCAGCCATGCTGCTCCGCTGGCTCAACCCTCCTCGCTCAGGCTGATGTGCCTACAGAGACATCACCTGCGTTTCCCTGTTCCTGGCCTTGCTTGCTCAGCCCATACCTTCCTTGTCATCCAGGGAAAGTTTTTCTTTAATGTTTTTTAAGTTTATTGAGAAGATAACTGACTAGTCACACACAACATTTACTTGTTTATGGACAGGACCTTTTGTATTTATGTAATGATTACTTATTAAAATCTCACCCTGGACAAAAATGAGTCAAGAATAACTTATCTTATGGCTAACTTGTAAATGTGTTATTATTTAAGAAGAAATGTAAATTGGTTTTATATTACTTTTATTATTTGAGTCGTTACTAACGTTTTCGCAGGACAACCTCCATCAACCATCTATCCTTCATCAAAATATTTACTTTTAAAGCTTTGGCGACATCAGAAAGGTATGTGATCTCTTTCCCCTGGTCGCATTGCAGGAAATACTTCTTGCAGTTAGATCACCTAGACTTACAGTGATCACACGTCTCAAATAGGCGTCTGTGTTAATGAATGTAATACAGGATTAGGCCTGAAGGATTTCTTTGCCCAAAGAATTGACAGCTGATTTATGACTCGCAGCTGGTTACAAAGGGAATGATGTGATATGAGGATGTATTTTGTTTGCTGTTGCTTCTCAGGGCTGGAAGTCTCATTACCACGGTAATTCTTACCTACCGAATATCGGTAATATTTGTATGAAGACTAATCAGCTGTTCACTTTATAAAATGTAATTTGTCGTGTATGTTCCTTGATTTATAGGTTGGTATGCGGCTGACCACCCATGCTGTAAAAATGGTTCACTTTGCCAATGTCACCCCTGTTTCAGGGAAGGACGGCAAGAGTTGCAGGGTGTATGTCCATTTGAGATTTGGTTTTTATGTTGTAGGCTCACATGAGGCATGTGCAAGCGCGAACTTGTACATGTCTGGTTGTGAAAATGCATATAATGTGAATCTCTAATGTAACATATCTTTGCAACTTAGATTAGAATAGATTAGAATTGCGGACATCTTGGATTGACAGGTCTTCATGCAAATATTACCGATGTTCGGTAGGTAAGAATTACCGTGATGATGAGACTTCCAGCCCTGGGCTTGCTGTTGTATGGTAGTCTGGTAGAGATGAAGAGGGAGGTGAACTTACTGTAGTGTTCCCCGACATCGCTTCCCTTGGCCATGACGGAGCCGTTGGGGTAGATCCTGAGGTAGCCGTGCGAGCACTGAGAGTACAGGCGCACCGACACCCCCACTCCTCCACACACCACCTGCAACACACACACACTTGTCAGCACTGCCATGCAGCTCCAGCACTAACCACTGCCCACTGGGCCGCACAGGCACACTACTCACCATCAGGAAGGACAGGATCAGGGCGGACACGGCAAGCTGGGGTAACCTGCAACAATACAAAACACTGTTACATTACATCATCATCATCAGGTGCAAGAAGCAAGACACATACAGGCCCGGATTAAGACCACACGCTGCCTTAGTTCTTGTATAATTTTACATGAGCAATGTTTGCATGTGTACCTACTGGACCAATGTGTCTAATGAAAACAAGAAATTTATTTAAAAAATATTTAAAAGAACTCTCACATTATCGAGTTTTACGGGTTTTCTTAGCTCAGATTGTGTAGAATTTGATTCTTAAGACAACTGCATGGAAAAGTTATATTTGACAAGATTGGCGTATACCTACGATATACAAGAACTGGGGGAGCGCACTGGGGGCCCTGGTGCAAGGAAAGTCATGGAGTCCCCAACTCCTTTCTCTCCCCTTCATCCTCGCCTAGTATATAATTTATTATACATAATCTAGATTCTAAGTTGCAAAGATATATCCATATAAACATTTAAAACTTAAATAAACAAAAAACTAAAACTGGATATAGTTCTTTTATTGCCTGATGATGATTACTGTGTAGTCGAAAACGTTTGTGTCCAAATAATTAAAAAATAAAGAGTGAAAATAAAAACAGTTTTTCAATAACTTAATGATTTAAAACTCATATCAAATAAATGCCCACAAATAGACCTGTGTAAGTTCATGCTTACAAGTGCTGAATTTGAATTACAAATTAAAATCCAAACCTCAAATAAATATAAATCCTCCAACTTTTGCCGACCTTCCCTGAAACAGGGGTGAAATTGGCAAAGTGAATATTTTTTTACAGTATGAGTGGTCAGCTTCATACCATCCTATAAGTCAAGGAATAAGGAATAGTTTACTTTTAAATTTTCATTTTTTGCTCTATATATAATAAATATTTTCGCCCTAAAAGGCATCTTCAGAAGCAGTGATCAGTGAACAATGGACTTTCACTGTGTGAAACACTAAACCCTAACAAATACTATTTATGAATGTGCGACTACTTGTCCTTGAATGATGTGATTTTTAAAGCATTCAATTGTTTTAGATCTTTTGTTTCCTCAGTCATAGGAAGCCCAATAACAAAAACTACTTAACCCTCTTAATCATTCAAACAGTCCAAAATATGAAATGAACACATGCTCACACCCTTCTTATTCCCGTCCTGTGTGTATGTGTCAGAAGGACACACAGCACATAGACGCTCATGCATAGCTATATATTTTGTCAAGTGACGGAAGATCTTCTCGGAAGGAAAAGAAGAACCTCTAGGCCAGAGGCGTGCCCATGACTCTAAAAGTAAGTGGTTCAATGCTACTGAAACTAGTAGCATACCTCGGGTGGCACTCCTTCTTGGGTTGTGGCTAGATCACGGGTAGAGTTAAGAATATAATAATAATATTAAGAGAGAAAAAGACAAAAACTGAATTTGTATTTTTTTACGGTGATTAATTTATGTGTTTGATGATCCAGTGTTAGTCTATCCTCCAGGCGCTACTGCTGCGTAGGCCGTAGAGGGGAAACAGAGCACTCCCTAGCGCAGCACTGGAGACTATAGCAGCGCTATTCACAAAACATTTGCTCTATAGCTGTTCTACGGATCATTGATTTTTTGTATAAAAAAATCCCTGTAGTCTGCGGATGAGGCATGGCTTTACTGTTTGAGGATAACACCGCAGGAGTTCACTGCCGGAAGTGCTTTTCTGCTGAATTCCTTACACTTTGGATATCAATCCAAGTTGAAGCTTGCTGGCGCTTGAGAAAGAACTTCATAGATATACAAAAAACCACGGTACACCTTATTTTTGGACACGAATCGCTGTCTCGTCGCCTTTAGGTCGTAAGGAATTTAGCAGAATAGCGCTTCAAATAATGTTAGAGGCTGGTGTAGAATGTAAGGATTCTTATGCGCATCAAAACGAAGGCAACATTAGGACTTCTAGCAATAAAATAAAGAAGTTTAGAGCTAGCTTCCTTGATATGAGACTGACCACCAATACTGTGAAAAAATGGTTTACTTTGCCAATGTCACCCTCGGTTCAGGGAAGGTCGGCAAGAGTTGCCAGGCTTATGTTTATTTGAGATTGGGTTTTTATACTGTAAATCCATATGCGGTATGTTTAGGCGCGAACTTACACGCGCCTGCTAGTGGGAATGCATTTAATATGAACCTCTAATGTTTCATATACTTAGATTAGATTGGAACTCCTACGGTGTTATCACTCACAGAAAATCCATGGCTCAACCGCCACCTAAAGTAAATTTTCCTTACAAAAAAACAATGATCTGTGTATCAGTTAAGGATTAAACGTGATATGAATAACCCTTCTACAGTCTCCAGTGCAGCGCTAGCGAGTATTCTGTGTTCTCTCTACGGCCTTATTATTGCCTACCTATTAGGCGCATGGGATGCACGCCCCTGCTATCTATAGCATTGTTACGTATTTTCTGGGTTCTCTTTTTAATTAAAATGCAATAATTTATTTTTACAGAATTTATTTCGCACAATTTACTTCACAACTTGACAATCACTGTTTATTGATCTTTTAAAGCAGTGTATCCCAAACTATGGTACGCGTACCACCAGTGGTATGCGACGCTTCTTAAGGTGGTACGCAAGCAGTCATGGCCATAGGAAATACATAGTAAATAATTAGATAAAACGTTTTTCAATTTCACGCTTAAAATTAAATACAACTGAGCCAAATATTTCCTTTCTTGTCTCGAACATGCAGCACGATTTTTCGCAAGTCCTAAGACTATTGTATTTGTCTTCTATAATTAATAAATAAACATAATGTTGTCATAAACAGTTGTTGCAGATTTTTTTGACCATTTTAAACGATTTTTTTTAACTATTGCACTTTAGTGGTAGGTACGGCACTGATATATAATTACGTGAGTGGTACGCGAAATTAAAAGTTTGGGGAACCACTGTTTTAAAGGTAACTTGCTCTATATGACTGACTCTCCGTACCATTTCAGCCCCTTATATTGTGTACCAGAGGGGTCTTTCTCGCATTCTCAAGATAATTCTTTCACCAGAACGTCATTCCAATGCACTTAATACAATCATGGACTACTCCTAGATGGGTGCGCTTGGGCACTTTGATTTCATAGTTCGTCACAGCATGATGAGCACGACTTACGTGATCAGCTTGAGCAGCATCCAGTTCTTGAGCGCGCGCACGGCAGCCACCTTCAGCAGCGACCATGGGCGCTCTAGCGGCTTACACGAGGGCGGAGGCTCATGCGCGTGCGCGTGCGTGCGCGCGTGCCCGGGCCCGTGCGCGTGCGGGGGAGAGCGGCGGGAGCCCCATGGGGCAACACCACATCACTGCCTGCGGGGCGCGTGCACCTGCGGACAAGCACGTCACTCATACACACTGACTCATGGCAACTTAGTAGATGGTGATCACTTTAAGGACGCATCAGTCACAGACAGCCCGTCCACAGACACATCGGTCACAGACAATTCGGTCACACGGCAGTTCATCCACACGACTTTTCGGTACATGGTCAATAGACAGCTCGATCACAGACAACTACAATTAACTCTTTTTCATCCTGATGGGGTTTTCTTCTTTTCTTTCTTCTTTCTTTTTCTCATATTTTTTTCCTTCTTTGACTTTTTCCTCGTTATTTGTGCGAAAAATTGGGCTTTAGTTGACCGGTCCGTAGTCTAGTAGTTGACACTTCTGACTCGTAAACAGAAGGATGTGGGTTCGAAATCCGGCGGAGCACAAAAAATGTAACATTTATATTTTCAAATATGCTCTTCGCTGGGTGAAAAATTCATATACCTTTACAAAGACCGTTCACTAAAGGTCCATCCAGCTTTACAGCAACTGGATCTTGCTTGAGAAAAGGCGCTTTCCACAGCGACGACCACGTCGCAGAAGGTTATTGGGGTGTGGTACACACGAAAACAGCGCTCACCAAATAAATCATCCTAATATTATTAGGTGGAGGATGAACCATAGATTTGTTGAGTTGAGCACCGTAAGTTACTGTCAAATGAGCCTGACAGGATTTAAACCGGCGTTGTTTTATTTCCAAAACACGCAAAAAAATACAACTAAGCTACACATATAGTGTAACTTCTTGCCTGCGTTATCCCCTAAGGAGTCGCATGGGGTGATTCAGAACCTTTTTATTTTTAAGGGTAAGGGAGTCGGCCTCACATCAGCCCCTCCAGTTGAAGTGGGGGTTTCCCAGCTTCCGAGGGGGCTGGCTCCCATTTCTTGTTCGATTATTAAATTGCAAAGATATATTACATGCATTCCCATGAGCAAACGCAGAGCATATAAGTTCGCGCTTGGACATGCAACATAAAAACCCAATCTCAAATGAAAATAAGCCCTGCAACTCTTGCCGACCTTCCCTGAAATAGGGGTGACATGTATTTTCAGATAAACAAAACACAGCAAAAGTAGTGGAAAAAGTTTGAGAAAATTCTGTTTTTTGAAAAGCTATCAGAAAAAACTAGCAAACGCATTTATTTTAAAACTAGTTCCATGAATAAAAAGTTGGTATGAGGCTGACCGTTCATGCTGTACAAAATTTGTTCACTTTTCCAGCCCTGTTTCAGGGAAAGGCAGCAGGGATTGCAAGGTTCATGTGAGGATTGGTTTATTTTGTAAATACATATGAAGCATGTGTAAGCCCGAACTTAGAAGTCTGCTTGTGTGCGTACGTTAAATATGAGCCTTAATTGTTTATATATTTTTGCAACTTAGATTATAGAAGAGCAGTCGAGAAAACTAAAAATAAATCATGAATTTGTCAGTCGAATTAATACTTGCTTAATTAATAACGGAAATTTGAATTGATTAAAAAATTAAAATTAATTTCAATGTTGATTATACTTTTTGGATATTAGACGAACCGTAATGGGATAACTTAGGTTATTGTCTGGCTGGCGACGTAGCCAACGTCTTTAGGAGGCACCCTCCTTGCACGGCGACTGAGGATGAACTCCATTGTAATTGAATTTCAAACGTAAGGAAACTTGATTGTTATTCTAAAGTGAATTTCTTTTTTTCCTTTTTTTACTTAATTCCTTCCTTGACTTATATGTAGGTTGGTATGCTGTAGAAAATGGTTCACTTTGGCAATGTCATCCCTGTTTCAGGGAAGGTCGGCATGAGCTGCAGGGTGTATGTGCATTTGAGATTTGGTTTTTTGGTTTTAATGTTGTAGGTTCACATGCGGCATGCTCAAGCGCGAACTTGTACGTGTCTGCTTGTGAGAATGCATGTACTGTGAGCCCCCAATGTTACATATCTTTACAACTTAGATTAGATTAGATAAGAATACTCGTATTTGATTTTTTCACATCATTTATTTGACTACATTGGTGCACTCGTCCCAAAGAATAGAGGGTTTCCCAAAGTGTTTAGTGTGCGTGCGGTACAGCACACACCCCTAGCTACTAATGCATAAATGGAAAGTCGTGTGAACGCACCATTACAAGTTAAGGCTTTTCTTATATTAAAAAAAACGCAACTACCGAAATACTCGCGCTTTTCGAATGATGAGCACGTTGTTTAGCAAGGAAGTTCTGGATATGAATTTTCGGATATGGATACGGCTATAGGAATAATATTATTTTGGTTTCGGATACGGAATTATGTCGGACAGTTTCAGATGCGGATGTTTGATTTTTAAGGAGTTGTGAAAGTAAAATACCTCAAAACAAGAAAATTCTAGTTTATCATCTTTTTACAGTCTTACCATAGCTATGTTCTTCAAAAATGCAAAAGAAGTAACATAAAGAAATAAAATAACATTCTTTCAATATTATAATATGTCTCTTAAATAATTTAATATTATCCACAACTTTTAAATCGGTTTCTTTATTTCGAATATCCGATACTTTCGGTTACGGATACGATCATCCATAACATACCGGTTATTCATCCAGCAACTGACGCATTATGGTGCCAAGTCCTCTCTATTCTATAACATGATCAGAAGCACATAATGGTGACAGGTCCTCTCTACTCTATAACATGATCAGCGGCACATAATGGTGCCAAGTCCTCTCTATTCTATAACATGATCAGAGGCACTTAATGGTGCCAAGTCCTCTCTATTCTATAACATGATCAGTGGCACATAATGGTGCCAAGTCCTCTCTATTCTATAACATGATCAGCGGCACATAATGGTGCCAGGTTCTCTCTATTCTATTACAGGGACACCTCGGATTTGACTCCTTACTCCTGTAAAGGCAACTGTCACTTGCGAGATTCATCCTCAAACTTCTTAGGAGTGAGGTTGATTGTGTAGTGTTAAGTGACCGCTTCTTGACGCTCTATGTACCCGACTCATTTATCAGAGCCCGGTCGCATAGGCTTTTTAATGTCACCTCGAGCCGAACCAATATTCTTCGCAATTCATTTGTTTCGCGAGCGCAAACGCTCATAAACGAATTGATGTCGTCCTCACCACATCTGGATATATTTAATACTAGAATGAATGGACTGATGCGTGAATGGAAGGTTCTGCTAGAAAGACGAATGTTAGAATAATACACTTATATTGTTTTGATTTTTTTTGCATAAAATATTGTTTTATTTTTATAATATGTACTTGTATTACATTATAACTTTATGGTATCAACTGTCATGTTAAGTATATTGTTTCAATAAAAAAAATAAAAAAATAAATAAAAAAAAATGATCAGTGACACATTATGGTACCAGATCTATAAAGATATTAGATTTTTATGGAATCCTCAAAGTATGATACTAATAAGAACATATGAGTAAATTCTTTGACTTAATTCTAAGTAATAATTTGGTTATACAATCAGTATAAAATGATTGATTATTATTTTAGCTACTCATTTTAAAATTCTATACAACAAAATCATAATAAACAACGTGATTTATGTTTTATTTTTTGATATCTGTAAAGGAATTATTACAATACATCAATTGGTCATCATATGAAATGCCTTACGAATTAAAGAGTACAAACTTTAATTGGAATATTGTTCACTTTTACTGTTAACTAAGTATGGAACAGTTGTCTTCTCAACATTTTTTGTTATTATGTCTATAATCTATAATCTAAGTTGCAAAGATATGTAAACATTTAAGGCTCATATAAATGCATGCCCATAGACAGGCACATATAGGCTCGCGCCAACACATTCAGCATGTGTGTATACAAATAAAAAAAACCTCACATGAACAAAAAACTAGCAACTCTCCCTGATACCGGAGTGGCATTGGCAAAAGTGAATCAATTTTTACAGCACGCGGGGTCAGCCTCATACCAACCTATCAGTCAAGGAGCACAACAAATTATAAATCTTTTACAAAAAAATACTTTGAGAAACAATTTAGAAATCAAATTTAAAATGGAAATTAAAGTTACAATTAAAATGAAAACTAAATGCCCTAACGCCAACATTGCAAATTAACCGCGGTGTCTTTTGGTCCTTACATACTTCTTTCATTTCATTCAGAGTCATAATCTTTTTTCCTTTCCTATCTCTCTCCTTTTGTTATGAGTCAAGGAGAGCAATGCAATCTAATCTAATCTTAGTTGAAAATATATGTAACATTTAAGATTCACATTATGTGCATTTTCATAAGCAGACACGTATAAGTTCGCGCTTAAACATGCCGCATGTAGACCTACAATATAAAAACCTAAATCTCAAATGAACATACACCCTGCCACTCCTGCCGAGGTTCCTAGAAACAGGGGTGACATCGGCAAAGTGAATCATTTTCTACAGCATGGGTGGGCAGCCGCATACCAAGGAACCTCATAATTATTAAGCTTTCAAATAATTGAAGTTTAAAATTGAAATATAAACTCACAATGACTTACTAGTTATGACTAAGCAATATAAATAACAAGCAACGTATGGAAAAACACAAAAGTTATCATACGATGGTGCATTTAGACTCCGCTCCTATCCGACAATCTTGTGACTTTGCTATGAGGGTGGATGACACTAATTGTGGTTGGTCTCTGGTAAATAATTTTAGGTAGATGGTTGTTCAGCTCAGTAAAGGTTTACTGATTATTTACTTTATCTTCGGCATGTGAGTCTGAAGCGTTAACCACATGACTACAATATGTGAAAATAATTAATTGTAATTATTGAAATAAAAATGAGTTTTCTTCTTCATTGTGGTCGCTCCCGATATCAGCCAAAGCTATATAGAGAGTTTCCCTCCTTAATTTCAGATAAAAATAACGTTTTTCTTCTTAGTCACAGCTAGATAGAGTTTCACTCTTTAGTCACAGCTAAATACAGAATTTCCCTTCTTAATCACGGATAAAAATAGAGTTCTCCTCTTTAGTCACAGCTAGATAGAGAGTTTCCCTCCTTAATTACAGATAACAACAGAGTTTTCCTCCTTTGTCATAGCTAGATAGAGTTTCTCTCTTTAGTCACAGCTAGATACAGAGTATTTCGCCTTATTCACAAATAAAAATAACGTTTTTCTTGTTAGTCACATCTAGATAGAGAGTTTCCTTCTTTAGTCACAGCTAGATACAGAGTTTCCCTCCTTAATTACAGCTATATATAGAGAGTTCCTCTCTATAGTCACAGCTAGATACAGAATTTCCCTCTTTAATCACAGATAAAAATAGAGTTTTCTTCCTTAGTCACAGCTAGATACAGCGTTTCTCTCTTTAGTCACAGCTAGATACAGAATTTCCCTCCTTAATTACAGATAAAACAGAGTTTTCCTCCTTAGCCACATCTAGATATAGAGTTTCCCTCTTTAATCACAGATAAAAACAGAGTTTTTCCCCTTGGTCACAGCTAGATACAGAGTTTACCTCTTTAATGACCGAAACAATAAATGAATTTTATTGTTAAAATATCTTTGAAACTTACATTATAGATACCCACTTCATAATTTTGATACTTTGAAAAAAATGCTTATAAAATAGAGCAATTTTGTAATTTTTTAAAAATATTGTAGTGAAAAATACTCTTTTCTCTCGAAACCCCACAGGAGCAGGAACAATGTTGAATTTTGTATTTTATAAACTGTAAACGTCTGTGAGACGTGTTTCATAAAATCTGTAGTGGAAGATTCAACTTTACAAATCAGCTGAATTGGTTATTTTCCATAATTTAATATTCGTAGATGATTAAAAAAAAAATGAGCTGATTTATTTGGTGAGCGCTATTTTTGTGTGTATCACACCTCAATAGCCTTCTGCGAGCTTGGTCATCGCTGTAGAAAGCGCCGATTCTCAAGCAAGACCCAACTGCTGTAAGGCTGGATGAACCTTTTGATGACCAGTCTTTGGGAAAGGTTTATGAATTTCTCAACCCAGCGAAGAGAAAATTTGAAAATATGAATGATATATTTTTTGTGCGATTCGAACCCACAACCTTCCAATCCGAAGTGTTACCACTGGACTATGGACCGGTCAAATTCGTTATTATTATGTTGTAGGCTCACATGAGCCATGTGCAAGCGCAAACTTGTACATGTCTGGTTGTGAGAATGCATGTAATGTGAATCTCCAATGTAACTTATCTTTGTAACTTAGATTAGATTAGATAACATTCGTAGAAGATATCTTCATTATTATATTCGTAAAAGATATTCGTTATTATAGTATTCGTAAAAGATATTCGTCATGACAATATTCGTAAAAGATATTCGTTTTCACAATATTCGTAGAAGACATTCGTTACTATAATAGTCCTGGAAGATATTCGCTACCATAGTATTCAGCGAATATTATATTACGAGAGCTTTTATAAGTAGGTACATCATTTGCATATTCATTGACTTATATGTTGGTACCTATGAGGCTGACTACCAATACTGTAAAAAATGTTTACTTTGCCAATGTCAACGCTGTTTCATGGAAGGTCGGCAAAAGTTGCAGGGCTTATGTTCATTTGAGATTGGGTTTTTAGGTTGTGAGTCCACATACAGCATGTTGTCACCTTAGTGCTTGTGTGGCTTATGTACCACAGAGGTAATTTCACATGAGTAATTTTTATATATCCACTGCTTCAAGGAAGAAGTAAGTAACTCCGAAATTTAGGTTTTTGACTTATTTCCATTTCTGAAGGTAACAAATCATTATCTTCAATACAAGATGACAGTGGTGTCTCTATCTCTTTTAAATTCGTTAGTAAATGAATGTAAAAAATAGTTTTTGCATTGTACTCCATGGAATAAATAACATTCAATTGGCTTTCCTGCAAAACTATCTTTTTTGACTTATTGCTGTCTTCCTTGGAGCAGTCGATATGTACTGGACCAATGTGTCTAGTGTAAACTGGATACTGATTTTAAAAATAGTAAAAATAGCTTGTATATCAAGTTTATGTTTTACTTAGATCAAGTTGGGTACAATGTGTTTTTTAAGACAAATCCATTGAAAGGCCATCTTTGAAAAAAATGGTACATAAGTGAAACGAGCACTGGAGAGATGATGTGTAAGCGCTAAACTTATACGTCTCTGCCTGTGAGAATACAGGCAATATGAATCTTGAATGTAGTATATTTTAGCAACTTAGACTATAGATTAAAGACAGCGTAGCGCGAAATGCGACGGTTTCTAAGAATGTGATAAGATTAGCAAACTACCTAATTGAAATACTGCCATTTCAAATTGGCGAATGTACAATCAGCGGATTTTTTCCACACCTCGCGCAGTTAAAATAAGAACTCTGCAAGCTTCACAGACGCAATGGCCATACTGAATAAATGAATCGCTGAAGTAATTACAGTTGCTGGTCCTCTGGCCTGGAGCAGCCTGCCTCATCATGTGAGAGAGCTAGAGGACCATGGGAAGTTCCGAAATGCGCTGAAGACAAGAAAATTTCTGGCATCATTGGCACAAGCGCCCTCTGAGTGACTACATCATAAAATGGCGTTCTCTAGAAATCTTCAACTCATCACCATCATATAAACACTTTCTATTTCATTTATAATTTTTTGAATGAATTCAAACCAAAACACTGTTTATTTTCACAATAAAATTTATTTTAAAAGATTAAAATCTTTAAAACAAATTACAAACGTTTTCGACCTAGTAGGCCATCATCAGGTACTTTCTATTTATTTTTAACGGTCTTAAAAAGCATATGAACTTCCATCCCATTTCATTTCAGGGTTTTCAGCGGTTTTGAAAACGAAATGTTTATTTTTGGGCTCCAGAGAATTTCTGTTTCATTTGATGGAACTTATTAACAGTATTGCATAAAATGGTTCACTCTGTAACTTCTGTTTCGTCGGTTTCACGGCTTGAGCGTAAATGGACCACTGAAGCTCCACAGGACCGCAGCCTATGTTTATATGTGACCAAGGCCTATTCTCGCGTATTCCTGACCAGACGAGACGCCTCTAGAATGGATATTTGCAAAGAGTATCAGAAAAACCAACAGTTTAAAGTGTTAAACAGCACTACATTTACGTATTTACAAACTACATTTACATTTTGTGCGGAGCCCACCTCAAGAGCCCTCTGCGAGCTTGGTGGCCGCTGTAAAAAAATATCAATTCTTGAAAATTGTCGAGGCTATATAGCTGTTTTTTGGTAGAGGCAGATTATTTTTTCAACCCAGCGAAGAGCATATTTGGAAAAATGTTTTTTTTTGTTTTCCTTCGAGAATCGAATCCACTTCCATTCAACTACAAGTCTGAAGCGTTAAATGTTAGACTACAGACCGGCCTCTGCAAGTGTCAACGTAAACATCGCATTACAGAAAAATAAAATGAGTGGAATAAAGAGCAACATTTTAAAAGGGATTAACTAGAGCTTAGATTACTTAGAGCCTGTATGAGAAAGGTTATGCCTCTGGAAGAAATGAAAGAAGTGTGTAAAGACAGAAAGAAATGGCGGTTAAACTGTGATGTTGGCAGCTAGGGTTTTAAATCAAATATAAATAAATTAAAATTTGTTTTCTGTTAGTTTTTGATGCCCATACATATTATAATTTATTGATTTTAAAAATGTTATTTTTTGTGTATGTTCCTTGACTTATAGGTTGGTATGCGGCTGACCACCCATGCTGTAGAAAATGGTTCACTTTGCCAATGTCACCCCTGTTTCAGGGAAGGCAGCAGGAGTTGCAGGGTGTATGTTCATTTGAGATTCGGGTTTTTATATTGTAGGACCACATGCGGCATGTTTAAGCGCGAAGTTAAACCGGTCTGCTTTGTGAAAATGCATATAATGTGAATCTCTAATGTTACTTATATTTTGCAACTTAGATTAGATTAGATTAGAACTATGCAGGTCAGTATGAAATAATCATGTATGAAAAGAGGATAACTAAAAACGATTTGAAGGCATGCAAGGATAGAAAGAAGTACAGGCAACTGTACAGAAGCTCTGTCCATCCCTAGCGGAATGGAGACCGAGTAAAGTTTGTAGGAATGGTCGTTATTAAAGTTGTATAATAAAAAGATAATGTTAAAAAATCATGAAACATGATATTTTTATATTTTGTAAAAGGCTAATGGTCGTGTATCAAATAAATATATGACTCTTGATATCAAGAACAAATTGGATGGATTTTATGATGGTGATAATATTCTATTGTATTTGGCCCGCGGACTATCTACGGGTATTTATTTCGTTTTTATTTGCCAATCGGAAGAGACAAACTTCATAAAATTTAATCTTTAACGATTTGTGTATTTTAACAATGAAAATTCATTTTTATTTTAAAAAGATGAAAATTCAACACAAATATAAATAATGTACATTTAAGACAACATAAAAAAACGCAACTAAGCTACACATATAGTGTAACTTCTTGCCGCGTTATCCCCGAAGGGGTCGCATGTGGCGAGTTGAACCTATTTATTTTTACAGGTAAGGGTGCCAGCCTTACGCCAACCACTTCAGTTGAAGTGGAGGTTTCCCAGCTCCCGAGAGTGCTGGTACTCATTTCTTGTGAAGGCTGAGTAAACCTTGCCGGTATTTTATTTTGGGGTTTGAAATAAACACCGAAACGGGAAATCATTTCTGACACCCTCGGTGGGATTCGAACCCGAGCTTTCGGCATAGAATGCAACCACTCTACCACCTGAGCTATCGACCGGACAACAATGCTCGAACTATTTCTATAAAAATTACAAAAATATTCGGTCCTCAGACCATCATCAAGTAAAATTAAGAAACAAATCTTCATTCTTTTTTTTTACAAAAAAAAAAGGAAATAAACAGTGTTAAGGAATACCTGTATTTCTTTATATCTTATTAAAATGATTAAATTCCTATCCGTTGACATATAGGATGCTATAAGGCTGACCAGTGACCACTCATGCTAAAAAAAATGGTCACTTTGCCAATGTCATCCCTGTTTCAGGGAAGGTCGGCCAAAGTTTGCCTACAACTTATGTTCATTTGAGGTTTGGTTTTTGAATTGCAAGTACACATGCAGCATTTTGTAAGCGTGAATTTATATGTGTCTGTTTGTGGGCATGCATTAAATAAGAATTTTAAATGTAAATATATCTTTGCTACTTAGACTATACATTATCACGGTGTCAATTAAACAGAAAACAAAAATAAATAAAAACAAAACAAATGTATAGCTCATCCCCCACCTAAGCCGAATTTTCCATGCAAATAAACTATGGTCCATGGATGAGCTATGGATTAAATGTTTTGAGAATAGCAATGTAAGTTTATATTTTTGTCAAGCGATTTTCACACTTTTTTCCAAAATTTATACTCTTTTTAGGCTTTCACGGCCGGATTTAGATGCCTGATATTTTTTTTTCGGGCTTTGATCGTGTTCCATAGTTTATCTCTTCTAGATGAGAGTCCTTGATATTTCAAGAAAACACGAGAAGGTACTGGATGTTCAAAATCTCGTCCTTGTTTGTCTTATCTCCAACACAGGTAATTTCACATGGTCAATGCTTGTATGTGTACTGGACCAATGTGTCTTACGAAAACTGGAAATTGATTTTAAAACTGTTTAAAACAACTCTCACATTATCACAGTGTTTTTCTTGGCTCAGATTGTGTAGAATGTGATTCTTAAGATTATTTGATTGAGAGGTCGTTCTTGAATCAAATGCTAGATAAGCCAAACAAGCACTGGGGGACGATCTGACGCAAGAGAACAAGGAGCCAAGTTTTGAACGACAGTGAACTCCTTATGAAGAGGTGAAGTTTTCCAGATAGAAGAATACATATAAGCTAATCTAAGTTGCAAATATATGTAACATGATAGATTCGCATTATATGCATTTTCACAAGCAGACACGTGTAAGTTCACGCTTAAACATGCCGCATGTGGACCTACAATATAAAAACCCGACTCTCAAATAAACATACACCCTGCAACTCCTGCCGACCTTCCCTGAAACAGGGAAACATCGTCCCTACATTAGTTTGCGCTATAATTTATAATCTGATTTGCAAAGATATATTGACATTTAAGGTTCATATTTAATGCATGTCCACAATCAGATACATGCAAGTTCACGCTTACACATGCTGCATGTGTGCACACAAGATAAACCAAACCTCACATAAGCATACACTTTGCAACTCCTCGCTGCATTTCCCTGAAACCGGGGTGGCATTGGGAAAAGTGTTAACCAAGTTTTTACAGCATGAAGGGTCGTCGGCATTCCTGGAGAGTGATTTCATTCCTTGACTATGTAGGTTGGTGTGAAAATCGCAATGCAAGAAGCGGATCAGATGCTCCAAATTTCAAGTTACTTGAACTCTCTACGTCGACAAAAAAATGAGCCAAAATTTACATGCCTGATTGCTAAGGATTGTGACCCCTCGCTGGGATACTTTTGGACTTTGGAAAGTTAATAAATAATAATACTAGGATGATTTATTTGGTGAGCGCTGTTTTTGTGTGTATCACATCTCAATAACCCTCTGCGAGCTTGGTCGTCGCTGTAGAAAGCGCAATTCTCAAGCTAGACCCAGCTTTTATAAGGTTGGATGGACCTTTCAGTGACCGGTCTTTCGTTTAAAGGTTTATGAATTTTTCAACCCAGCGAAGAGCACATTTGGAAATATAAATGGTATATTTGTGTGCTCCGCCGGGGTTCGAATCCACAACCTTCCATTTTCGAGTCCGAAGTGTTGCACACTGGACTACGGACCGATCCGAGAAATGCCAACAACACGCGGTGTACCTAGCGGTCACCCATCCAAGTAGCATCCGCGCCCAATGTTGCTTAACTTCGGTGATCTGATGAGAACCGGTGCTTTCAACATGGTTTCGTCGTTGACAAGTCTCAGTCGTTCTCAGTTATTCATCAATTGCTATCGCAAGAACTGCAGAATTCGACGATCCACGACCCCAGCTGCTGCAAGGTCCACTCGTTTGTATGATTAACCATCTATTTTCCTCCAGTGCATCTCTTGACTAATAGGTTGGTATGAGGCTGACCACCCATGCTGTAGAAAATGGTTCGATTTGCCAATTTCACCCCTGTTTCAGACAGGCGCGTAATTCCTTTAAAATAACACATTGACTGAAGTGCCAACAGCTAAGTGATGGCTCCAATCGAACATAAATTTTTAATTATAAATCGTAATACCAAGTAATTATAATATTGCCTACCCATTAGGCGCATGCGCCTGAATGGGATGCACGCCCCTGGTTTCAGGGAACGTTTATGTTCACTTGAGGATTTTAATGGTACGTACACATGCAGCATTTGTAAGCGCGAACTTACACGTGTCTGTTTGTGAGCATGCATTTAATATGAATTTTTAATGTTAATATATATTTGCAACTTTGATTAAAGAGGTGAGTTTACGCTATATTTTATACTAGGGCATAGACTGCACCATGAGGGAGACACGCGATCTGCTTGTAGGTAACTTAAAACATTGCAAAAATAAAAATAATCAATTTAATTTTGATTTGTCATTGTCATTGTCCTGAGGATGCCTTTTTAGGCGAAAACGTTTGACATCTTTTAAATAAAATAATTAGTGAATTTAAACAGTGTATTTATTTTTAATTAATTATACAATGGACTTTCACTGTGTTAACCACCAAACCCTGAAAAATATTAAAAATTACTAAATTTTCATGAGGAGCAAAGTAACGGTTTTTTAATTAATTATTCATTTGCGTGAGCTTCTCCAGATTCTATCAACTTGGCGGTCTATAACACTTGTTGTAGTGCAGCAGAGGTGACGGGGAGAATGCAGTTGATGTCTTTTTTTTGCACATAATCAATAAGGTCAATCTTTTGATACACTCGAAAGTGACCAGAACTGATGACCTCGTTATTCAATAATGGGGCGGATTTGGTTTCTTGACTATCAGGTTGGTTTAAGGCTGACCTCCCATGCTGTAAGAACTTGGTTCGCTTCTGCAAATTACACCCCAGTTTCAGGTAAAGGCGGCAGGAGTTGAGAAGTTTATTTGGATTTGAAGTTTGGTTTATTTTGTATGTTCACATGCAGCATGCGCAAGCGTCGACTTACGGTGGTTGTGGGCATGCATTTAACGTGAGCCTTAAATCTCAATATATCTTTGCAACTTAGATACAAGATTATATAGACTTGGGATTTGTACAGACAGGAACTGGGCTACGAACTCTGTATAATACGCCTTATCGTGTTTAGTAGTTAGGATGTTATGCAGGCGCGTGCATATGGTATATGCAAATACATTTCAGAATAATTATTTTCACCCATTCCTTTAAAATAGCTCATTGGAAATTAACTGAAATGCTAACGATGGTCCAATAGAAGTTTGATTTTGAATTTTAAACCTAAATATCTAGCTTAAATGTTTTTTTACCATATATTGCCTAACTATTAGGCGCATGCCCTTGTATGGGATGCACGCCCCTGATGTTATGGATATGAAGTTTCGGATATGAACATGGAACTATTTCGGATGTCTAATAGTTTCGGTTACGGGTATTAGATTTTTAAAGAGTTGTAGAAGCAAAATACTTACAAATAACAACATAAATTGTATCGACTTTATATCTAGGTTATCATTTGGTTTTATAATCAGTCATATGAGCGATTACTATACCTATTCTCATAAAAATAACAAAACTAATAATATCATAATGAAACAATATAAGATTCTTAATCTGTATAACATTATTCAATGTTTTCGTTCGATCTGTAATGTTGGCGGCTAGGGTTTATTAAAGTGAAATTGGTTTTATGATTTAGTTTTTTTTAGTGTCCATGTTTATATTATTGTTTATTGATTTAAAAAATGTAATTTGCGATGTTTGTTCCTTGACTTATAGGTTGGTATGCGGCTGACCACCCATACTGTAAAAAATGGTTCACTTTGCCAATGTCACCCCTGTTTCAGGGAAGGACGGCAAGAGTTGCAGAGCTTATGTTCATTTGAGATTGGATTTTTATATTGTAGGTCCACATGCGGTATGTGTTAGCGCGAAATTATACATGTCTGCTTGTGGGAATGCATTTAATATAAATCTTAAATGATATATATATATCTTTGCAGGTTAGATTAGATTAGATTAGAATGTTTTCCGTAACTTTAATTTAAGTTTCAGTAACGGATATTTTTAATTTCGGATATCCGATAGTTTCAATCTTGTTGTAGGTATTCGTGCAATTATATGGCTGACCACCCGTGCTGTAAAAATCGGTTCACTTTTGCCAATGCCACCCCGGTTCAGGGAACGGCGGCGGGAGTTGCAAGGTTTATGTTCATGTGAGGTCTTGCTTATTTGTATGCACACATGCAGAATGTGTAGGCGCGAACCTTCATGTGCCTGTCTGCGGGCATGCATTTAATATGAGCCTTAAATGTTAACATATCTTTGCAGCTTAGATTATAGATAGTACGCAAAATATAGCACGAAGACGCATTCCTGAAAAATGTAAATTTTCAGTTCTTAACAAGTGGAAACAATGGAGACTGCGGGATTAGAAAACTTCAGCGGGAGGAATATACGCATATATCAGATCTCTTTACCTTCTTTGTTATTGTAAATAGTTTTTGAGAAAATATGAAAAAACTGAAACTCGATTAAATTTCTTGAAATAGTGTTGTTCCTTGACTTATAGGTTGGTATGCGACTGTAAAAATGGTTCACTTTGCCAATGTCACCCCTGTTTCAGGAAAGGACGACAAGAGTTGCAGGGTGTATGTCCATTTGAGATTTGTTTTTTTTTGTGTTGTAGGCTCACATGCGGCATGTGCAAGCGAACTTGTACATGTCTGCTTGTGAAAATGCATGTAATGTGAATCTTCAATGTAACATATCTTTGCAACTTAGATTAGATTAGATTAGAATATGATCACACGCATCCATATTTTCAACAATGGATCTTTGATTACATTAAAGTCTAAAGACATAGTTCAGTCTCCAGGGGTGGAAGTCTCGACTGCCGTCGGAAGATCTTATCATACCTATTTGAAGATTCAAGACTTCCACCCCAGGACAATTGAAAACTATGTTTAGATTACAAGTTATAATTAAATTTTAAGCTATGTAATTAAATGAAAACAAAAATAAAATCTTATCTGCTCATTCATTGGAACAAAAAATATGTTTACGTCTGTGTGAAAATCAGATTTGAATAAATTATTATCTGTGACTTTGGTACTCCGTATAATACTCCGTATTCCAGAGTAGTGATGGAACGACCATTTTTTGAGATGTTGAAGTTAATTAAAGGTGGAAACTATTCTCCTGCGGCAAAGTTTGAAAAACTTCTTTCAGCCAGTTCCTGAGGACACTAATCGAGAGGAAATTCTTGGGAAGCAGGCAAAGCAAACCTCACACAAATTTAGAGTATTTTCTCGTCTCCTTAGATTTTCATAACAGTTATGAACAGTTATGTTACTTGTAAAAATACAATAAAGATAAGCGCATTAAAATCATACCATGAAAACCACATAAAAAAAAAATAACAATTTTTCGGGATAAAAAATAATAAATAAATTAGGCTGATTTGATGGGTGAGCGCTGTTTTTGTGTGTATCACACCTCAAGAACCCTCTGCGAGCTTGGTCGTCGCTGTAGAAAGCGCCAATTCTCAAGTAAGACCCAGTTGCTGTAAGGCTGGATGGACCTTTAGTGACCGGTCTTTCGAAAGGTATATGAATTTTTCACCAAGCAAAGAGCACATTTGAAAATATAAATGGTATTTTTTTTGTGCTCCGCCGGGATTCGAACCCACAAGTTTGCATTTACGAGTCCGAAGTGTTACCACTGGACTACGGACCGGCCACCGATGTTTATGAAATAAAATTAATTCATAAATTTCACAATGCTCCTTGACAAATAGTTTCGTACGAGGCTGACCTCCCATTCCGTAAAAAAATATTTACGTGTTCCGATGCCACCTTGTTTCAGGCGTTGCAAGTTTTGTTTTGTAAGCAAGAACATAAGCGTGAACTTACATGCATCTGATTGTGGGCGTACATTACATTTGAAGCCTAAATATAAACATATTTATCTTTATAACCTAGATTTAAAATAGATAGATTACCTACAGATAATGAATCAATAATTTACTTTTCTAAGTTCCAAGGTGACACCATGGACTGATGGACCAGCAGGGCATCCGGCACGTGACCATGGACCAAGTGACCAAGTGACCAAGTCACCAAGTGACCACGCATCAGGCGGTCATGCGGCTGTTGTGGTTTGTCTTATCCTTGAGAACTCCCGCGCTCACTGACTCTCAGTTTTCAGAATCTCCACAAATTTCTGCACAATGTATTGTATTCACATAACAATGTTACAAGTCTTTTTTTGTTGATGTTCACTAGACTGTATTAAAACTGCCACTTGTATACACAACTCCACACACGATGTTTTCCAATAATTTTCCCGCAGTCGCACATGTATGGAGAGAGGCAACGCACGTCCGCTAGTCGTAAAAAGCGAGAGATGACTGAAGTCCGCGTGGAGGGAGGGGGGAAGGACACCTGCCGGGGCGGGGGGAGAGGGGAGAAGCCGAGCGGCGCCGAGTACACACGAAGACTGGCTCGAGTACTCACTGTGAAGGGGAGCAAATAATAATAATATGGGATCACTGAAAACACAATCGCAAGGGAAGCTGCGGCCACAGCGTGTTGCCTGTAACCTCAACAGTCAACTGTCGGTTACGCAGACTTTGTTGCTGCCAAATCCAATTTCTCCGCCTTTGAGCAATTTTGTGTTCTTTTTGCCAAGCTGCATCCGCAGCGGATTCAAAGTAATCCTGTTTTTTTCTTCCAATTAATAT
The DNA here is from genome assembly GCA_951799405.1 of Agapetus fuscipes. Lineage (NCBI taxonomy): Eukaryota > Metazoa > Arthropoda > Insecta > Trichoptera > Glossosomatidae > Agapetus > Agapetus fuscipes. The sequence continues at coordinate 3,514,446 of OX637334.1, read as the reverse complement.
TTTTATTATATTCTTCAAGCTACACGTGATCTAGCAACAATCCCAAATTGTGGCCGAGGGGTCAAGTGGCTGATCTTTCTAGCGTACCTACCTATTTAGAATAGAATAACGTGGGTTCGATCCCCGCCTGGGTCATTTGACCATAACTTTGATTCTGGTTCAACATATTTATACCTGTTTCTAGTCAGGCAGAATAGGTTGGTGAATTGCATTCCTCTTCAAATCTATTTAAAAAAAAGTGCCACCCGAGGTATACTACTGGCATCAGTAATATCGAACCACTTACTTTGAAAGTCATGGGCCCGCATCTGACCTAAAGGTTCTTGTTTTGTTGTGCCGTTGCTTTAACTTAACGGAAAGACCTTCCGCCACTTGAGAAAATACACAGCTTTGCATGAGCGTCAATGTGTTATGGGGATTCTGATAATAGTACGAAATAGGGGAACAAATCCAAGGGATTAAATAATCTAAACCCTAGGAAAAGCGGTTTCTTCCTTCACCACATTTGTGTCCGCTGGTCTCCCATTTGTTGACTGCTCATGATGACGTAGTCTGCTCCTCACACCACACAACGTGACGTCATATTCTCCTGCAGGTCTGCTTATATTCGACTAAAAACGAAGGAAGATGTGAAATGTTCTAAAAAAAAATTATGGATTCCATAATCCTTGAGAAAACAATATTACGCATAAAGCAGGCCAGCATATAAACAGGGAACTTTTGTTCTGCTTGTGACTCTCGTGAAACTCGTGTCCTGGTGTCCTCGTTTCCTCGTGTCCTGGAGTCCTGGTGTCCTCGTATCCTGGTGGCCTTCTGTCCTGGCGTCCACACGTGCAGAAATACGTGCCTGTGCTGCCTGTGCATCACACAGGGTTAAAAAAACATTAAGCTGTGCAATATTATCGCTTTTAATGATTTTTACCTGTTTCCTCCTGCCATGGATAGCCAGTTTATTGTTATGATTTTAGTTGCGTTCTTATAATCAAACTGCAATTTATTTTTCAAGATTTATTTTACACAATGTCGGCTTACAATGCTCTAGCTCTTGCTTCTCGACTTCACGGCTCAATGTTTTGATAGACTCTGGTCTCTCACACACTTGCGGTCCAAATATATAGCGTTTAAACGGACACCTCTCGCATATTCCGGACCCTTCTAAAGTGAACCACACACTTCTGTATTGTTCCATATTATTCTAGTTACGCATACCGACAACTACGTGTCTGGGCACATGCATACATTCAGACTCACAGTAGACTATACTAGAGGCGAGTACATACACATAAGCAAGCCACGTAATCGGGCTCACAAGTTCTTAACAATATTCTATATTTCACTGTAGTGCGTAGTGGCAGTACACATTTAATAAGTAAAATATTCTAAATAATAATAAAAATGTAATTACGGCCGAAAAACTAAATAGATATATAATAGTGATTCAGATCATTATTCAATATTTTCGAGCTCTCCCGTATTTGCAATAAATAAACGGATAAATGCAGAAGTGATGTAAGGTAAGGTAAATATAATATGAGAATGTTGTTGATCTGCAAAAGTTCTCATGAACAATAAACCGTAAAGTGTGCGAGTCCGCAGTGTCGAGCTGACTGCCCTAACTTCTAGAGCCTGTAGGTACCTGCAGCGCCTACATCACGTACTCTAGTTACGGATTTACCGGAGAAGTTTTGTGCAATTTCGAGGAAAACAAAATGTCGCAGGTAACACTCACTGTGGAGATTGTTTGCGCAAAATACATTTAAGTGTGTGTGTAGTTTAGCACTTTAATTGTTCCTGAAGCTGAAGCAGCAACTGACAATAAAGTTGAGACATGAAGATTGTGCAGTTTCTGTGAACACAAACTTGGGCAGGATGTCCCCTTGGTGCTTGTTTGTCCTATGTCCATCAGGGGTAATTTCACATGAGCAATGTTATTATGTGTACTGGATCAATGTGGATTACGAACACTGGAAATTGAGCTTAAAAATATTTACAACATCTAAACTAATATTAGTTGCTAAGAGATTTTCCAATTGAAATTCATATTCAATGCATTCCCACAAGCCGTATCAGTTCGCGCTTGCACATGCCGCAACTGAACCTACAACATAAAAACCCAAATCTAATATGAACATACACCCTGCAACTCTTGCCGACCTTCCGTGAAACAGGGATGACATTGGCAAAGTGAACCGTTTTCTGGTCAGCCGTATACTAAGCTATAAGTTATGTAGGTGTGTCAATTAAACAACAGTTACATTGTCGTGTTTTTTTTAGATCAGATTGTGTAGAATGTGATTTTTAGCAAACTTTCATTGAAAGGTCATCTTTAAATCAAATGGTATATAAGCCAAACAAGTACTGGGGGGCGAGGAGTGGCGTAAGGCAAGCTCCTTCAAAGGCAAAGTTTTCTCGGGAAGCGCATTGACATCTCCCTGCCTCCCCTCCTGCCTCTCCCATCTTCCACCCCGCCGCTGTCTTCGGTTGCTTTTGAGGAAAAACAAATCTCTAAATTTTCAAATACCTGCGCTGTCAAAACAAAGAAAATTGTTTGACAAAGCTTTAGTTTTGTGAGAAAACTCTACTCGGGCGAATATAATGTTTTATTGCGGTCGTAAAAATTCAAAGGAGTAGAGAAAAATATAGTCTGGTTACATTGTTACATTCAGGAGCAGAAATTACAGAGGTCGAGAGTTTCACTGGGATGATTATGACTCTTGGCTAGTTTTCATGAGTGGCCGGCTGCTTGGGAGGTGAGGAAGGGTACCACGACAAAATGGCCATTGACATAATGCCCATCGACATAAAATCCTACGACAAAATGTCCACCGACACAATGTTCATCGACAAAATGTCCACCGACACAATGTTCATCGACAAAATGTCCACCGATAAAGTGTACATCGACATAATGTCCGCCCGACAAAATTTCTACCCAACAAAAAGTTCAAGCGACAAGATATCCACGTGACAAAATGTCCACCGACAAAATGTTCACCGACATAATGTCCACCGACACAATGTTCATCGACAAAATGTCCACCGATAAAGTGTCCATCGACATAATGTCCACCGACATAAAATCCAACGACAAAATGTCCACCGACACAATGTTCATCGACAAAATGTCCACCGACACAATGTTCATCGACAAAATGTCCACCGATAAAGTGTCCATCGACATAATGTCCGCCCGACAAAATTTCCACCCAACAAAAAGTTCAAGCGACAAAATATCCACGTGACAAAATGTCCACCGACCAAATGTTCACCGACATAATGTCCACCGACAAAATGCCCACCGACATTTTTTTTTATATGATATACCATTTATATATTGTTATGATCTGACTAGGGGTTCTTTTTATTAAATTGCGATTTAAATTTATTTCATAAAATTTATTTTTCACAATATAGGTTACAACAATTCACTCTCTGCCTACAGCTTTCGCGGTTACAATGTTCAAAGCAACTCTGTCTCTCCCACAGAATCTTTGCTCGTATAAATATGGGCGGTAGAGACGATTCATGCAAGCTCTCGAACATGGTAGATACTTCCACTAGGATTGTTCGACACTCCAACCAGCGTGCTTAAGCTCACGTACGAACCCATGCGTTAGTAACAATATTAAATGATTTTGTACACTTTTTTGTGGGCATTCTGTCAATGGACATTTTGTCGTGACGTGGTGATGAAGTGCGCGTACTTGAGGCCGTGGCGAGTTATTGTGAGGTTTTTATTGTTTCTGCTTTCTCTGCCTTGGCATTCATATCCTCCATACAGCTCGGCTCTCCAGGTTTTATTGTTCTCCCTGCACAGAGCGTGGTGACTGTTTAAGTGCGCCCTCACATACGACTTGGCCTTGGTGGATCAGCAGAAGCGCTAAATTCCTTAAACTTTGGATATTAATCCAAGACGGATGGCTAGCGCTTGCAAAAGAATTCCATAGATAAGAAATCATAGTAAACCTTAGTTTTGGACACGAATCGCTATGTCTCCGCCTTAAGGTCGTAAAAAATGTATCAAAACGACGGAGCTCGTAGAGAGTGATTTGGTGTTCATACATTTTTCATGATTCCTTGACTTATAGGTTGGTATGAGGCTGACAACCCATACTGTAAAAAATGGTTCACCTATGTATCAATGTGTTATTTTACAGGGAAATATTGATAGTTGGACCGTGGACAGCAAAGACGACATTGTGCCAATCTTGCGACAGCTACACCTTCTGCATCAGAACCTTGGTGATTTAGATGTAGACCATCACTAGTCCGTTAAAATTGGATGACAGAATACTTCCATTATTTTTAGGCAGGGAAAGTGTTGTCATATATCGCCATTGTTGAGAGAGCTGCACTGGCTGAGGGTCCGAGAGAGGGTAGAGTTTAATTAAGTTGTGTCTCACTGTCCATAGGGCCCTGAACGGCACGGCACCCTCACGTCTCGCTGAGCTATGCTCTGTCGATAAGCCTTCAAAACGACCACTACGCTCTGCCCTCACTACTGTCAACAAGGTTAAAGTACCCAAAAGAGCGACCACGTCAAATTTTGCAAACTAGAGCTTTGCTGTGGCCGGGCCGGTTGCCTGGAGCAATTTGCCCTTCAGTGTTCGCGCGAACCAGCCTACAACTACCTTCAGAAAGGGACTGAGGACACTGCTGTTTTCTAGAAGCCATGGCGCCCTTGAGATGATCCTAGACCATTAAATGGCGCCACAGGAAAAAAAACATTCATCATCATCATGAAATGAGTCACCAGACTTGCCTACATACGAGTAGTGTGTAGATTTAGGATCATTGTATCAGCTCAGCAGACCAGCACTATCAAGGCTGCAGGGGATATCAGTAGCAGTATCAGTTTCAGAAATGTGATGCAATCATTGAGTTTTAATAAAGAGGAGTAGAAACTAACCTACGGTATTGATACATACCACGGGGCACAGATGATGTCCCCAGTCCAGTCAAACACAACAGTGGTGTCTTCTTCTTAATTTTGTTTCTCATTGCTGAGGGTTGAGACCCGTGTGGAAGCAACCACTCTTCTCCAGTTTTCTCTTGACTGCGCTGCCCACAGCGCTTCAGCCACTGAGGTACCTGCTGCTGTCTTCACTTGATCGGTCCATTGTGTGAGGGTCGTCACCCAAGCCACTGATTTCAACCAGTCGTTCCAGGCTACCCTCATTTCCACGGACAACGTGTCCGAAGAACAGTGGTGTAGTAATCCAAAACATATTGTTACCTGTGAAATCCTACGTTTTCTTGCTTTCTCCATTTGTATTTTGCCACTTAATAATTGCACATGCCATAATATCTACAAAAACGCCTTTTACGTTTACAAATTATCAAATTTACCGATTCAAATATTTACAACACGTGGAAATAATGTTCGCGCTGGTGTGAGTTTCAAAGCTATCAGCTTTTTGAAAAGATTTTGTTGTCAATGTATCCACCCGAGTTTTTTACTCACAAATAAAGGACACTGTGAAGATCTTTGTTGTCTTTATAAATAAGGACGATTTGTGGTTAAATAAGTTGATACAGATGTAGAGTATATTTTCGTTAAGATTGTTTCTAGTCCATGGCCTTATTAGACACTTGTCCATGTGCAAGTATGAGTACAACGGTCCTAGGCATTATCAATAGTGTTGTGATCAGCTGAGAGCCATGGAAAATAAGAATATTATTTTATTCGCATAAACATACACGTACACTAACTGTTCTGTAGAGCTAGGCTTGGATTTTGCTAGCACACTAGCGACAGAATTACTTCTTTTTCTATTCGTACCATTTCAGGCGATCATCATGTCTATTTTGACTTTGGATGCTGCGGCTCGAAACAGGAACCACGATGTCCTTCTGTGTCCCTGAGATCTTCTCCCCTCAATCTTACAGTGTATGATGAGATGGAGAAGGTGGTATTTCTCATTTCTCATAACGTGACCAAAAGTACATTAGCTTTCTTTGCCTAGTGGTTGGCGGAAACTCCTTTGTGGTACGCATACGTTGGAGGACTTCTTCATTGTTGATCCGATCACGCCAAGACATTCAAAGCATTTTTCAGTAGACACCAGTACCCTGAGTACGAGTTTTTTCACTTTACTCCAAGTATTGAGTATTCGAGAAAAATGTATGTGAACTTGTAAAGCATCTCTGGCAAAACAAGTTTCGAAACCTTTTTTGCCAGGGGGGCTTTACAAGTTCACATACATTTTTCTCGAATAAACAATACTTCGAGTAAAGTGAAAAAACTCGTACTCAGGGTCCAGATGTCAGATGTTGATGGACGCAAAGTCAAATACGAGAAACTGTTTATGTTGAGGTCACGTTGCAGGGCCAACTTTTGAAAGCAACCTGGCGAAGCGAGGCTGGGAGCTTTTTAGTAACATTTCATGAAAAATAGTAAATTGTCAGTGTCAACTTTGACCTGCAGAATATCGACTAAATGCTGTAAACCAGAATAACTCCCTGATTATCGCGAATTTACTATAGGCAACGTCACATAGTCGAAGAATATTATGAATGCTCGGACCCCATTATTGCATGAACTGCTTGTCCCCTTAGTGCTTATTTGTCTTATGTCCATCAGAGGTAATTTCACATGAGCAATGTTTGTATGCGTAGGTACTGGACCAATATATCTTATGAAAACTATTTAAAACAATTTTTACATTATCGTGTTAGTTCTTAGCTCAGATTGTTTAAAATGTGATGCTTAGGGTCTGTCCATATATTACGTCATTCGCATTTAGGGGGGGGAGTCTGGTCTGCGGTTGATGGCAAATGATGTACGAGTACCAAAAGTGACGTCGTTCTTGTAAATACCAATTTCTACAAAATATACAAAATATTATGTAAGTAATATAACATTATTCATTATTAAGCTCATCCATTATTACATCAAAAGAGGGGGGGGGTCATTAGATAATGACTATAGGATGATTGTAAGGGGGGGGGGTCGAAAATCGGCCAAAATCGATGACGTAATTTATGGACGGCCACTTAGGACAATTTCACTGAAAGGTCATCTTTTACTCAAATAAGCCAAAGAAGCACTGAGTGGGGGACATGGCACAGAGCAATGGAAGAAAACAGACAGAGATTTGGGGATGAGCAAGATTACTCACTCTAATGCACTGATAATGCACTGATAATGCACATCATGTCGTGACCTGACCTGCCCATGGGAGGTAGACATGTGACATACCAGAAGCACACGCACATGCACACATACACACACACACACACACATATAAACACACACACACACACACATCTAGTGGGTCACGCCGCTCTCCTTATCACCGAGCAGCTGCAGTAACGAGTAACGACTCCACACCAATTATAATAAAACACATTAAATAGGAAAGAGCGAGGCTCGCGCTGCGAGACCTTAGAAATATTTCAATTGTCGACAATCGTAAATAAAAGGAAACAATACAACACAATAGTAGCGCAAGCAACAACAGACGCATTCCCCGGGCGTCAACTGTAAACTCTGGCGGAGCTAACGGCGCCAATGTGCGTCCCGCTCCATGTCCATGTGATGGATAACGGACGAGTGGGAAGTGTAGCATAGAAATATCTATAATCTATAATTCCTTGACTTATAGGTTGGTATGAGGCTGACCACCCATACTGCAAAAAATGGTTCACTTTGCCAATGTCACTCCTGTTTCAGGGAACGTCGGCAAGAGTTGCAGTGCTTATATTCATTTGAGACTTGGGTTTTTATATTGTAGGTCCACATGCAGCTGGTGATGATGATGATGAGTTGATGATTTCTTTATAGCGCCGTTTCGTGATGTAGTCACTCCAAGGGCGCTGGTGCAAACGATGCCAGAAATTTGCTTGTCTTCAGTGCATTCCGGAACTTTCGGAATGCACTGAAGACAAGCATGTGTGCGGCATGTGTAAGCGCGAAGTTATACGTGTGTGCTCACAGGAATACGTTTAATATAAATCTTAAATGTAAAATATATTTGCAACTTAGATTATAGATAAAATCTTAGCTAAAAATACATGTTAACATTTAAGGCTTATATTAAATGCATGCTCACAGACAGGCACATGTAGGCTCGCGCCTATACATTCTACATGTGTTCACACAAATAAACAAAACCTCACATGAACTCCTGCCGCCTTTCCCTGAAACCGGGGCGGCATTGGCAAAAGTGATTAAATTTTTCAGCACGGGGGGTCAGCCTCATATCAACCTATCAGTCAAGGAGCACAACAAATTATAAATCTTTTACACAAAAATATTTTAATAAACAATTTGGAAATCAAATTTAAAATGGAAATCAAAGTTACAATTAAAATTAAAACTTAATGCCCTACCGCCAACATTGCAAATCAAACGCGGTTTATTTTGGTCCTTACATATTTAGTCATAATCTTTTTCATGCACTCTCTCCTTTTCTTATGACTCTGCATATCCTGCGTCTGTACTGTGGAACTTGTCACACAAAAGCACTTGCAAAATTGGCGATTCCTTTGTAGTTTGCAGTGTCACATCAGCGGCGCATCACGAAGGCAGTTTATGTCACGTGACAGAGTGAGTGGCTCAGTTAATGTCACGTGACTTGGCGGTGGTCAGCAATATAATACACAATGTTAACAGCTCACTGACACCGGTGGTCAGTGCTGGGAATGCCGTCAGGTGGGAGTCCTGCAGACTTAACGACACCTGTCAGACTCATTGACTACTGCTGTAATGTTGAGTGCGAGGTGTACAATCCTCAAGTGGAGACAGCGTGCCAAAGTGCAGAGAAGGTAAAACATTAGTACTAGTTATATACATACATAGTAACGGTGACATGCTGATCGTGGTGGAAAATCGTGTTTTCAACAAATTGCATATCGAGACATTGATTGTATTCCTTGACTTATAGGTTGGTATGAGGCTGACCACCCATACTCTAAAAAAATGATTCACTTTGCCAATGTCACCCCTGTGCCAGGGAAGGTCGGCAAAAGTTGTAGGGCTTATGCTCATTTGAGGTTTGGATTTTATTTGTAAGTACACATTTAGCATTTGTAAGTGTGAACTACACGTGTTTGTTTGTGGGCATGCATTTGAGAATTTTAAATGTTAATATATCCTTGCAACTTAGATTATAGATTATTATTATTATAGATTGTATGAATCTCTTTTGTGTTTTTGGTACATGAATACGAATGTTTCATTCAAGCTTCATAAAGTGGAACACATCAACAATACTGAAAAGTGCAAACACTCTAAATAACGAAAATATGACGCATCAGTAACTAAGACCTTTTACCACTATATTTTGTCTCTTTTAGCTTTATATCCTAATCAGGCCTGGATTAACCGCTCTGGGGGCCCTGATGCGGAGAAAAGTTCGGGGCCCCCCATTCTCCACGATGCCTATAAAATCATCCCTCCCACTCTTTTTTGCTTGAATTTCTTGAGTTCTTGGCAAGAAAGTTTTATTTCCAAACTATTTCTGTGTCTTTGTCTATACAAAACGTGGCCTTTCAAAATCAAAAGTGGTTCAAATAAGGCCGTGCGTCAGTTTTTTCGGGGGGGACCCTTGAGCGCGGGGGACCTGGTTCGCTCGCACCACTCGAACCGCCCTAAATCCCGACCTGATCCTGATCATACCTTGCTTAGGTTTTACTTTTTTTCTAATAAGCATTATCACACTGGACAGTACTAATACCTCTCTACACAACACACACACTGATATACTCGTATCATCCTAGTTTGGTTCCAGCACGACCAGGATAGTACCGTGGCGATTAGGGATTCTCCATTACAATGAAATAATTTAAAAATATCTTTGACCAACAATTTGTGATGACTACAGAGATGATGTCTGTGACCTCCCATTCTGTGAGATATCGTACCATTTGATCCTAACACGTTTCAGAGTAAATGTGTTCAAATGAGTCATACAATGCACCCATGGACTTTTAAATAGACCTTTCCCTATTATACATAATACGAGTATGGTATTGAGATTACGGCAGATGCAGTCAGGACCAGTAACCTTTTTTAGGATGTCAGATATAATAGTACCACGGACTATTACAGGGAAGACTCTCAGCGACAGGGTTAGAAACTCTAAAAGAGGGTCAGAGATCTATGAGAGATCTGTTGGATAGAGGATGCTTTGAGATGGGACAGGAAGAGGCAGTGGTACTGGAGGAACCACATAGATAAGATGGACAATTGGAGAATCCAAAATAAAGCTGTCCATAGTAGACCTGTCGCTTGCAAGGAAAACCGCTAAAGAGATGGACAGATGGCTGGTAGACTACTACTTATGAGGACAATTCCCGTTTGACAACATCAATGTGGAAAGATGTAGCAGCTCATCATTAGCAGACGTAACTACAGTTTAAGGTTTGGGTTAGTTAACGTTTTCAATTGAATTTACTTGCTTTACCCGGGTTTTGATCTCGCGAACCATGCCCCAACATGAATTGAGTGAACATGCTACGAGTACTCTGCTGCAGGGAACCCCTCAGCATAAAAAAATAGGATGATATATTTGGTGAGCGATGTTTTGGTTGAATTTGGCACACCTCAAGAGCCCTCTTTGAGCTTGGTCGTCGCTATAGAAAGCGCCAATTCTCACGCAAGGGATAGTTGTTGTTAGGCTGGATGGACCTTTGGTGATCGGTCTTTGGTAAAGATGTATGCATTTTTCAACGCAACGATGAGCATATTTGAAAATATACATAGTATATTTTTTGTGATCCACCGTGGTTCGAATCCACGACCTTCCATTTACGATTCCAAAGCGTTACCACTAGACTACGAACATGCTTAGATAACACATATTGCTTCTATTTTTTAAATGAAAATATTTGTTGAATTGCGTACATAATCAATGTGGACGTAAATGGTGTATTCTTGTACGCAAGAGGTGTATATTTGGTGAGTTAACACTCCTCAAAAGGAAATCCTGTTAACAGCAAAGAGAATGCGCTTTCTTAGATAATTTCCTCTGGAACAATATTAGCTCAATGCATTACAATTTTTTAGAAAGTGAATCAACAAAATAACAGTTATTTTAACGATATAAAGATCACATGTAAACTTTAGGTTCGTGTGCAATGTTTAAGGAATGGAAACAAACAAGAACAGCGAGCACACAATATTTCCTACTTGGGGAAAATGTTAGTACAATAGTTTTATTGTGAATGATCAGCAGTGGTAACACCTCAGGTATGTGTACAGCCGCGACTGCTTGGGAGATGCTTATTGATCAAGAGAATATAATGGCTTTAATAATTACACTATTAGTTTCTCAGATTATATTTATTGCAGTTATCATTGTTTATACTCAGGATGCCTGCAATGCAGTACGACTATTGGTTAACCTACCATAACGCAAGTACAACACAATGTAACTAATTTTTCAATAGCGAACAAAAGAAGCCAGGCAAACATTTTCAGCATATCAATATTTCATCGATTATAATGTTTATCTGCTTTGAACAATAATGCTGTTCAAGGTTCGCAACGTAATTAGGCTCTACATTAAAAATCCAGGTTAAAGTGACAAATCTGAGAATTAAGTGGTTCAGCACTTTTAAGTAATCAAGGAATTTAGACTTTAATTCACATGCACAATAGCTGCACCACATATGGATCACTGACTACTGTTGCAGTGTCTGCAATGCCAAGTGTCGCCTTGTACAGCCAGCTGTCACCGAAATCCCTTTTGATCCTCTCTATTCTCAGCGCTGTCCTCTCCTATACACTACGTAATCTCTTCTATAACACGTAATCTCTAGGTCTTCTTTTTTACACCACACCATCTGTCTGTCTTCTTCTGTAAACCACACCATCTTTCTGTCCTCTCCTCTATACCATACAATCTTTCTGTCCTCTCCTCATTACCAAGTACCGTTTCCTCTCCTCTACATCACACCATCTGTCATTTTTTTCCTTTACAGCACGTAATCTCCCTGTCCTCTCCTCTTCCCCACTTAATCTCCCTGTCCTCTCTTCTAGATCACACCATCTACCTGTCATCTCCTCTACACCAAACCATCTATCTGTCCTCTCCTGTACACCTCACAATCTTTCTGTCCTTTCCTCGTTGCCACGTGATCTCTCAGTTCTCTCCTCTACACCACGTAATCCCTCTGTCCTCTCCTCTACACCACGTAATCCCTCTGTCCTCTCCTCTACACCACGGAATCCCTGTGTCTACTCCTCTACACCACGTAATCCTTCTGTCCTCTCCTCTACACCACGTAATACCTCTGCCCTTTCCTCTACACCACGTAATCTGTCTGACCTCTTTTGTATAACACACAATCCCTACAATTATCAGAAGACTAACAAAGCCGTGACTTAACACCAACATCACACAGCCCTGCATTGTGAGCGGCTCTCAGTCACTTACGTGCAAATTGTTGTGGAAGCAAAGTGCAAATATTGTCTCAAGTTTACATCTGAGATGTTATCAGCCCGTGTTGCTATGGAAACCTGCCGTATTGATGGAATATCATAGACAAACAAAAATAACAATCGTAATTATAAATATAGAATAATAAAAAATAAGAGATTGTGGCATATTTGCGTCGTTATCAGCAGATTATGGAGACACAGGAATGGCGAGCGGCCCACATACTGCACCACTACTGATGCAGCCCACCACAAGTGTGATACTCTCTCTGATATGACGGAGGGATGTGAAGAGGAAGTTCCTCTCCGCTTTATCTTGTGTAAACATCAGGTTTACATATTTATAAGTTTATCGATATAAGAATGTCGTGGAATTAGCGGTAATCAGTCTTATGATAACAAACACAGCACTCGTGCAAGCGGCTGGCTGGCGGTAATCTGCTGGCACTAATGATATATTGTATTATTACTGTATTGTTACATGGCGTTAAAATATACAAGCTTCTCGCAATTTTCCTGACTCCAATCAGTACCCTTAGTACGAGTTGCAAAACTTGAGTAAAGTAAAGTTTACGGAATGTATTAAAGAGTGATTTCCCCCAAAATCTGCCGTTTTTGTTTCTTACACTTTATTGTCTTGGCAAAAGAGTTACAGTGATGAAGAAAATCAAGTTCAAACCAACAAAAACGGCAGATTTTGGAGAAAACCACTCTTTAATACTTTCTGTGAACTTTACTTTACACAAGTTTTGCAACTCGTACTAAGGGTACAGGTCTTGACTTTGTTTTAGTCTGCAGTTCTGGAAGTCCTCGTTGTGATATGGTTAGTCATATCTGATAACTTGTAAGGCAATCTAACAATTCATGACTGTGATAATTATGCCGATGGAGTAAAAATAAAATATATTACTGTAAGTGATGCTTTAATGGAATGGACCATGACAGGTAGCCGAAAAGAATCGTCCATTGGTGGCCTAGCATGTCCAAGTGGGGAGTGGGAATACCCTGACTGAGGTGGCTGAATGGCATCAAGGTAACTGCAAGTAGACGATGGCTGAACACAGCAGCAAATAAACAAACAAGGAGAAGATTAGAGAAGGTTTGCGTCAAGGAGCGGACTGAAGAAGGAAGGAAGGGATAATTTTAAAGTTATGTGGATAGAATCACTAGATGAGTCTTGTCATCTGCAAGAGTAGCTCATGCAGGCGATACAAGCGAGGCGGCATACATGGTAACATTTCAGGTTTCAAATAGTCGAGTGTTGACATTCCATCCCCCCAATACTTGTTTGGCTTATCTACCGTTGTCTTCAAAGATGACCTTTTAATGAAATTGTCTAAAGAATCACATTCTTCACTAGCTGAGCTTAGAAAAAAGCGTAAAAGAGAATATTATGAGATATGTGTTTTTAGTAGTTACAGAATAAATTTCTAGCATTCATAAGATACATTGGCCTAGAACCTACACATGCAAACATAGCTCATGTAAAGTACCTCGGATGACATAAGACAAACAAGCACTAAGGCCCGGTATTTTCAACGTTAGCATAAATGTGACTTTAAACTGATAAAAATAACTACCCACACGATTGACATAAGTGCGTCCTTTTCACTCAGTATAAAGTCGCTATACTAGCGTTGAAAATACCGGGCCTAAGGGGACGATAAGTTTAGGATTCTATGATGAGGCGTAGACCCACAAGAGAAGGCTGCCCAACAACCTTGTGGATGTGAAGTGATGCAAGAAGGTGACCGACTTATTGTTCTCTTATTCCTATGTAAATATTTATGATGAAATGTGGTCAGTGCTTTTAGGAGACTCGGTGAAACATTCCGGGAAAGAGAAACAAGAGAAACACAACGCAACTAATATAGTGTAACTTCTAGCCTGCGTTATCCTAGAAAGGTCGCATGTGGCGATTCGAGACCTATTTATTTTTAAGGGTACGTAAGGGAGCCGGCCTTACACCATCTACTCTTATTGAAGTGGGGTTTCCCAGCTTCTCATTTCCCTGGTTCTCATTTATTGTGAAAGCTGAGTACACCGTGCCGGGTTTTTTAGTGTTTGAAATATACATCGAAACGGGAAATCATTTCCGACACCCTCGATGGGCATCGAACCCTAGCTCTCGGCATGGAATGTAAGCATTCTATACGTACCAACTGAGCTATCGACCGGACTTTTTAGGAGCTTGATCGTCGTTACAAAGTGCCAATTCTCAAGCAAGACTCAGTTGCTGTAAGTGTAAAGAGAATTTTGAAGAAATGAATTACAAAGTCTATTAAACTACCTGCGTTACAGACTTGTAGCGTGTGTGTGTGTGTGTGTGTGTGTGTGTGTGTGTGTGTGTTAGGTACATATTACAGCAGGTTGTTGTTGATTCGGGCACTGAGAGTCGATAATAGAAATAATACATAATAACGAGCAGTGACAGGCTGAGGACTTCACAAATAAAACAATGTGGGAACCGGTTACGTGGAGACACAGGGGGACTAGGACACGTGGGGAGGGAGGGGGATAGCAGGGAGTGGTGGGGTGGGGCAGGGAGAGGGGGACTTTCTCTGTACCACGGTATTCATAAATTATTAATGAATATTGTTACTAATACGGGTGCAATTTAATAAAAACTTCGATTGATTTATTTTAAGATTGCGTTTTTACGCTGTATTGCACTTTTGTACTGTATTGCTCGCCAGTCCCGATACAAGTCTGCGCTACAGACGGCTATATACATAATATGACATAAAGACGGTTCTCGAAACATTGCAAACTGGAACATGTGAGATTTTGCCAGAACATTCGAGCAAATACTGGTACAATTAGGTACCCAAACACCTGCATCTAGAGACACTCACACAAGTAAAAAACACGCAAAGACGCAATAACACATTCGGAAAAATATCTTACATTATTCAGTCAGTCAGGGTTCATTGTTGCACATGTGCAGGAGTTCACGGTGCTTTTGTTCGTTCTCAAACACGAATCAATCGCACGAGGATTTCCCTTTCACTCTTCATCTTACACATCCACTGCTTTCACAGCATCCTTCATCCATTTTTAATTGTATTGTTCCATCTGTCGAACTGTCATGCCTAGCATTGTATTTTTGGAGACCTTGCGCACTGTTTTTATTATTCTCCTTCTTTTGGTGGCACTTCTGTTGAAGGTCAGCTATCGTCGTGGCTATTTTCCCCTTGGATACTGCGGCTCGAAACAGGGTGCTTTTGTTGAACCATTGTCACAGGTTTTTCAGCCACGACGTCCTTCGGCGTCCCTGAGTTCTTCTCCCCTCAATATTACCCTGTATGATAACATGGAGGAGACGATATCTCTCATTTCTCAAAACATGATCAAAGTTCATCAGATGTCTCTGCTTAATTTTTATTATTACTGCATGAAAATAAAATTACAGGAGGCAGTACATTAAGGAAAGCAAATGCCAACAAAACTGATACAAATGACTGAATAGAATGCTCGGTTTTACTCCCTAGTACGCATGTGTGTGTAGGCACTTATGTATATCAGGTAAGCGCATGCATGTGTGAGTTATCTTAGAGTTACAGCTACTCGAGCATTCTAAACTGTTTTCAAATTAAGTTTTATTCGGATTAAAAAGTCAATAAACTATCTCACGCTTATTGAAAAGGTGTGCTCTGTATGCACTGTCCCTGCTAAGCGAAGAACCGGCTCACAGGGAGCACTAACACTGAGTGCAGGGGAATTCACAGTGAGCACTAACACTGAGTGCAGAGGAATTCACAGTGAGTGCCTGCAGTGCTAGGTTCCACTGTGACGTTATCTCTCCGCCTACTCCTCTCGGCTCACTACTTTCTTGCACTTCTTGTTTCAACTTTTAAATTCCATTTCATATAATATGACATCGATAATAACCAGAAACGTCTTAACATCTAAGAAGAAAAAAAACAAACTAGATTTTGAAACAAAGAAAGTATACGCTTGTTTATAATCGTAAATTTCTTTTTTTATTTCCAATCTTGGTTTTGTTGTTGTTAAAATTCAAAAACACATAAAACATTATTTGATTCTTGCAGAGGTGCGACCGTCCTGTTTTAGGTTTCAATCTTATTACCTGATTCTTCGACAACATCTTCATTACCACAGGAGCTGATGGTTCCGTTCCTAGAAGAGCAGGAGCAGTTTCTTACGGTTCGATGATAGAACGGCACATTGACACAACAACAGAAGAAATAACGTCATATGACTTAACATCACATGACAGAACATCACAATGATAATACAACACATGACAAAACATTACAATGACAAAACATCACATACCTAAAATGACCATACCATAAACGGCACATGACGTGATGTGATGCTTTGTCCTTGTGTTGTTTTGTCCTTTTGATGTATTTTCTATCATGTTTTATCATTGTGATGATTTGTCATGTGATGTACTGTCATTGTGATGTAATGTCATGTAATTTACTGTTATAGTGATGTAATGCCATGTGATGTTTTGTCACGTGTTGTTTTGTCATGTGATGTACTGTCATTGTGATGTAATGTCATGTGATGTTTTGTCATGTGTTGTTTTGTCATGTGATGTACTGTCACGCGATGTTCTGTCATGTGATGTAAAGTCATAAGTCGATCTTTCATGCGTTGTTTTGTCACTGTGCCGTTCTACACTTTCGCTGTTTCTCACAGATATTGCGATTTGCGATAGCCGGACAGCAATAAAGTTCTGCATCTCTATACCTGCTCCCAGTTACACTAACACGATTACGTTTAGGTTTTATTGTCTCCCTTGTCTATTGTGTTTTATTGCGGCCATAAAATCGGCAGCTTCCGCCGGCTGGCGTAGGGATGGTGATGATGCTGATGACGGAGAGATAAGGCCGCGCGGACAGGCTGATAGACATCTGCGGGGGGAACGTAGCCCAGACGAGTGACGGGCGAAGTAAATCACTGCTGGATCTAGGACAGAGGTGCGGGAGACAGGTTAGTGATGTGTCGCCAGCAGGACATTACAGCCGCCAGCCTGACAGACAACATCTTCATATATCTAAAGGTAATTGCAGTGGTGGGGAAAATGGTTTAAAATACCATGGTTGTGTAGAGTACACACTACACAACCGTATATATTTTTTAAGTAGTAAAAATAAAGATATCATTGATAATTTTCAAAAAATGAAATGTCGAGAATTTGAATCCCGCCAAAACGCAGCGGGGCCGGCTAGCCACGCTGTGACGTCAAAATGACGTAGATGTAGTTTATATGGTTGTGATCCTTTTTTTTTTTTTTTTAAGAAATCCTGTGCGGGAGACTCCCTAGATTCTAAAGACCCTAGGGGTCTATGACACTTGTTGTAGTGCCGCAGAGGTATACGAGCTTGGTCGTCGCTACAAAGCGCCAATACTCAAGCAAGACCCAGTTGCTGTAAGGCTGGGTGGACCTTTGATGACCTGTCATTGGTAAAGGGTTATGAATTTTTCAACCCAGCGAAGAGCACATTCGAAATATATATGGTATATTTTTGTGCTCCGCCGGGATCCGAATCCACAACCTTCCATTTACGAGTCCGAAGTGTTGCCACTACGGACTACGGACCGGTCCAAGATGCCAACGACACGCGGTGTACCTGAGCGGTTACCCATCCAAGCACTGACCGCGCCCAATGTTGCTTAACTTCGGTGATCTATGGGAACCGGTGCTTTCAACTTGGCTAACGTCGTTGAGAATGAAATGTACTCTATGTATTGTACTCTACACAATCATAGTATTTTCAACCGTATTCCTCCCCACTGCAATTACCATAGCAATAACCCTATTGTAGTTTTGTGTAATAGAGCTGTTTGTGGACCATATTACCTATATTATGTTCGCGTGGATGAACTGTCTTGTGACCGTATTGTCTATGGTCGAGCAGTCTGTACCCTTAGTACGAGTTGCAAAATTTGAGTAATGTAAAGTTTACGGCAATTATTAAAGAGTGATTTTCCCCAAAATCTGCCGTTTTTGTTTGTTTGAACTGGATTTTCTTCATCACTGTAACTCTTTTGCTAAGACCTTAAAGTGTAAGAAACAAAAACGGCAGATTTTGGGGAAAATCACTCTTTAATATTTTCCGTAAACTTTACTTTACTCAAGTTTTGCAACTCGTACTAAGGGTACTGTTGACGGATTGCCTGTGACCGATTTGTCGTGCACACTCACTCTCTCGCTTTTGGCTTCCCTGTATGAGATGCCCGAGTACGAGTGTTGAGGTTGTTTGGATTTCGCCGCCTCAGACGTTTAGCTGTGATTTAAGTTACGAGCATAATGGCGGCGCTTTAATTGGCCATTTAATAACGACGAAATTGAATCAAATGAGCCGCTCATCATCAATAATTATTGTAATATTGGTATTCAAAAATTATGCTCTGAAATCCCTCCTCGGGGCTTCCCATTACCCGCCAGCTCTCATAAATGTTAATGCTCAAATACCTACCTACATATGGACACGGCTTTTGATGTACGTGGTGAAAATCGATACCAACGTGGCCATCTTGTAACATGTTACTTTGAATAGTTCAATACAGTTTTTTACCTGAAGTGGTTGGCTTAAGGTCGAGACCGCCTTACCTGTAAAAATAAATAGGTCCCAGTCGCCACATTCGACTCCATCGGAAAAATTGCGGCAAGAACTCTACTCAGAAAAAAAGCTACTCAGCTTCACTATATGTGAAGCTAGTGAAGCTGAGTAGCGTTTTGTGTAGCGAATGTCTAATAATAATAATATTGGGCTGATTTATTTGGTGATAGCAGCTTTTTCCCTTTTTTATACGAGAGCGAACACTATAAAAGTGTGAAAATCCTGCAATTTATAAGTTCATCTTGATAGCTTCCATATAACCAGTTCACTTATTAAGGGAAGTTCCGTACACAGAATACAATGTTTTATCCACGATTTCTCAAATCTATGGAGTTAAAACTCAAATCAGTGAATTAGCACTTGCCGACATTTGATTTTTTAATTGTGGGTAAGAATTGGTAAATGAATAAATTAAGAAATTAAACTATTGATACAAGTATTGTAAAGATTTATTAATAAGTTCAATTTGTTTTTGCAGGAACATGATTTCATTCCGTTGTTGAATTAAAACTTAACATTTTACACAAACGGTGTTATTCACACACATCAAACACGTGGCTCAACTGCCAACTTATGAGAAATCGCCATACAAACAAACCATTATCAATGGATCAAATGTGTTGTGAATAACCCTCTTTGAAAATGAAATGATAATGTGGTAATATTATGCAGATTTTGTCAATGACTATTCCTCCTTTTCGAGACCTGAGACGTCAGCATCAGTCCTGGTGTCCCCTACTCTGCTCTCCCTGTTTGCGGAAGGTTCTGGAGGGGTAAGTTCCTCTTCCTCTAGGCCTGCCTCTGTGTGCCTGTACCTGCAGCCTATCGTCGTTGCCATTAGAGTAGCCGGCCTTACCCCGCTGCGAGTAGGGGTGCGCTGGGGCAGCTTCTGCTCTGTAGCGCGAGGGACGCGCGTCGCGCGCCGCTTGGTCCCGCCAGTTGTAGTTGGTTGCCTGGTCTTTGTCCTCTCTGCTGTGCTCCCTCCTTGCGGCCATGGAGTGACCTTGCGAGAAGTTTTGCTGGCGACCTTGGGAGTAGTCCTGCTGGCGACCTTGGGAGTAGTCCTGCTCGCGACTTTGCGAGAAGTCTTGCTGATGACCTTGCGAGTAGTCCTGCTGGCGACCTTGGGAGTAGTCCTGCTGGCGACCTTGGGAGTAGTCCTGCTGGCGACCTTGGGAGTAGTTCTGCTGGCGACCTTGGGAGTAGTCCTGCTGGCGACCTCGAGAGTAGTCCTGCTTGCGATCTTGGGAGTAGTCCTGCCGGCGACCTAGGGAGTAGTCCTGCTGGCGACCTTGGGAGGAGTCCTGCTTGCGATCTTGGGAGTAGTACTGCCGGCGACCTTGGGAGTAGTCCCGCTGGCGACCTTGGGAGGAGTCTTGCTGATGACCTTGCGGGAGGGCTTGCTGGTGACCTCGGGAGAAGTCCTGCTGGTCACCTTGCGAGAAGTTATGTTGGTGACCTTGCGAGAAGTTTTGCTGGCGACCTCGAGGGAAGTTCTTCTGGCGACCTTGAGAGGAGTCCTGCTGGTCGCCTTGCGAGAAGTTTTGCTGGTGACCTTCGGTGCAGTCCTGCTGGTGACCTCGGCTGCTCAGCGCGGAGAGGTAGTTGGGGCGCTCCATGGGGTGCCCGCGCGCGGCCTCGAACCCTGCACAAACAAGATGCACTCAGTGGTGATGGACGACAACTACGGGAAGATCTGGTGTGTTACTTACTAGTGCCCAACAAATGTCCCTCATCACAGTGCGCTTTCACACTTTCAACGAACTGGGAGAAACTCTTTGATGAGTTCTTTAAAATCATCTTAAGTATATTGGTATACAATATTCATGTAAATAACACGTCATCCCAGTGCTTATTTGGTTTTTCTGACATTTGATTCAAAGATGACGTTTCAATGAAATTGTCTAAAGAATCACATACTTCACAATCTCAGCTAAGAAAAAAACGAACAACATGATAATGTGAGAGCTGGTTTAAATATTTAAAAAATAAATTTCCAGTTTTGACAAGACACATTGTTTTCCAAGACACATTGGTCCAGTAAAAACATACAAACATTGCTCATGTGAAATTATATTCTAATAGACATAAGACAAATAAGACGAAAAGCCAGCGGAGGTGTGGAGTTACACTCCGAGCTAAAGCATGTTGTACCATGAAAGTTTTTGAAAACCTTTTCACATGATGAAGCTGTCCATGTTTGACACTCTTGTCGAAGAGTAGGTACTGCAAATTGCAAAAGGTCTATTCTGCCAAAAAATGTCGAACATGTTTGATCGAGAGGTGACACAGAACTGGGCAATTTGATACGCAATCATGAATATTGTGAAGATACGGATACGGAGCAAATCGAGGCATCCACAACTTGATACGGGGCTTGATACGCTGATACGGATACGGTGATCGGAACGGGAAAATGATACATATCTGGACCCGCTTTAAAAGCAGCTCTTAACGGAGCATGAGTTTAGGGTATGTTGAGGAGTGTAACTGACTTGCGATGGCATCTGTTGACTCCACCCTCAGCACGTCTATCATGTGTCGGCACACCAGGTAGCCAGTCCTGTTGAGTCCGTGTGTGCAGTGCACTCCCACCAGCAGACCTGCAACATGCAAACATTGTACATTGTGATAGTAATGCTCATAACTTTATTGTAAAGCGACTATCCATGGCAGAAATCGTGTGGGAAATAAAGTGAGAGGATCTATAATTAGCAGTTGAGCATTCAATTCAAGACAGCTTCGAAACAGTTCAACCAGATGCTTCAAGAGCCCTTAAAGGACGGCTGTATTTCAAGCTCAGGAAGTGGTACAAGGCATTCTAGGAGAATCAGGTAGAGGTAGCTGGCTAAACCTATTTTGGACGTCTAACAATTGTTAGAACGGATGACAAGTTGATCACGTGTGCGAAGTTTTGCACACTGGCGCCGATTGAGCATTTGGTGAACTGGTGGCATTGGTAGAAAAAATGTTAGAAAACGTTTGAGTTTGGTAGAAAAGGATAACAATGGGTTACAGATATTATCGACAGTGAGGGTTGGCAGCAGTGGTACGACAAGCCACAAAACAAAATTAAAAATGAAGCCAATTCCAAAGTTACATTAAAACAAAGTACATTAAAAGTAAATTGAAAAGTTTACTAAAATATCCTTAGCGACCATATCTCATATCAAAAAACAAACACAAACATTCACTCTCCTTCACAGTTGTTTATCTTTTTCGCCTTATACCAAATTCTAAAACATCGTTTTGCCTCCATTTTGCAACTAAATTTGGTAGGATATTTTTGGGCATTTCTCTGTTAGTAGGTAGGTACTGGGCAAACTACCATGGGAATGATGATGATAAGGAAGTAGAATCCATCTTTTCGGGCTTGTAGACCATGGTCAAATAATTCTTTTGTAGGCTGCTTTATTTTTTTTGGAAGGCTGCTACGTTTCGTCAGTAACATATGACTGACATCTTCAGGGCTTGTACTTAGACTAATCACTTTGATGAGAGCACGCCGTATTTATGTGGCATCTGTGGAGTGGGCGGGGCTTGTAAATTTAAAAGAATAAAGCAGCCTACGAAAGAATTATTTGACAATGGTTTACAAGCTCGAAAAGATGGATTCTACTTCCTTATCATCATCATCTGAAGCCGGCCATGAAAGCCTAAAACACTTACCATGGGAATGTTTGCGTAAAATGCACTTGTATTGCTTAAATCTGAATTGATTGCTTAAATTCTGCCGCTAGGTGTGCTAGCAAAATAGGGCTACACAGGTAATATGCAGTTATGTACACGCTCTTGTATACAACATCATATCTCACGCATTTCACAATTTCCTCAAGTCGGACATTTTGTTGACTTATCATTGAATTACATAACCTACTTATTAATCTCTATCGGAATGTTGACAAACATTCTCACCCATCTAGTTATACTATAGAGGAGTAGGAACAAACCAACGGCATTGATACATTCCATAGGACACAGTTCGCTGCCTTAGTTCTTGCTTACCGTATACGCCATTGACAAAATTTTACATGAGCAATGTTTGCATGTGTACTGGACCAATGTGTCTTATAAAAACAGGAAATTTATTTTAAAAATATTTAAAAGAACTCTCACATTATCGAGTTTTACGGTTTTTCTTAGCTCAGATTGTGTAGAATTTGATTCACAAGACAACTGCATGAAAAAGTCATATTTGACAAGACTGGCGTATACGGTAAACAAGAACTGGAGGAGCGAGTTGTCCACACTCCGGCAGTGGCGAAGGGTGCCATACAACTCGATTCCCATCGGTTTCCCTTTTAAAATGAGGCAAAAATGATAATAAAGTAGACTGCATGGTTTCAATGGGAAAAAATACGTATTGTTTCTTTGGTTTTAAATGTATTTTTTTACTTTGTGCCCATATTTTTTTACTACTTTGTTGTCTCATTTTAATAGGGAAGCCGTTGGGAATCGAGTTGTATGGCACCCTTTGCCACTGCGGCCACTCACTCTACAGTCTTGTCAAACACAGCAGTGGTGTAGTCATACAAAACATGTCCATACCTGTGAAATCAGAATATGCTTTCTTAAATAATAATAATAATATTAGGATGATTTATTTGGTGAGCGCTGTTTTTGTGTGTATCACACCTTAAGAGCCCTCTGCGAGCTTGGTCGTCTTGGCGCTGTAGAAAGCGCCAATTCTCAAGCAAGACCCAGTTGTTGTAAGGTTGGATGGACCTTTCAGTGACCGGTCTTTGGTAAAGGTTTATGAATTTTTCAACTCAGCGAAGAGCACATTCGAAATATAAATGGTATATTTTTGTGCTCCGCTACGAAGTGTTGCCACTGGACTACGGACCGGTCCAAGTTCTTGCTTTATTTATTTTGCGTTTCAAAATCCAATGCCAATGTCACCCCTATTTTAGGGAAGGTCTTCAAGAGTTGCTTGGGTTATTTATTTATTTATTTATTTATAAATTCACGACACTTAGTGCCTTTTACAATACATACTAAAAATAGTGTTAAATACAAGATAAATACAAGAGCAAGTAAAAAGTATAAAATGAAACAACAAGTATATCAGAACTGTTCAGGGTTATGCTCATTTGAGATTGTATTTTTATGTTGTAAGTTCACATGCGGCATGTGTTAGCGCGAACTTATTACATGTCTGCTTATGGGACTTCAACTAATATGAATCTTAAATGTAATATATCTTCTCACAACTTTGATGATAGATTATAGTCATACAATAATTACACATGCCATAATGTCTAGCTATGATGCATTTTTCTTTTTAAAAAAGACAAATTTACTGATCAAAAGATTTATAACGCTTGCGCAGAATGTTCACGCAGGCGTGAGTTTCAAAGTTACCAACTTTCTGGAAAGATTTTGTAGTTTCCCCATTTTTTTTTTGTTTACAACGAAATGAATCTGTGAAGATATTTTTCTATTTCTAACTAAGGACGATTTGCGGTTAAGTTGAAATACTTTCTAGTCCACAGAAATCATAAGTCAATATTCCCACTAACACACTCAGGGGACGTGTCGCATACCTTCTCAGTCCACACCATGCATGCAGCGGTGCCAGGGTAGAACGGCACAGTAACAAAACGACACATGACATATCGGCACACGACAGAACAACATATGACAGAACATCAAACTGATAGTACATCACATGAAAAACCATCACTATGACAAAACATCACATAATTAAATCAGAACATTTATTTTGCTTCCACACGCCATATGCAACTCCTTCGGGGATAACGCCGTACAAAAATGCTCTTCATATGCAGCTTAGTTAGGTTTTTTGTATCTAATAATGATAATAGTGGTCGTTAATTTGTTTATAAGCTTAATCAAATAATGCATGCATGAGTTCTATTTTCCCATGTTTCTCATAATAATAATATTATTAGAATTATTTATTTGGTAAGCGCTGCTTTTGTGTGTATCACACCTAAAGAGCCCTCTGCGAGCTTGGTCGTCGCTATAGAAAACGCCAATACCCAAGCAAGACCCAGTTGCTGTAGGGCTGAATGGACCTTTAGTGACCGGTCTTTGGTAAAGGTATATGAATTTTTCATATTGTTTAGTTTTGTGCTCCGCCGGGATTCAAACCCACAACCTAACATTTACGGGTCCGAAGTGTTACCACTAGACTACGGACCGGTACAACCGGTTTTGTCATGCGATGTTTTATCTTGTAATGTTTTGTCATTGTGATATACTTTCTTGAGATGTTTTGTCATAGAATTGTTCTGTCATGTGTCGTTCTTTCATGTGTCGTTTTGTCACTGCGTCATTCTAACATGGAAACGCATGCAGCAACAGCCACGTACCTATGTTATACATGGATGTGTCATGTGTATGTATTTATGAAATTCAATAAAAGTAAGCGCTGACTTGAAGCACAACAAGGTATTTCCATAGTAAGCATACCTCGGTAAGTGATGTGATTATTGATCCCACAAAAGCAAACTTTTTAAATGTTTAAGATTGTTTTTGTTAATGTGGCATTCCAACTATAATTTTACAACGAAAGGATTTAGGTATACTAATAAAATTTATTTATTTTATTATTTTATTTCTCGTATCACAATAATAACAGAAAAATTTAATAGGGCATGAGCGGCAAAAACTAAATTGTTCAGGAGAGCAGTTTAAAGTTTGAAATTGCAGACAAATGGCATGTACCTATTCCTTTTTTATTTTTTATCATATTGTTAAAATCAAAACAGCTCTAAAATAAACCTTTTTTTAGACTTTTTAAAGTTTGTGTATTCACACAGTGAAAATTCATTTTTATAAATAATTATAAAAAATTATAAAAAAAAAAACACAGAGTTTTATTTTCACAAATTGAGTATTTAATACCAACTCAAGTACTTTCGACTTATTCACGTCATTATCAAGAGGATACCTTTTTTTTATGTCACAAGCGCCTTTGGGACAAAAAAAGCCAAAAAAATTTCGGTTGTCGGGGATTGGCATAAGTGAGCCAAGTTTTTATAACACGGTGGGTCAGCTTCACACCAACCTATTACACAAGGAACTTCCAATCTATTACTGTTACTGTATCCTGCTCCCGTCCCAGTAGGGGTGGCCAGTACTTCCGCAGATTTGTCTCCACTTTTTTCTGTCCTTGCATACCTCTTTCACCTCTTCAACATTCATCACTTTCTTCATAAACTCTTCTCTTATTCTCACTCTGCAGGTTCCATTCTTCCGCAATCTCACCTATTTGGTCCATCCATTCCTTCCTCGGTCTTCCCCTTCCACACTTTCCTCCAACAATATTACTATATAAGAGAAATTCCATAATAAAAAAAAACGCAACGCAACTAAGCTACACATATAGTGTAACTTCTTGCCGCGTTATCCCCGAAGGGGTCGCATGTGGCGAGTTGAACCTATTTATTTTTACAGGTAAGGGGGCCGGCCTTACGCCAACCACTTCAGTTGAAGTGGGCGTTTCCCAGCTTCCGAGAGGGCTGGTACTCATTTCTTGTGAAGGCTGAGTAAACCTAGCCGGTATTTTATTTTGGGTTTTGAAATAAACACCGAAACGGGAAATCATTTCTGACATCCTCGTCGGTGGGATTCGAACCCGAGTTCTAGGCATAGAATGCAAGCACTATACCAACTGAGCTATCGATCGCCAACTCAAAATGTTATTATTTTCAGGTACATTTTTTTTTCATCTAAAAGTAATGGATTTATTGATAGTTATAGATATCTGTTACACAATACTGCGTATTAGATACTACGCACGTAGTTGTGTTATTTTACGTTTTAACTCAACTTTACCAATAATATATGTAACCTTAAACGCTCACTAGAGTGCGTTGTTCTAGCTTCCATTTATTTTTGGGAAAACGTTAAGATTAAATTTTCTAGTTGCGTGCATGCCAGTGGGAGTGACGTTCCCGCCATAAATAACAAGTGCAGGCCAAGTGCCCAAACGCTCTCCTGATGCTATCAGGGCATTTAGATTAATACTTAATTACACCGCCATGATCTCCGGCTATCATCAGCATCACCATTGCCTCTTGTATGACAAAAGGTACATGATGTGCTCAAACCCTCCTCATACTCGTCCTGTATGTATGTGTCAGAAGGACGCTCATACAAAGCTATACATTTTTTTTGTGAAGGCCCTCCGTGAAGTAAAAAAGGTCAGGTGGGTGCCCATGTTCGAAGTGAGAATTCAAAATTTTCTATGAAAACTTGTAAAGGCTGTACCTGCTGTATGAAATAAAGGCAGTTTTTTTTTAAGAAAGCCTATACGGGAGACTTCCTAGATTCGAGAGACTCTAAGGGTCTATGACACTTGTTATAGTGCCGCAGAGGTGTTGGTGATGTGGCAGTTGTCCATGTCCGGTTGCAGGGTCGTTAGCTGCGCAGTGCTGTGGTGTGTGTGGCATTGCTTTGTTTTGAGACACTGAGAGGAAATGGCGATTGATATTGGATTTGAAAAGGGCAAGGTTAAATTGGGATGGAAACACAGATAGATACCGGTAACTCATTCTATAAGGCAGTTTGGCAGAGAAATGAGTCGTGAAAACACCAAGTTCTCATAGTAGATAAAATGAAAGAAGTATGTGAGGGCAGAAAGAAATGGCGGTTGATCTGCTAGTTTTTTTTTTAATTCATTTAAATTTATAATTACAATTTCATATTTTGTACCTAATTGTTTTTAATCATTTTCCAACAATTCGCTCCCCCAGTTGTTGTTTGCCGTAAGACCAATTTTGTCAAAAATGACTTTTTAATGCAGTTGTCTAAAAAATCAAATTCTACACAATCTGAGCTACGAAAAAACGTAAAACTCGATAATGTGAGAGATGTTTTAAATATTTTTTAAATCAATTTCCTGTTTTCATAAGACACATTGGTCCAGTACACATGCAAACATTGCCTATGTAAAATTAGCTTAATGGTCTGTAAGGCAAACAAGAACTAAGGCAGCGAATTGGCAACGAAATCCGCGTATCCGAAAGGGCCAACTGCCGGTCGGACAGCGTTGAAAAGCACCTCACGACAGGTGCCCTACAGAGTAAGTTTTTGAGACTCACCGTTGTCTGAATTTTCCCTGAAGAACTGCTCGACAGCGGAGTTGAACCTGAAACAAAAAAGAAAACCATCAAGTAACTGTACTAACTATTGTACACGCAGGTTCCCTTGTTGAAATGAGACCTCCCTTTAGTTCGATGAAGTCGTCGATGAAGGGCTCCCGTCAGGCACATTAGCTGCAGTAACCTCGACGTTCTGGGGAGGGTGGGACTTCTTAGAGTCATGCGTTAGCCCCTGATTTGAGGATCCTCTTTTTCCTTTCCTAAGTAGAGTAACTTTAGCTGATTAACTTCAACGGGAAGGCCTTCCGCCGCCAAAAAAACATTGCAAGTGAAGTATCACCAAGTGAAGCGACTCCGCATGAGTTGTATGAACTTGGTGGGTGGAGGTGGGTAAAGTGCCTCCCTTTAGTTCAGCACACAGGTGTGTAAAGTATTCCTCCTTCTACTTCTTCTTTTGATGCCATTTCTATCGAATATCGACGATCTACGCGACCCGAAATAGGAGGCTTGGTGAACCAGGTTTTCAGCCACTATGTCCTCAAGAGTCCCTGATGTCTTCTCCCCACAACCTTAACCTGTATGATAAGATGGAGAAGGAGTATTTTCAAATAACGTGATCTAATAACGTGAGCTTTCTCTGCTTAATGGTATTCCTCCAAGTGAATGGAAATGAGTAGTTGCTCACATGTGTGTAAACACAGCATACCATCTCAACAGGATATTGTTACGATTTTTAGTTTCGGATACTTCTCAAATAAAACACTACTCTTTTTTTTTTTACTTATTTATTTTACACTTTTATATTTATTTTTACAAAGACACTCTCGACTATTCCATTACACTGGTTTTAGTTCACTGGTCAAATTTGTTCGATGCATTGGTGAAGCTCACAGATGACTGACTCGTGCAAGCGACTTGCACCCTTTTTATACTAAGAAGATGGAACTGTTGAGAACACATTGCTGCTAGACTGTTCTCGAAGCACATACATAATTAAAGTAATCTAGTGACTTCTCTATTTACACACAATTATTAATCCTACCCACCAATACAATAAAGGATTCCTATTACATAGCTATAACTAATACCTATACTTATTTTAATATTACCTATTTACATAACAATATATAATGCAGGTCGATCACAATGATGACCTCACAAATACAATAAACTGAAAGTATTTCAAGATTTCAAATAGATTGGCGAAACACTAACGCCCAATGCTGATAGATTTCACCTATTTTCTTCCGTAGTCTAATGCTTAGCGCTTCGGACTCGTAAATGCAAGGCACAAAAATTGACATCTATATTTTTAAGTATGCTCTTTGCTGGTCGAAAAATTCATATACATACCTTTACCAAAGGTCCATCCAGCCTTACAGAACTGGGTTTCACTTGGAATTCCCGCTTTCTATAGTGACGACCAAGCTCGCAGAGGGCTATTGAGGTGTGATTCACTCAAAAACAGCGCTCACTAAATAAATAATCCAAATCTAATCTAATCTAATCTAAGCTGCAAGGATATATATCATTTAAGATTTATATTTAATGCATTCCCACAAGCAGACATGTATAATTTCGCGCTAACACATGCCCCATGTGGACCTACATTATAACAACCCAATCTCAAATGAACATAAGCCCTGCAACTCTTGCCGTCCTTCCCTGAAACAGGGGTGACATTGGCAAAGTGAACCATTTTTTTACAGTTTGGGTGGTCAGCCGCATACCAACCTATAAGTCCTAATATTATTATTATTAGAGTTTAAATAATCTTGGGCGTGCTGTGCCGTGCCGCACGCTGCTTTGTGTGCTGAGAGATTTGAGCATGCAAGGCCTTGAGGTCTGTAACTGTAACCACAGAAATGGAGTCTCACCGCACTACATGCGGTCGCGGTTACGGTTTGTGTTGTGACGTTAGGTGCGTCATAACTCTGTGTTTGAGAATATGTAAGCACATGTGAACTCGTAGATCTCCCTTCAGTGTTTGCTTTACTTTTTCATTTATAAAATAGTTTCCACAGAGAAAAGTTGAATCATGAGAACGTGTGCAGGACCCTGCTCAATTCCTTACGACCTTCGGATAGAAAGAATGGATAGAAAGGCGATGCGATAGCGATTCGTGTCCAAATATAAGGGTACTGTGATTTTTTAATCTATGGAGTTCCTTCACAAGCGCTACCAAGCTTCGACTTAGATTGATATCCAAAGTGTAAGGAATTTAGCAGAATAGGGTGGAAGTCTCGACTTTTTCGTATCTTACCGTACCTATTTGAAAATAGGACAAAATAAAACAAAGCAGAGTCTGACCAGTTGCTCTTTCTTCCATATCGAATGGATCAGCTGTTTATACGCCATCATGTTTCATTTCGTCTTATCTTCAAATAGATGTGGTAAGATCCAGCGACGGTCGTCGAGACTTCCACCCCTGGGCTGGAAGTCTCATCACCACGGTAATTCTTACCCACCGAATATCGGTTATATTTGTATGAAGACTAATCACCTGTTTACAGGCGGCCATCTTGGATTGACAGGTCTTCATACAAATATTCCCGATATTTGGTAGGTAAGAATTACCGTGGGGATGAGACTTCCATCCCAGGACAGCTTAAGCATTTCCAGTATCAGCAAACAGCCACCACAAAATCACCGAACTCTAAAAAAAATATTTCAAAAACATGTTTGTCATGGGCTTGCAGGGATGCTCCTGCCCCTCCCCCGCATAGCTCCTCTCTCCCTGCAGGCAGCGCAGTTCTAAGAAGCGGCACGTTAAACTTAAACCTTAAATAAAAACATTATTTTATTACTCGGGTCTGCAATAATTTATAGATGCCGAATCAGCGAAACGGAGTGAGTGGGCGCCAGGCCGGGCCAGCTGACCTCAGGGCGGGGAGCTGTGGGAACTTCTCATGGGTCCTCTGCTCTCCCAGAGTGACGCGGTGACACTGCTGCGCCGTGGCCCAGCAAGGAGGTCACGGCCACAGGTCACAGCCGCCCACTCTGTACTGTACTGTGCTCGTGTAGCAGAGACTGACCTGCAGGTAACAGGACATGTGGGAACTCCTCCCGTCCTCACATCCCCATCTATCTCTTTTGGTGGTGGCCAGAAGCAGTGCAGAATAGGGTAGCAGAATAGGTTGCAATAGTGAGGAATTCCCATAAAAAACATATCGCCATACAGTGCTTGTTTGGCCACAGCCTCATACCATCCCATAAGTCAAGGTCGATTTTAGAAACAGTTTATAGAAAAATTACTATACAACAAACCACCTTCATCTGTGGGTGCAGGCCCGGATTAACCCCTCTGGGGGCCCTGGTGCGGGGTAAAGCTCGGGGCCCCCTATATGCCCCCCCTCCATTAAAATCCCTTCTCCCTTCCCTCCTACTTTTCCATAACCTCAAAGATGCATATCTTTTCCGAAAAAAAAATACGTTGAAGTTTTTTCCATACAAATATTTTTTAGCTTTTGGGGTAGCGTATGCCTCATAAGACTTACACCCCAAAGATATTTTGTTGTAATGCTTGCAAACTAATTTCTATTCAGTCTGTCATCGGGGACCCCTTTGGTCACAAATGCCCGGAAAGACCTGGGCACTGATAATCATATAAGAGTTTTGTTGGCCCTGTGGGGGCCCTGGTTCGGTTGTACCGCTCGAACCGCCCTTAATCCGGGCCTGTGTGGGTGTCAACACTTATAAGCAAGTCAACCTCACACCGGGTTAAAATGATGGGCCCTCGCCGTGCGGAGCGGGCTCGCCTGTCTCGCAGCACAGTCGTCTCCTATCAGCGGCTTATCACTATCAGTCACATTACTGCTGTTGCCTCATAATCACTAAATACGATAACCAAACAATATCACCAACTTATCTGTGGATTGTTTAAACAGCGTAGGTACGTTTCCTTTAAAAAATAATTTTAATTGTGTAAATATGTGTTTAATGAAAGGCGCCAGGCGATACGGGTTCAAAATATAACATTCCGATTGTTTATGGATTGTGAATGTTGCATGTGTGTGCAGCTCATCCCCCCAGTGCTTGTTCGGCTTATCCAACATTTCAATACCTTAAAGGTATAACTGAAAAAGTACCTAACGTATTAAGCTAACAGGGGCTTCTCAGATGCATGCACTTTTTTCCTATTTTTAACGAGAAAAACACAATAAATATGTGAAAATCCTGTTAAGAATTTTCTATTAAAAAATTACCTTTAAATAGAATTGTCCCAAGAATCACTATCTAAACCTCTGAGCTAAGAAAAAAACGTACAACACGAAGGTGTGAGAGTTATAGTCAAAATAAATTTCCATCATTATATATAATAATATAATATAATCTATAATCTAAGTTGCAAGGATATATTCATTTAAAGCTCTCAAATGTATGCCCACAAACCAACAAGTGTAGTTCGCGCTTACAAATGCTGAATGTGTACTTACAAATAAAATCCAAACCTCAAATGAACATAAGCCCCACAACTTTTGCCGACCTTCCCTGAAACAGGGGTGACATTGGCAAAGTGAATCATTTTTTACAGTATGGGTGGTCAGCCTCATACCAACCTATAAGTCAAGGAATAGAATTCATAAGACATATTGGTCCCGTACACATATAAACATTGCTCATGTGAAATTACCTCTGATGGACATGAGACAAACAAGCACTAAGGGGACGTTGTGTCTGCAGCTCGTCCCCTCAATGCTTTTTTGGCTTATCTACCACTTGATTCAAAGATGACCTTGAAATGAAATTGTCTTAAGAATCACATTCTACACAATCTGAGATAAGAAAAACAACTTAAAACACGATGGTGTGAGAGTTGGGTATAATATTTTCAAAATCAATTTCCAGTATTCATAAGACACACTGGTCTAATACACATACAAACATTGCTAACTGTTGACACAACAATCACTTTATTCGGGCTATGTAGCCGTGGTCTGGTTGATTCTTTCCGGACAGTTTCGCCCATTGCTCCGATGGGCATTATCAGCGGTTGGCCAGTCGCTGTGATCTTCTTACAGGATCTTCAGGAGATTCAAAGGCCAGCGTTGCTTCCAGAACACCAGATCCTGTAAAAGATCACAGCGACTGGCCAACCGCTGATAATGCCCATCGGAGCAATGCCCAGACCACGGCTACTAATCTAATCTAAATCTAAGTTGCAAAGATATGTATCATTTGAGATTCATATTATATGCAATCCCACAAGCAGACACGCATAATTTCGCGCTCACACATGCCGCATATTGACCTACAATATAAAAACCCAATCTACACAGCCCAAAAAAAAAAATGGTTGTTATGTCAACAAAAACCGGCCGTGAAAGCTTCAATGTACAACATTGCTACCTGTGTTGGAGATAAGACAAACAAGCACTAAGGTGGCGGGCCGTATAGGGGTGCCCAGCACCGCGCTAGGGAGGGGCCTTCACAGTTACACTTTACAGAATTAATTTATAGACCTTGCCTCATGGTGCAGATCAGAATTAATGGCATACATCTCAGCTGGGTGCCGATATCTCATAAGGGTTTCTATCACTAGACCAGCATTCCTCTTATTTTATGGAATTATTCGATAAAGTGAAATGCTCCATTAAGAGTGCTATATACCTAAAACCTGACGTTTTTGTTTCTTAAAATTTTCGGTCTTAGTAACAGTTATGAAACAAATTAAGCGTGTTTATTATTTATTTATCTAAATTATTCAAGTAAAAAAAATATATAACTTTAAAAGTGTCATCACAAAAAATATATTTAAAAAACACGTTTTTTCTCTTTTTTTTTTGTATGACGTGCTATATTTTGGACATTTTTTTCTGTTTTATTGCATTGCTAAGTCTCGCAAGAAGCTGATTTTCGATAATGTCAAAAGTTTTTGAGAAAATATGCAAAAAATTGAAAATGCTTAGTAAATTAAATTTCTTACAAACCGTTTTTCCATAATTTCTCGAAAACGAATAAAATTATTAATTAACATTATAGATAAAGGCTTCTTGTGAGACTGACCAATGTATAACTCTGCAATTAAAAAGAAAAAAATATTTCCAAAATTTAGCACATACAAAAGAAACGCGTTTTTAAAAAAAAAAATTGTGTTGACACTTTTTAAGTTCATATACTTTTTCAGTTTATAATTTAGATAAATAATAAGTAATTACGACTTATTTCCCTACTGTCACTTTTTTACTGAGACCATAAAGTTTAAGAACCAGAAACGACTAGTTAGTAGGGTATAGAACGCTCTTAAAATATTTCACGATATTTATGAGGGTTGTTCTGCAGGTCGCGGTGGTTCCTATGATACATTTAAATTGATTATTATGTAGATCGCATGAAATATGGATATTGGTCAGGGGGTGAAGGCTGAGACGGCCTGAGAGACGGGGTGGGTGCGCGGCCCCCTCCGCATGGGGGTGGGTATTGATTATTTTCATTATTCATGAATGCCATCAGCTGGTGGCTTGATATCGACATGTAGATCAAAAGCGCGATTCTGCTAAATTCCATACACTTTAGATATTTTCATTATTTTTACTTTTTTAATTAAAAAAAAATAGATTTGTGAAGAGGAATGCAATTCACCAACCTATTCTGCCTGGCCAGAAACAGGTATTAATAGCATCAATTAATAATTCATTTTTGATTATATTCATGAATTATTGATTAATAATTACCCAATAACATCTGTTGAACCAGGGTCAAAGTTAAAGTCAAGTGACCCAAGTGGGGATCGAACCAACGTTAT
Source organism: Agapetus fuscipes (assembly GCA_951799405.1). Classification (NCBI taxonomy): domain Eukaryota; kingdom Metazoa; phylum Arthropoda; class Insecta; order Trichoptera; family Glossosomatidae; genus Agapetus; species Agapetus fuscipes. The sequence continues at coordinate 3,479,640 of OX637334.1, read as the reverse complement.
TGTATTCCAAATACGCTAGAAAGATCGGCCACTTGGCCCCCTCAAAAATGACACCGACATCAATCCAAGTCGGAGCTTGCTAGCGCTTGCGAAAAGAACTCCATAGAAAAAAAACACAGTAGGTACATCTTATTTTTGGACACGAATCGCTATCTCGTCGCCTTAAGGTTGTAAGGCTTTGATAAGGCTCATCTGGCTTTGATCTCTGTGAGTCATCCGAAAGTATGGATTGTTTTTTATGAGAGAGGGTTTGTTATATAGGGTGATGATATGAACACCAATATCACAGGGTCTTCATACGAGTATGTAAAGAATAATGTGATTGCTTACATAACAATAATGGAAATAATGAATGAATGAAATTGAAAAAACTAAAATGAAAAATTATTTATAATCGGTTTGAAGGTCACCATTGTGTTGCAGACGATATGATTACACACACACACACACACACATAGCCATACATATACATCACTTTCTTCTCGTTTATTATCAGATTTACGACACAATGTCAGTCTGTATAATATTAGGAGTTGTGTAATGAAGATACTCAGGTGTGCCGCTTATTTAGGAACTGCCAAGTGAGCAGCTTATTTAGGAACTACCAAGTGAGCGGCTAATTTAGGAACTGCCAAGTAAATGGCTTATTCAGGAACTGCCAAGTGAGCGGCTTATTTAGGAACTTCCAAGAGAGCGGCTCATTTAGGAACTGCCAAGTGAATGGCTTATTCAGGAACTACCAAGTGAGCGTTTTATTTAGGAACTACCAAGTGAGCGGCTTATTTAGGAACTGCCAAGTGAATGGCTTATTCAGGAACTACCAAGTGAGCGTTTTATTTAGGAATTACCAAGTGAGCGGCTTATTTAGGAACTTCCAAGAGAGCGGCTCATTTAGGAACTACCAAGTGAGCGGCTTATTTAGGAACTGCCAAGTGAGCGGCTTATTTAGGAACTTCTAAGAGAGCGGCTCATTTAGGAACTGCCAAGTGAACGGCTTATTCAGGAACTACCAAGTGAGCGTTTTATTTAGGAATTACCAAGTGAGCGGCTTATTTAGGAACTATCAAGTGAGTGGCTTATTTAGGAACTACCAAGTGAGCGGCTTATTTAGGAACTGCCAAGTGAATGGCTTATTCAGGAACTACCAAGTGAGCGTTTTATTTAGGAATTACCAAGTGAGCGGCTTATTTAGGAACAACCAAGTGAGCGGCTATTTAGAAACTGCCTATGAAAGCGCCAATTCTCAAGCAAGACCCAGTTACTGTTAGGCTGGAAAGACCTTTGGTGACCGATTTTTGGTAGAGGTATATGCATTTTTCAACCCACCAAAGAGTAAATTAGAAAATATAAATTGTACATTTTTGTTCAACTTAACCTATAGCTATAACCTAACCTAACCGCGCTAACCACTAGACTACGGACCGGTCAAATTCGATTTGTGTGGTGTTGGTCAGAGATGTTTAATCAAGTTTAGCCATGATTGTGGTTTCATGTTTGTAATAACATACCAACATCAAACATCACACGTCGAACACAATTAAATAATATCAATAAGCGCGCATATCTATTACATTGCATTCTTCAGAAACTCGGCGTGTGTTCTCAACTTGTACACCGTCCCCTTAATGCTTGGTTGTCTTATGTCCATCAGAGGTAATTTCACATGAGTGTAGCTTCACGGGAGGGCCTTCTGCCACTCGCATCTCACATAACTTTTGCATGCGAGTCCTGCGACATATCCCCGGACGGGATGGATATACAGGGCGTGGGTCAGTGGAGAGGAGACTGACCCGGAGAGAAGGTGTCCGGTCGATAGCTCATTTGGTATAGTGCTTGCATTCCATGCCGTGAGCTCGAGTTCGAATCCCACTGAGGGTGCCAGAAATGATTTCCCTTTTCGGTGTTTATTTCAAATCCCAAAATAAAATACCGGCAAGGTTTATTCAGCCTTTACAAGAAATGAGTTCTAGCCCTTAGGAAGCTGAGAAACCCCCACTTCAACTGAAGTAGTTGGCGTAAGGCCGGCCCCCTTACCTATAAAAATAAATAAGTTCAACTCGCTACATGCGAAACCCTTCAGGGATAATGCGACAAGACGTTGCACTGTATGTGAAGCTTATTTGCTTTGCGTCATGTTTGTATGTGTACTGGGCCAATGTGTCTTATGAATGCTTGAAATTGATTTTAAAAATATTAAAAGCAGCTCTTACATTATCAAGTCGTAAGTTTCTTAGCTCAGATTGTGTGGAATATGATACTTAAAACAATTTCATTCAAAAGTCATCTTTGAATCAAATGTTAAATAAGCCAAACAAGCACTGGGGGTACGATATGGCACTGTGTTCACACAATCTGGATACTCATTTTACCCTGAAGATGGGAGGCACTGCTTCTCCCGAAACTGTTTGAGTACAAAATAAACTCAAATACGAGTAGTAAGACTTGACAAAATTAAATTTTATTTAACAAAAATATTTACAAAAATTATTTCACTTCAAATATATATTTTTTCTTCAATATTTTAGCCTTAAAAGGCTTCTGTATCTAAAAGTGAACTGAAACTGTGTGTTTTTTTTTAAAATAAATACAATGCCCAGTCCGTGGTCCAGTGGCAACATTTCGGACTCGTAAATTGAAGGTTGTAGGTTCGAATCCAGACGGAGCACATAAAATAAACTATTTACATTTTGAAATATGCTCTTCGCTGGGTTGAAAAATTCATAAAACCTTTACCAAAGACCGGTCACTAAAGGTCCATCCAGCCTAACAGCAACTGGGTCTTGCTTAAGTATTGGCACTTTGTAGCGACGACCAAGCTCGTAAACACCTCTAAGGCACTACAACAAGTGTCATAGATCCCTAGGGGCCGTCCATAAATTACGTCATCGATTTTGGCCGATTTTCGACCCCCCCCCCCTTACAATCATCCTACAGCCATTATCTAATGACCCCCCCCCTCTCTTGCTGTAATAATGGATGAGCTTTTAATAATTAATAATGTTATATTACTTACATAATATTTTGTATATTTTGTAGAAATTGGTATTTACAAGAACGACGTATTTTTTGGTACTCGTAAATCATTTGCCATCATCCACAGACCAGACTCCCCCCCCCCCCTTAATGCGAATGACGTAATATATGGACAGCCCCTTAGAGTCTCAGAAATCTAGGGATCTCACGCACAGGATTTCTTTAAAAAATTGGACTTTCATTGCGTGAACCACCAAACCATTTTTTAAAATTTAAATGTTGACTCATTAGCGCTACAGTGTGCGACAATTAAGGAAACCGCAAGATGATATTAATCATTTCGCCAAAAATATAAATTTCGGTTAAACATTAGTAATAAGCTGTAAATAATAAACAACTTATGTTCTTAAACAGTTGCGGTCGAAGCGTGACTCAAGAGGAGACAAGGAGTAGTAAATAAATGGATCAAAACAAATGCCACATACGGTGATATATTTAAAAATCTGAAACCCAAATGAAAACAAGGAACGCGTTAGTAATCGCTTGACAATGCATGATGACGTCATGCAAAAATGTTCATATCGTTCATATCCTGCTTGAAATTTTCCGCTCTTTCTAATGCGCTAACTTTCATAGCTCTACGATGATTTTTTGTTGTTGTTTATACCCAAGCAAACAACAGTGTTTTCGAAGTATGGTTTTGGTGTAACCGACTAGATTTTGGCTTTTTTTGTCCTAAAGACGCTTGTGACATAAAAAAATCGTAAAACATCGCAAAACCACATCAATAAGAATGTCAATAAATGCTTATGCCTACTTCCTTTTAACCGTCGATATTGTTACGAACTATGGATTCGTAATACATGTGCCTAAGCACAATGGTGTGCGTAGAACAATCCGGAAGTGTTTCGAAAAATGCATTATAGAAAATGTTTGGAATAATCTCGAACACGCAAGAATCGTCTCTGCCGCCCATATATATACGAACAAAGATTCTGCGGGGAGACAGAGTCGCTTGAAACATTGTAACGCAAAGACATTAGCTAGAGCTAAGGGAAATCAGTACTCAGTAACCAATATTGTGCAAAATAAATCGCAGTTTAGTAAAATCATAACAATATTTATTGTACGTAAATTTTAGAGCATGCCACCACTTACTTTTGCTTGTGCTTGTTTGGCTTATCTTCCATTTGATTCAAAGATGTCCTTTCAATAAAATTGTAAGAACCACACATTCTACACCATATGAGCTAAGAAAAAAACGTAAAACACGATAATGTGAGAGTCGTTTTAAATATTTTTAAAATGAATTCCCAGTTTTCATAGGACACATTGCTCCAGTGCACATACAAACATTGCTCATGTGAAATTACCTCTGATGGACATAAGACAACCAAGCACTAAGGGGGCGAAAAACATAGAGGAGAGAACGATTTCTTTATAAATGCAACAAATATGACATTTTTAAGTGTAAGAAGTTCATTGCATTTAAAAAATAAATAAAAAAACCCAACAAATATGCGTTGTTCTAATAATGGCGTATACTGAAATAAAACTATTGATTGCGCAAAAAAGAGATAAATTCTAACTTAACCTATTGACCTCTATGGGAACTTCCGGATATATTTTTCATAAATATAAATTTATTTTGCAACCTTGCAAAACAAATAAAAACGTGATACAATGATTAAGGAAATGGAAGCGATTTAACTGCGAGTTGTTTTCAATAAAATTATAAAATAAATTTACCTGTATTGTTTTTATCACGATTTCAAATAAAAAATATGGGTAGGTATGAAGCTCACCTCCCATGCTTTAAAAACTTGGTTCACTTTTGTCAATGCAACCCCGGTTTTAAGGGAAGTTTTAGAAGTTGCTAGGTAATGTTTATGTAAGGTTTGTTTTTTTAAGTGTACACATACAACATGCGTAAGCGCGAACTTACATAGTCACTGCTGGGTTGGGTCACGACCATCGAGAAGGTCTTCCGCCACAAACAAAAATTAAACATTGCATGAGAATTCTATGATACGCTTCCTCGGATGGAAGTGTATAAACGGAATAGGTATGAGTTTGGGTTTTTGCAATGTACCTGCTTGTGGACATACATTGAATATAGAACCTTATATGTCAATATACTTTTGCAATTTAGATAATAGATTACATTTTATAAACAAAGTTAAAAAAAAAAAAATGAAGACATCAAGACGAAAACGGAGAGATCAAAAAAGGTTCATAATCACTAGTGTAGGAGAAGAAATGTAGCCATGGGATGTTTTCTAGAGACAGATCCATCACTCATCACTCATTACTGAGGAGAGATAAGCGATGAGTGATAAGTGATGAGTGATAAGTGATGGGTGATAACACTATCAAGGAAGCGCGTGTGGGAAGTCACGTCAAGTCACATCTGGGTCAGTGATCAGCAGGAGTGTGGTCAGTGTGACCAGCAGGTCATTCAATCACTGACTGTCATTAACACTACAGATGCAGGACTAGAGTCACTACCGAGCAGCGCCGTTGCAACTCCTTGCTTCATAGATGGGGATTAGCTCCATCCCCAGGATATGACTGTGGAGAACCAGACTGTTCGGCACATAGTGAAGGAGTGCCCCATCAGAAGACACCCTCCTGGCCTAAAAGACCTCTACGAAGCCACGCCATGATCAGTTAAGTGGATGTAGGGCTTAGATCTTCGCCTCTGACGCGGCCTAAGGAACCGCAAGGACACGCAGAGCAGCGACTCGAAGAGGACTCACCATGGCGGATACACAAGCTAGCAAAATGCAACGTGACATGAGGTGAACTCAATGCTCAGTGCAATGCAACTAACTGGATGATATAAGTACGAGTGTGTGCTATATAAGTTAAACAGATGCTGTCACATTTGAGAAGTATTTTCAATGCACACACAGTCATCCGAAACGTTCAATGATACTGTAAGCCTTGCAGTTTTTTCTGCTACAGGAGGCATGAGTAATGGTGGAAATAATACTAATTAGTAATTACAAACCATATAGCCAACGCAGAAGATATTGGTGAGGGCATGTATAACGGATGGATGGTTTCTGACTCTCACAAATGGCAGCAAGACTCATATTCGGGATTTCAAAATTTACTTACATTCCTCTATTGTTAAGGAAAATGCATTGGCTTCGTTTTCCGTAAAGGGTGATCTACCGTGTTTGTCTGATGGCTTACAAAGCTGTAAATGATGCAGCTCCTTCATACTTGTCTGACATCTACACACACATACGCAGCATGTAAGCACGCCTAGGCACATAATCACAAAAACAAGCAGGCAAGAACCTATACATTCGTAACAATATATCGGCACAGGTACACGAAAAATCATCTGGCAGACGTCCTCCCGGAATTCTATGCAAATTATGAAAATACTAGAATTCCCACCACAAAAGAGAGACAGCGTAGAGTAAACAGACCAGCAGTCAAAATCAAGAAGAAGAAGTATTCATATCTAGTAGAGTCACTCCCACTGAGCAGGTTATAAACTGCACTGTAAGATATATTCAGGCACGAGTTAAAAAAATGCTTGACTGGCTGTTCCCACTCTGATGTAGGGAAGTCAAGCCTGGACGGTGGAAATCCATACAGTGGAAATGGACTATCGAAGAATTATGTTTGGAAAAAGACAGAGTGATAGGGTGAGGAATGATTTTGTGAGAGAAGAATGTGGGGTAAGAGAAAGTGTGAAAGTGAAGATTAAAAGAAGCTTGTTTAGGCGGTTTGGATATACGGAGAGAATGAGTGATGAAAGACTGACGAAGAAAGTAGTTTGAGTTAATGTCCGTTTCCATGACTCATAGGTTGGTATGAGGCTGACCCCCCATACTGTAAAATGGTTCACTTTGCCAATGCCACCTCGATTATACGTGTCTGCTTGTGGAAATGCATTTAAGATGAATCTTAAATGTAACATATCTTTAAAACTCAGATTATTATAGTATTCCCATGTTTTACAGAGGAGTTGTGCAGCTGAGAGAGCTGCTGCCTGCCTGCCGCATCACCTGCTGGTGCGCAGGGTGTGATTACCTGAGGTGGGAGGTTACAGGGTCGGCATGGTGTGCCCAGCCTTCGCATTCCCACCACCATCATCAGCATCACCAGCAGAGAGAGAGAGCGTAACGAGGGTCTGACGTCCATGTGAACAAACCTAATTAAAATCACTTAACATTAATATCTGCAGAGGAGCCTGCCACAACAAGTGTCAGGCAAGACAACGCGGCCCGTGATGTGAAACGAACACATGCACCTACCTGTACGTGCATGTACCCGCGCACACATGCTGGACGAGGTGGTGTATGGGAACCGAGAGTCTTATAAACAAACGCTGTAGCAACGCTTTGCCGATGTGTTTCATTTAGCACAGTCCGGCCAAGAGCTCAATGTGCGGAGCTTTTGTATTCAAAGGCCCGGTATTTTCAAGTTCAGTTATATTTTATGTAGTTAACTATTAACAGAAAAACTATTTTCTGAAACGGGAGTACCTGATTAAAGACAATTATATATAAAAAGAATCATACTGCATTTATATCACAACACAGCCCCTTATCAACCCAACTACGTACTTGCACACAATACTAGGAACAGACAGCAACTTCGGCCTCCAGGATTGACAACAAGCTTTGCACAAAGATATTATTGCTTCCTGGCACCGAGGATATACAATCATGTTCTACCTAAAATAGAAAAATACATATCCCGAGAGGGTACAAATCTGGGAAGAATTGTGATAGAATGGCTGAAGAAAACTGGGAGACAGAAATCAACTTTCGCACTATTTAATATATATAAGTAGTCAATCTAATTATACCCTTTTTTTCTCTCTTGTGATTTGTTGAGATGCGGATTCCACTGTCTCAGAACAGATCACAGATCTAGTGAGACAGTGTAATTCCTTCATTACATTTGTTTTTTTGAAGGAATAAATTTTATTTCATTTCATTTTCATTTCATTTCATTTTCATTACTTTAACTATCACTCAAAATACTCCAGTTCGAGTTAACTGAAACCGAAAGTAAGAAGTAAGCACTTCCGCGTAGTCAAGTGATATATAAGTATGCCTGCAGACCACGACTCAGATAACTAAGGCCCGGTATTTTCAAGTTAAGTTATATTTTAGTTAATTATTACTTTAACAACTACTCATAATACTCCTTCGAGTTGCCTACAACCGGAAATTCCTGAAGTGGCAAGCCCCGCCCCAAAATCTGAAAAATGATTACAATGCCATTCAAAAGCTTTAAAACAAATCGATACCTTAAAGGTTTTATTTAGTTACTGAATAAGTGAATTATTAAGCTAACATGGGTTTCTCAGATAAATTCCCCTTTTCCCTATTTTCTACGAGAGAAAACACCATTACAGTGTGGAAATCCTGTAGTTCAGTTCAAAACACTGTCTTATAATTAGTTTACTTATTATGAGAAGATTCACCCAATAAAATGTTTATTCACGATTTTTCAAATCAGTGAATGACCACTTATTCCGTTTTACCTTTAAGGTGTCGAAATAGTCATAAAAATCATATGTTTAACCTTCATTTAGCTGGAAAACGACGCAAACAAAATTCTGTTTGCGGCAATTTTGATGTATCTTTATACAAAAAAAAAAAACAACAACAACTGCTGTCAGTGAAGACGATGGCATCTTGAAAATCTTTGGTCAAGTCACTTAACATTAGCAGGCGAAATTCGACGCGTTAAATATTATGAAAATTTAAATTAAATTGCATTTTATTTAACTTTACTAAACTTGAAAATACCGGATCTCAAGAGGAGCTTTCAAAAATTTAATTTGTGTGTCGTTTGTGGTGTTAGATCACGAATAATTTTTAAATTAAAAAACAAACTAATCATTTAGAAACCATTGGTAACATTGACCATTAGCTTCATATCCAACATACATAATGTACTTTTAATTAAAAATTACAAAGCATGCTGGTACAGGAAATAAAACTCAAATATTGCTAGGGTGGTATTTCCAAATTACAAAAATTAATAAAACAAATAAAAATAAAACAAGCTTGCTTTTTATTACTCTTGAGTTTATTTATTATTTTATGAAAGATGACTAAGGACAGAAAAAAGTAGAGGCGCATCTGCAGAGGTACCGGCCACCCCTAGTGGAACGGCGGCAGGGTACAGTACAGAACAGTACTAAATAAATGCCTCTGCAATCACTGAAATTATGAAAGTAAAGTTTGGTTAAACGCTACTAAACGAAACTGAGCTACATATATAAAGTAACCTCTTTCCGTGTTAATTCCGAAGGGTTTCGTATGTGGCGAGTGGAACCTAATTATTTTTATAGGTAAGGGGGCCGGTCTTACGCCAACTAATTCAGTTGAAGTGGGGGTTTTCCATCTCCTAAGGGGGCTGGTACTCATTTCTTGTGAAGTCCGAGTAAACCTTGACGGTATTTTATTTTGGACTTTGAAATAAACACCGAAACGGGAAATCATTTCTGACACCCTATATGGGATTTGAACCTATATTTTTACCTACCGAATATCGGTAATTTTTATATGACGACTAATCAGCTGTTCACTTGCGACCATCTTAAATTGACAGATCTTCTTACAAACATTTGTCAACGACGTTACCATGTTGAAAGCACCGGTTCCCATAGATCACCAAAGTTAAGCAACATTGGGCGCGGATAGTACTTGGATGCGTTACCGCTCAGGTACACCGCGTGTCGTTGGCATCTTGGACCGGTCCGTAATCCAGTGGCAACACCTCGGACTCGTAATCCATCCAACCTTACAACAACTGGGTCTTGCTTGAGAATTGGCGCTTTCTACAGCGACGACCAAGCTCGCAGAGGGCTCTTGAGGTGTGATACACACAAAAACAGCGCTCACCAAATAAATCATCCTAATATTATTATTATTATTACATGTGCCTGTCTGTAGGCTTGCATTTTATATGAGCCTTAAATGCTTACATATCCTTGCAGCTTAGATTATGAGATTATTAGATTATTAGATGATACATCTAGCCGAGAGTATAGAATGCCAGCACTCTACCGACTGAGCTATCGACCGGACAATTTCTAAATAAGATGTCCAGGAATGTCTTCAGCGTCAGAGTGTGTTCCCACGGAGCAAGTGACTGGCCGCAGTGATGGAGATAGTGTTATCACGTCGAATCAATACACGCCCGGCTGCTCTGCTTGCTCCATACATCATAATTAGGTACGTGAGGCGCTACACGCGTCTAGGCTGTTATATGTACTACGTATGTGCGCGGCCGAGCTGACGGGGACAGTGGACATGCAAGGTACAGTAGTGGCCGTTAAACAGCCTAGCGGGACATTACAAGCTGTGAGAAGCGAGTTTCAATGAGTTGAGTCCTTCTTTCTCAGGGTACACAGAAACGTTAACGTTTTTCTATCCGCTTAAATAACAAATAAATAAATTAATAATATTTCTGAGGGAAATGTGTCAAGATGAATAGTATTGACAAAAAAAAATAACGTGCCTAGTGGGGTAAACACGTTCATTTCAATTTTTGACATTTCCTAAGGAAATAAACATTTTTTACAGAAAATATTTTTTCCGGCCGGCCTCACGTCAGCCGCATCAGTTGAAGTGTTGCGTTTCCCAGCTTCCGAGTCGGCTGGTATTTATTTATTGTGAAAGCTGGATAAACGTTGCCGGTGTTTTATTTTGGGTTTGAAATAATCACCGAAACGGGAAATCCCTTCCGACAACCTCGGTGGGATTCGAAACCAACCTGTCGACCAGACGGGCATGCGGCTGATATTGTTTATTACTTTGCAAATATTTCGTATTTTTTACATTAATATTGTTCTATTAGTTTGAGAACTTGCCTCTAGTCTAATGTCTGCACATTTTTAAAACTTCCCACTAACCAGATAGTCCGAAAAAACTATTACTATCCTGGTTTGGATAGGCCATACAGCGACAACTAGGAGAGAGCAATGTCATGTTGGCGATAATTTGATAAAAAAATCTTAATGAGAAGGTTGTGAGGGAGGTGGTGGGGGGGAGGGGCTCGTTAGCACCTCCCCCTTTCCCTCCCCCGCCCCTCTCGGGGGGAGGTGTTGGCCGGGGAGTGATTAATTAAGGAGTGACTGCAAGGCGGTGTGTACTGCAAAGGCAGCACCAGTAATTATAGTGCAGGGGAAGCAGGAACACTCTCACAACTAAATATCTGCAATAATCCCCATACAGCTTCTCACATCACGGGGTACTCAAACCAGCAATGCGTACCTAACTTACCTACAGGTGTATATTATGTAGGTGCAATATTACACACGCGTGAGGCGAGGACAAAACTAATTATGAACATAATTCTGAATCTGTGGGTGCATTTCGTGGAGCATTCACTATAATCTAAGTTGCAAAGATGCATTGAAATTTTAAGGTTCCGACCACAAGTAGACACATGTAAGTTCGCGTTTACACATGCTGCGTGTGTACACAAAAAATAAACCAAACCTTACATGAACATAGACTTTCCAACTCCTGCTGCTTTTCTTTGAAAATAGGGAAAATATTTTTTTTAGCGGGTCAGCTTCAAACCAAGCTATAAGTCGAGAAAAAAAAACTGAAAGTGGAAGAATTAAAACAGTAAAGCGCCGTTCAGTGGCACTAGCCACCCCCAGGGTACTTTTCTCTCACATCTCGCACCAGGTATTCTATTCACACATTCAATTCTGAGTCGGCCGAGTTTCCGACCCACTATGATTTTCTTATTCTACAATCTATCTAGAACCTGAGATACTAATCTAATCTGATCTAAGCTGCAAAGATATATATCATTTAAAATTTACATTAAATGCATTCCCACAAGCAGACATGCATAATTTCGCGCCTACACATGCCGCATGTGGACCTACAATATAAAAAAACTCAATCTCAAATGGACATAAGCCCTGCAACTCTTGCCGACCTTCCCTGAAGCAGGGGTGACATTGGCAAAGTGAACCATTTTTTACAGTATGGGTACTCATAAAAAATGCTGCATGTGTACTGAAACATTAAAATCTAAGCCTTAAATAAACATAAACCCTGCAACTTCTACCGACCTTCCCTGAAACCAGCGGTAACATTGTCAAAGTGAACCATTTTGTACAGCATGGGTCGTCAGTCTCATATCAACCTATTAGCTAAGTACAAAATCAATTCTGGAAGTAAAATAATAGCAATAAATAGCGTTTCGTGGCACTAGGCACCCCAAGGGCGATTTTCAGATCCTGCACCAAATTTTCACATATTCATATCTAGGTCTACCGAGTTTCTGAACCATCGTGGGTTTCCTTATTCTCTTCATTTAATTCGACAAAATTTCCTTTAATTCGCTCAATTTTGTAGTCCATGCTTTCTTCTACTCTTGCCAGGTTTCCAGCCTGTTGGATGAGACTATCGGTCATTGCTTTGTTGCTTTAGTTCTCATCTCCCGCCCTGAGAAAAGTAATCAGAGCAGCTTCCCGTTACCTCCTCTGTACAGCCTACAATAGCAGTAGGTTTGTCACGACAAATCGGTGAAAGGTAACTCATCCACAGAGAGCTCGTCCATTGACAATTCGGTCACACGACAGCTTGTTCATAAGATTTTTCGATCATGTACAAGAAATACCCACAAACCGCTCTATCACACAAAACTTGCTCTCCAAAAAACCTTTGAAATTACGGTAATTTTCATTAATTGTAGTTTTCTGTGATGGAGCTGATATGAGTTTTGAATGTTAATATCTCTTTGCAACTTAGATCATAGATTATTATAAAAAGCTGTCTGTGGACCATATCGATACCTTAAAGGTAAAACTGAATCAGTGACATATGAAGCTAACATGGGTTTCTTAGATAAATGCACATTTTTCCCTAGTTTCTACGAGAGAAGAACATTTAAAAAATACGAAAATCGTGTGTGACAAGTTTTTCATACGAACTTCCTTATGAGCAGATCACTAACTGTGACAAGTTACACCCAATAAAATATTTTATCCACTATTTATCGAAACAGTGAATCAGTACTTATTCAAATTAACCTTTAAAGTGGCGATATATTTATGTGACCGAAATGTCGCTGACTGAAATGTATTTGACCGAAAATTCATTTGGACGAACTAACGTGGGACTGTTTTGTCTGTGGACGGGTTGCCTGTGACCGATTTGTCGTGGAACCAACTCCTAACTACTACTAGGGAATAGTAGAATAGACGCTAGCGCACGAGGGCGTCCTACAGGAACAAATAAATAACGCGCGCATCCTCCATTTTAATTAAAAATTACAATTATACAGAGAGCGGTGTAATGTGTGTTTATTTATCTAAATGTGATCTCCAATGATTGTGGCGCAGGGCTCCCTGGCCTCCCCCATATCCTCCCCCCAGTGCTTGTTTGACTTATCTAACATTTGATTCAAACATGACCCTTCAATGCAATTGTTTTAAGAATCACATTCCACAGAATCTGAGCTGAGAAAAAAACGTACAACGCATTAGTGTGAGAGTTGTTTTTAATATTTTTTAAATAAATTTACAGTATTTATAAGACATATTAATCCAGTGTGCATATAAACATTGCTCATATGAAATTACCTCTGATGGATATAAGATAAACACGCACAAAGGAGACGATATGTGCCCCTCGCCCTACAGAATAAATACACCTCTACTTGTACTGGCACTCGTATAATCGACATTCAGCTACGAGCCCTCCTACCTATTTATTTTGGGTCAAGGTACTTGCTTTTATACAGATACCATTCACGATTTCAGCCTCACAAATGAAATTAGAACATAATCTCTAAGGCCCAATAATTTAAGTTTAGTTAACTATTACTCAAAATACTATTCTAGTTCGAGTTGACTAAAACCGAAAACTCCCGAAGTGATAAGCCCCGCCACAAAAGCTTACATAGAAGTGATTACAATGCCAATTCTAATCTAATCTAATCTAAGTTGCAAAGATATGCTATATTGGAGATTCACATTACATGCATTCTCACAACCAGACACGTACAAGTTCGCGCTTGCACATGCCTCATGTGAACCTACAACATAAAAACCAAATCTCAAATGGACATACACCCTGCAACTCTTGCCGTCCTTCCCTGAGACAGGGGTGACATTGGCAAAGTGAACCATTTTTTACAGCATGGGTGGTCAGCCGCAATTGGTAGCTTTAATAAAGAACAGTGCCCTTAGTACGAGTTGCAAAACTTGAGTAAAGTAAAGTTTACGGAGTGATTTTCCCCAAAATCTTCCGTTTTTGTTGCTTACACTTTATGGTCTTAGCAAAAGAGTTAAAGTGATGAAAAAAATCAAGTTCAAACAAACAAAAACGGCAAATTTTGAGGAAACCCACTCTTTAATACTTTCCGTAAACTTTACGTAGACTACGCATATCTGCACGCATGTTTAACAATAACTGTGACAAGAGTATTAATAATTGTTCCTTGATGTTGACCCCTCGCTGCCTTAGTGCTTGTTTGTATTACGCCCATTAGAAGTAATTTCGTATGAGCAATGTTTGTGTGTGTACTGGACCAATGTGGCTTAAGAAAACTGGAAATTGATTTAAAAAATATTTAAACAACTGTCCATGTTTCACGTTATGTGACATAGTGTCATGTGTTGTTCTGTCGTGTGATGCAAAATCATGTGATCTAATGTGAAGACTACAGGGGAAGAACAAGGAATGTCAGTTGAAGAACATTATTAGCAAATCAAAATTTGAAATTTGAAATCATGTTTATTGCCTGTCACAAAGAACCGGAAATTTCGCCATAAATTGTGATAGCGACTGTTGTTGCATTACGAATTTTGCAGAGCTTTAGATACACACATATGCTACTAGATTTTTTTTCTTGACGAACTTATTTTCAAAATTTTGCTGACATTCCTTGTTTTTCCAGTTTGACCGGTCCGCAGTCTAGCGCTTAACACTTCTGACTCGAATATGGAAGGTTGTGGGTTCGAATCCCAGCGGAGCCATTCATATTTTGAAATATGCTCTTCGCTGGGTAAAAAAATCACATACCTTTACCAAAGACCGGTCACTAAAGGTCTATCTAGCCGTACAGCAACTGGGTCTTGGTTGAGAATTGGCGTTTTCTACAGCGACGACCAAGCTCGCAGAGGACTCTTGAGATGTGTACACACAAAAACAGCGCTCGCCAAATAAATCATCCTATTATCATAAGTGTTTTTAGGCTTTCATGGCCGGCTTCAGATGATGATGATAATGATGTAGAATCCATCTTTCCATCCATCATCATCAGTCTAAGTACAAGCCCTGAAGAAGTCAGTCATATGTTACTGACGAAACGTAGCAGCCTTCCAAAAAGAATAAAGCAGCCTACAAAAGAATTATTGGACCATGGTCTACAAGCCCGGAAAGATGGATTCTACATCCTTATCATCATCATCATCACCATCCTATTATCATTTTCCCCTGTAGTCTTCATGTTCATGTCATGTGTTCTTTTGTCACTGTGCTGTCCTAGATGGAACAACTGTAGGTACTGTGAGACACTCACACACACCGAGCCGGCAGCATCTGATATCACTGCTCTGCTCGTCATCATTTATTAGTCCACAGTCCGTGATGTAAAGACGCGCTGGTGTTCCCAGCATCTACAAGTCTGGCATTTGATCCTGTTTCTCCTAATTGGGTCCGCGAGGAGGAATGCCATGTAAAGTCAAACATTAGACACAATTATTTTTTATTGTCTGGTAATAAAAATGTAGGGAGCGATGATGCTTAAGTCAATATAAAATGTACTGTACGCCCTGGGCTGGGATTTTATTGACTGTCACTTTAGCGATTATCGCGAGGAAGGAGGATGGATTTATCAAGTTGAGTATTCAACCTGCGAGAAACGTGTGTGACCAGCAGGAGAGAAATGACTGAGGATGGAAATGGAGTCACTGGCAAATGTATGTACAGCAGTCAGATTTCATTGATTGTCACTTTTGCTATTATCGTGAGGAAGGGAGATGGATGTATGCATATGAGGGAGATCGATAGCAATAGTTTGCATGTGTGAGGGAGATAGATAACAAAACGATAAGCTTTCACGAATAGTTTCTGGCTTGCGCTCGTACGCGTTTGGTTGAAAAGGGTAACAATGCGTGACAGATATCATCGACAGTGAGGGTTGGCAGCAGTGCTATGACAACTTGACACAACAACCCCGGCAAAAAACAAAAATGAAGCCATGCCAAAGTGACAGCGCATGAAAAGAAAATTGTTGAAGACACAAAAATATCCTTATGTAAGCGACAATATCTCACATGAAAAAAATCGCAAACAGTCGTTCTCCTTTACAGTTGTTTATTTTGTTCGCCTTATACCACTGATAAAACAAGTTTTTTTCCTACATTTCATAATTAATTTTGGTAGGCTATATTTGGGATTTCTCTGTTAGCGTTGTGCACACAAGAATAAGAGAGTGTGCATAAAATACTATTGTTAAAAATCTAAACATATTAAATTAAATTCTGCCGCTAGGCGTGCTAGTAAAATTGGGCTCTTGATGGCATGTAATTATGTAAAGTGCATCAATACAGATAAAGAGCGGCAGCTACGGCTCCTGAACTAGTTCACGAACAATTCATCTAAGCTTGTAATGCCTAATAGCAGAGTACATTTCCTAGGAAGAACTATTTGGAGAGCTCAACATACACAAGTTCATTATACTGAGTCCACAATCGATAATGAATACGTTGAGCTGATGAGGAGGTTGAATATCCTGACAGCGCACATTAACATATTTCCTGCTAGTTATACCTACAAGATTTACCGATACGCAACGCAACTAAGCTGCACATATAGTACAACATCTTGCCGCGTTATCTCCGAAGGGTTTCACATGTGACTGTACACTGTAACTCCAGAGCCAGAGCCTCTGCAGAGCTGCCTTCATTTCTTCCTATCCTTACATACCTCTTTCAATCCATCACCTTTTTCATACGTTTTCTTCTTTGATCTCCTCAATCTGAGCACTCCATACTTTTCTCAGTCGTCCCTTGCCTCTTTGGCGAGTGGAATATATATTTTTACATGCAAGGGGACCGGCCTTACGCCAACCACTTCAGTTGAAGTGGGGGTTTTCAGCTTCCGACGGGGATGGTGCTCAATTCTTCTGAAGGCTGGGTATGCCTTGCACGTATTTTATTTTGAAACGGGAAATCATTTTGGACACCCTCGGTGGGATTCGAACCCGAGCTCTCGGCATGGAATGCAAGCACTCCACCAACTGAGCCATCGACCGGACAATAGGATCCACAATAACCGATGGCATTGTGGGTTTGTTTTTATTTTCTTAATCATTTTTTTTTCTATCATATACCTCGTCCGCGGCGGGTTCAGCCGGTCCATATTTTCATAAATGAAATACATCAGTTTTGTGCTTTTGACTTTTGGTGGGATTTAATGGGAATAACAATGGTGTCGGTGTGCCTGTGTGACCAGCGGGAGGTCCCCCCCCCCCTCGTCTTGTACCCCAGGGCCCCCGCTGACTGCATCCATCAGTTTCGCGGCATTCCCCGCTCCGACATCCACCAACAACATTTACATAATAATTCATTTCGCCGTTGTGAACGTTTGCCGCCAACTGGGAGACTCGGGAGTAGCCAGTGCTGGCCCCCATTGTCTTAGGATATATATTATGGACTAGAAAATATTTTTACAAAAAATATACATTAGGTATATATCTGTTTCCGCACCCGTAATCTAGTGGTTAACCATTCTGATTCGTAAATGGAAGGTTGTGGATTCAAATCCCGGCGGGGTACAAAGAAATATACCATTTATATTTTCAAATATGCTCTTCGCTAGCTAAAAATTTAATATACCTTTACCAAAGACTGGTCACTAAAGGTCCATCTAGCCTTACAACAACTGGGTCTTTCTTGAGAATGGACGCTTTCTACAGCGACGACCAAGCTCGCACTAAATAAATCATCTTAATAGTATTTTTAACTGTCTTACGAAAATGGTCCTTAGTAAGAAAGAGAACAAACAACTTCATAGTTGCATATCCATGTGTACAAAAAAACTCGGGCGAATGCAAAAATGTTTCTAGAAAGGTGGAAACATTGCCGTCCAAGCCAGTCCAAACATATACGCAAGCGTTATAAATCTTGTGATCGATAAAATTGACGAATTTGAAAGGAAAAGGCATTATCCCCGAAGGGGTCGCATGTGGCGAGTGAACCTATTTATTTTTCCAGTTAAGGGGACTGCTTTACGCCAACCACTTCAGTTGAAGTGTTGGTTTCGCAGCTCCCGAGTGGGCTGGTACTCATTTCTTGTGAAGGCTGAGTAAGTCTTGCCGGTATTTTATTGCGGGTTTGAAATAAACACCGAAACGGGAATAATTTCTAAAACGCTCGGTGGGATTCGAACCTAGGATCTCGGCATGGAATGCAAGCGCTCTACCGACTGAGCTATCGACCGCTGCACGGCTCTAATTTATAGGTTCTTGCGTTGCCGTACCGTTGATCTTTAACGTCGCGAAAGGATTCCTACCGATAGATTCAATTACAACTTAATTCATGAGCGTGCAATTGCTTAGTCACTTAAATTATAATAGGACTATTTATTCTTTAAGAACTTTTTGTGAAGTTTCCCAACAAATCACCCCCCCTTCCCCAGTGCATGTTTGGCTTATGTCCCATTTGATTTAAAGATGACCTTTCAATTTCATTGTCTTACAGATCACATTCTACACAATCTGAGACAATGTGAGAGTTGTTTAAAATATATCATGGGGCTTCCACACGCTTGCCAACCCATCACAAGTCAAGCGCACAGTGTGTCGTCTAGAACATGCTAGCTGGACAAAATTTTGTCTAATGGACTAATTTTGTCCAGCTAGCATGTTCTAGACGACACACTGTGCGCTTAGCTACAAGCCAAGTGTGCAGTGTGTCGTCTAGAACATGCTAGCTGGACAAAATTAGTCCATTAGACAAAAATTTGTCCAGCTAGCATGTTCTAGACGACACACTGTGCGCTTGACTTGTGATGGGTTGGCAAGCGTGTGGAAGCCCCATTAAAAATCAATTTTCACTTTTCAGAAGACGCATTGCATCAGTACCAATGCTCTCTCAACGTCTTCGAAAGGAAAATACTTCGACGTATTTATGGTCCAATAAAGGATAGAAACATATGGCGAAGAAGATATAACTCCGAACTGTATAAGCTGTACCAGGACGCTGATGTGGTCCGCTCATAAAGGTCAACAGACTGCATTGGCTGGGGCACATCCAGCGAATGGACCATCAGAGCCTGGAGAAGACGATTGTGATGACGAACCCAGAGGGACGCCGGACTGTGGGAAGACCACGTTCAAGATGGCTGGATGGAGTGGTGGCGGATTGCCGTGCAGTGGGAATGTGGGACTGGAGGAGGAAGACGTAGGATAGACAGCGCTGGCTGGGTGATGATTGCATCAGTACCTACACATAAACACATTGCTCATGTGAAATCTGATGGACTTAAGACAAACAAGCACTAAAGGAACGAAATATTGTAGCCAACCTTCATTTCTTCACCGCCGCGTCAAGCCTGAAAGCGCCCTTGCAGTGACAGTACGCTCCCTCAGTTCTTGTTTATCGTATACGCCAATCTTGTCAAATATGACTTTTTCATGCAGTTGTCTTATGAATCAAATTCTACACAATCTGAGCTAAGAAAAACCGTAAAACTCGATAATGTGAGAGTTCTTTTAAATATTTTTTAAATAAATTTCTTGTTTTCATAAGACACATTGGTCCAGTACACATGCAAACATTGCTCATGTAAATTTTTCTCAATGGCGTTTACGATAAACAAGAACTGAGGCAGCGAGTAGTCACGAAACGGCGCTATACAAATCATCATCATCATCATCATCATCAATCATCCCACAGCCATAGTAGGTTTGTAGTATGTACCGTGCTTCGCTGTATTTACGAGGAGTGGACTTTTATTCCAGCCCTGCACATAGATAATATAGTGATGATTTTACACGTGTCCATACTTAAGATTTGCAACTTAGATTTACAGGCCATGGGGCGACCATAAAGCTGTTAGTGCGTGGGGCTATAAAGCCCCGACTTTATCGGCTCACTCCTGATTACATCTTCATACACGACAACAAGGTGGATTTGTTTTTGATTACACCAATAACAAGTCGGCTTGTTTAATGATGCTTTACCAAGTTCATTAACAGTTTTGTTACACTGCCGTGTTAAAATTGAGAGAAACTTCACTATTAAAGGAATGTCGCCCACACCTAGTGCATTCCTGTCATGTAATGTTTTGTCATTGTGATTAACTTTCCTGTGATGCTTCGTCATAGTGATGTTTTGTCATGTGCTGTTCTGTAATGGGTCAGAGCATTGTTGTAACAATGTTGTCCACACCTAGAGCATTCCTGTAATGTGATGGTATGTGATGTTTATGTCATTGTGATGAACTTTCCTGTGATGCTTCGTCATAGTGATGTTTTATCATGTGCTGTTCTGTAATGGGTCAGAGCATTGTTGTAACAATGTTGTCCACACCTAGAGCATTCCTGTAATGTGATGGTATGTGATGTTTATGTCATTGTGATGAACTTTCCTGTGATGCTTCGTCATAGTGATGTTTTGTCATGCGCTGTTTTGTCATGTGTCAGAACATTGTTGCAGCAATATTGTCCACATATAGTGTATTCCAGGCTACAGTTACTGTTGAGCTGTTTCTCTACCGATGACTTCAATTATCGGGCTTCAATGTTCTGTTTTAGGCATGGATGTTTTTTCGTATTATGCTTTGTTTTGCTTGATTTTCTGGTGCTTTGTTTTGTTATGTTTTATCATTGTGATGTACTTTCCTGTGATATTTTCTTCCAGTGATTTTCTGTCATGCGCTGTTCTCTATTGTGTCGTTCTGTCATGTGATGTTCTCTCATGTGTCGTTCTGACATGTATCGTTCTGTCATGTGCCCTTCTGCCATGTGCTGTTCTGTCATGTTTTGTTCTATTATGTGTCGTTCTGTTATGTTTCGCTCTGTCATGTGTCGTTCTGTTAAGTGCAGTTTTCTCATGTGTCGTTCTGTCATGAGTCGTTCTGTTAAGTGCAGTATTCTCATGTGTCGTTCTGTTAAGTGCTGTTTTTTCATGTGTCGTTCTGTCATGTGTCGTTCTGTTAAGTGCAGTTTTCTCATGTGTCGTTCTGTTAAGTGCAGTTTTCTCATGTGTCGTTCTGTTAAGTGCTGTTTTTTCATGTGTCGTTCTGTCATGGGTCGTTCTTACATTGAACCCAGATGAACCAACACTCGATATGTTTTATTGCGCTTGTAAGTTGACAGTGTTGAGCATTGTCGCAGAAATGTCGTCCACACCTAGTGCAATCCTTCCAAGCTACAGTTACAGGGTTGCGCTGTTTTTCTGACCGATGACTTCAATTATCAGGACCGCGACCTCCTGCTGCGGTTCCTCTCGGCCTCAGGGCATCCACTCTCTCAGCCCTGCACTGAGCCGCTTTCAAAGCTCCTGGAACGGAGAGGTTGGCCTGATTGGCCCATCACGCTGCGGATCTACCTATCGACCAGCAAACATCCAGGAGTTTAAGTCTCGAGGGCCGTCGATAGATCTTACCGTATATATTTGAAGATAAAACAAATAAAACATGCCGGCGTATTGCATGTGAACAGCTGATCCATTTTATACGGAATAACGATCAGCTGTTCAGGCACCACCATGTTTAATTCCATCTTGTCTTCAAATAGGTACGGTAAGATCTACCGAGGGGCGTCGAGACTTCTTCCAGTTACCACAAGCTCCACCAGAACCGCTATTCTGCTGAATTTCTTACACTTTGGATATCAATCCAAGTCGGAGCTTGTTAGCGCTTGCGAAAGAACTTCATAGATAAAAAATCACAGTACACCTTTTTTTTGGACACGAATTGCTATCTCATCGCCTTAAGCTTGTAAGGAGTTTAGAAAATAGCGCTTCAGGTTATCCAGGACTCTCTTACTGCAGTCACCACAGAACTGGAGGATTCGTGTTTGGCACAAGTTGACAAATTATGAGAATTTGGATGAAACAAGTTATCGGTATATGTGTCTATATCTATAATCCAAGTTGCAAAGATATTGTTCCGACTTGACTGGGGTTCCATTTTAATGAAACTGCAATTGTTTATTTTAACAGAATTTATTTTACATGGTTTGATTCACAATTTACAGTAATTGATAATCTCTGCTTATTAGTATTCACGGCAAAATGCTTGGAGCGACTAATCCACTAATGCCCTTTTCAGTCCGTATATATAGGAACAAAAGGGATCATTCTTGCATATTCCAGACCATTCGATCTCTCGCTCATACCAGACCGCCGTTCTATGTACCTCACTACTACCATCATATTAGAGCCAGATTGTTCTACACACTAGCGTGCATGTTCAGGCACTTGAGATCTTTAGTTCGTTACAGCACATTACATTTGAGATTCATATTAAATGCATTCCCATAAGCACACAAGATCGAAATGACGCTCGCTCGGTTGCGAGGGGGCTGGTTGAGGAGAAGGGGAGGGGGGTGACACCCAATGGGAAGTGTGATTTATCTCCCATTGTTATCCAGGAGATGTTTTCCTGAAAATTATACATTCCGATAGGAAAGGTATCGCGTATAATGGTTCTTAATAATAATAATAGGATGATTTATTTGATGAGCGCTGCTTTTGTGTGAATCACACCTCAAGAGCCGTCTGCGAGCTTAGGCGTCGCTATACAAAGCGCCAATGTGTTCCTCCATTGCTTGTTTGGTTTATCTACCACTTGATTCAAAGATAACCTTTCAATGAAATTGTCTTAAGAATCACATTCTTAACAATCTGAGCTCATGTGAAATTACCTCTGATGGACATAAGACAAACGAACACTAAGGTGACGAATTCCCAAGCAAGAGCCCAGTTGCTGTAAGGCTGGATGTACCTCTGGTGGCCAGGTAGAGGTATATACATTATTTAACCCAGAAAAGATCATGTTTGAAAACATATGGGGTTCGAACGCACTTCCATTTATGAGTCCGAAGCACCAACCACTAGACTAGGATCAGTCCATAAGTTATCAGAGGAGTATACTTATGCTGGGTTGAAGGATCTGTTTATATTGTGTAGTTTGGTTTGAAAAATGCGAGGTACTCGCAAAATTAATTAAAAAGGCGTCCACGTTTGTATGAGAGAGATTGGCACATTAAGCCTTCACCTGAACATTAATTAGAAAATAATCGAAATACCTAAACAGCACATTCCTTAAGCTCTTTATCCGGAGCATCTACGTCCCCTTAGCGCTTGTTTGTCTTATGTTCATCAGAGGAAATTTCACATGAGCAATGTTTGTATGGACCAATGTGTCTTATGAAAACTGGAAATTGATTTTAAAAATATTTAAAACCACTCTCACATTATCGTATTTTACGTTTTTTTCTTTGCTCAGATTGGGTAGAATGTAATTTACCGAAATGTCATCTTTGAATCAAATGGTAAAACGCAAATAAGCTACACATATAGTGTAACTTCTTACATGCGCTATCCCCGAAGGGATCGCATGTGGCAATTCGGGACCTATTTATTTTTAGGGGTAAGAGGGTCGGCCTCACACCAACCACTTTCAGTTGAAGTGGGTATTTCCCAGATCCCGTGAAGGCTGGTTCTTATTTCTTGTGAAGGCTGAGTAGGTACACCATACCGGTCTTTATTTTGAGTTTGAAATATACACCGAGACGGGAAATCATTTCTAAAACCCTCGCTCTCGGCATGGAACGCAAGCATTCTACCAACTGAGCTATCGAGCGGTCTTTCAACGAGCTTGGTTGTAGTAGCTACAAAGCGCCAATTCTCTAGCAAGCCCCATTTGCTTTAAGGCCGTGTTAAAAAAAAAGATCCCGTTGTTTTTAAAAATATGTTTCTCATACTTTATGGCCTTAGTAAAAAAGTGACATTAATGAAAAAAATCACGCGTGTTAAATAATTTTTTATCTTAATTTTAAAGTTAGTTTTTTTTATATAACTTAAAAAGTGACGCCACAAAAAAATATTTAAAAAAACTCGTTTTTTTTACTTTTTTTTGCTCGGATTTTGTTGGTTTGAATTTTGGAAATATTTTTTTTCTTTATAATTATAGAATGATACAAATTCTAGTTTGTAGTGTGATTTTTAATAGAATAATGTGAATAGTTTTTGAGATAATATGAAAAAACTGTTTTCAAGAATTAAATAAGTTAAGTAGTTTCAGTTTTTTCACATTAGCGCAAAAACTATTCACATTATTTTATTAAAAATCACACTACAAACTAGAATTTGTATCATTCTATAATTATAAAGGTTTTTTTTTTCCAAAATACAAAACAACAAAATCCGAGCCAAAAAAAGTAAAAAAAACGAGTTTTTTTTAAAAAAAAATTGTGGCGTCATTCTTTAAGTTATATAAAAAAAAACTAACTTTAAAATTAAGAAAAAAAATTATTAAACACGCGTGATTTTTTTCATTAATGTCACTTTTTACTAAGACCATAAAGTATAAGAAACATATTTTTACAAACAACGGGATTTTTTTTTTGACCGGAGTCCTAAGGCTGGACGGAGCTTTGGTAGATAAGCCAAACAAGCACTAAGGGAGAGATGCTCGTAGGCTCGCGCTCATGAAGCTTGTATCGCATGAGGGCTTAATTAAATGTAAGAATGGGTATTAGTTATGAAATACAGCATAATGGGTCGTAAAGGCGAGAGGGACGGCGCGCAGGCCCCTAAGGTCTACAGGGCTGCAGTCTGCTGGTCCAAAACTTCATTACTAACCCATTCTAGCGCCTCAATTATTTGCACTCAAAGCCTCCTAAATTTCTAACAGCTCCTGCGCGAGAGTGTGCGGGGATGGACGGTTATTGCTCTAAAATCTATAATCTAAGCTGCAAAGATATGTTAACATTTAAGGCTCATATTAAATGCATGCCTACAGACAGGCACATGTAGTTTCACGCCTACACATTCTGCATGCGTACATACAAATAAACAAAACCTCACATGAACATAAACCTTGCAACTCCTGCCGTTTTTCCCTGGAACCGGGGTGGCATTGGCAAAAGTGAACCGATTTTTACAGCACGGGGGGTCAGCCTCATACCAACATATCAGTCAAGCAGCAAATCTACACAATTTTGATGTGGATGTTCTATAGCTGTAACATTTTAGTTCCAGCAGGACTTGGCTGTCCGGTCGATAGCTCAGTTGGTAGAGTGCTTGCATTCCCACCGAGAGGGTGTCAGAAATGATTTCCCGTTTCGGTGTTTATTTCAAAAACCCAAAAATAAAATACCGGCAAGGTTTACTCAGCCTTCACAAGAAATGAGTACCAGCCCTCTCGGGAGCTCGGAAACCCACACTTCAACTGAAGTGGTTGGCGTAAGGCTGGCCTTCTTGCATGTAAAAATAAATAGGTTCAATTGGCCACATGCGGGACACTTCGGGGATAACGCGGCAAGAAGTTACACTATATGTGTAGCTTAGTTGCGTATAACATATCTGCTGTACAGTGGTAATTCCAGTACCCTTAAGGCTAGTTCGCACGAGGCCACTGATTTAGTCAAGTACCGAGTAATTTAGTAGTGGGCGGGGCGCTACTCGCCCGTGAAGCGTTCGCATTACGGTCCAGTACAGTACACAAGTGCGAAGTTGGCTGCAGAAAGCCCTTTCTATAATGGCGGAAAATTTGAATTGGCTGCAGTTTGAAAATATTAATTGAGTATTAAAATCATGTTATTATAAAGCCCTTTAAATTGGCTATAGTTTGGTAATATTAACTGATTTATGCCCGGCCACCTAGCTAGGAGCCTGTTTAGCAAACAACTTCGAAACTCGACTTTTGTAAATTCGAAATGTATTTTATGGTTTATAAAATAATATACACATTTTAAATAAAAACAACACATGAATATTTGACGTTTATAATAATATCTACCATTTACGCTGCAAACATTATTTTTTAATTGAATTTTTATCTTTTCAATGATGTGTACAAAGTATATTTTGTATGCACACACTATAATACGGCTCGTAGTCTGCAGCTGCATTCAGATGCATTTCTCTGTTGCGTTTTTCGTTGTTGACAATTAACATCAATATTCAACATGTAAAATCGGCATTTTCAAATACACGGCGGTCACCAATCAATTATCAAGTTAAAGAAGAAACATGGTTCAACTTTTCAGAGGCTGACCGCGAGAAACTTGTTCAATCCTGCTACATACGCCTCTCACGTCTGTCACAGATACCAGCTGATGGCTTACAGTGGCATAAAATTGTAATGCCTCTAATTAGTTATCCCCGTGTGTCACTGAATTGTTTCTGTACAAAACAATAAGTAACAATCCATCTGAAGGATATCATAAGGCCTGTGATATGACAAATTTATGGTAGGTACCTATAAACATCGATCAATGTAAAAGATCGATGTTTTTAAATACGTAATAAATTCATGGACGATAATAGTTATTTCCACAACATCTTTACCAAAACTATATTTGTACAGCTCTATTGTCAGCAAGGAGCTACATGATTGTATTTTCGACAGCTGATATCCGCACCAAAAATCGATGTCATACTATTCTTATCGAAAAAAAATTACCTTTCTCAAAACTTTTTGGACGTAGATAAGTCCTAGCAACTTCTATATTCTCAAGAGTTTCTAAAAAACCAAGGATATCGGTGTGCATATCCACTTATTTACAGTTTAAACATGACATAACCTCACTGACAGGTCGCTAAGTTTAGGGAGCGGAACATCGGGCTCGCAAATATAAGAAGTTCTTAAGTACTTAAATATTTTTAAACAGCACTTTATCTTTAAATATTCTTGCTGAAAACGGGCATTATCTTTTCAAACTGCAGCCAATTTAAATTGCCGCCATTCTTGCATTTCCGTTTCCCCGCCAATAGTGAGCGGCCAATGGCGCGGCCGCTAATAAACTCGACTCGGACTCGGGCTTTTCCGTGGCTCTTCGGACTCGGACTTTTCCGTGGCTTCTCGGCAACACTCGCCCACGGACGGTGGGCGGGGCCGCTACTTGCCCGAAAAAATAGAATGAAATGGATCGGCTTGACTAAACCATTGACTTAACTACTGGACTAAATTGTTGGGGTTCGCACACGTTTAGCCACTAAATTACTCGTTACTTGACTAAATTACTCGCCTTGTCCGAACCAGCCTTTAGTACGAGTTATATTTATACTATATTTTACTTTATTAGGAGAAAAAACAGATACAGACACAGTTGCAATAAACAAAAAAGTGGATACATATAATTTAAAATGCCTACATCCTTAAAAAATTCCCACATATATATTATAAATTTAATGTAGCTGACATAAAAATATAAAAGAAGTAGAGGAAGTCAAAATTCAAAAGTAATAAAATTAGTAAAAGAAACAAAAATAACAAGGAGAAACAAGAAGAGTAAACAAAGAAAAACATAAGAATGTAAAAGTTAAAGAAGAAAAAAGAGAAGAATAAAAAAGAAGAACAAAAAGCCCAATCAGCACCTATAAACTGGGTGTAAAAGACATTTTATATATAGTTTTCATCAAGTCCCCCCTAAAGGAGTATTTCCCCTTATTAAACAAATCTAAATCATTAAAATATTTATTAAAATCACTGCACATTCTATGAATAGGAGCTCTTTGACCTGCATTTGTTCGACATTTTGACAGAAAAAATAATTGTGAAGAACGAGATGCGCATCTTGGTATACGAAACTTAATTTGACATAGAAGACCAGGGCAATCCGTTTCCGATAGACAGATACTCCTCAGAGTCAACGCACTCAATATTAAACATCGATTATCAATACTTACCAGATTTAGATGAAGTAGGCGTTTGTCGTAAGAGCGGTTTTCGTAGCTTAACCGATGGAACAATATTTTCGTAAATTTTCTTTGAACCGACTCTAGTAGAGTTTTATACACATCATAAAATGGGTTCCATACAGTCACAGCAAATTCTAGTTGTGATCGTATCAATGAATGATATAAAGTCATATAGCTCGATATCATTTTGAATTTTTTTGTCACACGAAACACAAAACCCATCATTTGAAAGGCCCTCTTGACGACGGCATGTACATGCATGTCAAAAAGTAGTTTGGAATCGAAAATCACACCAAGGTCGCGTATACAAGATACTCTTTCAAGTGTGTGATTGGAAATTGTATAATTGTAATTGATTTGAATGCGTTTCCTTGAGAAGGTTATAATTTTACATTTTTCAAGAGCAAGTGACAGTTTGTTAATCGAGCAGTATAAACTGAGTCTATTTATGTCTTCTTGCAGTAATAGACAGTCGTTAATATTATCGATTTTTTTAAAAATTTTCATATCATCTGCGAATAATAATAAATTGCTGTTTTTAACGCATTTATGGATATCAGATATGAAAATTGTGAACAAAAAAGGACCTAATATGGAGCCTTGTGGGACGCCTGAGCTTATCGCACACAATGATGAGGCGTAACCATTAAGGGTAACAGTTTGATATCTCGAATCAAGATAAGAACAAAACCACCTGAATAGGTTGCCCTGGACTCCATTGAAGTGAAGCTTTTTAAGTAATATAAGGTGATCAACCTTATCAAAAGCTTTGCGGAAGTCGGTGTACACGCTGTCAACAGAAGAGCCCTGGTCAAATGTCTCAAAAATAAAGTTAGAATAAAGTAACAAATTCGAAACTATGGATCTTGATCTGACAAATCCGTGTTGACTATCAGGAATACAGTGTTTAAGTAGTGGATATATTTTTCCATGTACTAACTTTTCAAAAATTTTAGCAATGCAAGAGAGGATAGATATAGGTCTGTAGTTAGAGATGTCATTCATCGGCCCTGCTTTATGTAAGGGTATTATGTTAGCAGTTTTCCATATGCTTGGTATATATCCTTCAGCTAAACTTTTGTTGAAAATAAGTGTGAGAGGTTTGAACAGGGCATCAGAGGTCATTTTAAGGAAAAAAGCACTTAATTTGTTCGGACCAGCGCCTTTTTTTATATCAATAAGATTAAGTGCTTCCCTTACATCGTCTTCACATAGGAACAAATCAGAAATACATGTGTTATTATTGTTTTGGTAATTAAAATTCATATTTATAGAGGAGGTAATGGGACTGCAAGTTAGTTGTGATGACGATTCAAAAACAGACAAGAAATACGAAGAAAACATATTGCAAATTTCATTAGGGTCGTTCGATACCCGATTATCAAGCATCATAGATGATGGATAGCCCATTGAGTTATTTTTTAAATTATGTGTATATTTCCAAAAACTTTTGACGTTATGAGTAACTGATGTTTCAATGTTGTTTATGTAAGACTTATGACACGCAGTCATGAGTCTCTTTACATTAGCACGAGCAGATCGAAACCTATCGTAGTCACTAATGTTACCATATGTCTTCCATCTCTTCCAGGCTTTCAGTTTTGTGCTCATTTGCTTTTTTAAATCATTTGAGAACCAAAAGGGATATTTTTTTGCACGTACATATAATGGTGGTACATGATAATCTAATATTGAGTACAATTTGGAATAAAAGTTGAGTTGCAAAACTTGAGTAAAGTAAAGTTTACGGAAAGTATTAAAGAGTGATTTTCCTCAAAATCTACGGTTTTTGTTTCTTACACTTTATGGTCTTAGTAAAAGAGTAACAGTGATGAAGAAAATCAAGTTCAAACAAACAAAAACGGCATTTTTTGGGGAAAGCGACTCTTTAATACTTTCCGTAAAATTTAGATTGCATTACATTCCTTGACTTATAGGTTGGTTTGAGGCTGACCACCCATACTGTAAAAAATGGTTCACTTTGCCAATGTCACCCCTGTTTCAGGGAATGTCGGCAAGAGTTGCAGGGCTTATGTTCATTTGAGGTTTGGATTTAATTTGTAAGTACACAATCAGCATTTGTAAGCGCGAACTACACGTGTTTGTTTGTGGGCATACATCTGAGAGCTTTGAATGAATATATCCTTGCAACTTAGATTATAGATTATAGCATGACCTACTAGCTCACCCAACTACCGCACACAATGCGAGGTGGTCCTGTGAAACAGCTCTGCCAGACACTACCTGGAACTGTCAGCCACATGAACAAACACTCGATATGTTTTATTGCGCTTGTGACGTCTGCATGTTGACAGTGTGGAGCATTGTTGCAGAAATGTTGTGTGTACTGGCGCTATTGTTGCTGCTCTGAGTGAGATTCTTCCAGGAACGTTGCGCAACGAGTGCAGATGTTCGCGCGAGCCGTGTAATGTATCGCAAGTCCACAAAGCGTTCCCATAGTGCAAGTGGACAGGACAGTAGACAAATGAAGCTGACCACCCCTAGAGGAATGGCGAAAGAGTGACTGTTACTGCATCTTGCCGCCGTTCTACAAGGAGTGTCCGGTACCTCCGCAGATGCGTCTCCAATTTTTTTTGTTCTTGCATATCTCTTCAGCATTCATCACTTTCTTTGTACATGCTCTTCTTTTTCTCTTCTGTAACCTCTGCAGGTTACATTCTTTCGCAATCTCACCTATTTGGTCTATCCATTTCTTCTTCGGTCTTCCCCTTCCACGCTTTCCTCTGACATTTTCTATCTACAATTTCTGCGTTAGTCGTTCTCCGCAGATGCGTCTCTACTTTTTTCAGTCCTTGCATATCTTTTTTATCATTCTTTATACATACTCTTCTCTTATTCTCACTCTGCAGGATCCATTATTTTGCAATCTCACCTAAAATTGTAGTGTATCCGTTTCTTCCTCGGTCTTCCCATTCCACGTTTTCCCCTGACATTTCCTCTGTACACTTTCTTCGTTATTCTTCTTTCAAGATGTCGGAACCATCTCATGGTGCTTTTTGTACTTTATTTCTCTTATTCTCTTTTATACCACACTCGTTCATCACCCAATCATTATGAATTCTATCCTTCAGTGTTTTTTCAGTCAGATAAGTATGCCAGATAGTTTCCCTAATGAATATTTCACATAATTACAGAATTATTTTTGTTTACTATTTTTGGGGACATTAGATGATGTTACTATTGGTCTCAAACCTGCAACATGATCCGAGATAATATATAATATGTAGACTACAGGGGAAAACAAGGAATATAAACAAAAATAAGTTCGTAAGAAAGAAAGTAAAATCTAGTGGCATCTGTGTGTATCTAAAACTCTGCAAAATTTGTAATGCAACAACAGTTGCTATCACAGTTTCTGACGTTATTTTCGGTTCTTTGTGACAGGTTTTCATGATTTCAAATTTATTATTTTATTATTATTATTATTATTATTATTTAATGATGTATAAAATGTAATTTGTCGTGTGTGTGTGTTCCTTGACTTATAGGTTGGTATGCGGCTGACCACCCATGCTGTAAAAATGGTTCACTTTGCCAATGTCACCCCTGTCTCAGGGAAGGACGGCAAGAGTTGCAGGGTGTATGTCCATTTGAGATTTGATTTTTATGTTGTAGGTTCACATGAGGCATGTGCAAGCGCGAACTTGTACGTGTCTGGTTGTGAGAATGCATGTAATGTGAATCTTCAATGTAACATATCCTTGCAACTTAGATTAGATTAGATTAGATTATTTTGATTTACCCATAATATACTTCAACTGACATACCTTGTTCTTCCGCTGTAGTCTTCATATATGGTATACTGATAGTGTACCCCGACAGCGGACACTGGGGAATATCGCATTAAACCACTGTCTTAACGGACTTGCCAGCTGTCTCTGTGGCAACCTTCCATCTTGAAAGGCTTAAAAATAATCTGGGAAAATAACTCTATTGGAGGAATCAGATCCTGTGGTGTAATGTGTGCTGAGCAGGCGCACCCTCTCATCAACCCGGCCGCGCCGATCTCCCCAACATCACGGCTCGGCGCTCCGGGAGGCACGTAACGTATTGCCCGTAATGAGGAGGCGGCCACTGCCACACCACAATTATACCACTCCAAGCCTAAACTCAAGTTTCACAAAAAATCTACCAAAGCTAAAACTCTCACTCCGAGCGTGCATTTCAATTTATGTACATTTTTTGGTTAACGGTATGAATGAGTTAAAGTGCTGAGTTGTTACACTTGGTGGCCAGGACATTAGCGCTGAGAGATCACTTAGGGCAGCTGCCTTACATTAAGGCCGCACTAAACCTTAATAAAGTAATAAACTCTTTAAGGCAACATCCAAACACGCTTACAAGTTTATTGCAATTGGAAGTAGATACTGTAAAAATGTAAGGAATCAAAATAAAACGGTTTATCAAATGCACAGCCCACAAGAGTAACTCGGCTTTGTAAGTACATTTTCTTTTTTTCATGTAAGACTGGTAGGAGACTGACTCCTACAGATGTGAAATAAAACACTTAAAATCCCTTAGAAAGCTTGGTCGTCGCTACAGGAAGCGCTAATTCTCAAGCAATACCCAGTGGCTGTGAGGCTGGATGGACCTTTGGTAAAGGAATAATTATTTTCAATCCAGGTAATTTTTATTTCTTGACTTATACGTTGGTATGAGGCTGACCCCACAATGTAAAAAAATTGCGTCACTTTTCTAAAGTCACCGTTGTTTCAGAGGAAGGTGGTAGGAGTTTCAAGGATTATGTTCACGTGAGGTTTGGTTTATTTTGTATGTACACATCGCCTGC
This sequence comes from Agapetus fuscipes, assembly GCA_951799405.1. NCBI lineage: Eukaryota > Metazoa > Arthropoda > Insecta > Trichoptera > Glossosomatidae > Agapetus > Agapetus fuscipes. The sequence goes on along the minus strand of OX637334.1, from coordinate 3,446,959 downwards.
TTGCGGGCATGCTTTAAATAGTCACCTTTTATTCAAGGAGCGCAAGGTTCCACAATTGATAGTTACAGGTGAAATGGAATGTAGCAAAAAAGCTGAAAATGGGAGTTTTTGGATGCCTCATTTTTGAACCAGCAACGACACAATTTTTTGGTTTTTAGTTTCCAAATTATGACATAATGATTGCGGTAAGTTTGAGTAGTGAGTAATACCTCAGAGGCGGCGCAGTCTTTCATGTACTGAGCAAACAACGCCACGCGCCGCAACTTCTCCTTTGTGAACATTGGCCAACAATTAAAGAGGATTATAGATGGTCCAATCCTACCTTTGTGAACATTGGCTAGCAATAAAAGTGGATTAGATTGACCATCCTACCTTTGTGAACATTGGCTAACAATAAAAATGGATTAGATGGGCCATCCTACCTTTGTGAACATTGGCTAACAATAAAAGTGGATTAGATTGACCATCCTACCTTTGTGAACATTGGCCAACAATTAAAGTGGATTATAGATGGTCCATCCTACCTTTGTGAACATTGGCTAGCAATAAAAGTGGATTAGATGGTCCATCTTACCTTTGTGAACATTGGCTAGCAATAAAAGTGGATTAGATGGTCCATCCTACCTTTGTGAACATTGGCTAGCAATAAAAGTGGATTAGATGGTCCATCCTACCTTTGTGAACATTGGCGAACAATAAAAGTGGATTAGGTGGTTCATCCCATCAGCAGAGTGCCCTTGCGGCGCCAGCTCCCAGGACGTGCCTCACATATTGTGGCACTGTCCATCGCAACACTCTGATTGGGTTGCACTCCATGCGTAGAGGATTCACAGTAACCCTATCCTCAGACTTTCTATTATTATTTTGTATTATGTATATCATTCTTCGCTCTACTCGTGATCTAGCAACAGTCCCACAAGAAGTGCAACCCAAGGTATGCTATCAGCTTCAGTAACATTTTTTTTTTGTGCACAACAGGTTTTCCTATTTAGTGGCATTTGTATGTATCTAAGGCTCTGCAAAAATTGTAATGTAACAACAGCCGCTATCACAGTTTATGGCGATATTTCTTTGTGACAGGCAATAACCATGAGAAATACAGACTTTCAAATTTACAATTTTGATTTACTAAAAAAAATCTTCAACTGACATTCCTTGTTCTTCCCCTGCAGTCTTCAAGTGTTTCATTTCCAGCGTACATGGCTATGTTTTCTCCATAATTGAATTACACAAGGTCCGTGTAATCTTCTCCTCTGTCTGCCCCTCCTCCCCCCGCATGTGATCTCCTCTATGATAAGCCGGAGTCCCCCTCGGGGGAGCATTTGTACTTCTCAATTAAAACCTGACCCAGATGCAAATGCAGATAGAGAGAGAGAGATGTTTATACTGTTTTGTTATTGGATCTCTCTGTAGTAGCCACAGCCTCCGTACAGATAATGCCCCGCGTGATGGAGGACATGCTAGCATGCCGCCTCCAGGACAATAGACTGGGAGTAGCACGAGTTTTTACTCACAATGCACGAAGCGGATCAGATGCTCCAAATTTTTAACTACTTCTCTCTATGTCGACAATAACATTAGCCAAAATTTACCTTTTCACCCTGTTTAACTCATTGCTGAGGATTGTGGCTCCTTGCCGGGCTACCTTTGGACTTTGAACAGTTCTCAGTTATTCGCCAATTCCGGTTATCATGAAAACTCTTAAATTCGTCTTTGGCACAGTATCGGCAGTCGATCCACTACCTCATTGGCCCTATCGGCAGAAGTTGCAGGGCTTATGTTCATTTGAGGTTTGCTTTACGATTTGTAAGTAGGTACTTACGCAAACTTACCCGTGTCTGTTTGTGGACATGCATGTATAACATAATATACATTTGCAACTTAGATTATAGACACATCAATAATAAAATCACGGAAGAACTGCATGGAAGATTACGTGACTTTGCAATTTTAAAGATTTGTTCAGCACACAACTTTCACAAAGCGGCTCCCTTTACGAATACACCAGAGCAGAAAATTAACGTGGTGTACTTATTGGTTTAAACTTGCATGAACATGCACAGAGAATGTAGGCAAGTTTGCGTCATCATATTGTTGTCCAAGACGTCCTAAGTACGTTACAAATCATCTTCTCGAATGACATGTTCCGACATGAACCTCTTGATCTCTAACCGAAGTCAATGAGGTTATTGCTAATTAAATATTTAAACACACATAGCCATAATTGAAGACAGAAATTATACCAAGAAAGTAAGTAGGATGCAGAGACGTGATCATCTCATTGTTCTCTCCCCGCTCCAACTGCTGCATGCTATGTCTCTTGTTATACAAATAATAACATTCATAAAATTTTAAAATACATTGCCGTGATGTCAGTGCGTGATGACTTGTGAGGTTGCCGCGGTCGTTAGCCGAAGGACTACGGATATAGTCGTGTTTCTTCGGCACAACCCGAAGTTGTGCCGAAGCTGCACGCTGCCTTAGCTGCTAAGCCATTTGGCAGGACTGTAATCGTGGCACGTGCCTTGTGATCCGGAGCTTGGTGCAGAGGATCTTTCACCGTGGAGCTCTACCTGTAGAAGCGTCTACCTCGTAGACTGACGCAACAGTTATTTGTGGAAGTGCTTGTTAGCGCCAAAGTGCAGGTCTGGCCTTATCTATCCCCTTTCTCTTTCCCATATTAATTTAATAAACCCTGTTTTGTTTACTTATAATCATGTTTTAATCAATTGCAACCTTTCCCAAATTAGAATAAGCAATACCACTAGAAAGAATTCCCACGCCCTGAGTGATGATGATGGCTAGCCGGGAGTACGTATCCTAGGTACATCCTGGAGGTACCTCTCAATCCTAAATATAACACTTTGTTCTGGGACCACTAGCGCTCCGACCAGCCTTCACCTTCCAGGCCACGGGGAGCACTCGCAGCTCCCTCTTCCATCTCTATGAATTATCTGTTTGTACATGTTGTAATGTCTGGTATTTGTTGGGCTATTTGTTTTCCAATTTGAAATTACACGTTTGGTGCGGCGCGCGCCCACGTGGCTGTCTGATGCTGCAGACACGTGTAAGTATGTGTAGCGTGTGTGTATACAGCACCAACACCAACTCAGCAGAGAGAGGAACCAACAGGAGCCGGCCGAGCTGATGTCCACAGCCGCGGGGAACGTGGGGAAATAGATGTATTCAATTATTTGTTAGATCTCTCTCTGTCTGTGATATACTGGCAACTGCTGCGGGCCTGCTGGGCACTGGTCGAGGCCGATAAATCTCTCATATTGTAAAGCGAGATGTACGCTGCGCTATTAAGCAGTGTCATGCCAACAGATTCTTCTCATAGGTTTAATAGCTTTGTCATTAATAAGTGTAACTGTTGTTGTGGTTTTCGTTTAGGGCTATCAGCGGATCTCTTCAGTGTCGCCCTATGATTCTGCATTCTGCTGCTCTCCTGGGAGGGAGTGACCGACTTATCAGGTCTTGTCCATCCTGCATGTAAAACGCAAAGGCGAACGCTTGTGGCGAGCATGCTCTGAAGCGCTATTCTGTTAAATTCTTTACACAATGGCTATCAATCCAATTCGGAGCTTGCTAGCGCTTGCGAAAGAATTCCATGGATAGAAAATCACAGTACACCTTATTTAGGAAAACCAAGCTAATAGGGCACTCAATCAGACATAGCATCTTTCTGAACAACATCTTTGAAGGAAAAGTCTTAGGAAGTCGAAAAAAAGTTACCCAAGAACTTCATACTGAAAGTATGTGACGCGGCTTATGGATGTCTCTCCCTATTCGCATCTCAAGAGGATGGCAACAAACAGAGACAAATGGCTGACACAACAAGGCGCTGCCTTTACAAGATGGTGATGATGGCCTTTTTCTTTTGGTCTTCAAGAATTCAGCAGTATAGCGCTTCTGGTATGGAAGACGGCTCTAGTCCTCCCCTCTTGCACTCGTTGTTTCTCCACCTTCGTGCCTCGCCGCCGTAAACTATCGCTTTGTTTACATCGCGTGCACATTATTGTCGAATTGTAACGTCATCAATCTGTTTTTGGGAAAGTTAAGTGGGTGTTGGCTTAGAGAGCTGCTCCTGTAGCTGATGTATGGTAATTAGTAAATGTTCATCACGCAGCAAGTCGGCAGCAGGCAGGAGTTTAGTTGAGCAACCAGCAACCAACAGTAAATCACCTCCCGCGTGCGCGCGCAGCTGATACCGCCGATAATGAACCGATAAATCCAACGTTTAGTGTATTAAACTAGCCAGCATCAGCAGTTCTAAGCCGTGTGTGAGAACAGCATGTCCGAGCGTTGTGTCCGAGCGCACTTCCTGACTGGCCGTGATAGCGGATGCAGTTCCGTGCCTGTGAATGTGATTACCAATTTATTTAGATCAGTCATGGCTGCTCATACATCACCCGCGCTCGCCTGGCGGACAAATTGTTTCGTCACATTCTGACGGGAGCCATTACCGGTCTAGCCTGTCCCCCTCTCTTCCTCCTCCACACTCTACATCTCTCCAATCTCCCTATCGCTAATCACAATGTTCTGTTTAAAGCAATTTCCTGTTGCTTGTTTGTTTTTGGCTAACTAGACGACTTTTCTCTAATCACTGTAATTGTCTAGCTTGATGTCCTCGCCTGGCTGGTTACCTGTACGCTGTGGAGCACACACTCACCTAGAATAGCACCGTGCGCAGCATACATTTCTCAGAACGAGCCTTGAGCTGTCTTCCGCACCGACTTGAAAGATTACATTTTCGTAGAAACACAATTTGTTTGCTAATTTTTAATGTCGCAATTTGTATTATCTGATTACGACATTTTGTTAAGTTAATCCGCTCAAATTACACGACGTGATGGCGAGCCTCTGGGAGGAGGTCTCGTGTGGGTGGACGCAGTGGGAGGAGAGCCGTGGCGCCTGTAACTGTAGCTCTGCCGCCATTCCGCTAGGGGTGGCCAGAGTTTCTATCCTATTTCATTCATATCCAGCGGAATGGTGGCAGCTTTACATTTACAGTCGCGTCACGCGTACCTGTGATTTGACAAGTGACAAGTTGGTGCTACTTACTGCTTAATGACCTTCTTGTTGGGGATCTCGTGTCCTTTGCAGAAGATCTTCACGTGCTGAGCAGACAAGTCCTGTGGAGCAACAAGAACACTACAATTAGGCTTGATATCAATATGCTACGAGTACTATCATGCGATCCACAAAATTTGCTGTGTAAGTCAAAATGTTAATTTCGATACGAGTGCCTACACATGGTAAAAAATAAAGTAAATTTTATTAATTCTTCTCATATAAATCGTTAACCCATGTTTCTATTATTAATTATAATATTAAGACGGTTTCTTTAGTGAGCACTGTGTTTGTGTGAATCACACCTCAAGAGCCTTTTGCGAGCTTGATAGTCGCTGTAGAAAGTGCCTATTGTCAAACAAAACTCATTCGGTGAAAGGCTGGATTGACCTACATATGGTGACCGGTCTTTGGTACAGGTAGATTATTTTTTGAAATCGGCGATCTTCATGGCTATTTTGACTTTGAATGCTGCGGCTCGAAACAGGGAATTGGTGCTTCTGTCGAACCATTGTCGCAGGTTTTTCAGCCATGATGTCCTTCGGCGTCCCTGAGATCTTCTCCCTTCAATCTTGCCCTGTAAGATTGGTGGAGAGTGTGAGGTCGGTGATATGGCCGAGGGATAGAGGCGCATGTTCGACTAGCGTATTTGGAACCGGATAACGTTGGTTCAAATCTTGCGTCTAGCCCACTTGACCATAACTTCGACCCTGGTTCAACAGATGCCGTTGCATGCACACAAACTTCTGATTCCGCATGAAGACAACTGGCCAGGGAAATATAAGTGGTGGATTGCATTCATTTCCCCAAATCTATTTAAAAAAAAGAAAGAAGAAAGATGGAGAAGGTGATATTTCTCATTTCTTATAACGTGAACGAAGTACATTAGACTTTTCTGCTTAATGGTTAGCATTTGAACCTTCTAACTTCCAATTACGAGTCCAAAGCGTAAACCGCTAGACTACGAACCGTTCAAGGGTTTAATGGGTAATAATTATTTTTTTATAGAGTAGAGATTTACATTGCTGATTTTGGATAAGCTGATTTCCCATTAACCTGTAAATATAATTGGTTTGCTCCCCTCCCTGCTGATGTACAGGAAGCTACGCTAATGGTTCTCTAATGGGACTCCCGTCTGCAGCACCACTGTACCTCAAGTATACAACTTTACGTTAGCGTTTTACTGAAAATGTATTGCAACTAAAATGACGTTTAGCGGCGCTGCTTTAGTTTCCATATGGTTGATCTTGAGTTTAAACGGAACGTTTTATATAATAAGGTTACGGGAGCGAGAGTGTGCTCATAGCAGCGCAAGCCTGTGGGATTATCGCTTCAATGCAATTTGTATTGGTGGGACCATTGATTTATAATATCTGTGATGATGATGATGATACGCAACTTAGGTACACATATAGTGTAACTTCTTGCCTGCGTTATCCCAGAAGGAGTCGCATCTGGCGATTCGGGACCTATTTATTTTTATGGGTAATGGGGCCGGCCTCACACCAGCCACTTTCAGTTGAAGTGGGGGTTTCCCAGCCTTGGGGGGCTGGTTCTCATTTCTTGTGAAGGCTGAGTACACCTTGCCGGTATTTATTTTGGGTTTGAAGTAGACACCGAAACGGAAAATCATTTCTGACACCCTCAGTCCGGTCGATAGCTCGATAGGTCGAAGGGTGCTTGCATTTCATGCCGTGACCTCGGGTTCGAATCCCACCGAGGATGTGAGAAATGATTTCCCGTTTCGGTGTTTCTGTCAAACCCCAAAATAAAATACTTACCGGCAAGGAATACTTAACCTTCACAAGCAATGAGTACCAGCCCTCACGAGAGCTGGGAAGCCCCCACTTCAACTGAAGTGGTTGGCGTAAGGCCAGACCCCTTACCTGTAAAAATAAATAGGTTCAACTCGCCACATGCGACCCCTTCGAGAAGTTACACTATAATATGTGTAGCTTAGTTGCGGTGGGGATCGAATCCTTGCTCTCGGCATAGAATGCAAGCACTCTGCCAACTGAGCTATCGACCGGACATATCAGCCGATATGTCGAAATTTCTCACGGCGTGTGTTTGAGCAAATACGACGACACATTACGTGCCTAAGTGAGTACATATTTATTAGTTATCAACACTGCGACACGTGTTTTACATTACCGGTCAATGTCACTCTTAGATAACAAACAACTCAATGTTAGTAATACTATCATCGAGTGAAATACTAACGGTGGTATTCACACAGAGCAAATCAATGGCTCAGCCGCCAGCTAACGTAAATTTTCCGTACAAAAAAACGATGATCGATGAATCAGGTACGGGTCAAATGTGTTGTGAATAACTCTATAAGAAAATGAGTTCGAAAACAATTCGTTTGTCTTACGTCCATAAGAGGTAATTTCACATGAGCAATGTTTGTATGTGTATTGGACCAATGTGTCTTATTAAAACTGGAAATTCTATAAATAAGTCGCAAGGATATATAAACATTTAAAGCTCATATCAAATGCATGCCCACAAACAATCACGTGTAGTTCGCGCTTACAAATGCTGAATGTGTACTTATAAATAAAATCCAAACCTCAAATGAACATAAACCCTACAACTTTAGCCGACCTTCCCTGACACAGGAGTAAAGGGGTAAGGGTAAGGGGAAATTGATTTAAAAAATATTTTTAAAAACTCACACATTATCGTCTTACACGATTTTTTAAATCTCAGATTGTGTAGAATGTGATTCTTAAGACAATGCCATTGAAAGGCCATCTTTGAATCCAATAGTAGATTTGACAAATAAGCGCTGGGAGGACGAATTGTCTTTTTAGAGGGATTTCGAAGCATATATACCAATTCCTTGACTGATAGGTTGGTATGAGGTTGACCACCCATACTGTAAAAAATGGTTCACTTTGCCAATGTCACCCCTGTTTCAGGGAAGGTCGGCAAGAGTTGCAGGGCTTATGTTCATTTGAGATTGGGTTTTTTTATATTGTAAGTCCACATGCGGCATGTGTGAGCGCGAAATTATGCGTGTCTGCTTGTGGGAATGCATTTAATATGTATCTCAAATGATACATATCTTTGCAGCTTAGATTTAGATTTAGACGCGATTGATTCACAGACTCCAATTGGCACAACGAGCCATTAAAAATGTAACTTCAAAAATAGTCCTTCTCATTCCTAGGATACACTTTTCTTTCATAGCTTTATCGTCGTGAAAATCAAGAGATATATTCAGTGATATCAAGGACAAAGTCATGACGACGTCGTTTGGATGGAATAGGGATGGACAGGAAATGATAGTAGAAGAAGCAGAATTCTGGCATCACATGCCCAACCACCCTTGGAGTAACTTCATCTCAAAACAGTGCTATAAGGAAATCATGAACTCAATCAATGTTGGATAACACAATGTTGAAACGGTGACCTACAAAAAAACATTTAAAAAATGTGTTAGAAACAATGAGTAGTAGATAAAAATGGAATATAGTAAATAGAATGGAATTTTAAAGAGAATGATAAAGATTGATAGAGGGTGACACAGAAAAAGGGCGAACAGGAAAACACCTCCAAGTTCGAGCAAAAATCGACCGGCCCGTAGTCTAGTGGTAACGCTTCTGACTCGTAAATGGAAGGTCGTGGGTTCGAATCCCGGACCTAGGTACGTTTAATAAAAACCGGTCACCAAAGGTCCATACAGCTTTTTGGCGCATTCTATAGCGACGACTAAGCTTGCAGAGGGCTCTTGCGGAATAATTCACAAATAAACAGCGCTCACCAAATAAATCATCCTAATATTATTATTATTATAGTCACACTAAATATGTGGAGCACTAGTAGCAATGTATGATGAAGAATGAAAAGAAGATATAGTGTTCACTCACCTCAGGGTTGTAGTACTTCCGGGAGAAGGTCAGGTCTATGACCAGCCCCACATCAGGCAGGCTCTGCGTCATGTCCATGGGCGTCCATCTGGAACAGCAGGGGATGCGTTAGTGGCAGTCAAGGATTAACCCCTCTGGGGGCCCTAGTGCGGGGTAAAGTTCGGGCCCCCTTATATGCCCCCTCTCCTTTTTATTTTTACAACGCGAATTATGAATTTTATGAAAACATTCTTTTTGTACGAAGAGATTTACCAATAATTGAATGGTTGAATAAAAAAATATCACTTAGTAAATGTCCCACATACCTACAGTGCAAATGCTTACTGTGTTGCCCTCTAAGGAGTCGCTTGGGGGATGTGTTATATATTTATTTTTACAAGCTATGGGTGCACTCCAATGCTAGATACTTCCCTTGAAGTCTAGATTTCCTAGCTCCCTCGATTCTTTGTTGAAATATTAAGTTACAATTATTGGGAGCTCGCTGAAGAGTTATTCTGCTAAATTCCTAAACCCAAATCGGAGCTTGCTAGCGCTTGCGAAAGAGCTCCATAGATAAAAAATTACAGTGCACTTTATTTTTGGACACGAATCGATACCTCGTCGCCTTAAGGTCGTAAGGAATTAAGCAGAGTAGCGCTTTTGGACGCGGGGGCCCTGGTTCGGTCGCACCGCTCGAACCGCTCTTTATCCGGGACTGGTTAGTGGCGACTTAGTAAGGACTTAGTGGGAGCATTCTTCCACTACAGCGCTAACTACACACATTACAGGCAAGCTGCTAATAACAACTATCACTTACACTGACGCCAGTGCGGTGTGCGCGCTGACATCTCAGCACTTGGGAACAATCAATCACAAAATCGTAATAAACTCTCATTAGCTTTTCAAAGTTAAAATCCTTCCATTTATATTGAGTCAGCATAGGGGCCGTCCATAAATTACGTCATCGATTTTGGCCGATTTTCGACCCCCCCCCCCTACAATCATCCTTTAGTCATTATCTAATGACCCCGCTCCCCCCTCTTGCTGTAATAATGGATGAGCTTAATAATTATTAATGTTATATTACTTGCATACTATTTGTATATTTTGTAAAAATTGGTATTTACAAGAACGACGTCACTTCTGGTACTCGTACATCATTTACCATCATCCGCAGACCAGACCCCCCCCCCTTAATGCGAATGACGTAATATATGGACAGCCCCATACCAATGTGTAAATGACCAAAAAGTTTTATTTGATAGTCTACAAAGTATCTCCTCCCTCCTTGAATGTTCTCGTTGTGTAGTCGGGAGGTTAGTGCGTCAGATTCGTAAGTCGAAGATCGTGGGTTCGAATACCGGCGGATCATACAAAATATACCATTTGTATTTTCACATATTCTCTTCGCCGGGTTAAGTTCATGTGGCTTAACCAAAGACCGGTCACCAAACGTCCACACAACCTTACAGCAAATAGGTCTTGTTTGATTGGCGCGGTTTTTTTTTTTTTTTTTAATGGCGCACAACAGGTTACCCTAATTACAGTGCACCCTCTCAGCCATCAACAAGCTGGGAGGAACTCTTTAACCATGGCTTTAAAGGTAACGAATCAATCTTTGATTCGTTTATGAGTTTAACACTCCGAGTTAAAGGATGCTGCGCCAAGACGTCAGTGCGACTCATCGGTACATGAAATAAATCATGACCTCGCCCCCGATTATAGTCATTTGGCACGTACAACATGAACCCCTCCAACAGGGTGAGACTGTCTATTAACCCGTTGATGACCTTATGAGAGACCACCATAAGGGTCCCGTTGCACCTAGTTTCTAAACTCCTGAAGCCAGTTTCCCGAAGCAGCTCCTCAAGAAGCCATGGATGAGCCAGTAAATAAGTCACAGCAGAATTGGGAGACCACGCGTCCGTAGAACGTAGACCATAGACCATTTCTAATCCGTAGACCATCTAGCATGTAGTCAGCTCTGGAAGTGTTTTCATACTCCACAATGTTTGGAACATTGAAATAGCTAACAGAAACATAATATGACTAAGCATAATTCGACTGACAACTTAGGAAACAACACAAAGATGCATTTTGCCATGACCTTGGAAACATTTTTGAAACTGCATGAGCTGATTTGGAAAGCGGTTTAGCATTTTCTGTCACTTTTGCCTAGTTGCGCTTCTGCGTTAGACGGGCTGTCGTCGTTATTCAACATGAGTAAGATAATATGTTTATTTAGTTGATATGGCGCAGAGAGTCATTTGCACATAATTATCAGTTGGTCAATAATTATATGCAAATACTCGTCAATCGTCTGAGGAGAAATTCCTGGCTGGCGAGCGCGGGTTCGCGGGTTCAAATACCGCATTCATGTAAGGTGCAAACACACGGTGACAAGTAACAACGGCACAGTGACAAAACGACACATTACAGAACATCGCTATGACAAAATATCAGGAAATTAAATTAGGCTGATTTATTTGGTGAACGCTGTTTTTGTGTGTATCACACCTCAAGAGCCCTCTGCGAGCTTGGTCGTCGCTGTAGAAAGCGCCAATTCTCAAGCAAGACTTAGTTGTTGTTAGGTTGGATGGACCTTTTGATGACCGGTCTTTGGTAAAGGTTTATGAATTTTTCAACCCAGCGAAGAGCAAATTTGAAAATAGAAATGGTATATTTTTTGTGCTCCGCCGGGATTCGAACCCACGACCTTCCAGTTACGAGTCCGAAGTGTCACCACCTGGACTACGGACCGGTCAAAAGAAAATACATCTATATCTATAATCTAAGTTACAAAGATACATTACATTTTAGATTCAGATGAAGTGCAATCCAATAAGCAGACAAGTGTAAATTCGCGCTTACACATGCTGCATGTGGACCTGCAATATAAACACCCTATCTCAAATAAACAAAAGCCCTGCAACTCTTGCCGACCTTCCTTGAAACCGGGGTGACATTGGCAAAGTAAACCATTTTTTACAGCATTTGTGGTCAGCCTCATACCAACCTATCACAATGACAAAACATCACAGGACAAAACGTTTCATGTGCCGTTTTTGGTATGTTCTGTTTTAGGTATGTGATGTTTTGACATGTATTATTCTGTCGTGCAACGTGTCGTTATGTCATGTGTCGCCTTGTCACTGTGTCGTTCTATCATGGAACCGCTGTTGCAGGTCACAACACATCTGTGATGGATAAAACCTTTTATTGGGTGTAAATTCTCATACTAATTGAATTTAATCTAAGGCAGTGCTGTGATGTATTTTCAGCGTTTCGTCATAGTGATGTTTTGCCACTTGCAGTGTTTCTTTCAGGTACTTTTACATATAACTTTAATTCATTTATTTACTGCGCCCCCCCAGATTTCTTATTTGCCACCCCCCCCCCCCCCCCCCCGTATAATTTTGCGTAAAAGGTCCACACTGTTCACTTGTAGTTCCGTCACGTGTCGTTATGTCATGTGTCGTGTTATGTTTACATGGAAAGGTATCTCCAGGATGTACCTTCAGGATACTTACTTCCGGATAGCTCTCATCAGCATCACTCTCAGGGCGTGGGGTTCTTTCTTTGGGTTGCTTACTTGTATTTTGGGAAGGTTGTTTATTAAAATATAAGTTTAACATGAACAAATAAGGGTTTATTTACTTTAGTAATATGGGGAAAAAGGGGAAATAAGGGAATGGCCCGACCTTGTCACTAAAACACTCCCTACTCTGTTGGCTGGAGTTCTGAACTGAATGGCCTGGGGCAGCGCCCCAGGCTAGCGGCGGCTCACGAGGCGGACGCCTCCACACGTTGGGGCCCCTGGGTGGGCGCTCCTATGCACTATGTCTCCTATGCCTCTGGTCCACAAGGCGGGTGCCTTACTGGCAGGAAATCCAAGTAGATGGGGAGGAGGGAGCTCCATTGTAATGTCCCCTCTTGCACCGCTTGGTGCTTGGTCGCTGACGTCTGACTCTCTTCACATCTTGCCGGGAACTGATGAACGACGGCCCGATCAGATCACACGGCGCAGTTCGGCCGCTTCCGTGACCGTTCGGCTCCGTTCGGCCCACAAAACACACTGTACACTTGGAGATTGTTTTTTATATGTTATTTTAAAATAACATAACAGTCGTTTTGCCACTGTTTTGTTCTACCACGGAAACGCCGTTGCATGTCAAAACACATCTCTGATGGAGATAAACCTGACAATATCAACCTGCATTTAATTAAGTTGACACTTTATGTGGCATCTCTCTCCCCCGGCAGCGGTAAACGGCCGGTGCTGCGGCATATCAATAACTCGCAATGATTTATTTCGCCGTTTTTGCGCGGATCACACCTCAAGGACGTCAGCGTCCCTCTAAAGAGGAAATTTCCAAGCAAGCACCCTTCTTGTCAGACTGCATTACCCTTTTCGACCGGTCTTGTTGTTGGTATTTGAACGTTACCTGAGATGATATCGGAATTTTCAAATTTTATGAGGGATCAAAACGCCCAGATGTATACACTAATACTGCGGTTAACTGTAACTCTGTCGTCATTCCGCTAGGGGTGGCCAGAGCCTCTGCAGAGTTGCCTCCATTTTTTCCTATCCTGACATACCTCTTTCAATTCCTTCATATCCATCACCTTTTTCATGCATTTTCTTCTTTTACGCTCACTTTGTATACCCCATTCTTTCACAATCTCCTCAATCTGATCACTCCATACTTTTCTCGGTTGTCCCTTCCCTCTTTTTCCTTTCACACTTTCTTTGTATACATATTTTGTCAGTCTATCATCATTCATTCTTTCCACATGCCCAAACCCTCCATCACATTATTTTGTACTTTAACTTTCACATCCTCTTTCGCGGTTTAAAAATTAAGTATATAATTGCAGAAGGCAGTTTTTCGAAAGTAGACATTTGTACTAACTGAAACAGCTTGCAGTTTTACTCGGATCTAATTTAAAAAGAAATAATGTAACAATTGAAGACTACAGGGGAAGAACAAGGAATGTCAGTTGAAGAAAATTAAGAGTAAATCAAAATTTGAAATTTGAAATCACGGTTATTGCCTGTCACACAGAACCGGAAATACCGCCATAAAATGTGATAGCGACTTTTGTTGCATTACAAATTTTGCACACATATATGCCACTAGGTTTTACTTTTTTTCTTAGGAATTTATTTTCATATTTTTGCTGATATTCTTTGTTTTTCCCCTGAAGTCTCGATTACTAATTAATAATTAGCTGCAATAATTAAATCCCCGACTGAGGCCTTGTATTTTCAACGTTAGCTTACGTTACCTTAAACTGATCTAAACTACCCACACGATTTACGTAAGTGCGTCATATTCATTCAGTATTAAAGTCGCTATGCCATTGTTGAAAATACGCACCCTTACAAAGAGAGGCCCGGTATTTTCAGCGTTACCTCATGTGACTTTAAACTGATTAAAAAATCTACCCACAAAATTGTAATAAGTGCATTTTTTCATTCAGTATAAAGTCGATATGCTAACGTTGAAAATACCGAGCATAAGACTTAACATGTTAGTTTTATACACAAGTCACTGAGCATTCTATTCAAGTATTTTTTTAAACATGTCAGTTAAGACATTTCAGTATAGATTACATATAGAATGCTAATAAATAATGAAAACAAGAGTTGTGTAATTGTAGCTGTGCATTCTTCCACTTACGATATGTCCATGGCATTGTGTAGCCTGTCAAAGTAGACCTGAAACAACAAAAAACACTTTATTATAGTAGATTGACTATTACAGTGAGCGCGTACTTAGACGTGTATGTTTGTGGGCATGCATTGAATTTTAAATGATACTATATCTTTGCAACTTAGGTTATAGATGAAGATATCATTACCTAATGAGTACTACATAGCCACGATATGAAAGGAATGCAAATCTTACTCGCTACGCTACACAGTACACATATAGTGCAACTTCTTACCGCGCCTCAAACATTTGTTTAATTTGTTTAATACGTTGCAGAGGCGCTATTCAAATCGTATACTGATTTTGGAATACTCGATGACTTCCTTATTGAGTAAAAGTTTTCACATCGGGTCCAAGCGTTTAAGTGGTTGTTTGTGCTCCACGTAACATACAGTAGGTACTACTCGTATCTTGATAAATTCCTTAAACTTCGGATATCAATCCAAGTCGGAGCTTGCTAGCGCTTTCGAAAGAACTCCATACGGGACTGTCCATATATTACGTCATTCGCTTTAAAAGGGGGGGGTAGTCTGGTCTGCGGATGATGGCAAATCGCTCCCCCAGTTCTTGTTTATCGTATACGCCAATCTTGTCAAATATGACTTTTTCATGCAGTTGTCTTATGAATCAAATTCTACACAATCTGAGCTAAGAAAAACCGTAAAACTCGATAATGTGAGAGTTCTTTTAAATATTTTTTAAATAAATTTCTTGTTTTCATAAGACAAATTGGTCCAGTACACATGCAAATATTGCTCATGTGCCATTTTCTCAATGGCGTATACGATAAACAAGAACTAAGGCAGCGAAATGATGTACGAGTACCAAAAGTGACGCCGTTCTTGTAAATACCAATTTCTACAAAATATACAAAATATTATGTAAGTTATATAACATTATTAATTATTAAGCTCATCCATTATTACAGCAAGAGGGAGGGGGGAGGGGTCATAAGATAATGACTATAGGATGATTGTAAGGGGGGGGGGTCGAAAATCGGCCAAAATTGATGACGTAATTTATGGACGGCCCCTAGGTAAACAAATCACAGTACACCTTATTTTTTAACACGAATCGCTATCTCGTCGCCTTAAGGTCGTAAGGAATTCAGTTGAATAGATCTTCTGGTTGCAGCAATGCTAATGCATGCTAATTGGGAGAAGGGATCCTGCACTGTATGGAGCCTGAGAACTCCTTTATCTAAGTTGCAGTCACAGCGACATTAGCGAGTGGTCTCTAAACTCGCAGAAAGCGCAACAAGGGAACCTTTATTCTGCAATACAGGCGACACCGTGCATATCGCACACAGTACACATTCGGCAAATTTACTCTCAAAACATTACGTTGCAGAGGCGCTATTCAATTCGCATACTAATTTTGGGATACTCGATGACTTTCTTATTCAGTAAAAGTTTACAACACATAGAGTCCAAGCATTTTAGTGGTTGTTTGTACTCCACGTAACATGCAGTAGGTACTATCTTGCTAAATTCCTTTGGATATCAATCCAAGTCGGAGTTTGCTAGCGCTTGCGAAAAAACTCCGTAGGTAAACAAATCACAGTACACCTCATTTTTGGACACGAATCGCTATCTAGGGATTAAAGGGGCTATTTAGGGATTCTGCAATATTCAAGCAATGAATTTCCGAATGATAAAATACAGTTTAAGTTAATAAGTTTCCACAGAGATGTTTTGATTGTTCCACCAAAAATCAAAGATAGACAACCCGTTCAAAACGACATTGCGGTCACATACAACTAAGCTGTCTTTGCACCTATATTGTACGTGACCAAAAATTCGTGTGGACAAACTATCGGCTCATCAAATTGTCCATGGCCGTCTGTCTGTGGACGAGTTTGCTACGACTGAAATGTCGTTGACCGAAAAATGCCGTTGACGAGCTGTTGGTGGACGAGTTCTCGTCAAGCGCCCTCTTTGAACGGTCACGTTTTTTTTGAGCTCCTGAGCGACGAATATTTTTTCTGTAACACAGTAATATCACTTCAGTATTTTTAATTATTTTGTGTGAACGTTTTTTCTTTTTTTTTAATATTCTCCGGTTGTGGTTTGGGCCTACGGCCTGTTTATCTGTGAGGAAGGAAAAAGAAGACCGCGAATATTCTAGAAACATTTGACATTTGAACACTGTTTTTTTTTATCCCCGCCAAATACATTTTGGCGGGAGTCTGTGAGTGTTTTGTTCTTGTGTTGTGGCGGAATAACTTGACTAAGTATTGTGCTTAAAAGGCGTGCAAAATTGAATTGTTTATTTTTATTTATGTTACTTTTTGGATTCTTGTTTGGTGATTCATTTTAAAGAGAAAAATAAATCTTTCTTTCCTCTTCTTTTACTGCGAGGGATCCGTCGTCCGCCGCTAATCTAAAAGAAAGTTTTTTCTACCGGCCGCTGTGTGGTGCTGTACGCGCGAGTTGGGCCGCGGGTGAGAAGTAACTTTGACTATTGCCCGCAATGTGTTGTTGTTTTTTTTTTTTTTAATGCAAAAATTTTATGTGAACTTTTTTAATTTTTATAATCGACTTTTTCATGGCTGAGAAAAGGGGCCTACCCAAGCCATCACGTCCTCCGAGGCTTAGAGTTGACCCCGTTATTCCGCCCGTTTTGGGTACAAAGGACTCTCTTGGCTCTCCACCTTCTGCATCGTCCAATTTACGAGGCTGCATTAGTGACCCTGGCACACCTCTTCATGGCGGCCAAGGCTACTCTACCCCACCAGAGTGGGACGGAGAACTGAGGGACCGTGGCGACTATCGCTCGCCCCAGACATACAAAGGCTATAAGCGTGCCCTGATTGTGAGAAATGATTCGGAGGAGAATCCCTCTCCTCCAACAAAGACTCTCCTTTCAGAGCTCCCTGCAGCTTTGCAGACTTCGTCGCGGAAGCAGCAAAGACGTCTGAGGAAGCGGACAAAAAGGGGCCAAAGCTCTGATTCTCTTTCGGCCTCGGAGTCTCAGGCGGCTGACACTCTGAGTACAAATTGTCCTACTGCTCCTGCTATTCCTGCTGCCAATGTTGCCACCAACGGCAGCCATGCTGACTCCATTGCTGATGAACATGCAACTTCCATTGTTCAGATTGAGGAGCTTCTCGCTGAATTACAGGCCGTCTACTCCGCAAAAGATAGTAAAACTACTTTGAGGCAGCGAGCCTTGCACGACTCTTTGGTGTTGGCTATCCAGAGGCAGCAGGCGAGGCTTGTGGTGGCGGCCAAGGAGGCTGAGATTGGTCGACTGGCTGCGGAGCTGGAACTGGAGCGCACCCGCGCTGAGCTGGTGGCCGCCAGGGCCGAGCTTGGAGAAAGAGATGCTGTTGTCAAGGCTGCTCCTTCACCCGCATCGCATGCTCACCCAACCGCTGCGCCTTTCAGGCCTAGCAGAAGCTGGAGCGAAGTCCTCAAGTCTGGATCCAGAGACTTTCCGGCCCTTAGACCGGCAACGGCGGCCGTATTTGTTCGGACTTCCGCGGAGGGCGGCACACATGAATCCACAATGGCGTCATTGAAGAGGCATCTGGACCCCGGTTCTATTGGCCTCAGGGTGCTTGGTACGGCCAAGGCTAGGGAGGGCGGAGTTGTCGTCCGCCTTAAGACCCCCGAGGACGCCAGGAGGCTCACGGAGGCGATTCCTAGGGATTCAGGCCTCAAAACGGAAGTGGCGAGGTCCCGTCAACCAAAAATAATTGTCTTCGGGCTGCCCCAGGCTACTTCCCCTGAGGACCTTTTGGCGGCGGTGGCCTCTCAGGCCTCCCTGGACTGCGGAATGACTGTCGAGGACATTGTTAAGTCGTCTCGTCTCTCCCATCGTGCGGGACCGCGCACTGGTAACTGCCATTTTGTGGTCTCGGTCCCGTCTCGGGTGAGGAGCTCCATAGTCGGTGCAGGCTATCTCCTATCCGGCTGGGAGAGTTTCCGCGCCCGGGACTTTGTTGAGGCCATGAAGTGCTCCCGATGCCAGCTGTATGGGCACATGGCCAATCGCTGCTCGGCTAGGGAGACCTGTGCCAAGTGTTCGGGCCCGCATGACAGGAGTGCCTGCCAGGCCCCTGCATCTGAACATTTCTGTGCTACTTGTTTTGTATTTAATAGGAGGAAGGAGCAACATCAGACCGGGTCTGAGGAATGCCCTGCCAGGATTGCGGCGATGCGGAGATCCGTCGCCCGCACAGACTACTAATGGAGGGCCTCAAGAACATCGGTCAGCTGAACCTGAACGGCAGCCGGGCGGCAACGCTTGAGCTGCGGCACACCATGGATGTGCTGCAGCTTGACGTGGTCCTCGTCCAAGAGCAGTATTCAGTCGGTGGTGTCACTGTGGGACTGGGCTCTGCCTGCAGAGTGGCTGAGGTAGGTCCCCGTCCCATGGCGGGTGTCGCTGTTCGCGACCCATTGGCTAGGGTACTGTTCCTATCGCATCTGTCAACGGAGCACCAGGCGTGTGTGGAAATCCAGTGGCCTTCGGGCCCTCCTGTCTACCTTATTTCCGTCTACTTCCAATACTCAACTCCTACAGACGCTTTCCTTGGTCCCTTGGAACATGCCCTGCTGTCCCTTAGGGGTCGCAGGGTTTTGGTTGCAGGGGACGTCAACATACAATCCCCGCTGTGGACCTCACGGGTCACCGCCCATAGGGGTAGGGACTTGGGGAGGGCACAGCTGGAGGAATTCATTAACACACATCAGCTCATGGTGGTCAATGATCATCTTGCACCCGCTACCTGCACACCACACGCCGGAGGAGAGTCCTCCATTGACGTGACACTACACACTACGCCTAACTTTCCTTGCATCGCTGACTGGAGGGTCCATTTGGACGCCACAATCAGCGACCATAGGCTGATCACTTTTACACTTGCGCCATCTAACACTGAACAAGCGTCTTATTCTCCCCCCACATCACTTCCTGGGTTGTTCCGGACTAGATGCGACGAGGACACCTGGACCCGTTTGCGATCTAGACTGTCCGATGAATTTGATCGTCTGGCCGGAAGGGGTTTCCGTGATCCGGAGGTTGTGGCCTCTTACTTTCAGGACGCTGTGGTTAGGGCTTCTGCGGATGTTCTGGGTCGGCGTGGTCCCCGTAGGGGTCCCCGCTCTGCTATATGGTGGACTGAGGAGCTCTCTCGGCTGAAGGCTAGTGTGAACAGGCTGCGTCGCGACCTGCGAAACACGGTTGCCGGCCGGGAGTGTCCCTGTGGCCTCCCACCTGCACAAATCCACGAAACCTTGCTTTATATCGAGTCTTTAAATGTTGTTCCTAGAGTTATATCGAGTCAAGCTCCTTCCTCATGCTCTCACTGCTCATCCACTGACTTTTACATTATGTATGGCATGTCTCCTGTTGAGTTCCTTAGACGTTCCGTGCGCGGGAGGATCTCTGGCTACAAGAGGAAACTCCTCGTAGCTAAGAGAGAATCTTGGCGGGAATTCGTCACAGCCTCGGCTAACCCGGACCCATGGGGCGCTGCCTATCGCTCAGTGGCTCACACCACTCCGATGGGTGGCGTGTTATGCGGTATTAGGGCTCCTGGGAGCGGGGTGGTCACGAGCTCGCTGGCGGAAACCGCCGGCGCATTTCTTGACTCGCTCCTTTCCCGGGATGAGCCTGAGGCGGACACGGACCACGACCTTCAAATCCGCCGTGTTACGGCTCTTCCCATGAATGTTCCCTCCTCCACCCTGCCATCCGTGGAGGAACTCAACAAAATTTTTTGTGGGCTGACAACACGTAAAGCGCCCGGCCCTGACCGCATCGACAATTTAATTGCCAAGGCGGCTTGGGCTGTTGCGCCGAACGACATCTGCTCACTCTTTTCAGAATGTCTTCGACTGGGCGTCTTCCCGCGATGCTGGAAGACGGGCCTCCTCAAGGTTATCCCCAAATTCACCTCTAAGCCCCCGACTGATCCTAAGGCATATCGCCCTATCTCTCTATTGCCCGTTTTCGGCAAAGTGCTTGAAAAGCTCATCGCTTCTCGAATCGAGTTTCACTTCAAAACAGCCGGTTTCCCCATATCGTGTCATCAATTCGGTTTTAGGCCCGGCATCTCCACCGAGGATGCCATCCGCTCTGTCCTTGCTGCTGTTCAGGCCTCCCGCTGCAAGTATGTCCTTGCAGTGATGCTTGACATATCTGGTGCCTTTGATGGCGCATGGTGGCCCATGGTACTTGCGAAGCTTAGACTTCGACAGGTCCCTGGCAACCTTTATGCTTCCATTGCCAGCTACCTTTCGGAGCGCAGCATCATCTTTGATGCGGGCCCAAATATCATCGTCCGAGACATTACACGGGGCTGCCCCCAGGGATCTGTCCTAGGCCCTATGCTCTGGAATGTGCTCTTCGATGACCTCTTATCACTACCACTTCCTTCCGGCTGTGAAATGCGCGCATATGCCGATGACGCCCTCCTCACTGTTGAGGCGAACAGCAGAAGTTCCCTCGAATCATCGGCTAAACTTGCCCTGCAAGCTATCCACTCCTGGGGTACACGCAATAAACTCTCCTTTGCCCCCCACAAAACCGAGGCCATCCTCCTCAAGGGTCGTCTCAGTCCTGCTCGCCCCCCTATTATCGATTTCGAGGGCTCCAGAGTGAAACTGTCCCAAGCAGTAACTTACCTTGGAGTTACCTTGGACGGTAATCTATCTTTCGTCGAACACGCAAAGCGCATTATCCAGAAGGGTAATGGCGCCTTCGGCAAGGTTGCTAGGCTCTCTCACGTCACTTGGGGACTTAGAGGTCGTTCACTCCGTATCTTGTATCAGGCAACCTTCATCGGAACAGCACTCTACGCAGCCGGCTGCTGGGCTGATAAGAGCCTTTTGAGTCTACAGCGGCGTGTCATCCTTTCCGGCCAGAGATTATCTCTCCGCTTGCTCACCAAGGCGTACAGATCCGCGTCAACGGACTGTCTCCCCGTTCTTGCCGGTGTCCTTCCTCTGGATCTTCACCTCCAGGTTGCCAACGCCATAAGTCTTTTGAGACGCGGCCTCACCGCTACTATCGGCGAAGATAGCATTGATCCCCCCACCCGAGGAATATCCTCTGGAACTCGGAAACTGGTTGTGCTTATGGCTCTCCGCGTGTGGCAAAAACGATGGGATTCCTCCGACAAAGGCAGAACCACCTTTTCTTTCTTTCCCTCGGTCCGTGAGAGATACGAGGCTCCTTGGTTGGTCCCGGACCATTGGACCAGTCAGTTCTTGACTGGTCACGGTAAATTTAGGGCCAGGCTCTTCCAGCTTGGCCTCTCAAGGGGGTCGGGTTGTGAGTGCGGAGCGACGCTGCAGGATGTGCGACACATCCTGTGGGACTGCGAAGCCTTGCAGCCTGGTCGTGAGGCGCTCTTCAACGCTGTCAGACCGGCCATCGGCCCGATCGGATATGCGGACTTTGTGGCCAACAAATCTAACTTTGGGGCTTTTTCAAAGTTTTGTGCTAGCTATGGCGAGAACTCGTCTGTCTAATTAGACCGATTTTCTTTCTTCTTTTCTTTATTCTTTCCCACCTCTATGGTGGTTGGCCACTTAGTCTGGAGAGCACCTCCCGAACAGTCTCAGTAGTAACATCTCGAATTTAGGCCTTAAGTCATATGTTAAGACGCTCAGAATCACTTTGCATTTTTGTTTGTAAAATTAAAATCCTCGAGCCCTAAACCCCACGGCCATAATCTTTTAGTGATTTCTGAGCCTCCTTTGCTTTGTGTAAACACTTGGGAAAGTGTAGCTTCACGGGAGGGCCTTCTGCCACTCGCATCTCACATAACTTTTGCATGCGAGTCCTGTGACACATCCCCGGATGGGATGGATATACAGGGCGTGGGTCAGTGGAGGGGAGACTGACCCCTGAGAGAAGGTGTTGGTGGATGAGTTATATTTAACCAATTTGTCGTGACACTAAATCTAAATCTAAGTTGCAAAGATATGCATCATTTGAGTTTCATATTAAATGCATTCCCACAAGCAGACACGCATAATGTCGCGCTCACACATGCTGCATGTGGACCTACAATATAAAAAAACCCAATTTCAAATGAACATAAGCCCTGCAACTCTTGCCGACCTTCCATCAAACAGGGCTGACATTAGCAAAGTGAACCATTTTTTACAGTATGGATGGTCAGCCTCATACCAACCTATAAGTCAAGGAATACAAGCAATTAATTACATCCATTTATACAAACAAACAAACACTAAAACATCTACAAAATATCTATAAAAATGAAAATTGATTCTTGACGGCTCAGATGCAAGTCTGGCTGCAGAGCATCTCGGTCTCTATTTATAGGTGAGAATAAGAGTTATTCTCGAAACTTAACATTGGGGACTGTCACATGCGAGACCTCGCCAGAAAATCATGTAAGTACCTACATCCAGAGACTTCACAGACACATTTATACCAACTCAAACAGACACACGATTACACATTCGCAACACTATTTAGTGTAGGTATCGTGCTCTACCTGCTGACAGCGCTCGTGCTCGCGGTTAGTGTTCGTGCTAGTGCTCACGTGTTTGCTCAGTTGCGTGTAATTTGCGAGGCGCGAGTTCATTATAAAGGCAAACAGGAATCGATCTGAGACCACCCGCGTGCGCCAGTGCAGGGGGGGAGGCGGGGGATGATGGTGGGGGGGGGATTGAATTTGGGAAATCATCACAAAAAGTGGAGCGCTTTCCCTGTTGAGGGGGGGAGGGAGGGGGAAGGATCGTTTGCATATAAAGAGGCTGCTCCTTCTAAGCCTATATGTAATAAATAACTTTTGGAGTAAGAGGTTTTTGTTGTGTCGAGGAGGGAATGCACGCGGACCGATGGCGCCTTTACAATCTATCCGTCAAAAGGGAGGATGTGATTTTCACACGATTCAGTCACACGACAATTCTTTAATACGACTTTTCGGTCAACGACGTTGCGGTTATTGTACATGATCGAAATGTCGTTGAACGATGTGTTTGTGAACTGTGAACGAGGAGAGGGTATCTGTGGCGGAGTTGTCTGTGACAGAAATGTCATTCGTGAGAACAAATTGTGGTGTGACTGATTTGTCCATGGACGAGCTGCCCATGGATGAGTTATCTTTGACAAATTTGTCATGACCTCTAATCTAATTTTTGAACCAAATTTGGAATACTCGATGACTTTCTTTGTGAGTAAGAGCTCTCACGGTATATCCACACAAGGGTACTAAACACTTCCCCTATAACGGCGTACATACTACATAAATAAGACTCATATTCCGGATACCCAAATTCGCTCACATCACTCCGCTGTTAAAAACACTACATTGGCGTCGTTTCCCGGAGAGGGTGGTCTACCGTGTTTGTGTGATGGTATATAAAGCCATCAATGGCTTGGCTCCACCTTATCTGACTGACATGATGTTGCCTGTTGAGATGGGTGTCAGGAGGCAGACACTCAGATCCGCGGGCGATGGAGTAGTCAATTTGGTTCAGCCACGCCGTCAGATTCGTACAAATTTCGGAGACCGCGCTTTCCGTGTTGCGGGTCCGGTGGAGTGGAACAGACTGCCACCCGGAGTGAAGAACTCCAAATCTGTGGATGTATTTCGCGGAGCACTCAAGACACACCTTTTTAGAAAGTCTTATCCATGATCGGAGAGGGCCCTTGAGGTGTGACACACACAAAAACGGCGCTCATCTTATCATTTGTAATTTAAAATAAATTAGCCTGATATTATTATTATTTTTATAAATCGTAGCATTCCTTGGATTCCTAATCTAATCTAATCTAATCTAAGTTGCAAAGATATGCAGCATTAGGGATTCACATTACATACATTCTCACAAACGCGCTTGCACATGCCGCATGTGAACCTACAACATAAAAACACAAATCTCAAATGAACATACATCCTGCAACTCTTGCTGACCTTACCTGAAACATTGGCCAAAGTGAACCATTTTCTACAGAATGGGTGGTCAGCCGCATACCAACCTATCAGTCAAGGAGCAACAATTTCAGTAGGTTTCGCCTATCACATAAATCATTGCATAATAAAGAAGGTTTTTCTTAGGTCTTACTCATTTATTTTAAGTACAAAAACCTTTTTGATAACTATCAGAAATCACATCCTCCCTTTTGACAAATTGATTGTAAATGCGCGACCCGCTGACACAGGAGCGAGGTGATGATGCCGATGAATGATGATGCATTCTGCGCATGACTGATGACTTTGTGAAAATACTTAACGAACCTCGATGCTTTAATTGTATACATGAGATGTGCGGAGAGATGCAGTCCGGTTGATGGCTCAGTTGGTAGAGCGCTTGCATTCCACGCCGAGAGCTCGGGTTCGAATCCCACCGAGGGTGTCAGAAATGATTTCCCGTCTCTGTGCTTATTTCGAACCTGTTATGTTTGATTGAAAGGTATCTTCAGGATACCTTCAGGATACTTACATCCGGCTAGCTCTCATCAGCATCACTCTCAGGGCGTGGGGTTCTTTCTTTGGTATTGCTTACTTATATCTTGGGAAGGGTTTTATAATGAAAAGATAAAGTTAACATGAACAAATAAGGGTTTATTACTGTACTAATATGGGGGGGAAAAGGGGAAATAAGGGATTGGCCAGACCTACAGGTTGTCACTAGAACACTCCCTATTCCGTTGGCTGGAGTTCTAAACGGAAGGCCTGGGGCAGCGCCCCAGGCTAGCGGCGGTTCACAAGGCGGACGCCTCCACACGTGGGAGCCCCTGGGTGGGCGCTCCTATGCCTCTGGTCCACAAGGCGGGTGCCTTGCTGGCAGGAAATCCAAGTAGATGGGGGGGGGGGAGAGGGAGCTCCATCGTAGTGCCTCCTCCTGCACCGCTTGGTGCTTGGTCGCTAACGTCTGACTCACTTCACATCTCGCCGGGAACTGACGATGAACTCACGAGCGTGGGCCGATTGATTCGCACGGCGCAGTTCGGCCGTTTCCGTGACCGTTCGGCCCACAAACAGACACTGCACACTTCGGGATTGTTTTTTTATAATATGTTATTTAAAATAACATAACAAACCCAAATAAAATATCAGCAAGTTTTTAATTTTCTTGTGTTACTTAGTGATTGTTTTAGTATGAGGCTGACCACCCATACTTTGAAAAAAATGTTTCATTTTGCGAATGTCAATCCTTTTTCAGGCAAGGCCAGGAAGAGTTGCAGCGCTCATGTTCATTAGAGATTCTGGTTTTTATATTGTAGGTCCACATGCGGTATGTGTATACGCAAAATTATACGTGTCTGCTAATGGAAACGATCTCAGATGTAATATATCTTTGCAACATAGATTGACACACAAAAAGAGCACCAGCCCCCTCGGGATACCCACCTGAAGTGGTTGGCATAAGGTGGCATAAATATAGATAGATTCCACTCGCTACATGCGATCACTTCTTTGGGAGAAACGCGGCAAAAAGTTACGCTATAAGTGTAGGTTAGTAACGTTACGTGCAGTCCTCAGTGAGGCAAGCCTAACCAACGTTTGATGTATATTTAGAACAAAGACAGGCAGATTTCTTGACTGTCAAGTCTCCCTCTTTTTCTCCATATCCCCTTGAGTGAGCTTACTTTGTGTCGCTCTACTGAGCCTACTCACAGTGAGGTAAACCTTGGCCTCTTTCCAGTGTTTGCAGTTACTTCAGGTGTGTCGCCGCGATGCCAAAAATACCCCAGGTAACCCAAAACCTGGTGTAAAATAGATGCATACATGGAAGTAGGAAGAAACAAGGCTTTCACTAGAGTTAACCCAGATGATAAATAATAATATTAGGCTGATTTATTTGATGGAATCACCCCTCAAGAGCTTGGTCGTAGCTTTGGAAAGCACAATTCTAAAGCAAGACCAAGTAGCTGCAAGGCTGTATCTATGGTGACCGGTCTTTGGTAACGGCAGAATAATTTTTCAGCCCATATAATTAATATCAAAACACAGAGGAAGTGTGAAAGAAAAAAGAGGTAAGGACGACCGAGAAAAGTATAGAGTGATCCAATGGAGATTGTTAACGAATTGGATATACAAAGTGAGCGTAAAAGAAGAAAATGCATGAAAAAGGTGATGGATATGAATGAATTGAAAGAGGTGGGTAAGGATAGGAAGAAATGGAGGCAGCTCTGCAGAGGCTCTGGCCTGCCTGAGCGACGCAATAATCGAGCACATTTATAGTATGAGGGGCATGTGTCTATAGGTGTCGGTACATAACACATAATATATCAATACTTGCTGATAAGGATTCCAGCAGGTATTTAGAATTGATAACAAGGATTATTAATTTACAGCACTCATCAAATAGCGGAAACAATAACGCGTAGATACGCGCGTGTGTGTATGTGGTGTGTGTGTGTGTGTGTGTGTGTGTGTGTGTGTGTGTGTGTGTGTGTGTGTGTGTGTGTGTGTGTGTGTGTGTGTGTGTGTGTGTGTGTGTGTGTGTGTGTGTGTGTGTGTGTGTGTGTGTGTGTGTAGTTTATCGAAGAGATTGTTATAGAAACGAGTGTGAGGCATAACAGGAAAAAATAAACAAAAAAACATTTCCACTAAGCTACACATATAGTGTAACGTATGTGACGATCGGGAGCTATTTATTTTGACAAGGTAGGGGGGCGGCATTATGCAAACTAATTCAGTTGAAGTACATCTCTGAAATAGTGTACACCAAAATTATACATGGAGATATGTAACGCAATAATAAATACGTATAGTATAATGTAAGAATATAGTTTCATGAAAAGTGTGTGCATTCAACGTTTTTAATTCTTTAAATTTGAAGAAATTTTCAGTATGTCATTGCCCCTGATATTGTCGATTTCTTCATAAATAAATGTAAAAGATATTTCATTTTACAGGTATAACCAGATAAAGATTATCTACTCAAAAATAAATTATATTTTGTATGGTTTGTTCAACACTGAAAATTCTTATTTGATCTCAACTAAATTTTATAGAACCAAAACAATTCTACTATACCATTCTACAATTCAATTTGGAAACACTCCACAATTCAATCCATTCAATTCAACAATTCTATTAAAAATGTCTAAGTTTCCCTCTATTTATTAATGTTATTTTAATTAATAAACACAAACGTTTTAGATCTCTCGATCACCTTCAGGTCTTGACTTTATTGGAATCGTTTTGGTTCTATAAAATTAAGTAGAGATAAAAACACATGCTTTTGATTATCAGACAGTTATGTTGGAAATAACACTACGCACTCAGCTCCTAGATGGGTAACTTTTTACTATCGCGTGATCGGCCTTTAATCTCTAGGCCCTGTTGAACAATCCTAACTGTAACTGTTTAATTGTTTAACGTGGGATAGTTGATGAGGCGTTAAGACGACATTCTGTAGTTACGGGGCTGAGGTTGAGGCTATTACAGCGTGAGCTGGGTGATGTGAGATGCTGATACACTTTTGATGATGATGATGATTTGTACAGCCCCGTTTCGTGACTACTGTCACTGCAAGGGCGCTTTCAGGCTTGACGCGGCGGTGAAGAAATGGGTCTTGATTCCCTTCTTGAAACTCTCGATCCCTTCCTTGGCGCGCACTTCAGGAGGCAGCTGGTTCCAAGTGGACGGTCCCGCAACGGCGAAAGCGCAGTCTCCGAACACTGTGCTTCTTTTTCTGCATTGTGTGCTGACAGAGGTAAGAGCACTGTCGGCAGATCGCAGAGTGAACCCCCTCTCAGACTCCTCGGTATTATCAGCTCCTGCAGGTACTCTGGCGCCACTCCATGCAGCGCTTTATGCACCGTGAGACTCAGCTTGAATTTGATCCTTTCTGGGATCCTCAACCAGTGGAGCTTCTGCAGGAGTGGGGGACCTTTGATTCCAGGACAAATCGTTGACAGACGCAGACTTAATTGCTACAAAATCAAATTTCTCCGCCTTTGAACGATTTTGCGCTTCGTTTTGCCAAGCTGAAATTCCAAAACTGATAAAGGCATTGTCCTCTGTTTGTCTACACAGCGTCCCCCCATTGATTGTTTGGCTTATATACCGTTTGAATCAAATATGACATCTCAATAAAATCGTCTCGAGAATCGCTTTCTACTAATCTAAATATTCTCAAAATGAATTTTCAGATTTCATAAAACACATTGGTCCTGTAAACATACAAGTATTGCTCATTTGTAATTACCTACGATGGACATAAGATAAACAAGCACTATAGGGGCATAATGCCATTGAAAATTAAACCCAAGCCATCTCGTAAAAAATATATTGCACATTGTCCGGCAAACCCTGCTAACTGCATTTTAAAACCTTTTCATTAATTACTTTGTATTGTGGTTGTCTTCAGGTTTGTCAAAACGTAAAATACGTTTATGGGAAAAATTTCATGTTCTTTAATTTATTCAACGAGCCGTTAACATTCGTTTTATATTTTAAGATATTCAGTGAAGTAATTTAATTACTAAACTGACTTCACAGCGAAATGCGGATCAGACGTATAAAGATGAGTTGCTGGTGGCCCCTCCCCCTTAGTGCTGGTTACGTTATAGGGCCCTCCCTCTGATTGCTTTTGCGTTACAGGACCCTTAAATTGATTGCTGCTACGTTATAGGATCCTCTTCCTGATTGCTATTAAGTTACAGGACCCTCTCTCTGAGTGATGTAACGTTGCAGCGCCCTTTCACTGATTGCTGATACGTTATAAGGCCCTCCATCGTGCTGGTTACGTTATAAGGCCTTCCCTCTGATTTCTGTTCAATTACAGGGCTCACCCCTGAGTGCTGTTACGTGACAGGCTCCTTCCCCTGATTGCTGTTACGTTACAGGCTCCTGTCTCTGAGTGTTGTTACGTTGCAGGGCGCTTCCCTTGAGTGCAGTTATGTAACAGGCCACTCTCCCTGAGTGCTGTTATGTTACAGGCCCCTCTCCCTGAGTGCTGTTAAGTTACAGGGCAATCTTTCTGATTGCTGTTACGTTACATTACCCTTTTCTTGAGTGCTGTTACATTACAGGCCCCTCTCCCTGAGTGCTGTTAAGTTACAGTGCGATCCCTCTGATTGCTGTTACGTTACATGGCCCTTTTTTTGAGTGCTGTTACATTACAGGCCTCTCTCCTTGAGTGCTTTTAAGTTACAGGGCGATTCTTCTGATTGCTGTTACGTTACAGGCCCCTCTCCTTGAGTGCTGTTACGTTACAGAACCCTCCCTCTGATTGCTGTTATGTAACAGGGTCCTCTATTTGATGGTTGCGTTACAGGTCCCTTACCTTGAGTGCTGTTACGCTGCAGGGCCCTTCCACTGATTGCTATATCGTTGCAGCGCACTTCCCTTGAGTGCTGTTACGTCACAGGCGGACGAGGTGCAACCTTACAAGACACGCAACAAGCGGCCCTAATGATTATTCTTCATTTAATTATTTGGGAGTCTTAGAGTAATGGAGTTTGCGCTCGTTAGGAATGTTCCACCTTCCGTTTCCCCCCTCCCACCTGCTCTCACGCCCCTCTAGAAAGTGGCGGGACGTTATTAAATCATCGTTACCGCCCATTGACGGTGTCGGCGCCTCTCAAACCAGAGCCGATCCCCGCTACATACCTCTTGGGATCCTTGCACATGCTTTATTCATTCGCATGCCTTCAAAATTAATCCACAGTTCAGCAGCATGGGAATAGCCACATCACGGGATAATAAGTAAAGTCTTCATTATTTTATGGTGCATAACAGTTTACCATCATTACAGTGCACCCTGAAAGCCATCAACACGCTGGGAGGAACTCTTTCACCATACTTTTAAAGGTGTCTAAATTATATTGAAATATGTCCATTCCTCGATTGAGTTTGATACACCCAGTTAAATTATGCTGCGCCATAACATCGGTGCGACACATTGGTACCTACATGAAATATTTGCAGAGCTATGAGGCCCCTCAAATACTGCGGTGCGGTTCCGTGCAGGTTCTTGAAGCCCAGCAAGCTGATCTTGCACCGTACTTTCTCAGGTATCCTCAGCCAGTGAAAAGTCTGCAGGTGCGGCGTAATGTGGCAGAATTTAGCAGAGACTGGAGTCTCTTCAACTATATTTGTGGCTTCCTGAGGTAAATGACATTGCTGTGGTCGATCCTTGACACCACAAAAGCATTGACAACAGATATTAGAGCGCTCATTTCTAATGGACATAGTCCCGCTGCACTTTTCAACAGAGAGTTGTACCAAGGCAGTCGTGGCAGAATTTTGAGATGCCATTGATTAGTATTGCCATCGTATTTAGCACAGACTGGAGTCTCTTCAATTGCATTTGTGGCTGCCAAACGTAAATGGCGTTGCAGTAGTCGATCTTTGACACCACAAAACATTGACATCAGCTTTTAGAGCGTTCATTTTTTATGTAGTTCCACTGCACTCTTCAACAGAGCGTTGTCTCTAGACAGTCGCTTGTGCATCAAGAGATTTGATTGACTCTTACACTACTAAAACAGTAAGAGAGAGAGAGCTGAGGGAAAACTAAAATATTCATGTTAAACACAGGTGGAGCGTCACTTATTAATTTAGTGGGATATTTATCGTCCCCATAGCGGCGCAGCGAGGAGCCGGTCCCGCTCGTAGCGTGAACAACATTATACCAGTCGCTCTGATGTTAGGAGATTAATACATACTCGGAGACAACGCGCAGTATTTATGGTGTGTGTGTGCAGGCAGGCAGGGGACTTTACTTTTATTCGGATAAGTTAACGCTGCTTAAGTAATGTTAATGATCATGAGCTCTACAGCATTAGTGGCAGCTCGCCTCTCCTGTGCTTGTTTGGTTTATCCATCATTAGATTCAAATATGAAGACTACACGGGGAAAAACAATGAATCTCAGCAAAATAAGAAAATACGTTCGTAAGAAAAAAGTGAAATCTAGTGGCATCTGTGCAAAATTTGTGATGCAACAACAGTCGCTATTACAGTTTATGGCGGTATTTACGGTTCTTACAGGCAATTATAACCCTGATTTAAAAATTTGATTTACTCATAATTTTCTTCAACTGACATTCCTTGCTCTTCGCCTGTAGTCTTCATCTGACCTTTTAATATTCTACGCAATATGAGCTAAGAAAAACAAATAAAACAAGATAATGCAAGAGTTGCGTTGAATATTTTACTAATCAATTTCCAATTTTCATAAGACACATTTTGGGTACAGTACACATACAAACATTGCTTAAGTGAAATTACTTCTGAGGGACATAAGACAAACAAGCACTAAGGGGACGAGCTGCCTGTGAACACTAGCCCCGCGAGTTGTCATGCTGTCGCTACTGGAGATGTATATATTAGGATGATTTATTTGGTGAGCGCTGTTTTTGTGTGCATCACACCTCAAGAGCTCCCTGTAAGCTTGGTCGTCGCTATAGAAAGCAAAAATGCAAGGAATATCCAATTGTTGTCAGACTTGTAGCGTAGTCTTGGTCTTTATCGACGATCAGCGATGATCACGGCTATTTACACCTTAGATGCTGGTGACTTGGTGCTTCTGCCGAACCATTGTCACAGGTTTGTCAGCCACAATGTCCTTGCGTTCTTTTCCCCTCAATCTCACCCTGTACGATACGATGGAGGAGCTGGGGTTTCTCATTTCTCATAATGTGACTGAATTCATCAGTTTTCTCTGCTTAAAATGGTTGGCAGAAGTTCCATTATAGTTTGAAGCTTATTGTGACGTATTGCTGTAGACTTTTGGAGGCCGGTCTTTGGTCTTCACGAATTTTTCTACCCAGGATATTTGCATTTTTTTTCTTTGTTTTTTGTCCGAGATTCGCACCGGGACACGACACCGGCAATCTAATGATGATGATGAGTTGATGATTTCTTTATAGCGCCGTTTCGTGATGTAGTCACTCCAAGGGCGCTTGTGCATGTGATGCTAGAAATTAGCTTGCTTTCAGTGCATTTCGGAACTTTCCATAGTCCTCTAGCTCTCACACCAAGTCATGACCTTTCGCATGTCGAATCCACGGCGCTAACCACTAGACTACGGACCGCTCTAAGAGACGCTACTAGAGGAGCCCGGGAGGAGATCACTGGGACTGACTGGTTGTGTGTGTGTATGCGTGCAGTGTACCTCTCGCCTCTCACGGACCGGACCTCGGACTTTGTTTGCGTTTCATCCACATTCCATAACAATTCTCAACATATATTTTAAATCATAAATATTTTTATTGCCTTTCACGCAACATTGTTCGGCAGGGCGGCGGGAGACACGCATCCGCAAACTGTCAGAGAGGAGTACATTAACACACTTCAAGTAAAGAATAACTCGGCAAGTCGATTGCTCAGTTGGTAGAGTGCTTGCTTGCCATGCCGTGAGCTCGGGTTCGAATCCCACCGAGGATGTCAAAAATGATTTCCCGTTTAAGCCCAAAATAAGATACCGGCAAGGAAAAAATGTTATTTTTTGTGTATGTTCCTTAAATTATAGGTTGGTATGCGGCTGACCACCCATGCAGTAGAACATGGTTCACTTTGCCAATGTCACCCCAGTTTCAGGGAAGGTCGGCAAGAGTTGCAGGGTGTATGTTCATTCAAGATTTGGGTTTTTATGTTGTAGGTTCACATGCGGCATGTGTTAGCGCGAACTAATACGTGTGTGCTTATGAGAATGCATATTATGTGAATCCCCAATCCTACATATCTTTGCAACTAAGATTAGATTAGATTAGACGGCGAGAACTCTTCAGTCGATTGGATATACGCAAGCGCTAGAAACTCCGACTTGGGTTGATATCCAAAGTGTAAGGAATTTGGCAGAATAGCGCTTCTCGTCATTGGTCACTGGACACTGGCCACTGGCCACTGATCACTGGTCACTGATCATTGGTCACTGGTCACTGGTCACTGGCAACTGGTCACTGATCACTGATCACTGGTCACTGATCACTGATCATTGGTCACTGGTCACTGGTCACTGGCCACTGGCCACTGGTCACTGATCGTTGATCACTGGTCATTGGTCACTGAGCATTCAGACAGCGATAGCATCAGGGGATTCAATTAAAATATTTCACTGGTAATATTGAGTGAATGCGCGCGCATCTCTCAGTGGACGAGGGGACGTGTGGGTGGTGCAGCATTCACCTGTTATCGAGATTTAAATTAAAATAACATAAAATACACAAGAATGACAATATCTGAATTTCAAAATAAGTAACCGAACCGCGGTATGCACATGAATACCTACGTGATAAATACCACTCAAATAACGATACGGGCGCCGGGCTGTTCGGCATTCAATAACACACATGCCGCGACAAGAGAAATCCGGCAGGTATACTTGATTACTATAATGGAACCTAAAAATTGAGCAAATAAACAATGTTCATATCTTTTTTTTTGTCGTATGCGTGTAACGGAGTATTTAGGTATATTAATCTCAAAGCAAAATAAGACATCGTCAGATGGAGTAGGAAGAGGAGACGGTTGTGAAGGGACCATGTAGACCGCATGAACGAAGGAAGTCGTGGCACAGGAGATACCGGACGGCCAGCGTCTACCAGTACACTTAGTACGAGTTCCAAAACTTGAGTAAAGTAAAGTTTACGGAAAGTATAAAACAGTGATTTTCCCCAAAGTCTGCCGTTTTTGTTTGTTTGAACTTGATTTTTTTCATCACTGTATGTGTTTTTCATCTTTTTCTAAGACCATAAAGCATAAGAAACAAAAACGGCAGATTTTGGGGAAAATCACTCTTTAATACTTTCCGTAAACTTTACTTTACTCAAGGTTTGCAACTCGTACTAAGGGTACAGGTCGCCCTCCCAAAAGATGGAAGCGCAGCTGGTCTTCTGCATCACAGGAGGGAGTTCCGCAATAAACAGATCCTAGATCTACAACAAGAGGAAGAAGAAGAAGAAGCATCTCAAAGCTAATGAAGTTAATAATGTAAAAATAAGACATAAAGTTTTTCTTCACGAGCTGATTCATTTCCTCGAGCGCTTTCGATGTTATCACACCTTGACTTGTAGGTTGGTATGAGGCTGACCACCCATACTGTAAAAAATGGTTCACTTTGACAATGTCACCCCTGTTTCAGGGAATGTCGGCAAGAGTTGCAGGACTTATGTTCATTTGAGGTTTGGATTTTATTTGTAAGTACACAATCAGCATTTGTAAGCGCTAACTACACGTGTTTGTTTGTGGGCATACATCTGAGAGCTTTGAATGAATATATCCTTGCAACTTAGATTATTATTATTATCAAGAGGACAATTATTGACTTCATGTTATAACGTCGACTTTGTATAAATCGACTTGTAAGAGAAACACTTCCGTGTCACGACAAAATATCCATTAACAGAATTTCCACCGACACAATGTCCATATTGGATGTTTTGTCGCGTGGACATTCTTTCAATGGATATTTTGTCAGAGAGCATTTTGTCGCGTGGAAATTTTATCAAAGGACATTGTGTCTGAACTTCATGTTTTATTTTTACATTATTAATTTAAAATGAATCTTCACAAGGTCGATAGACAAACCCTTTAACTTATCTAATGAATTGTAGATTAAACTAATCTAACTTATGTAACTCAAAGGCCAGCGCCGGTTAGTTCAGTACCTACACCAGAACCTCTGAGAAGATCGAAGCGCCTGGCTAACCGTTGATAATGCCCATCGAAGCCTATGGGCGAAACTGTACGGAATAAAAACCAACCAGACCACGGCTACACAGCCGGAAAAAAAAGTTATTATGTTATCTAATGAAGTTATATGACCCAGGCGCTTTAATTGTTATGTTTATCTTTGTTTGTTATTTAAGGACAACATTAAAGACAGGCCGGGCTATTCCAGGAGCCTCTCTATCTAACTGGGAGTAAGCGCGAACCTGTACGTAGGGGCCACTATACGGCAGGCTGTGTGGTAGGGGGTGCGGGACAGGAACACAAAACATGCCGCCATTTTTTTCTCCGAAAGCGGTTCACATTTTTTACCGCCTGCAAATGGAAAGGCTCTTTTTCTATTAGGAAGCTAATTCCCACTTAGCCCGGAACCCACAATTACTAGGCTTTTATAGCTGAGCCCGCGGCCAGACTACTATCCACATAATTAAATAATGAACCGCAAATTGGAGAAGGAGAACAACGTAGACTGCAGAGGGTCTACGTGTGGGTTACCGCGCTATGGGTTACTAGAAGAGAAGTGGCACATTCAGTATTGTACGCAGAAAAAAAACGCAACTAAGCTACACATATAGTACATAGAACTTCTTGCCTGCGTTGTCCCCTAAAGGATTTCGCATGTGGCGATTCGGGACTTATTTATTTTTATGGCTAAGGAGAACGGCCTCACACCAACCACTTTTAGTTGAAATGGGGGCTTTGCAGCTCCCGGGGGGGCTGGTACTTATTTCTTGTGAAGGCTGAGTGAGCCTTGCCAATATTTTATTTTGGGTTTTGAAATAAACACCGAAACAGGAAATTAATTCTGATACCCTCGGTGGGATTCGAGCCCGAGCTCTCGGTATGGAATGCAAGCTCTCTATCAACGGAGCTATCGACCTACGGACTACGGACAAGGAAGGTATATCGTCTTCCCAAGTTCTTGTTTGGATAATCTAACATTTGATTCACAGATAACCATTCAATGACATTGTCTTAAGAATCACAATCTACACAATCGGAGCTAAAAAATGAATGTACCTACAACACGATAATGTGAGAGCTATTTTCAATATTTTTAAAATCAATTTCAAGTTTTTAGACACATTGGTCCAGGAAACACGCAAACAGTGCTCATGTGAAATTACCTCTGATGGACATAAGACAAACAAGCACTAAGGGGACGATATGAAGAAAGAGGTGACTCGTGAGAACGCCGCACAGAATAGAGCAATAAATCTGGATAGAGAAATGCGTGCGGGGGCACATATTAACCAGCAGATTCAATTTGCTCACAGAAGCGCTCCGAGCATGATCAGGGCAGACACACTGGATGAGGAAACAGACTGTCATGGTTAATTGTCAATGATGTTATTTACGGCGCACTTAATCCCAAACAACAAAAGAGAGACGCTTAAATCAAACCCATTCAATACATCAAACAAATAGCATAATGCAGCTCTAGAGAAGGTGTTCATTAGCCCCCACGTGCAGGCACATGCGAGTGTGAATAAACAGACTGCAGTCAGTTCAAAGACTCATTTTTGGCCGATCTGAGTACTGCCACATTACACCCCTTCTTCAAGGTTTCCATTGTCTAAGAATCTCAGAGAGAGTCAGGTACAAGCTGCTCGATCAGATCACGACCATCGAGAAGGCCCTGCGCCACAAAAAAAAAAAAAGCATTGCATGAGTGTTCTGTGATACGCTTTACTGGATGGAAATGTATAAACGGAACTGGTATGAGGTGAGTTTTCGC
This sequence comes from Agapetus fuscipes, assembly GCA_951799405.1. Taxonomy (NCBI): domain Eukaryota; kingdom Metazoa; phylum Arthropoda; class Insecta; order Trichoptera; family Glossosomatidae; genus Agapetus; species Agapetus fuscipes. The sequence goes on along the minus strand of OX637334.1, from coordinate 3,409,952 downwards.
AAGGTAAGCTGTGTCTACTGACCTACACAACTACACATGGATCAACTCTAGACTTGTATGAGTCACTGGAAAAGACAGTGGTGACAGCGCGTGGGCAGACTCTACGATCATCAGACTCGGGCAAGACTGTCCTCCAGATCCCAAATAGATCGATAAGGACAATCTTTGGAGACCGTGCTTTTTGCACAGTGGCATTAGTGGCTTGGACCACGTAACTCGCATATCTGAGGCAGTCTCTGAGAGAGTCGGGCTTCAGGAGAAGCCTGAAGACGCACCTGTTTCCAAGATCATACCATGCCACTCTGTGATGATCGAGGGAGCCTCCGACTGAGTGAAAAACCAAACTGTGTGCAGTTTTGAGGTGACTATAGCCACAAAAAGGCGCTTTGGAAAAAAATACATTTCATTTCATTACACTGTTACAGGAACTCTAAGGGACACCCACGCCAAGAATACCTGGAGGCTCTGTTGGTGGACGTGCGCTGCTCATCGTATGCAGACCTTAAAAGAGCCGCACAAGACAGGGAAGAATGGAGGAGAAGAGTGAAAGAAATTGCTGCAAGCCAATCCCAGGATTGAAACAAGAGAAGAGTATTACTCTTAATATCCCAACAAAGTAACAAGCGCGTTTCCTTTACGGCCATTCCAAGCAGATTACTCGCGGCTGGGAAATCAATAAAAACCATCAACCTGAGCTCCCTTGCCTCGTCAGAACATCCTATTATTATTATTATTATTGACTGGTAAAAAAGGCAGAACGATTATGTGCATCTTTAACATTAAGACATTAAAAGCTACAGGCCAGAACCTGAAGTAAAAGAATTTACGTTAAAACCAAACCCCACTGTTTTATTAAAAGTGGATGAAATTTAAACGCTCAATACAAGCGCTGTCTTGTTTTCTAAGCATTTTGGGAAAACGATATTTAGTTAGTTCCAATGCAAGGTTTATATTAGCGGTACAGAACGTCCTCTTAGTGCTTGTTTACCTTATGCCCATCAGAGGTAATTTCCCATGTGAAATGTTTGTCTGGGTACTGGACCAATGTGTCTTATGTAAACGGGAAAATACTTTAAACAACTCGCACAATAATGTGTTTTTTCTTAGCTTCGATTGCGTAGAGTGTGACTTTTACGACAATTACATTGAAAGGTCATCTTTGGATCAAATGGTGGATAAGCCAAATAAGCACTGGGGGAACGAGATGGCTCTGCCTGTGGCGGCGCCGGTATACACAAAAGAGAGGACGAGATTTAGGAATGGACAGGACGCTGCTGGTCCTCAACATTTATATGGAGATTCAGGGAGCGGTAATTAATAACAAGAATAGTGAGCACATATTATGATGAAGTGATGGCATCAGTCGCAGCAGTTAGTGGAGAGGGCTCCAAGTTAGAACGACATAGTGACAAAACACATGACATAACGATACATGAAGAACGATACATGACAGAACACACATGACAGAACTACACAAGACAAAACATCACATTTTATAAACGGCACATGTAAAAAACATCACATCACAAAACAGAAAACACTATAAACAGTATGACACGAAAGTCAGGCACGAGAAACATGAAAAAATGGAACTCACGCATATACTATGAAGATTTCCTATTGTCATTATAAGATAAAAAAAATAGCTAAGTTGCACATATAGAGCAACTTTTTACCGCGTTATCTCCCCAGGAGTCGCATATGGCGTGTGAAAGCAAAATAAATGTTTGTGATGTTTTTTCATGTGCCGTTTATGGAATATCCTGTTTTAGGTACGTGATGTTTTGTCATGTGATGTATTTTTCCTCGTGTTGTTTTGTCATAGTGGTGTATTTTCTATGTTGTTTTGTCAAAGTGATGTTTTTTCATTTATTTATTTTTATTGAAAAAAAAAACACAAACAAGACAACGTGACAGTTCTAGACCATATAGTTGTAATCTTGACAAAACGATGCCATGTGATGTTGTGTCCTTGTGTTGTTTTGTCACTGTGCCGTTCTAACCTGTCACCAGTGGAAGGGGCTGGTGAGATGAGAGAGGCTGCAATAGACGCGCAGGTCGCGGGTGGTCCTGTATTAACATCGAGATTGAAGTGGACGTAATAAATTACTTGATAATATTTTTTTTGTGCGAGGCGGCCATATTTCATCGACAGCTCTCTGCACCCTTACACCATATCACTCATCAGCATCACCAGCATTTTATTTTGTGCACAACAGGTAGCCTTCCGCCACAAAAAAGTAAAGCATTGCATGGGCGTTCTGTGATACGCTTCCCCGGATGGAAGTGTATAAACGAAACGGGTATGAGGCTGGGTTTTCGCAAGACTTTCCCTCATTACAGTACACAGTCCTTAATAAAAATAAACGCAACCAAGCTACACATGTACTGTAACTTCTTGCCTGGGTTATCCAGGAAGGGGTTGCATGTGGCGATTCGGGATCTATTTACAGGTATTTGTACGGGCAAGGGGGCCGGCTTCACACCAACCACTTTCAGTTGAGGTGGTGGTTTCCCAGCTCCCGGAGGGGGGGGGGGGCTGGTTCTCATTTTTTGTGAAAGCTGAGTACACTTTGCCGGTATTTGTTTTGAGTTTGAAATAAACACCGAAACACGGGAAATAATTCTGACACCCTTGAAGGGGATCGAACTTTTGTTCTCGGCATGGAATGCAAGCATTCTACCAACTGAGCTATCGACCGGAATTTTAACGAGCTTGGTCGTCGATACAAAGCGCCAATTCTCAAGCAAGACCCAGTTGCTGTAAGGCTGGATAGACCTTTGATGACCGGTCTTTGGTAAAATTTAATGAATTTTTCAACCCATCGAAGAGCATATTTTAAAATATAATAGGTACATTCTTTATGCTCCACCGGGATTCGAACCCAAAAACTTCCATTTACAAGTCCGAAGTGTTACCACTGGAGTATGGATTAGATTTACTTTAATGAAAATTTTGAAAGATTTTAAATTAATCTAAATATGTCTAGGTTAGCGGAGTTTTTTAGAGTTACACTCCGACTTAAAGAATGTTGCGTAATGACATCAGTACGGGAGAGAAGTACATAAAATATTCATGACGTCTCCCCCGACTGTAGTCATCTGGCGCATATAACTAAAAACTCTCCAGCAGGGTGGGACTGTCAAAAAAGCTGTTAACAATATTGTGACAGTGGATATGCGCAGCAGGTAGACCACCTCCGGGCGGAAGGATCAAAGCCTGACCAGCCTCACTGGCTCTCTGCATAATTTATTGTCATTTACGCTCTCTGGAGTTAATGAAGGTGTTCATGTCTACTGAACAAGATGAGATATTGCCGTTCTCCGTGATGGGATTATAATATGCGCGCGCAGGGTGGAGTGATGCTGATGAGCGCAGACTTGCATTTTAATTAAGTCGTAAATAATTTTTGTGGGAACAGAATGCCACGTGGTATGTAAGAATGCCCTTCTTGTTCACAGAAGGCTCTTACTTTCAAGTTTTGGGCACGCCTCTGACCAGAGGTTGAAGTCTCGACGATCGTCGATAGATCTTACCGTATCTCTTTGAAGATAGAATGATGGTGGTGGAACATGGAGGTGCCTGAACAGCCGATCATTGTTCCAAATAAAATGGATCAGCTGTTGATTCGCCGACTTGTTTTATTCCGCCCTATCTTCAAATAGATACGATAAAATCCTTTTTTCATTGCGCTGCGCAATAAGTTCACGTCATCGTCCTTTCAGTGCTTGTTTGACTTGTGTCCATCAAAGGTAATTTCACATGAGCAATGTTTGCATGCGTACTGGACAAATGTGTCTTATCTATAATCTCTATAATCTAATCTATAATCTAAGCTGCAAGGATATGTAAGCATTTAAGGCTCATATGAAATGCATGCCCACAGACAGGCACATGTAGGTTCACGCCTACACATTCTGCATGTGTGCATACAAATAAAGAAAACCTCACATGGACATAAACCTTGCAACTCCTGCCGCCGTTCCCTGAACCGGGGTGGCATTGGCAAAAGTGAACCGATTTTTACAGCACGGGTGGTCAGCCTCGTACCAACCTATCAGTCAAGGATTATGAAACTGGAAATCAATTTAACAAATATTTAAAACGACTCTCACATTATTGTGTTTTACATTTATTTCTTAGCTAAGATTCAGACCCGGATTAGGGCGGTTCGAGTGGTACGACCGACCCAGAGCCCCCGCGCCTATGGGGCCTTTGACATCAACAAAATACTGAAAAATGATCTTATGGACTAATAATTTTGATCACTTTTGACTCATAATGTCACATTTTGTAGAGACAAAAACACTGTTAGCTAAGATTTAAAAGTTTCTTACAGGGAACCTTTAAGGACCCCAAACGACGTGAATGCGACCCCGAAGATTTCAAGCACACTGTCCAGTAGCACTGTATGTGAAACTTCTTATCTATTTAGTGTTTTTTTATTCAATCTAAATCTAAATCTAAATCTAAACTGCAAAGATATGTATCATTTGAGATTCATATTAAATGCATTCCCACAAGCAGACATGCATAATTTCGCGCTTACACATGCTGCATGTGGACCTACAATATAAAAACCCTAATCTCAAATGAACATAAGCCCTGCAACTCTTGCCGACCTTCCCTGAAGCAGGGGTGACATTGGCAAAGTGAACCATTTTTTACAGTATGGGTGGTCAGCCGCATACCAACCTATCAGTCAAGGAGTACAAGCAATTAATACAATCAAATATATAAAACAAATAAATTCTAAGCAATTAAACAGTAAAAAATTAAAAAAAAAAACTACAACACATATTTTTTAAATTTAAAAGCCTTAGCTTTAACCGCCAGCATTACAGATCAACCGCCATTTCTTTCGATCCTTGCATATTTCTTTCATTTCATCCAGAGCCATAACCATAACAATCATTCAAGTAATATTGTCTTATTGTGTATCTTTTACGTAGTGAAAGAGAGAGGGGGGGGGATTTTTGTATGTGGGGCCCCGAGCTTTTCGCCGCACCAGGGCCCCCAAAATGGTTAATCCAGGCCTGCTCAGATTGTTTAGATTGTGATTCTTAAGACAATATCATTGAAAGGTCATCTTTGAATCAAATGGTGGATAAGCCGAACAAGCCCTGCGTCAATAGAAAGTTTCACCCCAGTAGGTTATTCTTCCTAAAAAATATTCTTTCGGATGAACGTCCACGTGTCGCAGGTCCTTCTAACACTTTGACTTGGTAAGAGCATTAGATGCTAGGAAGGTTGAAGCATGTCCTCCTAGTTAGGAAATGCTTTTACCTGTTCAACCCACCGACATATTAATCAGTAACACCTGCAGTTCTCCAACAAAGCATCATTCATTTCACGTTCTATTCATTTTCATTTAGTTTCTTGACATTGTAAATTAATTAGATGTGTTAGAGTAACCGTCACAGCGTCACCTGTAAGTGACACGTGTACCATCTAGTCACTATTGAGTACACATCTGCCTTTACGAAAAGGGAAGCGCATAGAGATGCTCTTCATACATTGAAGCTTCAGCAGATATAAACGGGGCCCACGACAAATCTGTCACAGACAAGCCGTCATGATGGAGCTCTCTGTGGACCTATATGGAATGTGGTCGAAATATCGATACCTCTAAGTTAAAACTGAATAAGTGGCATATTAAGTTAACATGGGTTTCTCAGATAAATGCACCTTTTTCCTATTTTCTAGGAGATAAAACATTACAAAAGTGTGAAAATCCTGTAGTTTGGAAGTTTATCACGAGTATTTCCTTATACAATTGTAATTAGTTCAGTTTTACCCTTAATGTGGCGGTATCGTTGACAGAAAAGTAATGCGCACGAACTGCAGTGGAACTAAATTGTCCGTGATCAATGTGTTTCTGGGCGAATTAAGCCTACGCCGTGTCATATCGACAATAACTTCAACCCTTATTCAACAGATGCCATAGGGTCATTACTTATTAATAATTCATTCAAAAGATTAAGTAATGAATTATGATTTGGTAATTTTAACACATGTTTCTGGCCAGGCAAAATTGGTTGGTGAATTTTTTTATTTACATATTTATTTGGCAAGTAAACAGTGCATGGTATAAAAAAAACTACAATAAAGACAATTTGCATTCCTTGCATTGCTCTTCACAAATTTGTTGGTCGAAAAAAATGGTCGAGCTGTCTGTGGATGAGTTGTCTTTGACTGATTTGTCGCGGCACGATATTAGAGAGAGAGCGAGTACTAGCACTTGTGGTAGCTTGCTGCACGCGTTCCTCTCTAGTCTCGCAACCAGGATAAGCGGGAGATTTAACTAATAATTTTATTAATTGGTTCACCGCAATAGTAATTACTGATCGCGGCCTGCAACCAAATTGATTAAGAAAGTCTATGTGGGGCATTGAGTAATAGCATAGAGGAGAAGAAACTAACTAACTGCATTGATACATACTGCACCCCACATTTGTCTCAGTCCTGTCAAACTTTGCAGTGGTGCAGTCACACAAAACATGTTTTTATGTGTTAAATCCTATGTTTCCTTGCCTTGTCCATTTTGTGTTTGACACCCAATTATAACACATGCCATTGTACCTTTAAAATGATGCCTTTTTCTTTTAAAGTTTTACAATTTTATCGATCACAAAATTGATAACGCGTGCGTACTATGTTCGGATGGTTCGGGCATAGTGCGCACGCGGCAATATTGCCACCTTTCTAGAAACATTTTTATTAGAGATTCCTCGGGGAGGGGGGATCAATGCTATTTTCGCCGATAGTAGCGGTGAGGCCGCGTCTCAAAAGACTTATGGAGTTGGCAACCTGGAGATGAAGATCCAGAGGGAGGACACCGGCAAGAACGGGGAGACAGTCCGTTGACGCGGATCTGTACGCCTTGGTGAGCAAGCGGAGAGATAATCTCTGGCCGGAAAGGATGACACGTCGCTGTAGACTCAAAAGGCTCTTATCAGCCCAGCAGCCGGTTGCGTAGAGGGCTGTTCCGATGAAGGTTGCAAGATTTACAAGATACGGAGTGCACGACCTCTAAGTCCCCAAGTGACGTGAGAAAGCCTAGCCACCTTGCCGAGAGCACCATTACCCTTCTGGATAATGCGCTTTGCGTGTTCGATGAACGACAGATTACCATCCAAGGTAAAACTAAAGGTAAGTTACTGTTTGAGACAGTTTCACCCTGGAACCCTCGAAGTCGATAATAGCCACAAGTCAACAGCTCTTCATACAAATATTACCGATATTCGGTAGGTAAGAATGACCGTGGTGATGAGACTTCCAGCCCTGGTCTTCTTATGGTACTGACAGTGTGAGGTGTGGAAGGTCCAAAATGCGATGGATAAACAGCGTCGACGCGGATACGTCTGTGATGAAAGTGAGAAATTGGAGAACGAGGGCAACAAACCGACAAGAATGAAAGAAGCTCCGGGATTAAGGCAAGGCCCTCCCAGGGCTGTCGACCTTAGGATGATGATTTTCTAGATAATTTCTAGTCCACAGATTCCATAAGTCAATGATGTGGGGGTGGGGATGGGGTGGGGGAGTAGGGGGAGCGATAAATAAGGAGATTACCCCATTACTCACAATATCTCTACAGCTTCTCCCTTCATCGTAAAAAACTCACTTTTCCTAAAAATCGTGCAGCAATGTTTCAATCTAAAGTGGAAGCAAAAAAAAAAAAACCAACGTCGATAAATTATAATTGTTGTTTCAGTTTTTAATGGTTGACTATTAGGATGATTAAAGAGATCCTAAACGCTGCGCTGCTGCCTGTACATGTGTGTGTGTGTATGCACGTGCATGTATGGAAAGGCGGCCACTATGAGAATTAGTTACGGATTATGAAGAACGTGATGCACGGGCACAAGCTCTGAAATTATAGCTGCCCGTGAAACAACGCAAAGGTGAGTGGTGACATGGGATATTAAAATAACTATTATATAGATTGTCGAATACACAATTTGAATTAAGCCATATTTTGTGCTATAGCTCGATACGACATTTAACGACGCAGGCCGTGAGGGCTGGGAATGACATATCAAGCAACGCAAATAACACAATATTTTTAAGGGTTTTTCTGTTACCAAAATAAGTCCATTGTATTTTTTATAAATATAATAAAAAAACAAAATTTCAATTCACTTTTACCTAAGGTAACACCTAATCTAATCTAATCTAATCTAAGTTGCAAGGATATGTTACATTGAAGATTCACATTACATGCATTCTCACAACCAGACACGTACAAGTTCGCGCTTGCACATGCCTCATGTGAACCTACAACATAAAAATCAAATCTCAAATGGAGGAAATGATCCTGAAAATGCCTCATTATGCGTACACGTTTGGGAAAAAATAAATAAAAGTGAATTAAATATTCCTTGACTTATAGGTTGGTATGAGGCTGACCACGCATACTGTAAAAAATGGTTCACTTTGCCAATGTCCCCCCTGTGTCAGAGAAGGTCGGCAAAAGTTGTAGGGCTTATGTTAATTTGAGGTTTGGATTTTATTTGTAAGTACACATTCAGCATTTGTAAGCGGGAACTACACGTGTTTGTTTGTGGGCATGCATTTGAGAATTTTAAATGAATATATCCTTGCAACTTAGATTATAGATATAGATTATACAATTTTTTTTTCTATTCGATTTGTGAAAAATAAAAATATTCATCGACATAATGTCCACCGATATTATGTCCGTCGACAAAATGTCCACCAACATAATGTCCACAGATAAAATGTCCTTCGACGAAATTTCAACCCACAAAGTCTCCACCGACAAAATCTCCATACGACCGTCGCATACGAATGCGCCAAGGAAAACGGAAGTATCCTCGTACTAGAGAAACTATAATCTATATCTATAATCTAAGTTGCAAGGATATATTCATTCAAAGCTCTCAGATGTATGCCCACAAACAAACACGTGTAGTTCGCGCTTACAAATGCTGATTGTGTACTTACAAATAAAATCCAAACCTAAAATGAACATAAGCCCTGCAACTCTTGCCGACATTCCCTGAAACAGGGGTGACATTGGTAAAGTGAAACATTTTTTACAGTATTGGTGGTCAGCCTCATACCAACCTATAAGTCAAGGAAATACCAACCTATAAGTCAAGGAAAACGCTTGTATTATATTCTGTATGGAGGCTTTGACGTTCCATTTGCAGTTGGTGATGTTCACATGCAGCGTATGCGTATGTCACAGGTCACCCGCAGTAAGCCCTGATGACGCGCGTGACATGTGACATGATGACATGACGTGTGCTCTGATCTGGAGCGGTGATGAACTGCCGTGAAGTCAACAGCCTCACGCACTCACATAAATCACACTAACGACTGACAAATCAGCTGTCATCTCAGTTCCCACGGGGTTTGGAATGCGCATACAAACCAGCCAGTTCGTCCCCTCAGTGCTTGTTTGGCTTATATATCTACGGTTAAAAGGCAATAGGGCATAAGCGAAATAAAGTAAATTCTTCAGGAGCAGTTTAAAGTTTGAGACTGCCGAAAAATGGCATAACTTTTTTATTTTTTATCTAATCGTTAAAATCAAAATAGCTCTAAAATTGAAAAAAATAAAGGCATTTATTGGCATTCCTATTAATGTGGTTTTACGATGTTGTACGGTTTTTTTTATGTCACAAACGCCTTTAGGACAAAAAAAGGCGAAAATCTTGTCGGTTACACCAAAACCATAGATTGAAAACGCAGTTGTTTGCTTGGGCATAAACAACACAAAAATCATTGTAGAGCTATGGGAGTTAGCGCATTAGAAAGAGCGGAAAATTTGATGTAGGATAGCATTCATAACTCATTTTTGACCAAAACGTCTCTTATGCCCTACTTCTTTTTAACCGTCGATATCATTTTTTTCACAGATCACCTTTAAATATAATTGTCTTAATAATCATATTCTACAGAATCTGAGCTAAGAAAAAAACGTAAAACACGATAATGTGAGAGTTGTTTAAAAATATTTTTAAAATCAATTTCTAGTTTTCATAAGACTCTTTAGTAAAGTACACGAACAAACATTGCTCATGTCAAATTATCTCTGTTGGAGATAAGACAAACAAGCATTAAGAGGACGAGTTACTGGATTAAGTTGTATAAAAAACATAAACAACAGGAAACATTACAAATTATTTATTTTCAGTACAAATTTCATAATTTTTCCGTAAATTTAATTTTTAAATACGTTTATTAAATCCTGTGAAATCATATTTGCCGAAAAGTTACGACGCAACGATACACTTATGATGTTAGTCTCAAACAGTAAAGCCATGGCTCATCCGCAGCTTGTAGTATATTCTCCGTAAAAGAACGATGATCCGTAGATTGGCTATGGATCACGCGTTTTGTGAATAACACTGTTAGATGTTTGCAAGATAACACAGATGATGAAAAAATATTTTTTAATGAAATTATACTTATCTTATAATATCTACATCTGAAATTTTGCTTAAATAATTACTTTTACTTATTGTTTATTAAAAAAAACATATTTAAGACGTCATATAAATTATTTCCAAATATTTTATTTTCACAGAAATTTACTCCATTTATAATCTAAGCTGCAAAGATATATTGTCATTGAGGCTCCTTGACTTATAGGTTGGTATGAGGCTGACCACCCATACTATAAAAAATGGTTCACTTTGCCAAAGTCACCCCTGTTTCAGGGAATATCGGCATGAGTTGCAGGGCTTATGTTCATTTGAGGTTTGGATTTTATTTGTAAGTACACAATCAGCATTTGTAAGGGCGAAGTACACGTGTTTGTTTGTTGGCATACATCTAAGAGCTTTGAATGAAAATATCCTTGCAACTTAGATCATAGATTATAGCTCATATTTAATTCATGTCCACAAGCAGGCGCATGTTAAGTTCGCGCTACATATTATGTATGTACAAAATAATCCAAACCTCACATGAACATAAAATTGGAAGTCCTGCCGCCTTTCTCTAAAACCAGGGTGGCAATGAAGACATGAATACCCTTTGGGAGCTGGGAAATCCCCAATTCAACGGAAGTGGTTGGTGTAAGGCCGGCCCCCTTACCTGTTAAAATAATATAGATTCCAATCGCCACATACGAAACCCTTGGAGGATAACGCGACAAAAAGTCACACCATATGTGCAGCTTAGTTACGTGGCATGATGGTCCCTTGCTTTCCAACATGAAATCTTTCAAATAATTCGACACAGTTTTTGCGCATAACGAAAATTCATAAATTTCATTAAACCAGCCTGTTAAGAGAGACACATAAACACTCGTATTAATGCAGTGTTTTCAATAACAGGTACACGCTTAATTGCATGCTCCGTGGCCGAGGTGTGATGTACAGCCACGAACATGTGCTGCATGCACCAGAAGGAACATGTTCTCATGTACCCGGGAACATGGGCGCACGCAGAGATTACAGATCCTAGTGATTTAGTGTCATACAGAGCAACAATTAGTGGAACGGAAAGAGAGGGCAGGAGGCAGGAGGGAATCAATGATCGATCAGGACATGCAGGGGTACACAAAGACAGGAAATAACATGTCCTTACACTTTAACACAGAAAACACACTCTGATTTTTTTTATTGATGATCTAAATTGCAAAGATTTAAGATTCTTATTACATACATTCGCATAAGTAGGAAACGTATAAGTTCGCGTTTACAACTGCCGCATGTGGACTTACAACATAAAAACCCAACCTCAAATGAACATTGGCCCTGCAACTCTAGCTGACCTTCCCTGAAGCAGGGGTGACATTGGCAAAGTGAACGATTTTTACAGTATGGGTGGTCAGTCGCATACCAACCTATCAGTAAAGGAATATGCTGAAACAGGGGTAGCATTGGCAAAATATGCAATATTTATTACACGAGAGAATAAGCCAGCTCCAAGTTTATCTTTAAGTCAGGGGCAGATAATAGACAAAATAAACATGTGTGTTGTTTGTGATGTTCTGTATTGTGATGATTTTTCATATGTCGTTTATAGTATGCTCTGTTTTTGGTACGTGAATTTCTGTCATATGATGTTTTGTCACATGATGCTTTGTCATAATATGATGTTTTGTCATTGTGCTGTAATTTCCTGTTATGCTTCATCATTGTATTGTTTTTTCATGAGTTGTTTTGTCATGTGATGCAATGTCATTGTGAGAGAGCTAGAGGATCATGGAAAGTTCCGGAAAGCACTGAAGACAAGCAAATTTCTGGCATCATTTGCACAAACGCCCTTGGAGTGACTACATCACGAAACGGCGCTATAAAGAAATCATCAACTCATCATGTGTTGTTTTGTCACTGTGCTGTTCTATGATGGAACCATTGCAATGTTTTTGGTATGTGAATTTTTGTCATTGTGATGTCCTTTATGCGATGCTTTGTCATCGTGATGTACTTTGTCTGCTGTTTTATGATGTACTGTAATTGTGATGTCATAAATTGTTTTGTCGTGTGTAACGTTATTTCATGATTTGTTTTGTCCCTGTGATTTTCTATACCGTCACCTACTGCAACAAACTGCAACTGTTCATGAAGCAGCCGCGTCTCGTACATATTTTCCAGGTAAGCATTTGAACGAGCAGTTGCAAGATAATGGGACAGAGATGTGATTGATGTGCTTGTGATGCACTATCTGCCTGTAAGATGGTATTTGTGAGATATCTGTAAGAATGCACAGACTTCCCTAAGTAATATGAATGATTTCCGGTGATGGGAAATCACAGACACTTCATGTATCCAAATCACATGAGAAGTACACCAAGTACTCCTGCACTAAAAAAGTAACTAAGCTACACATAAAGTGTGACTTCTTGTCGCGTTTTCCTTAAAGTGATCGCATGTGGCGAGTGGAACCTTATTATTCTAAGAGGTAAGGGACCGGCTTTACGCCAACCATTTAAGTGGAGGTTTTCCAGATTTAACTTCCCCATGATGATGATGAGTTGTTGATTTCTTTAAAGCGCCGTTTCGTGATGTAGTCACTCCAAGGACGCTTTAGTAGGTATATGATGCAAGAAACTTGCTTGTCTTCAGTGCATTTCGAAACTTTCCATGAACCTCCAGCTCTCTCACATGATGAAGCAGGCATGGGGCTGGTACTCATTTCTTGTGAAGGCTGAGTAAACATAGCCGGTACTTTATGTTGGGTTTGAAATTTACGTTGCACGACAAAGTGACGAAAAAGCTTGCAGACAGCTCTTGAGGTGGGATTCACAAAAAAACGGCGCTCACCAAAGAAATCATTCTTGTATTATTATTATTATCACTTGGGTTTCCCTGTAAGGTCTCCTCCAACTCCCCCCTCCCCTCTCACCTCCCACAATTCCTTACCGACAAAGCCTTCTCTCGACAAATCGATCGATTAAGTTTCAATTATCCAGGCAGCGCATATCCTGCCGATTAGCGCGCCCGCAGAGGCATGTGACCGCCCCTGCTTGTAATTGTGAGATGCAAGGAGGGCAGTTAGCTAATGAACGCCCCTGCTTTGTAATTGTGACATGATTTACCGGCAATAATTGCCAGAAATCAATTCGCCAAAAATTAGTTGGCGAATTTCTCACACCGCCTTAAAACTGGCAATCATCGAACCCTTTTAGTACCCAAATTATGGATAAATATTGTTATGAATTGCGGGTTTAATATTACGGGAAAAAGAGGTGAGGCACGACCGAGAAAAGTATGGAGTGATTAGATTGAGGAGATTGTGAAAGAATGGGATGTAAAAAAGTGAGCGTAAAAGAAGAAAATGCATGAAAAAGTGATGGATTTGAATGAATTGAAAGATGTATAATATAAGGATAGGAAAAAATGGAGGCAGCTTTGCTGAGGTTATGGTCACCTCTAGCAGATTGACGACAGAGGTACAGCTACAATTGAATAACAACTTCGGTTAATTTATTTTAAGATTCCGTTCTCTGTTAACTTTTGTAATGTCTTGCAAATCTGTGCTACATACAGTATTAGCCCTTTGTATAGTATGACATAAGGACGGTTTTTGAAACATCAGGAACCGGAAAATTCGTGATTTTGCCTGAACATTCGAGCAAACACTAGTACAATTATCCAAGCACCTACATCTAGAGACGCACTCACACAAGTGAAAACATATAGACACACAATCACACAATCGTAGCAATATCAATTTTGTTTGTGTTTTATAACCAAAAAAAGGTGCGCCCTAGAGTGTCAGCTTCATACAAACGAGATTATGTTGTAATCAGTTTCCAGGCAACCGTCATGTTTATGTCTCTTTTTGACGCATGACGTTTTAATGTATCATTTTTCGTTGTTTACCTATTATTCCGTTGCATGGTTTCCTTGACTTATAGGTTGGTATGAGGCTGACCACCCATACTGTAAAAAAATGGTTCACTTTGCCAATGTCACCCCTGTGTCAGGGAAGGTCGGCAAAAGTTGTAGGGCTTATGTTCATTTGAGGTTTGGATTTTATTTGTAAGCTACACATTCAGCATTTGTAAGCGCGAACTACACGTGTTTGTTTAAATGAATATATCCTTGCAACTTAGATTATAGATGGTACATTTGTTTCCATGGAAAAAATAGAAAACAAACAGTACCTAAGGCAATTACGTCTTTTATATGGATCGACGGTGAAATTCTTTTTTTGTGTACATCATGGTTCGTTCATACATAATCCCGCTGAATAAACGAGTTTTTAGATTTCCTTATTCTTTTCGGTAGATAAACTTCTTCGGTCTTATTTATTAGATTTGTTAAATCAAAAATCAGGTTTAAACCTTCTTTTGTCTGTATGGAAAAACTGACATTAAACCGGATTAAAAATTAAAACTTTTCTATGAATAATAGGGAAACAGTTTTGCCGTAATCTATGTTTACTTGAATTAACTTTTCATACTCTTAGCTGTGATGTAATTAAACCTGATGTAACAATTTGATCCAAAGGTCGTAGATTTATTATTTTTGTAATAACACGGTGGATGACATAACTGTAACTGTAACTCTGTCGCCATTCCGCTAGGGGTGGCCAGAGTCTCTGCAGAGCTGCCATTTTCATGCAATAGGTCCCGAATCGCCACATGCGATTCGGGAGAACTCAGGCAAGAAGTTGTAACGAGATGTATTTGTTTGTTTAGTGGAATGGAACATTATATTTGAATTTGAATAAAAAAAAGGAAAACAAAAGAATGCAAAAGAACAGGAGAAGCTTCCCTGGTGAGAGAGCCACAAGCTGGTGTAAATTATGATGATAAATATTATTGTGTGTTGGGGTTATTGTAATTGTGAAACGAATAAAGTAAACATTTAATGTGGTTGTTGTATTAACATTGTGTCGTTCATCTGTCAGTGGGTACTTTCGCTTGTGAAGTGAACTGAATAAATCCTTCTAGTCTGTGATGAAGAAATCAAATAAGTGCGGTATTGAAATTGAAGCACATTGTAAACAAACACCTCATTGTCCATTGACGATCTTATTAAATACTCGTAAGTAAGAAAAACCCTCACAAAGTTACACTGTATGTGTAGCTTAGTTGCGATATTGAAATGACAGCCGCATAGTATGCACCAAGTAAACAGTAGATTTATTATAAATTATAATCTGTGCTCTGTGAGATCCTGGGTGCGCTACTGATTAGCGTTATTTATTACATTGTTTGCCGTAGCGAGGAATGTGAACGCTTTTGATTGATACGCACATATGAGATCACATTAGTGCGAGCGAGATGAAGCGTCATCTCTATTTACATGTACAAAAGGAAAAAAACAGGCGAGGTGTCAATGTTTACATCAAATCACGAAATTAACACTTTTTACAAGTTGCCGATAAAAAAACTCCCAGAGCGCGAAACTAGTCGTTTTAGGAAAAAACTGCTTTGCGAAATATTTTCGTGAAACATACATAGTTCGTAAATAAATTAAACCGGATTAATAACATATCAATGTCATAAAAAAACATGTGCAGAATTTCGTTGTTCAACAGAAAACTGTTCATCCGATTTCGTCTATAATTTATAATCTGCATATTAAATGCATGCCCAAAAGCAGGCACATATGAGTTTGCTCTTACGCATGTGTACATACAACAACTAAAACAAACCTAACATGAACATAAACTTTGCAACTCCTGACGCCTTTCCCTGAAACCGGGATGTCATTGGAAAAAAGGGAAGTTGCTGTAAGTCTGCATGGATCTTTGGTGACCGGTTATGCAAAGTCAAATGAATTTTTCAACCCAGCCAAGAGCAAATGTTGAAAATTAAATGATATTTTTTTGTGCTCCACCGGGAATCGAGCAAAGGTGTTTTGGTTTATGAGTTTATGAACGTTAACCACTAGACTACAGACTAGTTTCAAAAGAATAAAACAAAACTTTAACTAATTTGGTTTAATCTAATTTTGAATATTTTGTAAATGAGTGAGGATTAAGAGGATATTTGATGATCTTTTATGTGGTCTAAAAGAAAGAGAACGAGCCAAAGAGCCGTTGAACGGAGGATGCTGGGAATCAGCCTCAGAGACAGGGTTCCAAATTAGGAGATCCGTAGACGCACTGGTGTCACTGATGGCATACAGCGAGTGTCCTGCTTGCAGTGGCACAGGGCTGGAAGTCTCATCCCCACGGTAATTCTTACCTACCGAATATCGGTAATATTTGTATGCAGACCTGTCAATCCAAGATGGCCGCAAGTGAACAACTGAGTACCTAGTCTTCATACAAATATTACCGATATTCGGTAGGTCAGAATTATCGTGGTGATGAGACTTCCAGCTCTGGGCTGGTCACGTCGCAAGGCAGTACCATGACAGGTGGCCGAAAAGGATTGTTTTGTGGCGGCTCAGGATGTCCAAGCAAAAAGTGGGGAGACCCCAACTGGGGCGGCTGGAGGCAGAGGATGGCTGAACACAGCAGCGAATAGAGAGGATTGGAGGAGGCAGTGATCCAGGAGTGGAATGAGAAAGGCTAAGGAAGAAGGAAGAAGAAATGGAAGTGGCGGCATTACTCGTAAGTATGAACGAACTCATAAAAGTAGATGTATCATGTAAGCCACATCGATGTACCAATGTTTATGTTTGCTCTGATATGGATTAGTGTGATTGTTTATGGTCGGTTATGAGTCATCACTCATCATCATCACCGCACAGGAATGCGATATATAACATGAAGTCGTGTCCCGACAAATCGGTCAAAGATAACTCGTCCACCGAGAGCTCGTCTATTGACAAATCTGTTACAAGCAATTAATCCACACATTTTTTCGGTCACAGAAAACTCGACCATAAACACATCGGTCACGGACAATTTAATCACATGACTTATCGGACAAAGACCTTCTGGTCACAGTTTATCGGGGTTATAGCCGCGGGGGCCAAGAGGGCTGATCTTTCTAGCGTGTTTCGAATGGAACAACGTTGGTTCGATCCCCGCTTGAGTCACTTGACTTTTACTTTGTCCCTGGTTCAACAGATGTTATTGGGTAATTATTATTTAATAATTCATTAATAATAAACAATAATGAATTATTAAATTATGTTTTTAATACCTGTTTCTGGCCAGGCAGAATAGGTTGGTGAATTGCATTCCTCTTCACAAATCTATTTAAAAAAAAAAATACACCTATAGACAGCTCCATCACAAAAAATCTTGCTTTCCAAAAAGCCTTCGTACATACTGTAGTTCTAATAATTCTAGTGTTCTGTGATGAAGTCGTCTGCGGACCATATCGATAGGTACCTAAAATGCAGAACTGAATAAGTTACTTAATCAAGCACGGGTTTTTCAGATAATTGCACATTTTTTCCTATATTGTACGAGAGCAAACACAACAAAAGTGTGAAAATCCTGTAGATTAAAAGTTTTTCATGAGCACTTCCTTATAATTAGTTCACTTAGGTACTATGACAAGTTACACCCAAAAAAATGTTTTATCAACGACTTCTCAAATCAACGAATCAGCATTTATTTAGTCTTACCTTTAAGGTGGCGATGTATTGTAACTGACCGAAATGTTGAACTAAAACTCGTGAACAAAGTGTCGTGTGACTGATTTGTAAACGGCCGGTCTGTCTTAGAACGGGTGTAATTTAAAATCATCGAGCCTTTAAATTCCTTCACTTATGGCTATCATTGCTTCATGTTTGCTTGTGTTCTTAGCCACCTTGTCTTGTTTTATACTGGAGAGAGTGTTAGCCTCTGCCACTTGCATCTGTATAATTTTTTGCATGCTTAACTGATTGTATGCATGTTATTTATTGTGTATGTTCCTTAACTTATAGGTTGGTATGCGGCTAACCCATGCTGTCAAAAATGGTTCACTTTGCCAATGTGTCCCCTGTTTCAGGAAAGGTCGGCTAGATTTGGAGGGTGTATGTTCATTTGAGATTTGGGTATTTATGTTGTAGGTTCACATGCGGCATGTGCAATCGCGAACTAATACGTGTCTGCTTGTGAGAATGCATATAAAGTGAATGCCCAATGTTACATATCTTTGCTTAGATTAGATTAGATGATTCAAAGATGACATTTCAATGAAATTGTCTTAAAAATCACATTCTACACAATCTGAGCTAATAAAAACAAATAAAACACGATAATGTGAGAGTTGTTTTAAATTTTTTTTAAATCAATGTCCAGTTTTCATAAGACACATTCATAAGACAATTTACATATCTTGGATTAGATGCGAGTCCTGTGACACATCCCCGGATGGGATGGATATACAGGGCGTGGTTCAGAGGAGGGAGAACATGTCTGTAAACGGGTTGTCTGTGACTGACTTGTCGTTAAGCCCCGTGAAGTGTTTGCCAGTGCTCGCATTACGACATGCCACATGCATACATGGGTGTGTGTGTGTGCTCATCGGCTACTTATTAAGTGAGCTTGTGTAATCCACTAAGTGGGACACACACGTCACAGCGCCATCCTTGTCTGCGTGAGCAGGAGCTGGGACCGCCACCGAGACTCCACACTAACATTGGTTGGGTCAACAAGGATTTGGTTTAGCTGTTCAAACTTGACTGTTTGAACAGCCCGGCCATTAGGCGAGATCCTGGATGGCGCCGCTGTTCTACGGAGAATCAACAATATATGAGGATTGGAGAACTGCTCGCACTACAGACTGTGTTGACGGAATCCATCACCAGCGGCGCGACAATTACCTAACGATATTTCCCCACAAAACTCCATGACGTTAGAAGAAAAATTAGCAAATTTAAATGACTGTTGGAATTAAATATCTGCAGAAGAAGACGTATTTCCTGAAGAAGTGCCAGATTTGGCAAAGGAAAAGCCCCTCTGCTCGATTAATAGGAGACATATATAGAAGGTGACATTCCTTGACTAATAGGTTGGTATGAGGCTGACCACCCATACTGTAAAAAATGGTTCACTTTTCCAATGTCATCCCTGTTTCAGGGAAGGTCGGAAAGAGTTGCAGGGCTTATGTTCATTTGAGATTGGGTTTTTTATATTGTAGGTCCACATGCGGCATGTGTGAGCGCGAAATTATGCGTGTCTGCTTGTGGGAATGCATTTAATATGAATCTCAAATGATACATATCTTTGCAACTTAGATTTAGATTTAGATTTAGACATACTTCCCGAAGAAGGCTCAGAAATGTTTCAGAATGGTGGCCCAGAACTGGCCTTCTGCTCGAGTAACAGAAGACACGCATAGCTGCCGGGAGGACGGTTGAAAAGCTGTCAATATAAGTGTGATGATATATTTACTTTTGCGGAGACGAAGTCCGCACATCCATATTTCTATACCTGGCTAGTTACGCTTCCCTAGTGTCCGATCAATGAGGATCCTGTTTTCTAATTTGATATTAAAAATACAAACGTCACTTCAAAATGGAGAAATAGATCCTACAAGGAACAAAAGGTAACAGCAGTCCTCGGGTCTGGTTAGAGGCAAAATCGAGACTCTGGTACAAAATCAACAAAACATTTTTTGTTGAATAAGAGTTTAAGGCTTACATGGCCGGCTGACGACAGCTTCCGGACAGTTTTCATCAACATCATCTTCGTCATTGCTCTTTCACGCTGAAAAAACTCATCGTAGACATGGGCGATACGTCCGAAAGCTTCAGCTCCCAGAGACTACGGGAACAAATCCCGGAAAACATCTCTACAGCTTTATTTTTGTTATTTTCTACATATTATTTTCTTAATTAATCCCGTTATAATTGACAACGATATGATGATGGATGATTTCTTTCTTGTGGCGCCATTTAATGGTCCAGGACTATCTCAAGGGCGCCATGGCTTCTCGAGAAAAGCAGTGTCTTCAGTCCCTTTCTGAAGGTGGTGGTAGGCTGGTTCGTGCGAACACCGACGGGCAAATTGTTCCAGGCAACCGGCCCGGCCACCGCAAAGCTCTTGTCTGCAAAATTTGATGTGTTCGCTCTTTTGGGCACAATGACCTCGTTGACAGCAGTGAGGGCAGAGCGTAGTGGTCGTTTTAAAGGCTTATCGACAGAACATATGTTGTTGATGTTGAATGGCCCAGGGGTGGAAGCCTCATCACCACGGTAATTCTTACCTACCGAATATCGGTAATATTTATATGAAGACCTGTCGAACCAAGATGGCCGCAAGTGAACAGCTGATTAGTCTTCATACAAATACTACCGATATAAGAATTGGCGTGGTGGTTAGACTTCCAGTCGAGGACAGGAGCAACTGGAAGAGGTTCAACAGTGGACTTGGATAGGATGATTTAGAAGAAGAAGAAGAAGGTTTACTTAGCTTGATTAGCGGATGATTACCTGAGACAATATTTCTTCACTAACACAAAAATGAGCGCAAACATGATTTGCAGACGACAATGGGAAAGTTAAACAGCGTTTGATGGCTGGTTGGGTGGGCGGAGGCGCCAGCAGTGGGCGGAGGAGCAGAGCGGCGCCTGTGGCTGGAGCCTGCTGCACGGCGAGGACACAGTCACACGTACCAGGAATCTGAGCTGATGTAACTCATCCACGAGACTGGCGACGGCTGTGACTCAACCTTGCGAATACACTTAACTAGTAGAGGGCCAAACCACACAATACAAGCAAAATAGACTTTGAATTTGTTGCTGACAAATCGATTTTTTCGCCTACGAGCAATTTTGTGTTTCATTTTCCCAAGCTGCATCCGCACCGGATTCACAGTAATCTTTTTCTTAATATTTTTCACGCTACCCGTGATCTAGCAACAATCCCAAAGGAGTGCCACCTGAGGTATGCTATTATTTTCAGTTACATCAAGCTACTTACTTTTAGAGTCATAGGTTCTTGTTTCGTTGTCCCGTTGCTTTTATTTCACGGGAAGGCCTTCTGCTCTTTGAGAAAATAATATATAGCTTTGCATGAGCGTCCATGTGCTGTGGGTCCTTCTGACACATACATACAGGACGGGTTTGAGCATAATGATTCATGAATCACGATGCCATAACAGCAACACACATTTCCTTGACATATTTTACTCGGAATGTTAATCAAATTTGTTTACTTGTAACATTAAAACTTCTTAATCATGGTTAAGGTTGAACCCTCAAGAAGTCGTATCTGACGGCATCTCCAGTAGGTACCTACCATTCACATATCGCCACCTTGTAGGAAAACGGAATAAGTGCTGATTCAATGATTTGAGAAATTGTAGATAAAATGATGATGATGATGATGAGTTGATGATTTCTTTATAGCGCCGTTTCGTGATGTAGTCACTCCAAGGGCGCTGGTGCAAACGATGCCAGAAATTTACTTGTCTTCAGTGCATTCCGGAACTTTCCATGGTCCTCTAGCTCTCTCACATGATGTGGTAGGTGGTTCCAGGCCAGAGGGCCAGCAACTGCAAATGCACGCTCTCCAAATATTGTGTTAACTCTTCTTATAGGTTCTTCAATCCTTGATTTGGCTCCAGTCTCAGCCGAGCGCAGTGTAAGGCTTTTTTTGCCGAGGGTGACTGGTTTGATTAAATCAGCGAGATATTTTATCATGAGATAAAAACATTTTATTGTGTGTAACTTGTCATAGTAAGTGAACTAATTATAAAGAAGTGCTCATGAACATAAGCCTTGCAACTCTTGCCGTCCTTCCCTGAAACAGGGGTGACATTGGCAAAGTGAACCAATTTTTATATTATGGGTGGTCAGCCGCATAACAACCTATAAGTCAAGGAACATACATGACAAATTACATTTTTTAAAATCAAAGAATAAAAATAACAATATATACATGGACATAAAAAACTAAATCATAAAACCAAATTCACTTTAACAAACCCTAGCCGCCAACATCACAGATCAACCGCCATTTCTTTCTATCCTTGCATACTTCT
This sequence comes from Agapetus fuscipes, assembly GCA_951799405.1. NCBI lineage: Eukaryota > Metazoa > Arthropoda > Insecta > Trichoptera > Glossosomatidae > Agapetus > Agapetus fuscipes. Next base: position 3,387,637 of record OX637334.1, on the reverse strand, counting down.
TTCATTTCCTCCAGAGTCATAACCTTCTTCATACAAGCTCTTCTTTTATTATGACTCTGGATATTCCATTCATTCGCAATTCTAAACTACAGGAACTTCACTCTTCTTTATTGTTTTCTTTCGCAGAAAATAGGAAAAAAGGTGCATTTATCTGAGAAACCCATGTTAGCTTAATATGCCACTTATTCAGTTTTACCTTTGAGGCATTGTTACGAACTATGGATTCGTAGTACGTGCGCTTAAGCACGATGGTGTGTGTCGAACAATCTGGAAGTGTTTAGAAAGATCCATTATATAAGTAAGTGAAATAATTTCGAACATGCAAGAATCGTCACCTTCGTACCTATACCTACATACGAGAAAAGATTCTGCGGGGAGCCAGGTCTCTTTCAGCATTGTGCCGGGAAATCGATACAAGCTAGAGTGAGAAGTACTGTGCAACCGATATCGTGCAAAATAAATCTTGTTATATAAATAAATCGCAGTTTAATAAAAAAGTAAAAAAAGTAAAATCTTAGCAGTATCGATGTATAACTCGCTGCCGCCACCTCTAAGGACGGAATACAGCTTTAAAGTTTCAACGAAGGAAAGCGACGAAACTTTTTAACTTTACGACAATTTTTATGTATTTTTATTATCATTCAGTTAAAAAAGGTAGAATGTTGGTTTTGAAGTTCCAACCAAAACTCGAGACTTGACTCGACAGCCAATGGAAACTCGCAGGTACCTATGTGGCGAGACGGCATTCCCAAACTTATCTCTGTGTGTAAGTTTTCTTTTTGGGCGTGACGAAAAAGTTTGATTTTACGACGCAATAAAGCTGTAAAGAAAATCTGATCAGATTTATTTTTGTTTTCCTGCAAAAGTTCAGCGATTTCTTATTATTGCGAGTATGTACTTCCTCTTACTGCGAGTACCATACCGCTCCCCCAGTTTTTGTTTGCCGCATAGACCAATTTTGTCAAATATGACCTTTTTCATGCAGTTGTCTTAAGAATCAAATTCTACACAATCTGAGCTAAGAAAAATACGTATTTGTCTTCAAATGTGCGAGCTATTCAACATTTTCACATTTACGATATTCTGTATTCGAAAATTTATTTCAGTTCTTGAGTGCCGTATAGCCAGCAAACGCTGGAGGCGCATGCGTGACTGCCACGTGACTGCCTAATCTGCCAATCATAGACGCGCGCGGGCATGACGTCACACCAACACATTGTTGTATGTTATATGTATTTTACTAAAAGATTGTCGCGAGCGTCAAGTCAAAGTCCGATATTTTGCCGTATATCCACTTTACGTAATTTTCGTTGCGCATCTTTGGCGTATATACATTTTAAAACGCTTTTATTTAGTATTAAACGTAGAATTATCATTATTTGTATGGATTATTATAATGCCAGACCTACCTACAGTACTTTTGGTAAAATAGGCAATTGAATTACGATTTTGTCAATTACAATAACAAAACACAAACACATTGCTCCTGTAAAATTTGCTTAATGACGGCATACAAGAACTAAGGCAGCGATACCCCAAGTGTGAAACTATATGTTTAAATCTGGCCATAGCGTTTATCAAAAAGTGCATAGAAGTGCTAGACAGGTCCGTCGTCCAGTGGTATAACTACTCTGAGGGACATACGACAAACAAGCACTCTGGGGACGTAGAGGCTCCACATAAAGAGCTAAATGAATGCGCTGCTTAGATATTGCGATTATATTCTAATTAATGTTCAGGTGAAGGCTTAATGTGCCAATCTCACTCATAAATATGTGGACGCCTTTTTAATTAATTTTGCGAATATCTCGCAGTTTTAAAATTAAACTACGAAGGATAAACTGATCTTCCAGCCCAGCATATACTGCTGATATAGCTTATGGACCAGTACGTAGTTTAGTGGTTAGTGCTTCGGACTCGTAAATGGGAGGAGATTGTGGGTTCGAATCCCAGCGGAGCACAAAAAATTACATTAATATTTTAAAATTGATTTACAAAAATGTGATTTGTCGTGTATGTTCCTTGACTTATAAGTTATAGGTTGATATGCGGCTGACCATTAATGCTGTAAAAATCGTTAACTTTGCCAATGCCACCCCTGTTTCAGGGAAGGACGGAAAGAGTTGCAGGGTGTACATCCATTTGAGATTTGGTTTTTATGTTGTAGGTTCACATGCGGCATGTGCAAGCGCGAATTTGTACATGTCTGCTTGTGAGAATGCATATAATGCGAATCTTCAATGTTACTTATCTTTGCAACTTAGATTAGAAATATACTCTTCACTGGGTTGAAAAATTCATAAACCTTCACCAAAGACCAGTCATCAAATGTCTATCCTGCCTTTCAGCAACTGGGTCTTGCTTGAGAATTTGCGCTTTGTAGCGATGACCAAACTCGTAAAAAGTACAGTCGATAGCTCAGTTGGTAAAATGCTTGCATTCCATGCTTGATTGTCGCTACGGCTGAGGTTAAACGTAATGTTTTATACCTGTTTTGTTTTGTCTTGCGATGTTTTGTCATTTTGATGTACTTTCCTGGTATGTTTTGTCATGTAATCTATTTTCATTGTGCTGTAATTTCATGCTGCGTACTGTTATGAGATGTTCTGTCATGTAATGTAATGTCATATGTTGTTTTGCCCCTATTATGTCATGTTCTACCAGAGTAGTTTAGTTATATCTACCACACTCTCTTCTCCCAGCGTGTCTCTTCTCAGGTAACAGTACCCTTAGTACGAGTTGCAAAAACTTGAGAAAAGTAAAGTTTACGGAAAATATTAAAGAGTGATTTCTCCCAAAATCTGCCGTTTGTGTTTCTTACACTTTATGGTCTTGGCAAAAGAGTTACAGTGATGAAGAAAATCAAGTTCAAACAAACAAAAACGGCAGATTTTGGGGGAAACCAATCTTTAATAATTGCCGTAAACTTTATATTACTCAAGTTTTGCAACTCGTACTAAGGGTACAGGTATTCTGCTGCAGGAGCTTCACCTGACTGTTTTATTACCCCGTTTCGCACGTTTTACAATATAATTAAACTTTCATAAAATTTAAAACCTATAAAATTAACTCCGAGTGTAAACACATCGACTCGTTTAACTGAATTACAAACGCGCTGACAGGTTACAGGTTCCACAACTGTACTGTACTGTGCATTCACATTCCTACATTCAATACAAATTCTGCAGGAAAATCACAGCAAATTTAACCGTGTCACGAGTCACAACAAATCTCTCAAACGACAGTTCATCCACACAACTTTTCGGTCATAGTCAACTTGGTTACGCGATAGCTCTTCTATAGATTGGTATGCGGCTGACCACCCATCTAATCTAAATCTTAATCTAAGCTGCAAAGATATGTATCATTTGAGATTCATATTAAATGCATTCCCACAAGCAGACTTGCATAATTTCGCGCTTACACATGCCGCATGTGGACCTACAATATAAAAAAAACCCAATCTCAAATGAACATAAGCCCTGCAACTCTTGCCGACCTTCCCTGAAGCAGGGGTGACATTGGCAAAGTGAACCATTTTTTACAGTATGGGTGGTCAGTCGCATACCAACCTATCAGTCAAGGAATATGCTGATATATGGAACCCATGCTGTAGAAAATGGTTCACTTTGCCAATGTCACCCCTGTTTCAGGGAAGGTCGATAGGAGTTGCAGGGTGTATGTCCCTAAATCCTCACGGCTATAATCTTTCAGTGATTTCTGAGCCTCTTTTGCTTTGTGTAAACACTTGGGAAAGTGTAGCTTCACTGGAGGGACTTCTGCCACTCGCATCTCACATAACTTTTGCATGCGAGTCCTGTGACACATCCCCGGATGGGATGGATATACAGGGCGTGGGTCAGTGGAGGGGAGACTGACCCTGAGAGAAGGTGTTGTAGGTTCACATGCGGCATACGCAAGCGCGAACTTGTACGTGTCTGCTTGTGAGAATGCATGTAATGTGAATCCTCAATGTTACATATCGTTGCAACTTAGATTAGATTAGATAGATTAGATCTTCTACATAACTTTTCGGTCACATACAATATAGACTCACCTAGAAAACAAGCTCTCCAAAAAACCTTTGTAATTACTGTAGTTTTAATTATTTGTAGTTTTTAGTGATGAAGCTGTCTATGGACCATATATTTAATGCAACCGAAATGCCTTTGATCGAAAAGTCGTGTGGATGAACTATCACGTGACGGAATCGTCTGTGACCGATATGTCTGTGGACGAGTTAACTCTGGCCGAGTTGACTGTGAACTGTGACCGACTTTTCGTTGACCAAAAAATCATGTAGGCAAACTGTCGCGTGACCGATTTGTGTGTGCCATATTTGTCGTAGAACCCAATTTAACTGCTTTTCATTTCAATGCGAGTAGCATTGCCAATATTCGAGATAAAAGCAAGCATCGTTCTGTATTTTTCTATGAGATAGCTAGCTGATATTTGTGTTGGGTACTAAGGACCCTAGTCAACTTTGCAAGAGAAGAATTCCATTTGATTTTAGGTCTATAATCTATAATATCTATAATCTAAGTTGCAAGGATATATCCATTTGAAGCTCTCAAATGCATGCCCAAAAACAAACACGTGTAGTTACAAATAAAATCCAAACCTCAAATGAACAAAAGCCCTACAACTTTTGCCGACCTTGATGATGATGATGATGAGTTGATGATTTCTTTATAGCGCCGTTTCGTGATGTAGTCACTCCAAGGGCGCTGGAAATCCCTTCCCTGACCCAGGGGTGACATTTGCCAAGTGAACCATTTTTTACAGTATGGGTGGTCAGCCTCATACCAACCTATAAGTCAAAGCATACAAATAATAAATAACATTTAAGTATAAACAAGAACAAAACCTTCAAAAGAAATCTATACAAACAGTCAATAATTTCCTGTACAAAAAATGACAAAAACATTACAAATCAACATTGCAGATTAGCCGCCACTTCTTCCTGTCCTTGCATACCTCTTTCATTTCATCCAGAGTCTTTATTTTTTTCAAACAAGCCCTCCTTTTATTATGACTCTGGATATCCCATTCATTCGCTATTATTATTATTCCTTGACTTATAGGTTGGTATGCGGCTGACCACCCTTACTGTGAAAAAATGGTTCACTTTGCCAATGTCACCCCTGTCTCAGGGAAGGACGGCAAGAGTTGCAGGGCTTATGTTCATTTGAGATGGGTTCTTATAATGTAGGTCCACATGCGGCATGTGTTAGCGCGAAATTATATAATGTCTGCTTGTGGGAATGCATTTGATATTAAATCTTAAATGGTATATATCCTTGCAGCTTAGATTAGATTAGATTAGGTCTAATCGGGTAATTCACAACACGTTTGACCGTAGTAGATTACCGCTTTTTTTATGGAAAATTCACGTTAGGTGAAGGCCGAGCCATGGATTTGCCACCGATAGAAATGAGAGTCTGATCCTTGGAACTGCATTTCCGTCACCAGCGTTGTCCAGCAGACGAGATGAGCGCCAGTTATTGGAATGCTTGTCCCTGGTTCGTGGTGTAACTGCGCTGTGCTCGCCGCGTGTTTGTTTGGGCGCTGGATACAGGTTCGACTGTCTGTTTACTCGCACGTCTTCTCGGAACGTCGCTGTGTTTGTTTAGACAATTATACAGAGAGTGTCGATACATTCTGTGTGCGGCCTCCTCAGTCGTCGCACGCGGCGCGGCTCTGTCACCTCGCGCAGGGTGATGGCCATGGAGGCATGGAGACATGCAAGACATGGAAACAAGGAAATAGGGATACATGTAGACATGAAAGCATGGAGAGAAGCAAACATGGAGGTATGGAGACATGGAGGCATGGAGATATGAAAGACATCAAGACATGGAGACAAGGAAACAGGGAGGCATGTAGACATGAAAGCATAGAGAGAAGCAAACGTGGAGGCATGAAAACATGGAGATATGAAAGACATCAAGACATGGAGACAAGGAAACATGGAGACATGTAGACATGAAAACATGGCGGCATGGAGATATGCAAGACATGGAGACAAGGAAACATGTAGGCATGGAGGCATGGAGGCATTGAGGCATAGATACATGAAAGACATGAAGACAAGGAAACATGGAGGCATGTAGACATGAAAACATGGAGGCATGGCGGCATGCAAGACATGCAGGACACGGAGACAAAGAAACATGCTGACATGGAGGCATTGAGGCATAGAAGACATGGAGACAAGGAAACATGAAGGCACATAGACATGAAAACATGGAGGCATGGCGGCATCCAGACATGTAAGACACGGAGACAACGAAACATGGGGGCCAGGAGACATGAAGGTATGGAGGCATAGAGACATGGATAAAAGAAAACATTGAGACATGGAGGTATGGAGGCATGAAAGTTTAGAAACATGGAAACATGGATAATGGGGTCAGGCACTTTACCCACCTCCACCCACCAAGTTCATACAACTCATGCGGAGTCGCTTCACTTGGTGATACTTCACTTGCAATGTTTTTTTGGCGGCGGAAGGCCTTCCCGTTGAAGTTATTCAGCTAAAGTTACTCTACTCAAGAAAGGAAAAAGAGGATCCTCAAATCAGGGGCTAACGCATGACTCTAAGAAGTCCCACCCTCCCCAGAACGTCGAGGTTACTGAAGCTAATGTGCCTGACGGGAGCCCTTCATTGACGTGTATCGAACGAGTTGCCATCCGCGCTGAGCGCAGTAAGTTATGGGTGTACATACGTCAATATGTATGGGTGTCGCGAGGACTGACTGAGGGCTAATGGTCACCTCTGCCCAGTCTTGAGCCCGCGGCTGCGAACTCGTGCCAGGACTGGCAGAAGCGGCGGAATGCAAGGTAGTTGGCTCTACTGGCAACGAAGTCCGCGTAGCCGACCGGTCCGGAACCGGCCGGCCGGACTGCGTCGATGAGGAGCTCTCGTTGAGAGTGCAGCAGAGGGCAATCCCACAGGACGTGCCGCACGTCCTGGGCAATGGGTCCGCACAAACACTCCCCTCCACCCTGAGAGATGACGCCCCGTTCTAAAAGGTAGTGCGCAAATTTCCCGTGACCAGTGAGGAACTGGCTGGTGAAGTGATCCGGGACGAGCCACCGCGCAGCCATGCGCTCCCTGATCGACGGAAAAAAGGAGTAGATGACCTTGTCACACGATGTGACGTCCCAGTACCTTTGCCACTGTGCGTATGTAGCGTCGCGAACCGAGTCCCTGACACGATAATGGGGTCATGAAGACATGCAGACATGACCCCATGGAGACATCAATATATGGAGGCATGGAGTGTGGACCCACCATCACTTGTTAAGAGTTTCGCAGAAAGCTGGCCGGGGGGAGGGGCCACGTGAAGCGGGGAGGGGAGGGGCCCTACCGCAGGCGACAATTAAGCTGGCGCCACCTCGCGACACCTGTACCCCAAGCATAAAGCTTCGCATACAAACTCAATCACATCGTTTACCGAAAAACGCACCGAACTCAAACAGCGCCTCTAGTGAGCGTCTCACTTTAGGTACATGTTTTGGTAAACGCAGAGGATGAAGGATTTATGCCCGCGCGCGGTGCTAAGCGAGCCTCAACGTCATACGAGGAAAAACCAATCAAACATTTCGGAATATTTTCCAATACCTGAATATAAAGTAAATACAGCACCTCACTACACACATACATGTTATATATTGTACGCATCTACCGCGTAGTCTATTAACATAAATAACTCTGAAATGCAAATATATGCTTTAGCGTGTTTTGGTACAAAGTACAAGATCGCTTAGTGGAAGGCAGAAGGAGACTATAGACAACAACACAATATACTCATGATCTCGTCCCCTGTGCTTGTTTGTCTCATGTTCATCAGAGGTAATTTCACATGAGCAATGTTTGTACGTCTAAATCTAATCTAAATCTAAGCTGCATAGATATGTATCATTTGAGATTCATATTAAATGCATTCCCACGAGCAGACATGCATAATTTCGCGCTTACACATGCCGCATGTGGACCTACAATACAAAAAACCCAATCTCAAATGAACATAAGCCCTGCAACTCTTGCCGACCTTCCCTGAAGCAGGGGTGACATTGGCAAAGTGGTACTGTATAAATGTGTTTTATGAATACTGGAAATTCACAACATTAAAAATAACTCTCACATTATTGTGTTTTGAGTTTTTGTGTTAGCTAAGATTGCGTAGAATGTGATTCTCAAGACAACTTCATTGAAAGATCATCTTGAAATCAAATGGTAGATAAGCCAAACAAGCACTTGGGGGGACGATCTGCTGAGTTACTGCTTACGCATGAGGAAAATCATCAGGCTTCTCCGCTTTTCATATTTTCCCCAAGCATTGTTAGATTATAGACAGATATATTGTTTGTCCGGTCGATAGCTCAGTTGGTAGAGCGCTTGCATTCCATACTGAAAGCTTGGGTTCGAATACCACCACGGGTGTCGGAAATGATTGCCCGTTTCGGTGTATAAAATCCAGGCAAGGTTTGCTCAGCCTTCACAAGAAATGAGTACCAGACCCCTCGTGGCTGGGAAAGCTTCACTTCAACTGGAGTGGTTGGCATAAGGCCAGTCCCCTTAGCTGTACAAATAAATAGGTTCAACTTGCGACATGCAACCCCTTAGGGGTAAACGTTTCAATGTTTAAAATACAGGCAAGGTGTACTCAGCCTTTACATTAAATGAGTACCAGACCCCTTGGGAGCTGGGAAACTTTCACTTTAACTGAAGTTGTCGGCGTACGGCCGGCCTCCTTACCTGTCAAAATAAATAGGTTCCACTCGCCACATGCGACCCTCCGTTAGAGTTGCACAATATGTGTAACTTAGTTCCTTGACTTATAGGTTGGTATGCGGCTGACCACCCATACTGTAAAAAAAAATGGTTCCCTTTGCCAATGTCACCCCTATTTCAGGGAAGGACGGCAAGAGTTGCAGGGCTTATGTTCATTTGAGATTGGGTTTTTATATTGCAGGTCCACATGCGGCATGTGTTAGCGCGAAATTATACATGTCTGCTTGTGGGAATGCATTTAATATAAATCTTAAATGATATATATCTTTGCAGCTTGGATTAGATTAGATTAGATTAGTTGCGTTTTTGGTTTGATTTTCATTTCTGGAAAGAGATAGCTTGATGATTTGAATGCTGATACGGAGTGGGTACTATGTGGTCGCGTGCGTTTCATGCAGTGTGTGTGCACGGAGCCTGAACCGGCGGGGTGACGTCACGCCCCTGTTTACCGTCAGACATTTATTAAACGTCACGTGACCCCCTCCCCCTCCCACTCACCCCCCCAGAGATGCACAGATTGATATCGCGGATAAGTTTCTCCGATATCAAAGTTTGCTCACTTACGATTTTCTAAAAACACGTCGAATTTTAGCATCCACATTTTTTAAGAATTTCTGTGCATGAATCATATTCAGTACATGCAGGATACTTTTGCATCTCTTAAGGGTGTTCAAGTCTTTTACAATTACTTTTTATTATGCCATCATATTATTTTCAGTTTTTTTGAGAAAGGTATAATGATGAAATGAAAGAAGTATGTAGTGAATGAAATTAAACTGGATGAAATGAAAGAAGTATGTAAGGACCGAAAAAACTGGAGGCTGATTTGTAATGTAGGCGGCTAAGGCCAAGAATCAATTTTCATTTTTATAGATGTTTTGTTGATTTTTTAGTGTTTGTTTATTTGTATAACTGGATGTAATGAATTGCTTGTATTGCTTGACTTATAGGTTGGTATGTGGCTGACCACCCATACTGTAAAAAATGGTTCACTTTGTCCAAAGTCACCCCTGTTTCAGAGAAGGTCGGTTGGAGTTGCAGGGCTTATGTTCATTTGATATTGGGTTTTTATATTGTAGCTCCACATGCGGCATGTGTGAGCGCGAAATTATGCGTGTCTGCTTGTGGGAATGCATTTAATATGAACCTCAATTGATACATATCTTTACAACTTACATAGCCTTACCTTTAGATTTTATACATTTTCTTACAACATAGACTTTTATTTTCACAAATTGGGCATTCCTTTCCCGTCAAGTACTAGTTTACGTTTTTTTTCAAGAGGACAGTGTCACAAAATTAACAAGACAAGACCATAGATAAATGAGAAGGTAGGATGAGATACGATTAAGAGGTATAATTAGTGGCTGGACATATAAACAAAGGCAACGCATCAGGAATCTAAACATTGATCAGGCATTACAATTTTTTTTTGTGAATTTCGAAAGTTTCGAACGGCATTGGTAGTCTGGCCCTGCACCTGTACAAATAAATAAGTTTACTCGCCAAAAACGCGGCGAGATGTTTTAATAAATGTGTAGCTTAGTTGCACTGCTGTTAGAAGATGACGACGAGTAAGCCAAGCGTCATCGAGCTGTCGATTTGCGCCTGGTTTAAGTCCTTGATAGGCAATATTCATAAATCTTACAAATAAATTACGTCTGAAATTGTTTTTTTAAATGAGCAGACATAATATAATATTTTAAACTGCATCCTTCATATTTTGATTGTTTAAGAGAGTGGTGGTGTGCGAGTTATAGGAAGCCCGGTCTGGCGCCACTCTTTCAGCACTAAATCATGGGGATCGAACCTTCTGCAGTTATTGCCGCTCTCATGTACCGGGTGCCTTATGTACTGTGCCACCTACTCTCTCATGTACTAGCCGGTGCACTCTCCGTTCCGTTCTCTACTAGCGGTTGCAGCACGCAGGACGGATCAGGAGATCATTAGGGTCCAAACTCCACAATCAAACAAAAATCAAAATTAAGTGTGATTTCTCCCATCAAATAAAAAATTAGGTTGCATACACGTAAATTATCTGATGTACATCAATTTTGCTGTTCAAATTCCATCATATTATACCCCACTTTCGAGAAATATTCAACCGAGGTCCTTACCAGAAGTACGCAATCAAAAGTCGGTGTTATGTCCGAGGGGGCCAAGTGGGCTGATCTTTCTAGCGTGTTTGGAATGGAATAACGTCGGTTCGATCCCCGCTTGGGTTTTTTGACCATAACTATGACACTGATTCAACAGATGTAATTGGGTAATTATTCATTGATAATTCATTAAAATACACCATAATAAATTATTAATGATGATACTTATACCTGTTTCTGGCCAGGCAGAATAGGTTGGTGAATTGCATTCCTCTTTACAAATGTATTTAAAAAAAATGATATATCAATCAAATATTGATTGGAGGTAAGTACAACAGGCCCTTCGTGAAAAAACAGAACCATTCTTGGTTACACTACCACAAGGATAAAAACATCCATCTAATGATACAGGAAAAGTTTGAGGGAAGACGAACTCTACAAAAATGGAACTCCTACCAACCGTTATGCACAGAAAGCTAATGTACTTCGATCACGTTATGGTAAATGAAAATTACCATTTTCTTCATCTTATCATACACGGTAAGATTGAGAGGAGAAGATCTCAGGGATGCCGAAGAACATCGTGGCTGAAAAACCTGCGACAACGGTTCAACAAAAGCTTCACTTAAGTTCACTTTTGCCATTGCCACCCCGGTTTTAGGGAAACACTACAGGATTCACAAAGTTTATATTCACGTGAGATTAGGTTTATTTTGTACGTACACATGCAGAACGTGTAAGTGCGAACTTACATGTGAATGCTCGTAAGAATGCATTTAATATGATACTTAAATGTGAATATATCTTTGAAACTTAGATTATACACTATAGATAGTACTTTCACAATTCCTTAAAAATCTAATATCCGTAACCGAAACTATCCGAAACTAGCGGATATCCGACATATTTATTTTATTTCATATCCACAACATCTGTAAATTTTAGCACCGTGCTTGTCTATTTGCTGTGATAATTCAGGACTATCTAAAGTGAAAATAATTGTAAGGATATTGTGTGTATCAGTAAGAGTACATACAATAAGTCGCTACTGTTCTTGTATGCAGTACCCTTAGTACGAGCTGCAAAACTCGAGAAAAGTAAAGTTTACGGAAAATATTAAAGAGTGATTTCTCCCAAAATTTGCCGTTTTTGTTTCTTACACTTTATGCTCTTAGCAAAAGAGTTACAGTGATGAAAAAAATACAGTGCAAACAAACAAAAACGGCAGATTTTGAGGGAAATCACTCTTTAATAATTGCCGTAAACTTTATATTACTCAAGTTTTGCAACTCGTACTAAGGGTACTGTACAGTGTGCAATAAGTGGCAAATTATTTCAGCGCTAGGAAAGACTTCAAACCAAGTCTCTGCCTGAGAAGATCATTGCTCATGTACAAACGGAGAACAAAATTTCAATATTAAACTTAAAAAACGAATCAAGTTTTTGTTACAATTCACTAATCGGGTTTATTTTGTACACAACCAGTTTTGGGAGAAGCAGTGCCTCCCATCTTCAGGTGTGAAATGAGTAGTTTCATTTTACACCTGAAGTTCTGCATCTCTCAAAACTGGTTGCGTACAAAATAAACCCGATAGGTGAATTCTAACAAAACAATTGAATTTTAATTTTAATATTTAACTTTGCTTAAACTATAAGTTGTTGGAAGTTTACGGAAAATAACAAAACGATTCTCAAACCGTGACTACAGTTGATATTTTTAAACACATGAAAACTTTAAAAAAAATCTTCAACTTGAAGTAAAACGTTATTTTTGGCCTTGTTGTTACAGCGATTACACACTAGACGCATTGTGTCCGGTTTGTCTATGTTTTTTTTATATCCGACACCAAGTCAAATGTCAGTAGTGTATGGAGATGTATGAAAACTTTCACACACTTTGTTCGGTAAGCTATAGACATTTCGGTCAGAAAGTGTTGTATCTGAAATGCTTTTATGCTATAAGTGCAGAATTCTGCTGAATTTCTTACGACCTTAAGGCGACGAGATAGCGATATGTGTCCAAAACTAACGTGTACTGCGATTTTTTTTATCTTTGGAGTTCTTTCGCAAGCGCTAGCAAGCTCCGACTTGGATTGATATCCAAAGTGTAAGGAATTTAGCAGAGTAGCGCTTCAGGTTGTCTCTGTGCAAGCCATGGCTTGCAGTGCCACCTCTTGTACCGCCATCAGATGCGACAACTGTCTTTGCCACCAATGCCAGGGCAGCTCTCTAGAGGCCCAGCCTCTCTCCCTCCCACCACACCACACTCTCTCTCTCTCTCACACACACACGTGCACTTAAACAGATGCAGTCTGCAGATCTGATGGTGTGAGTGAAAACTGCATACCGATAGAGCGCATCCATTTCCCATTAACTTGAAGTTTCCGGTTATAAGGAAGTGTCTTACCATAATTAAAATTACCTGCAGAAGAGATTCCTAACGGAAAAAAATGCGGGTAAATAAACAAGCACATTCATAGATCATTTAAGACTATTGACCATTTCTTGTTTCTGCTCCTGAAGATGCCTCATTAGGCGAAAATGTTGGAGCAAACAAAAAAAGTGAGTTACAACTCTGTTTTTATCCAATTTAATTTTGGACTTTCACCGTGTAAATAGATTTACTCTTAAAAATATAATATTTCTTATTTCTGTTGTCTTATCTGTATGTTTTTCATTGTGAAAAATAAAAATAAAACTTTGGAATATCGCTGCTACTAACGCTGCTACGCTAGACATAGAGTGTAACTTCCTGCCTGCCGCGTTCTTGTTGAAGAGCCCCCGAGAAGGGTTTTACTCATTTCTCGTGAAGGCTGAGTAAAATCTGCTAGTATTTATATTTTGGGTATCAAATAAACACCGTAACGGGAAATCATTTCTGACACCCTCCGTGGGATACAAAACTGAACTGTCGGCATGGAATGCAAGCAATCTATCAACTGAGCTATCAAACGGACAATACTTTCAATTTGTTCGAAAATTTTACACATTAGAATTCCTTGGATTATATCCCTACACTAATAGGTTGGTCACCCATGCTGTAGAAAATGTTTCACCTTGCCAATGTCACCCCTGTTTTAGGGAAGGTCGGCAAAAGTTGAAGTTGCAGTTTATTAAGGGTGCGAGTTCTTACCTACCGAGTTGTTTTAGCATTGATTTTTAACGCGTCCACAACTTTCCAAGGAATTTTCAAGTATTGAGTAGTTTGATGAGCATTGAGCGGACTCCATGAACTCTAAACAAGAGAGTCTGGGCTTGTACATACAGACTTGTGACGTAGGTACATAACACAAACACATGTAGGCATTGATTTGTGATATCTGAGGACTAGATATTATTTTTAACGAAAATAGCCATTAGGTACACATCTGTCTCAACTTACTTACGAAAATAGGCATTAGTAAGAAAGAGAACAAAGAACTTCATAGTTGCATTTCCATGTGTAAAAAAAAACTCGGCCGATCGTAAAAATGTTTCTAGAAAGGTGGCAACATTGCCGCGTGCGTGCTATGCGCGAACCAGTCCGAACATAGTACGTATGCGTTATAAATCTTGTGATCGATAAAATTGACGAATTTCAAAGGAAAAATGCATTATTTTAAGAAATTATTGCACTTGTTGTAATTGAATGTCAAACATACAAAAAGGAGAAAGCAGGAAAACATAGAATTTGACGCGTAAAAACATGTTTTGTATGATAAGCCCACTGCAACGTTTGACAGGACTGGGATAAAATGTGGTATGCAAAATAATGCTATAGACAAAATGTGGTCTATAACATAATAATTATAATAAACAAACATTTGTATCGCGCCTTTTCGTGATTGAGTCACTACAATAAGGCGCTTTGTAAGAGTCTTTGAAAAAGTAAGTTTTAAGTCCTTTGCGAAATACTGCCACAGTCTTCAGCTCCCTGAGGGTCACAGGCAGCAAATTCCAGGCCATCGGAGCAGCAACGCGAAAAGCTCGATCACCACACACCGTCCTCGTGACTCTGCGAGGCAGCTGGAGTAGGCTTTTATAAGCATCCCTGGATTTGAGTGTCTGTCCGCGCGTAGTGGGTTCCATTTTTGTGACCAGGGCTGGAAGTCTCATCACCACGGTTATTCTTTCCTACCGAATATCGGTAATATTTCCATGCAACTAAGCTACACATATAGTGTAACTTCTTGCCTGCGTTATCCCCAAAGGGGCATGTGGCGATTCGGGACCTATTTAATTTTACGGGTAAGGGGGCCGGCCTCACACCAACCACTCTCAGTTGAAGTGGGGGTTTCCCAGCTCCCGGGGGGTCTGGCTCTCATTTCTAGTGAAGGCTGGGTAAACCTTGAGATCGAGCCCTTGCTCTCGGCATGGAATGCAAGCATTCTACCAATTGAGCTATCGACCTTTTTATGAAGACCTGTTAATCCAAGATGGCCGCAAGTGAACAGTTGATTAATCTTCATAGAAATATTACCGATATTCGGAAGATAAGAAGTACCGAGGTGATGAGACTTCCAGCCCAGTTCGCGCAGGTAGTGAGGTGCTGATCCATTTAGTGTCACCCTTAGTACGAGTTGCAAAACTTGAGTAATGTAAAGTTTACGGCAATTTTTAAAGAGTGAATTCCCCCAAAATCTGCCGTTTTTGTTTGTTTGAACTTGATTTTCTTCATCACTGCAACTCTTTTGCTAAGACCATTAAGTGTAAGAAACAAAAACGGCAGATTTTTGGAGAAATCCCTCTTTAATATTTTCCGTAAACTTTACTTTTCTCAAGTTTTGCAACTCGTACTAAGGGTACTGTTGGTAATGCAGTAAGTTTCAGCTCCTCTACGTTCAGCTCCTCTCGATGCATGTAAGTATGTTTGTACGAGTGTGGTTATTTACTCTGGCCTCGGGCTGCAGCAGGCAATAATAATAAGTTGATGATTTTATTTGGACAGTTTACGGTCGCCTGATTTATGCGGCAGATGAAGCCGGCATTTAAATGACGCGCAATTCTTGTAAAAACCTTGATTTATCTCCGGAACATCTCCAATAACCCATAACGTGAATATTTGGAGGTGTACCTACCTACTCGCTGGCTTGTATTGTAGTATACCTAGTATATATACATCCACACACTACAAGTATTAAGTTACCTACTTGACGAAGTACACACTTAGCGTTTGTTTGTCGTATGTCCATCAGAAGTGATTTCACCGGTCTGCAGTCTAGTAATAACGCGTTAATCTAGGACTCGTAAATGAAAGGTCTAAATTTAATCTAAATTTAAGTTGTACAGATACGTATCATTTGAGATTCATATTAAATGCATTCCCACAAGCAGACACGCATAATTTCGCGCTCACACAAGCCGCATGTGGATCTACAATATAAAAACCCAATCTCAAATGAACATAAGCCCTGCAACTCTTGTCGACCTTCCCTGAAACAGGGGTGACATTGGCAAAGCGAACCATTTTTTACAGTATGGGTGGTCAGCCTCATACCAACCTATAAGTCAAGGAATAAAAGCAATTAATTACATCCAGTTATACAAACAAACAAACACTAAAAAATCTACAAAACATCTATAAAAATGAAAATTTATTCTTGGCCTTAGCCGCCTACATTACAGATCAGCCGCCAGAAGGTAGTGGGCTCAAATCTCAGCGGAGCACAAGAAATATACGGTTTGAAAAATTCATATACCTTTACCAAAGACCGGTCACCAAAGGTCCATCCAGCCTTACAGCAACTGGGTCTTTCTAGAGAATTGTCGCTTTCTACTGCGACGACCAAGCTCGTAGAGGGCTCTAATGTGTGATTCACACAAAAACAGCGCTCACCAAATAAATCATCCTATTATTATAATTATTAACATGATAAATGTTTGCATGTGTACTGGACTAATGTGCCAAATGAAAACTGGAAATGGGTTTTAAAAATATTCAAAACAACTCTCACATTATCGTGTTTTACGTTTTTTCCGTAGCTCAGATTGTGTAAAATGTGATTCTTAAGTCATGAAAGGGTGTTTATATTTTTTATAAATATAAAAATGTCCTTATTTGTTTGATTCCTCTTTTATTGTTATTTTTTGAGTCGTTACTAACATTTTCGGGGAACCTCCATTTTCGGGTACCAAAATATGACAATTTCACTGAAATGCCATCTTTGAATCAAATGGTAGATAAGCCAAACAAGCACTCGAGGGACGAATTACACGCTAGTATGTATGTATAGTGTAGGCAGATTTATTTCCATTAATATGAATAGATTTGTATTTAACGCCAGGTTTGGTATGTTATTGGTTTTCCTTTACGGAGCCGTCATTAGCATAATGATGAGTTATTGTGATGTTATTGGTGTTTGTGATGTTACTGGTGTTTGTGATGTTACTGGTATTTGTGATGCTGGTACTGTTCACATACAGTACCTATACAGAGGCAGGGAGCTACTCCATGGGAAGTGTTGCTCTCTCCTCGTACTCCCGCATCACCTCATGTTCCACCTTCCTGCGCAGCTTAGTGCACGGGTAGTCAGGAACACATTCTTTACAGACTACAGTTATCTTACATGGTATACAGAAATTCAAGACAATTTTTAAAAATAAATTTGTGAAGAGGAATGCTATTCATCAACCTATTTAGCTTGGTCAGTTGTCTTCATGCGAAAGCAGAAGCTTGTGTGCATGCAATGGCATCTGTTGAACCAGGGTCGAGTTATGGTCAAAGGGCCAAGCGTGATTCGAACCTATGTTATTCTGTTCCAAATACGCTAGTTAAGAATAGCGACTTTACGTCCGCGACTATAACACCGACATATCATTCACTCGATCCAATCGATTAAATATTTAATCTTCTTTCCATTTATCTCATAATCGAGGATTGTAACTGCCTTGTCGGGTCAGATCCTTGACAATATTGAACAGATTCTTCAGGTGAAGAGGTCTATTACATCTGGCGTCTACCGATTTAGAGGTCTAACTTTGGCTTTCGAAACTTCCAGAAAAATCATGACTATCAGAATTATAGAAGTTTTTAACAAGCTAGATAAAGGATAAATCTTTGAACAAGAACCGATCCTCCAGCTGTTTGCAAGGTTTCGTACCAAATATACATAAGAACATAAAAAAAAATCACACGAAACAAAGCTAGAAAGAAGTGTCGTTTTTTTGCGTAAAATCGACTACGACCCACGATCTCTCCCAGCTGTTGCAAGGTTTCGTACCTTATTACAAAACGTATTTTTTTTACACGAAACAAAGCTAGATAGGAGTGTTGTTTTGCTTGTTGCAGGTTCAAAATACGAAAAACTATCGAAGAGAATAAGCCTAGTTGGTGTTATTGTCGCGTGAGGTTTTGCCGCGACTATGTCGAAACTCACAAGTCCCTTGCGACGCGGCGCAGAGCTCTTCTATTCACTTGATTACACGGAACGGCATTGACCTGCGACCTCAGCCCTGGAGATAAATAAATACTACAGGAGATCTGAAGAGTGCAGGTATTCCATACAGCGCCCGGCATACGGCACATACAGGACCGGATTAAGGGCGGTTAGAGCGGTGCGACCGAACCAGGCCCCCCGCATCCTACGTTTGCCCCGGGGGCATTTTTAAGAAATACAATTCAAAGATTTTCTTGACAAGTTTGCCGAAGGCTCAGGTTTATAAGGCATTCACGCCCAAAGGGGCCCAAAAACATTTTAGAAATGAGTCAAAAAAGATATTTACTTTTTTTTTTTTGGATTCCATATCAAAGGGGGTCTTCGGAACCGAAGACTTGTATAAAATTGTATATTATGTACATATTTTCTTACAAGAAAGACAAGACGAAGTAACCTCGAACAAGTGTCATCTATCTATAATAATCTAAGCTGCAAAGATATGTTAACATTTAAGGCTCATATGAAATGCATGCCTGCAGACAGGCACATGTAGGTTCGCGCCTACACATTCTGCATGTGTGCATACAAATAAAGAAAACCTCACATGCACATAAACCTTGCAACTCCTGCCGCTGTTCCCTGAACCGGGGTGGCATTGGCAAAAGTGAAGAGCTGCCAAATAGTTTTGGTTCGCAATGAGTAATTTTTTTTAATGGCTGCGAGGTGAGGGAGGGGGGGGGGTAAGGGGTTTGAAGAGCCCCCTGACTTTCCCGCACCAGGGCCCCCAATGGTCTTAATCGGGGCCTGGGCACATACATAAACTGGCATTGTCAGAGATGTGGCGTGGCCTAACGAATGCTCTAACAAAAACATCCTCACGGACCGGAGGAATGCTATGAGTGCACGCACACACACACACTCACACACTCACAACACACCACTAACCACCAGCCTGCGAAATATGTCCATTAACGAGTTACGACATATTGTCCGATAGAAGAAGCGACTCTATTAGCGAGCTCTGCATGAAGACGTTACGTGAGGAGAGGAACCCACAAAGGCAGAGTTGCTTATAGGGAAGATGTTCCTGCGAAAAGGGAAGCGGGAAGGCGCGGGGAGGGGCATTAGAATAAGACGAGGCTTG
This sequence comes from Agapetus fuscipes, assembly GCA_951799405.1. Classification (NCBI taxonomy): domain Eukaryota; kingdom Metazoa; phylum Arthropoda; class Insecta; order Trichoptera; family Glossosomatidae; genus Agapetus; species Agapetus fuscipes. The sequence goes on along the minus strand of OX637334.1, from coordinate 3,368,239 downwards.
GTCTGTAACAAAAGCTTGATTTATTCGTCTGCCTTTTACAATTTTCGTATTTCAGAATATCCGTGTCGGGGCAGGGAAGCGGCATAAGGCACGCTAGACACATAAATTAATACATTTCGAGAACGAGAATGGTTTCCAGGCTATTAGAGCATTATGGGCCACGGGCAACAAAGGGAGCTGCGACTTGCGACTGTCTGCTCGTGAGCGGCGGGAGCGAGGTGTGACTGGATAATTCGATAAATCAACATTTGCATGGCTGCGACATATCAATAATCAGTGTTGTGTTGTGGGCATTATGTCCAACTGCGCGCGCACGCATGCGCGCCACTGAAATGGGTAAACCATTAATCTAAATAAATAACGTGACAAAGGATGTGTCAAGGGTGCAGGGGGTGGCAGGGGAGGAGAGACGGACAATGGACACCTTTAGGCACAATGCTGCTGCGGTCACACACACAAACACACATATTCGCGCCTAGACCAGCAGTGAGCAGGGCGAGGGAGCAAGGACGGAAGGCGGAACTAACAAATTATCCCATCACACGCTCCATACAACACCTCTAATGTCCCGTCTTATTGAGAGACGCTAACGCAACGTGTAATTGATGTAAGTTTTTAGACAAACAAGCTCGGCAACTAGCCTGGTGCTTGACTATGCCTGAGAGCTGTCCGCAAGTAGGCCAACGGCCGCGCTGACATTCTGAGAAACAATGCACCACTAAATTACCAGCACGGAGAGTAAACTACACAGCTTGATATTGTTCTGGTTTGGGAACTCCCACTCGCTAGGCAATAGTGAACGTGAGATAAGGTGGATCAGGTAGCGAGGTTCTCACATGCGCTGGGAGAAGCTCCCAACGATTTTATATTCCGTAAGACAAAAACATTCTTTAAAATTATAAAGCATCTAAAAAAGGATTAAGTTCATGCCATTAAGTTAGTCAGGAGTCTGGTCACTGGAATGCTTTCCCTCCTCTGACCCACACCCTGTACATCCATTCCATCCGGGGATGTGTCACAGGACTCCCATGCAAAACATTATATAGATGTGGCAAGTGGCAGAAGGCCCTCCCGTGAGGCTAACACTCTCTCCAGAGTCCAGTGTAATACAAGACAAGGTGGCTCAGTACACAAGCATGCAATGATAGCCATAAGTGAAGGAATTTAAAGGCTCGATGGTAGGAGATGATGAGACAAATCATGGCACGATACACGACAACACATTCTTCATATTAACTTATAAGAACAAAGATTTGCATTGAAGGGAAACCACAGTGGCATTTCTTACTTGATTTGATTTTAAATAGTTGCTAAGGAATAGATTTTAAACATGTTATATAGAACTAAGATATCGCCCTGCATGCATGCAAGCATCTGCTTTTGCATGAGGGTAGAAAAAAATCAATGCAATTTTTTTGTATATGTAATGTTTTTCTGTAAAATTAAAATTGCCTTTCAAATAAGCATAAAAGGTTACGCACAGGGTGCTGTGTAGGGTCCATTTTTAATTTATTATTCCCATAATTGCATTCAAAGCGACATCCTGATTGTGTTCTGCTACAATGCGTGTAATATGTGAACATTAGAGACGGCACATTTAGTATAGAGTAACCTCGCCTGCGCTGAATGACGTGTAGGTTGGGGTCGGAGAAGTGAAATGTCATGCTGTTGCAGTAAATCATCATCTAATTGTGTCAGCCATTTAATCTGATCTAGATTACGCATTTAATACAGCGTTTATTGCTTTATTCTGAAAAAAATTGACTTTTTACTTTAATGTGTGACTAAGGGAGACAGACAGCTTAACACCAATCACTTAAGATAATTAGAATATTTTCGGAATAAGCATTTCAATTACTTGGGAAGCAGTTGAGATACACATTGATGTAGCTCGTCCTTCGTAAACAGAAATTATAGAAACATAAAACAATCCCAGGTATCCTTGGATTCTATACACATTATCCTTCTCCTCGTTTCCGTCGATAACTCAGTTCGTAGAGTGCTTGCACTCCATGCCGAGAGCTCGGTTTAAAATTGTGATATACTTTCAAATTCGAGCGTCGACGCCTGACCCTCGACCATCACGACTGTAAAATAGTATTTTTAACAGGACTTTCCTTGACTTATAGGTTGGTATAAGGCTAATCTAATCTAATCTAAGTTGCAAAGATATGTTACATTGGAGATTCACATTACATGCATTTTTACAAGCAGACACGCACAAGTTCGCGCTTGCACATGCCGCATGTAAGCCTACAACATAAAAACCAAATCTCAAATGGACATACACCCTGCAACTCTTGCCGTCCTTCCCTGAAACAGGGGTGACATTGGCAAAGTGAACCATTTTTACAGCATGGGTGGTCAGCCGCATACCAAACTATAAGTCAAGGAACATACACGACAACCTGACCATCCATACTGTAAAAATATGGTTTACTTTGCTAATGCCACCCCTGTTTCAGGGAAGGTCGGCTAGAGTTGCAGGGTTATGTTCATTTGAGATTGGGTTTTTATATTGTAGGTTTACATGCGGCATGTGTTGGCGCGAACTTATACGTGTCTGCTTGTGGGAATGCATTTAATATGAATCTCAAATGATATATATATATCTCTGCATCTTAGATTAGATTAGATTAGATGAGTATGAATACGGGAGACAGCTTTACACCAATCACTTAAGATAATTAGAATATTTTTCGTGTTTTTGGAATAAGAATTTCACTTAGTTGAGAAGTAGTTTAGATATGCATTAACTCATCCTTCGGTACGGAAATCATAAAAACAGAAAACAATCCCAGGCATCTTTGGATTCTTATACACATTATCCTTCTCCTACCAACTGAGCTAACGACCGGACTTGCGAATCCAAGTTAAAAAGTATTTTTAACAGGACTCATATAACAAGTCATAGAATATTGTAGATAATTGCTGATACTGAGTTGCTTGCTGTTCCATGAGTCGCTGAGATTTCGTTGTGCGCCATTAATGAGTGACTAAGCCGTGAGTGTCCAGTGTCCAGTGACCAGATGGCTCCCTGGGTGATAAGCCACGACACTTAGCGCGTCACTTGAGTGTCTGCAGCACTGGCCGAGTGACGTCAACCACTTCTGCAACAGCGGCGCCTCTGATGTCCGGAAAATCCCCAAAGTGTCCGAGATCGATGGCGACACCACAACACACATATAATTATACAGCAGTGTTACAAATGGCCACTTGTGCGGTGCTAGATTCTAGAACAACAGATCATCGGCCCATTTCATACACAACGCATTCTGCCCGGTTTGGGGTAACTGTAACTGTAACTCTGTCGCCAATATTCCGCTAGGGGTAGCCAGAAACTCTGCAGAGTTGCCTCAACTTTTTCCTATTCTGACATATATCTTTGAATTCATTCATATCCATCACCTTTTTATGCATTTTCTTCTTTTACGCTCACTTTGTATATCCCATTCTTTCACAATCTCTTCAATCTGATAACTCCGTACTTTTCTCGGTCGTCCCTTGCCTCTTTTTCCTTTCACACTTTATTTGTATATAAACTTTTTTCATTCTTTCCACATGCTCAAACTATCTCATCACATTTTTTTGTACCTTAACTTTCACATCCTCTTTTAAATTACATTATTTTTTTACCCATTCATTCCTAACTCTATCCCTCAGAGTTTTTCCTGTCATGCTTCTCAAATGCTTCATTGGTCCGTCCTGCTGGAACAGTTTACCTATGGTAGTGGACGAACAGGTAGATCTAGAATCACTACTGGGTCGGTTCACGACCATCGGGAAGGCATTCCACCACAAAAAAAATATATAGCTTTGCATGAGCGTTCTGTGATACGCTTCCCCGGATGGAACTGTACAAACGGAACGGGTATGAGGATGGGTTTGCGCAACTGGAGTTGAGAAAAAAGAGTTTCCAGGAAGTTGTTTGAGACACATTTGTTTAGTAGAAGCTGCCCGATCGATAGCTCAGTTGGTTGAGCGCTTGCATTCCATGCTAAGAGCTAGGGTTCGAAACCCAGCGAGGTCCGCCCTTGGGGTGAATGGTGCCACCAAACATCGCTATAAAAAAATACCCTCAAAGCAAACGCAACTAAGCCACACATACAGTGTAACTTCTTGCCACGTTATCCTCGAAGGATTATTACCAGCTAACCCGTGTGAAAGCTTTCATAGATCTCCATATACTGCTAGACTTCCGACCCGACTTCGCATAGAGAGCTGCAGGGTGCCGCCTATAGTAAAATTTAAAATTCATTTTAAATGCATGCGCACAAGCAGACACGTGCAAGTTTGCGCTTACAAATGCCGTATTTTCAAATTAAAATCCAAACTCCAAATGAACATAACAACACCGACCTTCCCTGAAACAGGGGTGATATTGCAAAAGTAAGCATTTTTTTTACAGCATGGGTGGTCAGCCTCATACCAACCTATAAGTCAAGTAACAGTTTATAAAAAAAATCCGCATTGCAATCAATACCGTGCGGAAACGAGAAAGTTCAAGGCTGATGAAAAACGTCTAAGTACAAACCTACACGTAGGCTAAACATGACGAGTTAGTGCCTACTTGTGTCGTAAAATATACTACTTCGTTCATGGAAACGTTACACTTTTTTGCGGTTTGAAAATATTATTTTTATTTCCTGTTTCTAGTTTCCAACAGGACTAAACAAAAACTCAGAATGTAATTGATTGGATTTCAGGTACCTAGTTCAAAGAAAACTTAGTGACAGATAAATGATAATAATAATAGCAGGATGATTTATTTGGGGAGCGCTGTTTTTGGGTGAATCACGCCTCAAGAGCCCTCTGTGAGCTTGGTCGTCGCTACAGCCAATTCTCAAGCAAAACCCAGTAGCCGTAAGACTGGATGGATCTTTGGTGATTGGTCTTTGGTGGAGGTATATGAATTTTTCAACCCAGCGAAGAGCATATTTTAAAATATAAATGGTATATTTTTTGTGATGGGATTCGAACCCACAACCTTCCATTTACGAGTCCAAAGCGTGTCCACTAGACTACGGACCGGTCATTCAAACACTGCTGAGGCGCTGACAGGAAAAGGAATAATTGATCGGTTTCCCAAATTATTAGATCTAGATTTTCAAACAAGAATACGCACATAATAAAAGAACAAGTTATAACTGATATCGTTCGATTAAAATCAAATAAGATAGAAATAAAACCACCCTTGTATGTTTAACCTACGCTTTTAAAATATGAACGCTGGCTCCTTGACTGATAGGTTGGTACGAGGCTGACCACCCGTGCTGTAAAAATCGGTTCACTTTTGCCAATGCCACCCCGGTTCAGGGAACGGCGGCAGGAGTTGCAAGGTTTATGTCCATGTGAGGTTTTCTTTATTTGTATGCACACATGCAGAATGTGTAGGCGCGAACCTACATGTGCCTGTCTGTGGGCATGCATTTCATATGAGCCTTACATGCTTACATATCCTTGCAGCTTAGATTATAGATTATAGATAGATAGATCAAGAGACAATAAGTTGACCTAACACTTCACAAATGGGATATTCTTGGTTCCGATTCTTTGATTTAAAAAAATGCGTTAAAAGTTTTACACTTAGCTCTTTGGTTGCTGCTCACTGCATTGGTTGAATTGCATACATACAATGCTCCATATGTGTAAGCTGAAGAGGGCACTTTGTTTTGTGGTGCACAGATTTTTAGATATGGCGTATACAAAGTGAGTATAAAAGAAGAAAATGTTTGAAAAGCTGATGGATATGAATGAATTGTAAGAGGTATGTTAAGATAGTAATAAATGGAGAAAGCTCTGCAGACACTCTGGCTACCCCCAGCGGAATGGCGACAAAGTTACAGTTACAATAGATTACCCTCGTTATATCGCACCCTCAAACCATCAACAAGCTGGGAGGAACTCTTTTACCATACTTTTAAACGTGTTTTAATTTATATTAAAATATGTAAAACAAAAGTGATCTGTGATCATCACAGTTCTCATCAAGATCACCTTTATCATCATACTTCACGCTGAAGAAGCCCTTCGTAGCAATGGGCGAAACGACCGTAAGCTCCAGTTCTCACAGACCACGGCAACAGATCCCGGAAATCATCACTCCAGCATCATCAGCCGGCCGTGTAAGCCTAAAACTCTTATTCAAAAGTTGCAATGTCACATCCGGATGGACGACGGGCAGTGGGAAGATAGAAGGATAAAGTCTTTCAAGAGGTGTGTATGTTCAAGAGGAGAGAGTGTCGTTCCTTGCAGGCAGCCTGCAAGTGATGGCCGTGACCACCACTGGTGTGTGTGCCTGCCCTTATGAGTGTTGATGTTTATGTTGGCGGGCGTGTTGGATATTTGGCGCTGACTAACGCTTCCCCGACACGCAGAGGGGCGGAGCGGTGCTGGGCCTCTTCAGGGGCAGGAGGCAGGGAGCAGGGCACACATTATTGATTGCTCGAGATGTGAGATACAGAAATGAATGCGCCGGACGGGCTCCTGCACATCCATCCTTGTGTGATAATCACGTGATGAATGTCTTCTCCAACAAGCCACGATCTATATAAGCCACGAGAGAGGAGGCAGCTCGTCTCCTTAGTGCTTGTTTGTCTTATTTGTTTATTGAAAAAAACATAAACAAGACAACATGACAGTTCGAGACCATATAGTTATAATGTTGACAAAAGGATGTTACAAATGTAAATAAATGAATATTTTATACAACAAAAAAAAACAATTTATTGATATTACTCTATCATTTGTCTTTCTAGTAGAACTTTTCATTCACGCATCAGTGTATTGATTCCAGATGTGGTGAGGACGACATCAATTCGTTTATGAGCGTGTGCGCTCGCAAACAAATGAATTGCGCAGAATATTGGTTTGGTTCGAGGGGAAATTAAAAAGCCTATGCGACCGGGCTTTGAAAAAGGGGTCGGACATATAGAGTCAAGAAGCGGTCACTCATACGGTCATTCTTATGTCCATCAGAGGTAATTTCACATGAGCAATGTTTGCATGTGTACTGGACCAATGTGTCTTATAAAAACTGGAAATTGATTTTAAAAATATTTAAAACAACTCATTTTCGTTTTGTAAGTTTTTTCCTTAGCTCAGATTGTGTAGAATGTGATTCTTAAGACAATTTCATTGAATGGCCATCTTTGAATCAAATGGTCGATAAGCCAAACGAACACTTGGTGGGACAAGCTACCACTATCGAGGATCAGGGAGCGAATGATTAATAATAATTAATAATACCAAATAGTCAACACAGAAACACTTCACCTCATCAACATTCTAGTTCATCAACAATTTGGAACAAGGTAAATTATGAATTGAAGCGTTTTAGAAAAATGATTCGGATCTTTAAGCGTGATCGGGTCAACAATGAAAAAGTCCTCCGACGTATGCACACTGCAAAGGAGCTTCTGCCTACCATTAAGCAGAGAAAGCTGATATACTTCGAACACGTTATGAGATATGAGAAATACTGTCTTCTTCAACTTATCATATAGGGTAAGATTGAGGGAAGAATATCTCAGGGACACCGAAGGACATAGTGACTGAAAACCTGCGACAATGGTTAGGCAGAAGCACGAAGCCCCTGTTTCGAGCCGCAGTTTCAACAGTTATAATAGACATGATGATCGCCGAGCTTCGATAGAAGCTTTGTTCAACAATCTTCTTCTAGGTCTTTCCCTGCCTAGTATCATGCAATTTTTTTCATCACAAATATCCTCTCTAAGTTCTGATGTTCCAGTCGCTGCATATCATCCGCTAAATGCTTGATGCCAAATGGCTTATCTAGATTTACCATTTGATTTAAATATGACACTATGAGCTAAGAAAAAAACGTATAAAACGATAAAGTGAGAATTTTTTTGAATATTTTCAAAATCAATTTCCAGTTTTCATAAGACACATTGTTCCAGTACACATTCAAACCTATCTCATGTGGCTGGACATAAAACAAACAAGCACTAAAGTGACGATATGTTCCAGTCGCTACGTGTGTCCCAGTCTAAGAAGTCTACTGATTTGCATGATGATAATGAGTTGATGATTTATTTATAGCGCCGTTTCGTGATGTAGTCACTCCAAGGGCGCTTGTGCAAAGATGCCAGAAATTTGCTTGCCTTCAGTGCATTCCGGAACATTCCATGGTCCTCTCGTTCTCTCACATGATGTGGCAGTTGGTTCCAGCAACTGCAAATGCACGCTCTCCAAACATTGTGTTAACTCTTCTTATCGGTTGTTCAATCTTTGTTTGGCTCCAGTTTCAGTTTTTTGTACTAGGTACACTATCATCTTCTAACGGTCCATTATTTTCTGAATTGCATCATCTTTCCATAAGTCTTGTAAGTGTTTGGGATCCCTGTACTTTATACAGCGTAACCAATTACTCTTCATATTGTTTCGTTCTCAGAATCGCATTGCCTATCCCCCTCTTTCCTTGACTTGAAGTTGGTCTATTATATGCAGGTCCTGCTACTCTTAAGTCCACTCTCTTTCCCAATGAAGTGATAACGCGTCGACATTAATTTATTCCTCTTGTCTCACACTTCCCCTCACACTTGACCTGTCCGTAGTCTAGTGGAAACGCTTTGGACTCGTAAATGAAAGGTCGCGGGTTCAAATCCCAGTGGAACACAAAAATATATACTATTTATATTTTCAAATACTCGTATGCTCTTCGGTGGGTTTCATCTAGGTACCTTTCAGATGTTTTTTAATATAAAAATTCATATACCTTTACCAAAGACCGGACGAGAACCGGTGCTTTCAACATGGTATGGTACCAAAGACCGGTCACCAAAAGTCCATTTATTCTTACAGCTGGGTCTTGCTTGATAATTCAGTTTTACCTGGTAGGTACCGATATGCTCTTCGCTGGGTTGAAAAATTCATATACCTTCACCAAAGACCGGTCACCAAAGGTCCATCCAGCCTTAGGTACAGCAACTGGGTCTCGCTTGAGAATTGGCGTCTTCTATAGCGACGACCAAGCTCGCAGAGGGCTCTGCAGAGTGATTCAGACAAAAACAGCGCCCACCGAATAACTCATCCTAATATTATTATTATTCTACGTGCATCAAGTTAAGGCCTCTCTCCCTCGCGCCTCCCAGCGCAGTGTTTAGTCTACGCACAATGCCAGTAGGTACTCTGGTTGTTTATTTAACTTCGCCTCTCTAGTCCCATATTTACATAAGTGATAATTAAGTTAACCTGCTGGTTTATTTACAAGAGAACCGCAAATCTCGATGGCTGGAATGTTTATTATTTTATCCTCAGTGGGACTGTGCCGAGTACCGCCGGAGATTAAACGAAGCAACGGAGATATGGATACCTTAAAGGTAAAACTGAACAGCTGACATATTTAGCTAACATGACCATTCCGTAGTCTAGTGGTTTACCAATTTGGTTAACACGTCCACATGCAATATATCGATACCTTAAAGAGACGCCTGGAGAGATATGGGGGAGGCCTATGTCCAGCAGTGGACAAGAAGTGGCTGACTAAGTAAGTAAGTAAGTAAGTAAGTTAAAGGTACAACTGAATAAGTAACATATTATTTATTTATTTATTTATTCATTCGTTAACGGCACATTGTGCCTTTTACATGTATACATAAATAGAAATAAAAAACATTACAAACTAAGCTAACATAGGTTTCTCAGATAAATGCACCGTTTTTCCTATTTTCTACAAGAGAAAACACTAAAAAACGTGTAAATAATCTGTATTTTGTGTAAATACTCTGTATTTGACCGGTCTGTAGTCTACACTTCTGACTCGTAAATGGAAGGTTGCTGGTTCGAATCCCGGCGTAGCGCAAAAAATACCATTTATATTTTCAAATAGGCTCCTCGCTTGGTGAAAGATTCATATACCTTTAACAAAAAACCGATCGCTAAAGGTCCATCCAGCCTTAGAGAAAATGAATCTTGCTTGAGAATTGGCGCTTTCTACAGCGACGGCCACCCTTGCAGAGGACTCACTAAAACAGCGCTCTCGGAATAAATCATCTCAATATTATTATTATATTAACATGGGTTTCTCAAATGAATGCACAATTGTTCCTATTTTCTGCAAGAGCAAACACTACAAAGGTGTGAAAATCCTGTAGTTTAGAAGTTTGTCATGAGTCTTTATGATTAGTTCTTTTACTATAAGTTACTTCCAATAAAATGCTTTACCCACGAGTTCTCAAATCAGTGAACTAGCACTTGTTCAGTTTTACCTATAAGGTGGTGATATAATGTTGGAGGCGAGTGCGGTTCTACGACACATCGGTCACGACAACCCGTTAACAGACAGCTCACCCATAGACAAATAGGTCTTTTCCGATAGTTTATCCCCACGACTTTGCGGTCAACGACATTTTGGTCACAGACAAGTCGGCCACGGATAGCTCGTCCACAGACACATCGGTCACACATTGTAGGTGGCCGAAATGTCGTTGACCTAAAAGCCGCGTGGACGAACTGCCGTGTGACCAAATTGTCCGTGACCGATGTGCCTGTGGGCGAGTTGTCTTTAGCCGATTTTTGAAAATCTGAACCTATGAAAAACAAAAATCTAGCTAGACCGGTCCGTAGTTCAGTGGTAGCACATCGGACTCCGAATGGAAGGTTGTGGGTTCGAATCCCGGCGGAGCACCAAAAATTTACCATTTATGTTTTAAAACTTGCTCTTCGCTGGGTTGAAAAATTAATAAAACTTTACCAATGACCGGACACCAAAGGTCTATCCAGTCTTACAGCAACTGGGTCTTGCTTGAGAATTGGCGCTTTGTAGCGACGACGACCAAGCTCGTAAAAAGATCGATAGCTCAATATGTGGAATGCTTGCATTCTATGCCGAGAGCAAGGGTTCGATCTCAAGGTTTACTCAGCCTTCACAAGAAATGAGAACCAGCCCCCCCGGGAGCTGGGAAGCCCCCACTTCAACTGAAAGTGATCGGTGTGAGGTCGGCCCCTTACCTGTAAAAATAAATAGGTCCCGAATCGCCACATGCAGGCAAGAGTTACACTATATGTGTAGTTTAGTTGCGCTAGCTTACAGGAGTAGTTTGGTATTTCAATCCTGAGATTTGGATTTCTCCTTTGTTAAATGTGCAAGGTTTGCAAGTTGAAAAACTTAGATTTAAATAACATGCATCGATGTATACAATGCATCGAAAAAGTACGTGCGTTTGTAAGCTAAAACGTAGATACATCTGATGAGTAGAAGTCGTAATATTTATCTAAATTTTAAATTAATAAACAAACGTTGCTTTCGTAAATAATTAATTCATTAGTCGCAGATTACTAATACAAAAAAAAACTAAGTTTTATGTTACTAAGGCCCTATAGTTTGAACGTTAGCAAAGCGACTTTATACTGAATGAAAAATACGCACTTACGTCAATTGTGTGGGTAGTTTTTTTTATTAGTTTGAAGTCACATACCACCAAAAGTGAACCAATTTTCACACCACGGGAGGCCAGCCTCATACTAACTTAACAGTCAAGGAGCACACATTGCTGACGTTGAAAATAATGGGCCTAAGTTGAAGCTCAGTCAAGCTCCAGTTTGAGTTGTCCAATAGGAGTGATGATTGCTCTGTGTCTGGCCCAGGGAGAGCATCATCAGCCGCCGTTTGTACCATCTTAATCTTGTTACGGTTAAATTGAGCGAACAGAATATGCGGCCTTGTGTAAACACATCAGCCCTGCACCTCAAATATTTCTTTACGTCAAAATTCTACCATACGCATTGAGTAATAAGGCAGAGGAACAGAAACTAACTTACTGCTTACTGAAACTAACTTACTGATACATACTATAGACCACATTTGGCTCAGTTCTGTCAAACGTTGCAGTGGTGTAGTCTAAATCTAAATCTAAGCTGCAAAGATTTCAACATTCTGAAACATTTCTGAGCCTTCTTCGGGAAGTATGTATAAATCTAAATCTAAGTTGCAAAGATATGTATCATTTGAGATTCATATTAAATGCATTCTCACAAGCAGACACGCATAAGTTCGCGCTCACACATGCCGCATGTGGACCTACAATATAAAAACCCGATCTCAAATGAACATAAGCCCTGCAACTCTTGCCGACCTTCCTTGAAACAGGGGTGACATTGGCAAAGTGAACCATTTTTTACAGTATGGGTGGTCAACCTCATACCAACCTATCAGTCAACGAATACAAGCAATTAAATACATTCAAATAATAATAAATAAATATGATATAAAGCCATTTTGTCCGAATCCATTTTGGGTTTCGACACCCAATTATAACACGTGCCATAATGTCTTTTTCCTTTTAAATTCGTCAATTTTAGCGATCACAATATTTATAGCACGTGTTATCTGTCAATTCCAGCTGTGTTCGGACTGGTTTGCCAGCCATTATTATTCACTATAGTACCAACTTTATAGGAGCATTTTTACATTCGCCCGAGATTTTTGCACACATGGAAATGCAACAGTGAAATTATTTGTTCTCTTTGTTACTAATGACCACTTTCGTAAGTAAGTTGAAACAGATCTATAATGTCTAATTTCGTTAAAGTAATTTCTAGTCCACAGATATCATAAGTCAATGGCCACACACTTATCCCAAATATAAACGCCAACTAGAGTCGCTGTTTTAATTTGTATGCATTTTTTTTTGGGTAAATACTTGAGCTTTTAGTTAGAGGCTAAGCGCGGAGCTTTGGTACTGCGCCCCCCACACTCCAGGGAGCCACTCAGGGCAGCAGAACTACCTGAGGAGCGCAGGTACGCGAGGCTGGCGAGCAAATAGCCGACACCTTAACTTCGTGTCCAAATATTTTATAATGCTGTCATTCGTAAACAAAGTCTACTTGGCTGAAGAGCTGAGGAGACAGGAGAGGCCTCAGGGACAAAGCAGGGAGGCAGATGACGTGCGCCTGATGGGCCCTAGGAAGATACTCGAGAATATAATATTTTATAATGCTGTCATTCGTAAACAAAGTCTACTCTGAAGAGAGCTGGAGAGGCATCAGAGACAAGGCAGGGAGGCAGATGACGTACGCCTGATGGGCCCTAGGAAGCTATTCGATAATACAATATTTTGTAATGCCGTCATTCGTAAACAAAGTCTACTTGGTTGAAGAGCTGAGGAGACAGGAGAGGCCTTAGGGACAAAGCAGGGAGGCAGATGGCGTTCGCCTGATGGACGCTAGGAAGCTACTCGATAATAAAATATTTTATAATGCCGTCATTGGTACACAAAGTCTATTTGGTTGAAGAGTAGGAGAGCTGGAGATGCATCAGAGACAAGGCAGGGAGGCAAATGACGTACGCCTGATGGGCCCTAGGAAGCTATTCGATAATACAATATTTTGTAATGCCGTCATTCGTAAACAAAGTCTACTTGGCTGAAGAGCAGGAGAGCTGGAGAGGCCACAGGGACAAAGCAGGGAGGCAGATGACGTGCGTCTGATGGGCCCTAGGAAGCTACTCGATAATAAAATATTTTATAATGCTGTCATTCGTAAACAAAGTCTACTTGGTTGAAGATCTGAGGAGACAGAAGAGGCCTCAGGGACAAAGCAGGGAGGCAGATGGCGTTCGCCTGATGGACGTTAGGAAGCTACTCGATAATAAAATATTTTAAAATGCCGTCATTGGTACACAAAGTCTATTTGGTTGAAGAGTAGGAGAGCTGGAGAGGCATCAGAGACAAGGCAGGGAGGCAGATGACGTGCGTCTGATGGGCCCTAGGAAGCTACTCGATAATAAAATATTTTATAATGCTGTCATTCGTAAACAAAGTCTACTTGGTTGAAGATCTGAGGAGACAGAAGAGGCCTCAGGGACAAAGCAGGGAGACAGCTGACGTGCGCCTGATGGGCCTAGGAAGCTACTCGATAGTATAATATTTTATAATGCTGTCATTCGTGAACAAAGTCTACTTGGTTGAAGAGTAGGAGAGCTGGAGAGGCCTCAGGGACAAGGCATGGAGGCAGATGACGTGCGCCTGATGGGCCCAAGAAAGCTGGAAGATAATACAAGATATCACACAGTTGGGAGTGGACATAAGCAAAGATAACAACAAAATGAGTGTGCAAGTACTTCTGTATTACGGAATAACTCCTGCAACAGTGCAACACACATATTTGTATCAGAGTTGCAGGAGTACGTAATGTAATCCAAGAAGTTTCATTTTTATACATAAAACACAAACAAAACGCACCTACACATAAAGTGCAACTTCTTGCCGCGTCATTCTAAAGGATTTCGCATGTGGCGAGTGGAATCTATTCAGTTTTACAGATAAGAAGACGGCCTTACTCTAACCATTTCAGTTGAAGTGGGGGTTCCCAGCTCCCTAGGGGGCTGGCACTCATTTCTTGTGAAGGCTCAGTAAACCTTGCCGGTATTTTATATTAGGGTTTGAAATACTCACCGAAACGGGAAATCGTTTCTGATATCCTCGGTGGGATTCAAACCTGAGCCTTCGGCATTGAATGCAAGCAGTCTTTCAACTGAGCTATCGACCGGACTTAAAAAAGAGAGGAATTACGAGTGTATGTACATTAAAGACGGTGAGATCAAAATCATAAATAAGGTTAAAGATTTCACGGCTTAGTGGACAATAGGTGTAATAAACCTGTTATACGGCATGTAAGTAAGTAATAATCGTGAGATGTCGCCACGCGCGCGGGAGACGACATCTAAGCTATCAGGACATCACGCCTGGAGGAGGTGCGGAGTGTTGAATTATGGGACCGTGAGCAGCGGCCATAAGGGAGTGTTCATTCATCATCGCGGGAGTGTGCTTTACAGGGGTTCATATAAACTACAATGCGATCATATAGCCAGGCCTCATGTCGCGCTAACAACCATAATTTGTTATCAGAGATGGAAAAGGAGACTTCAGGAGGTGAAGGTTGTGTGTGTGACCCCCTCTTCATCCCCAAAACCCCCACACAGCCTCCATTATCGCCTCGTGTTTGAGTAATCGGCCGATTTGTCTCCTGCTGCATTCACCGGTGAGTGATGGCGCAGATATGAATAACGTTTATAGCGGCCTGTACCTCGCCCCCTAGGCCAGCCGGCCAAGGATGACAGTCACAGTCCCTTAGCTGTCCGGACCAAAGGAGCCGGTGACAAATCACCGGGCCTTTTATATCTGTGATCTCTCCTGGCGGATAGCGCATTGTGCCCGCGCGCTATTCACCGAACACAATACTACCAGGCACAATGCGCGTTAGAGGACCCACCAACATTCTACTCGTTCTAATGAAAATGTCATAATAGAAATCCGAGTTCTTCACATTCCTATTAATATCAATAATCGTTAGTCAGTCAAGTCTCCATTAGGACGTCGCGTCTGCGAGCTGTTTCACGGTGGATTGGAGATGATATAATTTTATCGTTTTCTAACAAAAACGAAGGTCTTTTGTGGCGGTGATTTGAATGCATACAAAACGAGTTTGTACGCTGCTCATATGCGAAAGGTGAAGAAAGGTCAATCCGTATGAATAACGAATTACAGCATCAGCGGGTATCGATGCTGTTAAGTCATCTTCCTCCTGTACTGAGAGAGAAATAATAGTCGGACCCGGTCCGTGTTGCTCCCGCTGACCGCTGACAGGCAAGAGGATCCGTCTTACGTCTTCCATTGTAGCACTTCATACTCGTAGCTCACTCATCCATCATTCATGTCTCCACACACACACACACACACACATGCATTAGCCATGTTTTTATTATTTGAAGCCAGGAATGCGTTGAGCGCGCTGCAAGTTATCAACAGAATGCCAAAGTAATAAAAGTGAAGTGCAAATTGTTGAAGTAAATTAAACAAAAGACAAATATGGCGCTGCCTTGACCTGCGGGAACAACAGACCTGTCACGTACATGTCAGTCATCAGTCATCAGTCAGTCAGGCAGCGGTGGAGCAGGGACATGTCTGCGTGCTGGGAGGGAGAGCCAATGGTAACACTGCAGGGAGGGGCAGCAGGAGGCGGGGCGAGACTGCTGCTTTAGCGGTCACTTACTGCAACTGTAATGTAAGTACACGTGCATGTGAACGCACACACGCACGCACGCGCACGCACACACTCTCAGTGCATTCCTAGGAGGTACTCCGCGCCCCACTCGGCGCTCCGCCGGCCCAGAGAGAGAGAGCGTGGGCCGCGGACAAGTAACCAAACAATAATTTACTCTTTAAGATTACAACAAAAACATCAATAAATACCGTAAGGCGATGTTACGTAACCTTATAATTGCAGCGGAAAAATGTATTCAATTTTGATGAAATCAAAGATGGTGGAAGAAGGTACACATGGTACAGCCGTACAGCGTAGTGGACCGGCCCGTAGTCTAGTGGTAACACTTCAGACTCGCAAATGGAAGGTCATGGGTTCGAGTCCCGGCGGAGAACAAAGATATCGCCACCTTAAAGGTAAAACTGAATAAGTGCTGATTCACTGATTTGAGAAATCGTGGATAAAAAAAATATAGGGTGAAACTTCTCAAAGTAAGTGAAGTAATTATAAGGAAGTGCTCCTGAGAAAGTCCTAAGCTACAAGATATTCACACTTTTTTAGGGTTTTCTATCGTCGAAAATAGAGAAAAAGGTGCATTTATCTAAGAAACCCATGTTAGTGTAGTATGCCACCTTTAAGGTACCGATATGCACTTCGCTGGGTTGAAAAATTCATATCCCTACCTACCTTTACCAAAGGCAAGGGCACGAAAGATCTATACAGCCTTACAGCAGCTGGGTTTTGCTTGAGAATCGGTGCTATTTATAGCGATGACCAAGCTCGCAGAGCGCTATTCTATAGCTAAAGAAATTACCCTAATATCATTGACTGAGATGGGAGGATGAGGTGAGGAAGGACGCAAGCCAACTACTACAGGTGACAGACTGGAAAGTCGCAGCGGTTAAAAGGAGGAGTTGGAGGCGAAGGCTGATGGAGACCAAAGGGAGATACGAGCTGTAGGGCCATCGAAGAAGAGGTTAATATTATTATAGCAGGGATTATTATTATTATAACTGAGAGTACTCATCATCAAGACCTATGTATGGAGTATCTTGATGCACGGCTGCGAGACATAGTGCCTATCCAAAAGAGATAAACGGAGACTATAGGCTTTCGAGATGTGGTCGTATAGAAGACTACTGGGAATTTCCTGGAGAGACCACACTACAAATGAGGAGGTTCTCCAAAGAATCGACGGAGGAAGACATCTGCTCAGGACCTTGTCCGAAAGGCGTGCAAGATGGATCGGCGATGTTATACGACAAGAAGGCCTCTTGCATGCAATAATGAAGGGGAACAACTCTAGGGGATGCCTATGCCAATAATACCTAAACAATAATACTGTTGGTGGATGTGCGCTGCTCATCATATGCAGACCTTAAAAGAGCCGCACAAGACAGGGAAGAATGGAGGAGAAGAGTGAAAGAAATTGCTGCAAACTAATCCCAGGATTAAAACCAGAGAAGAAGAAGCAGAGATCCTCAACGGTAGCTTTTCTATACGCTGCGGGATAAGTACAAGTGATTACTTTCCAAGTAACCTTTTAGGTTTTAAAAAGGTTACAAAAAGGTTAAAAAAGGTTCTGGGACCTTTTTGTAACCTTTTTAAAACCTAAAAGGTTACTTGGGTTTAGTGCAGTGATTGCAGCTAAGTTGCAGAAGTTACAGGTGAGTGTAAGAGTATGCAAGAGGCTGTAAGTCATAAAGGGAACTATGCAGCGTTTTTACATTTCGTGCCGCAGTAAACCCGGCATTAGTTATTGTTCTCAGTTATTGACCGCTGGTACCGAGTGCACACCATTGAGTACTAACATAGAGGTGCAGAAACTAAATTACTGCATTGATACATACTGTTAACAATATATTTAACATGAAATAATTTAACATACCTACCAATGATGCATTCGTATTTTTGTCTGTGGTGGTTTTTGCTACCAACTTCATGTCAATGTTTGACAGCTGTAGGTATACGACTTCCGTCTTCTTTCTCGAACTCTCACAATAGCAACATGTCCGCTTGCTTTCATCCATTATAATTTGCGCAATCTGGTGTAAGTTTGTGAACTTATTATTTTAATACACATTCTAAACAGTCTTCCACACAAGTGCACTTATTATTTGGGTGAATACCACCAACACCCAGCGCCTAACAAACCAATGGCTCAATCCGGTCACATACTATAGACCACATTTAGGTCAGTCCTGTCAAACGTTGGCATGGTGTAGTCATACGAAATAAGGCCATTTTGTCCAAATCCATTTTGTGTTTCGATATCCAATTATAAAACATGCCATAATGTCTTAAAATAATGCCTTTTTCTTTAAAATTCGTCAATTTTAGCTATTATAATTGGTCTGAAATCAGCCTGACAGTTTGTCATATAAGAAAGAATATAGCTCTAATAGTTATAAGAATAAATTCTCTTTGTCGTCTGTTACTTTTGTATGTAAAAGCTCTCTCTGTTGTACCGAACTGCGACCAAGCAGATTGTGTGGCGGCGTGTGTAAATTTCGACTAATACAGGACGTGTTAAAAAACAGCGACTTTGATTTCTGCAAGTTGTAGCCATCTCCTGTGTTCCTCCTTTATCCAGATTCCCAGTCCCCGTCCGGATTCCTACCACGAGTATTTATAACGCGTGTTATCTGTCGATTCTAGCTGTGCTTGGGCTGATTCGGCAGATATTATTATTCGCAATAGTACCTACCAACTTTTCAGAAACATTTTTACATTCGCCCGAGTTTTTTTGTACACATGGAAATACAACTGTGAAGTTCTTTGTTCTCTTTCTTACTAATGCTCATTTTCGTAAGCAAGTTGAAACAGACGTATAATTAAAGATTTTTAATTATGATTACGGTCGTTAGACATTTTAAAGAATGAAAAAAACGGATTTTACTGACCGTGCAAAAGAGAAGAACGATTTTCTCTACGTTTCGTCGGAGTCATATCCGACGTCTTCAGGAGACGTGTGTCCTCTATAAGGAGGAGCCACGAACTGTTGAATTATTGTTGTTTGATGAGACGTATAATGTCTATTCGTTAAAAATAAATTCTAGTCCACAGATATCAATGGTGCACATACAGCACACATACCACAACAAGGTAAATCACAACGCTCCCCAAGAGTACCAACTCGTAGGAAAACATTTAAAGCAATTCCCATAGAAATTAATGTAATTTAGCTAAAAGGAAGCAAATTGTAAAGCAAGAAAATGTTTACCTAACGGGGCGAACGTCTTTGACCACAAATTGTGTCTTTCATTTTGTATGGGAGGGTCAAAGGAAGAAGGAAGCAGAGAACAAATACTTTTATTAAAATGTCAGTTTTACCTCTTTGTGTGTCGCTCGCAATAAAAGAACAATAAGTTGCGTGAATTGTTGCCGCATGAATGGTGCCGGGCGGACAGGGTGGTCTCCATATCGCGTTACGGAAGCTCCCCTAACTCTTAACACGGCGAGGGTGAATAAATTAAAGTGATCCGGATCCCGCTCGAATGTTCTGGCGGAGCCCATGCAAGTTTTATTCAATTCGCGGGAAGCGGAGACTAGCGAGACGGTTCCATGATAGAACGACACAGTGACAGAACAACACAGTGACAAAACCACACGTGAAATGGAGACACATAACAGAACGAAACGTGACATAACGACAGACGACAGAACGACATATGATGACACATCGCACGTTTAATAATAAAGAGCAATAACTCAAAAAACATGAATGTTGGGAAATCACGTTTGAAGTTCAGACAACCAGTACAACTTGTATGGGATGAAAAAGGCGGCCGATGTTTTATCTCGTCATATTCGTCGAAATTGAACGGCTGTCGCATTCTACCTATTCTTCTAGCATTGTTCTTGCGTTCTATTACACAATCTCGATTTTCCCAATTTTCGAGTTATTGCTCTTTATTATTACGCGCGCGACATGATAGAACGACACATGGTAGAACGACAAAGTGACAGAACAACACAGTTACAAAACCACACGTGAAATGGAGACACATGACAGAACGAAACGTGACATAACGACAAACGACAGAACGACACATGATAGAACGACACACGATAGAACGACAAAGTGACAGAACAACACAGTGACAAAACCACACGTGACATGGCGACACATGACAGAACGAAACGTGACATAACGACAAACGACAGAACGACATATGATGACACATGATAGAACGACAAATTGACGGAACAACACAGTGACCAAACCACACGTGAAATGGCGACACATGACAGAACGAAACGTGACAGAACGATACAGTGACAGAACGACACATGACAGAACAATACATGATAGAGCATCACAATGACAGTACATCACATGACAAAAAATCATAAGAACGTCATGTGATTTTTCTTCATGTGCCATTGATGGTTATGTTCTATTTTTGGCATGTAATGCTTTAGCCGTGTGTTCTTTAGTGATTTATTTTCGGTATTGTTTTGTCATAGTGATGTTTTATCATGTGACATTCTGACATGTACTCTGTCATGTGTTGTTCTGCCACTGTGTTGTTATGTCGCTGTGTCTTTTTGTCATGTGTCGTTTTGACACTGTAACGTTCTATCATGTGCCGTTCTGTCACTGTGTCGTTTAGTCACAGTATCGTTATGTCACAGTGTCGTTTAGCCACTGTGCCGTTACACATGTCACCGAGCGAGGCAATCGATAGCTCGGGCGCTCCGCGGCAATCGATACCCGCTCCGAGTCACAACAGCGAAACCATTTAATGGGACAGAAGTAATTTGCCTGTTAGTGGAGACGCCGCTGGTACCTACATACAGTTCCCTTGGGAGCATCGATGAGCTCTCAACATAAAAATAGCGATGGCAGCTTCAATATCACTTAAGATTACATGAAACATGCATCACATCAGACTAAGTGCTGGGTATGTCACACACGCACACACACACACACACACTCCAGGTGCAACCCGCAGCCTCCCCACAGCGCGGCATTACATAAAGGCGGGTCCAGATATGTGTCATTTGCCCGATACGATAACCGTATCCGTATCAGCGTATCACGTATCAAGTTGTGGACGCCTCGATTTGCTCCGTATCCGTATCTTCACAATAGTCATGATCGCGTCCGGTCGATAGCTCCGTTTGTAGAGTGCTTGCATTCCATGCCGTGAGCTAGGGTTCGAATCCCAACGAGGGTGTCAGAAATGATTTCCCGTTTCGGTGTTTATTTCAAACCCCAAAATAAGATACCGGCAAGGTTCACTCAGCCTTCACAAGAAATGAGTACCAGCCCTCTCGGGAGCTGGGACACTCCCACTTTAATTGAAGTGGTTGGCGTAAGGCCGGCCCCCTTACCTGTAAAAATTAATAGTTTCAACTCGCCACATGCGACCCCTTCGGAGATAACGCGGCAAAAAGTTACACTATATGTGTAGCTTAGTTGCGTAGTTGCGTGTGTCACGCGTCGGCGATACGGATACGGTGATCGGATCGAGCAAATGACACATAATATATCTGGACCCGCCTTAATGCGCAAGTGTGTGTGTGTGTGTGTGTGTGTGAAGGACCAGCCTAAGACCATTGTCCTGCAAGGGAGATCTCTAGTCCGAAGTGACGTCACACCCGCGTGAGCCGGAAAGGATAATGGACCCATACGACATGTAGGCAGAGGAAGAAACCATCTAGCTTACTCATGGGAAGATAGCGCTTTTGTTAAAAGCCTAAGTGCAATATTATTTAATTACAAATAATGGATTTCTTTCTGCCTTTAAGATGCACTCACTTAACACGCTACGTACCCGATTAAAATGCTATCACTCGTACTTTACTAAACGTAAACATGCCATATTGAAGTAGGTAAAAACGCAACGCAACTAAGCTACACACATAGTGTAACTTTTTGCCGCGTTATCCGCGAAGGGGTTGTATGTGGCGAGTTGAACCTAACTAGTAGGTACACGATGAAATCTAACTGTAACTCTGTCGCCGTTCCGCTAGGGGTTAACAGAGCCTCTGTAGATCCGCCTCCATTTCTTACATACCCCTTTCAATTCATTCACATCTACATACATTTTCTTTTTTTACACTCACTTTGTTTATCCCATTCTTTCATAATCTCCTCAATCTGATTATCCATAATTTTCTGGGTCGTCTCTTACCTCTTTTTCCTTTCACACTTTATTTGTATATATAGGTACTAATACTATGTAAGTCTATCATCATTCATTCTATCCACATGCCCAAAACATCTCATCACATTCTTATGTAACTTAACTTTCACACCCTCTTTCAACTTACATTATTTCTTCATTCTTAACTCTACATTTTCAGCAGGATGGAGTTAGAAGGCGCATACATATTGGCTGTTCTTGAAGCGCTATTATGCTAAATTCCTTAAACATTGGATATCAATCCAAATCGGAGCTTGCTTGTGAAATAACTCCGTAGATAAAAATCATACTACACCTTAATTTTGGATACGAATCGCTATCTCTTTGCCTCAAAGTCGTGGGGAAATAATCAGTACCCCTAGTACGAGTTGCAAAACTTGAGAAAAGTAAAGTTTACGGAAAACTTTACAGAGTGATTTCTCCTAAAATCTTCCGTTTTTGTTTCTTACACTTTATGGTCTTAGCAAAAGAGTTACAGCGATGAAGAAAATCAAGTTTAAACAAACAAAAACGGCAGATTTTGGGGGAAATCACTCTTTAATAATTGCCGTAAACTTTATTCATTACTCAAGTTTTGCAACTCGTACTAAGGGTACTAAATAGTGCTTTTGGTATGGGTGCATTTACATCTATCTAATAGAGCACTTCTACTGGCAGCCTCACTGCTTTTACAGTTGTCTCTTTGTCGGTCCCTGTACGCGAGTTGTTTGTCAGGCTGTGGGATAATATTGGCACAGCGCGGAGGAGCTTTCATCTGCTGCGCTCACTGATATGAGATATATCAGCAATAAAAATATTATTGCATGTTTACAGTCTGCCGAGCCTTCCCCTCACCCGTCCACCGTACACACACACGTCTGCGGTCGCCAGTTATTAACAAATTTCATTATTTATTGCTCCATTAAACTTTATAGACCGTTTTATTCGCGTCATTTGAGAGAGCAAAGTCGCAGCTAGTTCATAGTCCACAGACAGTGTCGCCTTATTGCCCTCACACCCAGCTGCACACATTTTAGTCTCTGTGATAACATCATTATAAATCTACGGGAATTGTTTCATATTCGGGACTGCGCATCCACAACAGAGACATTAACGTCGTCTGGAAAACTGAAATGGGCATATTTTCACATTTAACGCAACGTAAATTATCTGAACTATTGTTTGAGCGTCCGGTGCCTGCAGCCCGGAGATAAATCCCGCGGAGAGCCGTCTCACTTTTTAATATTTCGGTTCCCAAGTGAAACTAAAGCTTTTGGGTGAGCGAGGCCCTAGGAAGGGGGGAGAGGAGCTGAATAAAGACGGGAATGAGTTGTTGATAGACTCTCATGTTACAGCAGGAATGTTTGCTGTCCCCGCAGCGGCATAAGGAGAAGAGTCAACATGGAAAAGCGGACACAGGTACAGCGCCTCAAGGGGGACAGGAGACAAAAGGGATCAATCGGATTTGCACAAGATTGCTCGCAGCTCTGAAATCCAATAAACGAGCGAAAAGTAATTTCACAAACGGAAGGACGCGCCCCTCCCGCTCACCCCTCCGGCCCACCTTTTATTATTGAATTCCCCTGAGCTCACAATCGCGCAGTTATTCCCCATGAATACTCCAGAGAGGATAATGTGATTAGAGCGCTGAGAGGCGGAGTGAGAGACTTCAATGGGAACGACGTCACACCAGAATGGATTATATTGTTGTTGGTGAGAGTGAGCATGCCCGTGCATGTGCGTGCACCACTTACATATTCAATATTCGTGTACTGTGAGCTTTGGTACATCTTGTTCGTTCACATGCAGCATGTGCACGCGCGAGCTTGTATGTACCTGCTTGCGGGCATGCATTCAATGTCGATTGTAGATTACTATATGGAAAGACATGTCTCAAAACTAGTCATGTGAGTGAATGCTATATGTAGTCCTCACGTGTCGCATGGAACACATGCATTCAAAAGCGCTCTATAATACACACACGTCACATGTAAATAAAGTTATTACATGATGCATGTGGAAATAAATTTTGAAATCACAATTTCCGTCAATAGGTAGGTAAATAAAAATATGGAAACCTTTACCAATAGCAACAATGCTGAAATTCTACACATCCCATCAGTTCATGTACATTGTACATGCTACATGCCAAGCATGTAACAACATGTTCTATATATCGCTCACACTGCAATGCCATTTAGGTTTTAAATTCAGGATAATGCTGGATATTGAACTGAGATTGGCAAGTCGCATGTTCTTGTCTTATTGCATGCCTACTATGTACGCATTCATAATTTAGAGGCATGCTGCATGCATAAGATGTACGGTGGAATAACATGTCTCAACATTCCAAACAAAAAAAGTAGGTATCCAAACCAAGATGAAGTGGTGTAACTGATGTTATACAGCGAGTGGCTTGCTTAAAGTGGCGTTGGGCTTCCAGCGCCACTTTATTCATTCGGACCTGGTGGCCGAATGGATTGTCCAGTTGCAGCCTAGGAGACATCCAATGAGGTGGCTGGACAACATCAAGGGAGCAACAGTCAGAGGATAGCTGAACACAGCAGCCGATAGACAAATATGGAAAAGATTTGAGGAGGCCTACGTACAAAGGGGACTGAGAAAGGCTGAGAAAGTAAAAGAGGATCTCTCAGCATGTGACACATAGAACATTGAAAAAGTAAAGTCGCATGTCCCAACACTAGCAGATAGTCAAACAGAACAAACGAAATTCATCCTGTGTAAGTACACGCATCCATGAAGTACAACACTAGAGTGTCACACGTCCAAAGACCGGACTTTTGTGAGCTCCACCTCTCGTTACCTGCTACATGCTCCATGCTCCATGCTACACGGCGTGTCTAATTTATTTCACGGAATGGTTTTTATTTAATTAACCGTAATCTCATCGCGAGATGTGATTGGTGGGAGGCGGCCCGACATCCACAACTAGGTGATTGATAATCCAGATCGAATTTGTAGCGCAGGTAATTAAAATGTATTCCGAACATGCTCCATGCTACATGCTCCATGCTACATGCTACATGCTACATCGAGAACAGGTCCCCGCCACGACATTCCGAGCTGCATACTTCACTATCAAACCCTATGATTATTTTATTAGGTCAAATAATAAGCAGCGACTAGTGCCTTCACTTAAACATTAGTACAGACTGCCCATACATAGTAAAATGCTAATTAATTATTAAGATTGACTTCAAATATCTGTGGACTAGAAACTGTTTTATTATCTAGTTGAAAAACTTCATTTGTTTTAATTCACATTTATTTACATCTGAAGATGTGAGGTACTGCTTCTTCCGAAACTGTTCGTGCATTTAACAAATAAAACTCATGTAAATGAAAACAAAGTATTTTTACGAAAATAGACAAAATATCCGTTTCAACTTATTTAACCACAAATTGTCTTATGTTAGAAAAAGAATAAAGATTTTCAGTGTATTTTCGTTGTAAACAAAAAAAAAGGTGACGCTACGGAATCTTTCCAGAAAGTTGGCAACATAGAAATTCATTCCTGCGCGAACGCTGTGCGCACGCATTATAATTTTTATGTTGTGTTTTGGTCGGTTAAAATGCATTTGTTAAGAATTTAACATTAAATAATTTAACATAACTACCAAGATGCATTCGTATTTTTGTCTATGGTGGTTTTTGCTGCCAACTCCATGTCAGTGTTTTTGACAGCTGCTCGTCTTCCTTATTCTTAATCAAACTTTCACAACAGCAACATGTCCGCTTGCTTTCATCCAACATAATTTGTATAATCTGATGTAAGTTTGTGAACTAAATTATCAAACAAACATTCTAAACAATCTTCCAAACCCAGTGAAGCAACTATTTGGGTGAACCCCCAAAAAACCCAGTGCATAACATACCAAATGGCTAAATACGGCCAGTATTATTTTAAAACATTATGGGTGTCGAAACACAAAATGGAGGAAACAAGAAAACATACGATTTGACATTATTATTAAGTTTTCTGTGGTGTTTGACAGCTCTGTGTTGACAGGCCTGGTTGACAAGTGAGCCACATAGCATGTATCAATGCCGTTAGTTTATTTCTTCTCCATCAATAATACAACTCCATGATTACTATCCTCCCGGGAGCGTACATCGACAATCGGGCGCTCAGTATTTAGATATGATTTAAATAATCAAGCACATAATCATCTCCTGCAAGGCATAAATACATACAAGGGGACTACGAAGCATAATTTGTATAATCTATAATCTAAGTTGCAAAGTTATTGTTATGGTTTTAATTGGGTTCTTTTTAATTATAATATATAATATAATATAATCTAAGTTGCAAGGATATATTCATTTAAAGCTCTCAGATGTAAGCCCACAAACCAACAAGTGTAGTTCGCGCTTACAAATGCTGAATGTGTACTTACAAATAAAATCCAAACCTCAAATGAACATAAGCCCCACAACTTTTGCCGACCTTCCCTGAAACAGGGGTAACATTGGCAAAGTGAACCATTTTTTACAGTATGGGTGGTCAGCCTCATACCAACCTATAAGTCAAGGAATTAAAGTGTGATTAATTTATTTTTCAAGATTTATTTAGCACAATATCGGTTTAAGCAGTCCTGATTACTTTTTGTGGCTCTGCCTATATCGACTTCAAGTCACAATGATTCAAGCGACTCTGGTTCTCTGCATCATTGCGACCATTCATATGGACGTTTCTCGCATGTTCTAGATTATTCTATACAAGAATTGTTCTACACGCATACCAACTAGCGTGCTGAGGTATATGTACCTACACACAAAACTAATAGTTCGTAACAACATATTGACATTAAAAACTCATATTCAATGCATGCCAACAAGCAGGCACATTCGCACTCACACATGCTGCGTGCGTACATAAAAAATACATCTAACATGAGCATAAACTTTGCAACTCATGCCGCCTCTCCAAGAAACCGCGTTGACGTTGATGAAAATGAACCAAGTTTTAACAGCATGGAGGTCAGCCTCATACCAACCTATTAGTCAAGAAACACAACAATTTCGGAAAGTGAAATACGAACGAGAGGAAAATGTGGAAGGGGAAGGCTGAGGAAGGACTGGATGAACCAAATGGATGGGATTGCAAAATAATGGAACCTGCAGAGTGAGAATAAGAGAATAGTATGTATGATAAAAAGTGATGAATATTGAAGAGAAGAAGAAGATATGCAAGGACAGAAAAAAGTGGAGACGCACTCCTAGTGGAACGGTAGCAGGATACAGTAACAGTATTATGATACATAAGTGTCGAGTAAGTGAAAATTTGAACCCTTAATTACAGACACTCACTAGTAGGTGATTATTTAGATCCACACGAGGCATTAGAAGCCCCTGATGTTCGCTACCCAGAAATTACCAAAAGTATCGCTTTCTCGTCACGCTTCTGCTCAAAGTCCCAGTATTTTCAACATTAACATAGCAAATTTATACCGAAATAAAAGGACACACTTATATCTATCGTGTGGGTAGTTTTTATCAGTTTAAAGTCTACCTATCGAATGGTAGCACTTATCAATACTCCAATTTCCATTTAACCTTAAACACAAACAATAGCACTGTCAGCAACAAGACAAGATCAGTCTAATATTAAATCCTCATCAGCTAATCCAAGTTTTAACAGTAATTTGATTCCAAATAAAACCAGCCTAAAGTTTTATGTCATGATAAATCGGTCAAAGATAACTCGTTCACAGACAAAACGGTTACACAAACGTTGGTCTATACAAATTTTCGATCAACGGCATTTTGGTTAAATACAGAAATGGTCCACAGACAGCTACAATACATTATTAAAATTACAGAAATTACACAGGGTTTTTGTAGAGCAAGTTTTCAATGATGGAGCTGTCATCTAGATTAGTCATAGATGAAATCCATACCCGTTTATCCAAGTTTAACTAGAAATTGGATTCCAACTAAAACTAGCCTGAGGTTTCATGTATAAAGGTAATGACGTAGCTCGTGTCACGGCAGATTGGTCAAAGATAGCTCGTCCACTAACAGCTCGTCCATGAACAGATTGGTCAAACGACAGTTGGTCCACATAATTTTATGTTCAACGGCATTTAAGTCACACACAATTCGAACACATATCAGTCGTCCCCAGGCATATCAGTCACGGACAGTTTGTTAACGCGACAGGTCGTCCACACAACTTTTCGGTCAACGAGATTTCGGGCACAAACAATATATTGTATATGACCGAAATGTCGTTGACCAAACAGTCGTGACTTTTCGATCATCGACATTTTGGCCACATACAATAAATGGTTGACAGAAAACTACAGTTATTTACAACTACAGTAAAAGGTTTTTGGAGACCAAGTTTTCTGTGATGGAGCTATCTGTCTGCCTTCATTGCATGATGATGATGATGATTTTTTTTATCAGCGCCGTTTATTATTACTCGTATTCCTTAACTTATAGGTTGGTATGAGGCTGACCACCCATACTGTAAAAAATGGTTCACTGTGCCAATGTCACCCCTGTTTCAGGGAATGTCGGCAAGAGTTGCAGGGATTATGTTCATTTGAGGTTTGGATTTTATTTGTAAGTACACAATCAGCATTTGTAAGCGCGAACTACACGTGTTTGTTTGTGGGCATACATCTGAGAGCTTTGAATGAATATATCCTTGCAACTTAGATTATAGATTATAGTTTCGTAACTCAATGTCACTCCAAGGGCTCTTAGTATTTTACTGGACGAAAAAGTGTCTTCATCCTCCTCTTTAGCTCCGCAATCGTCCTAGACCTCAGGATTTCTGGTGGTAGTTGATTCCAGGTCGCAGGGCCGGCCACCGCAAAAGCACGGTCTTCAAAAACAGTGTCAATTTTCTTTCTAGGTTCATTTAGCAGGGTTTCCGCTCCGTTCTCTGCTGATCTTAGTGTTTACTCCCTTGAGCCCAGGACTTTTGAAACAATCAGCTCTTGTGACCGAAATGACGTTTGAACCGATTTGCTAATGTAAATGGTAAGAGCTGTCTGTGAACGAGTTATCCTAGATCGATTTGTCGTGACACGAACTTATAGTGATTGCTCCTAGGACGACAGTACCGGACATACGATGTTGTGACCTGATCGGTCCACACTATAGAGTAATAATAATACTATAAGGTACTTTATGGTCTACACTCTCGCAGCCTACATTCCTATTGCATGAACTGTCTACACATCGCATCGTTACAATAAACTGAATTGATGCGTGTGGAGTGCTTCTCGGAACAAAATATGCACTTCTGTTTTATATCGATTAAATGACATTCCCCTCTGCAGTAAGCATAATCCTCGAAGCGTTATGGTACATAGAAATATCAGAGCACGAAGGCATGACGACCACGGGTTATCCATCTATGATCTATCTATAATCTAAGTTCCGAAGATATATTATATTTAAGATAACACGATTAACACGTACAAATTCACGCTTACACATGCCGCATGTGGACTTACAACATAAAACCCAATCTCAAATGGATGAAATAAATGAAGTAGGTATGTAAGAACAGAAAGAAATGGTGTTTGATCTATATTGTTGGCTGCTAGGGCTAGGGGTTTTAAACTAGAATTTTGTATTTGTTTTGGTATTGATATGGATTATTTGTTGATTGTACAAATCTTATTTATTGTCTATGTTTCTTAACTCATAGGTTGGAATACGGCTGACCACCCATGCTGTAGAAGATGGTTCACTTTGCCGCCAATGTCACCCCTGTTTCAGGGACGGTGGGCAAGAGTTACAGGGTGTATGTTCCTTTGAGATTTGGGTTTTATGTTGTAGGTTCACATGCGGCAGGTGCAGGCGCGAACTTATACTTGTCTGATTGTGAGGGTGCATATAATTTGAATCCCCAATGTTACATATCTTTGCAACTTAGTTTAGAAATGAACATGAGCTCGTGAAATGCAGCTCATATCGACATTCCCTGAAACACGGGGTGACATTGGCAAAGTAAACTATTTTTTACAGTTTCGGTGGTCAGCCTCATTCAAGCCTATAAATTTATACTAACTATCTATCTATAATCTAAGTCGCGAAGATAAGTTAACATTTAAGATTCATATAAGTGCATGCTCACAAACAGACAGGTGTAAGTTCGCACTTACAAATGCTTACGATTGTTGTAATGTGTGAAGATCCCCCTCCCTCACCCTCTCCCCCTAAAGACCACCCACTCCTTGTGACGTCACCTTGCCAGCATTAGTGTGGGTCATCTCGCGTCCAATTTATTACCGATTCTCGAAACGATGATCCGAGGATGATATGCGTGCCGGCGTTGGGTTACACAATGTACGGAGAATTATACCCGACTCCCATACAAACAACGATTTATCGATAATTCAAGACATTCTCGAATTCATTGTATTGGAATGGGTATTTTTAGTGAATGCATATAATCCGTCCTTGTGGAAAAAAACTAAATATTTATGGAAATCTTAACAGCGATGGAATACTTCAGGAATATGATTTTCATTAAATATATCGATACCTTAAAGGTAAAACTGAATAAGTGACATATTAAGCTAACCGAGAAGACTCCAGTGGGCCAGACATGTAGCACGTGCAGAGGACTCCAGGATCATCAGAACTGTCTTGGATGGTGCCCCCTCAGGTGTAAGACTACTCGGACGTCCCAGGATGCGGTGGGCAGACAATATTGAAGCCGACGCCGAAGTTCTGAGAGTGAGGGGACCATGGAGGGTAGCAGCACGAGACAGAGAGTCCTGGAGGATTGTGGTGCGGGAGGCCCTGAGCCTTCAAGGCTTATGAGCCGAAGAAAGTAAGTAAAGTTAAGATAACATGGGTTTCTCAGATAAATGCACCTTTTTCCTATTTCCTACGAGAACGAACACTACAAAAGTGTTAAAATCCTGTAATTTAGAAGTTTTTCATGAGCACTTCATTATGATTAGTTCAATTACTATGAGCAGCTACACACAATTAATTTTTTTATCCGCGATTTCTTAAATCAATAAATCAGCACTTATATATATATATATAAGGATAATTTATTTTAATGTACACATAATTAAAGAGCGCCGTTTTTGTGTGTGTCACACCTCAAGGGCCCTCTCAAATCACGGATAAGATTTCTTGTAAAGATGTGTCTTTAGTGCTCCTTTAAAGACACCAACAGTCTTTGCCTTCCTCACATTAGGTGGCAGTCTGTTCCACTCCATTGGTCCCGCAAACCGGAAAGCACGGTCCCCAAAATTAGTGCGTGTCTGACGGTGTGGCTGAACCAAGTCCACCACGCCATCCCCTGCAGATCTGAGCGTTTGGCGCCTCAAATCCCTCTCAACGGGTGTAAACATGTCAGCCAAATATGAAGGAGCTGTACCATTTACAGCCTTATACACCATCAGACAAACACGGTAGACCACCCTCTCCGGAAAACGAAGCCAATGCAGTTTCCCTAACAATGGAGTAATGCGAGTAAATTTAGACATCCCGAATATGAGTCTTGCCGCTGAATTCAGCACAGACTGAAGACGGTTGAACTGCTTTTTCGGCTGACCTATGTACAGCGTTGAGCAATAGTCAACTCGTGACATCACAAAGGCATTCACCAGGGTCTTGACTGCTCCCGACGGTAAACATCTCCTGATCGCCTTTATCTGGCGAAGTTCAAAAAATGAGGAAGATACAGTCGAGTTCAATTGCTCTCCCATTGTGAGGTTCCGATCCAGTGTGACTCCTAGAAGTCTGACTGAGTCGGAGGGCTGAATCAGCTCTCCCCCAATGGAGAGTGGTACTCGAGTTGTCAAAAGATGATCACGCCTGGTTGTAGCCGCCCACATCACTTCTGTCTTACCCATGTTAAGGATTAGGCCATTGCTTGTCATCCATTCACCAATCTCCGCAATGCAAGCTGCCACCCTGTTACTGAGAGTTTGTGCCATATGTGGCTGACACTGAGAGTAAATTTGCCAGTCATCTGCATATGCATGTGTAATGAGGCCCCATTTCTCAACTATACTCTCAATGTCAGCAGTGTATAAAATAAACAGGATCGGTCCCAGTACAGACCCCTGCGGCACCCCGGAGATCAGCGAATAGGAAGGTGAGACACAGTCACAAGTACGCACTACCTGCTTGCGATCCGCCAAGTAGGAGGAGAACCACGCCAGCGCCTTATCCCTCAAGCCGTACGAACCCTCCAACCTCCTTATCAGAATATCATGACATACGGTGTCAAACGCCGCACTCATGTCCAGAAGCGCTAAGAGAGCAAGATCTCCGCAATCCACTGCCGATATCAGATCTGAGACCACCGTCAGTAAGCCAGTTTCAGTCGAATGATATTTTCGATAGGCTGATTGCCTCTTAGGCATCAGATCGTTAGCACTCAGATAAGATACCAGCCGATCAGAGACAATGCGCTCCAGTACCTTAGACAGAAACGGTAAGTTTGACACCGGCCTGAAATTGGAGAGATCGTTAGGATCGAGATTTGGCTTTTTTAATATTGGCGTTATTTGCGCTTCCTTTAAAAAGGAGGGGATAGTGGCATCCATTAGGCATCCATTGATAAACCTAACAATAAATGGAGCCACTAGAAGAATGCACTCTTTTAGTACCCACGTCGGCACAGGATCCAGATCACACTGCTTATTTGGCGATCCCGCTACAACTCGCGTCACCTCTTCAATAGAGGTCAGCCCAAGCACTTCAAGCTGTGAATTACACAAAAGTCCCAGAGAACCAGGACTAACCCCTAGGGGAGAATATCTGGTCGGTATTTTACTTTGAAAGTAAGCAGCGAGATCACTAGCAGTCGTCACCGGACCCGCACCGGCCCGGGCATTACCAGACACGTTCTCCAGAAGTCTCCATAAACGCTGTGGACATTTTTCACTAGCAATAATGGTACAATAATGCTGGGACTTTTTCTGGAGGATAGCTGACCTGTACAGACCCTGTGCAATTATCCACATTTCTCTAGTGCTACCTGGCTTGCCACTCCTGAAATTACGCTCTGCTTGTCGCATTTTGCGTTTCAGCGCACTGCATTCACTATCAAACCAGATAGCACTATTCCGCTCCCTAACATGTTTGATTGTAATGGGAGCATGCAGATTTATTAAACTTTTCATGGTGTCATTGTACAGCCCAACTAATGTGTCTGGGTGCATTGAGACGTAGGTTTCCGGACAACAGATTGGCGATAGAGATAAATCCATTTTGAAGAAATCGATCTTAAATTTGTTCCAGGACCTGGACACTTATTCAGTTTTACCTTTTTAACGTTTCCCATTCGACATTTGAAAATGCAATGAGTTCGTAACATTTTTGAATTTCGAACTTTTTTTTCGGCAAGCTAACGTCAGTCTTGTATGGGACTGTCGTCCTTATATGCAAACTTGCACAGATCAGCAAATGCCACACAACTACCTATGAATGAAGATTTGACGTTTAAATTTTTGACTGAATAATTTTTGAACGGAATGTTTAAAAGGTATATAAAATTAATTATTCACTACATTTCTAAACCACTTTTCGGCCTTATACAAGAGTTACCAGGTATTTCATAATTCTTGTAAATTTATCACATACTTTTTTGTCACTCTACTTACCTGTAATAGTGTTCACACTACTCTTATATTCTGTACCGTCAAGTGTGCTCACGAAGTCTTAGACACATCTAATAAAATTAAACAACATGAAATATTTTTGTACAACGAACCGAAATTTTTCTACAATGGCATATACGCGGCTCAACCGAAATGCCAACTCAACAGATTGCAATCAGTCATGAATGCCAGTGCTCGTCTTATATATATATCAGGCTTATTTATTTTTAATTACACATGATAAGAGAGCGCCGTTTTTGTGTGTGACACACCTCAAGGGCCCTCTCCGATCACGGATAAGACTTTTTGAAAAGGTGCGTCTTGAGAGCTCTAGATTTGGAGTTCTTCACTCCGGGTGGCAGTCTGTTCCACTCCACCGGACCCGCAACACAGAAAGCACGGTCTCCAAAATTTGTACGGATCTGACGGTGCGGCTGAACCAAATTGATCGCACCATCGCCCGAAGATCTGAGTGTCTGCCTCCTAGCACCCATCTCAACAGGCGAAATCATGTCAGTCAGATAAAGTGGAGCCAAGCCATTGATGGCTTATCTATGGTCAGAGCAAATACTGCCACATTACCCCACTCCTACAGAAGCTTCACTGGCAAAAAATAAATAATAATAATTGGCCAATTGTTATATGACGCCGTTTAGTGGCACTAGCCACCCCGAGGATGCTTTTATGTGTTGAAGCTTCTGTTAAACAAATGTGTCTTAAGCAACTTCTTGAAACTGCCAACACTGGTCTCTGTTCTCAACTCCAGAGGTAGACTGTTCCAGCAGGATGGACCAGCCGAACTAAAAGCCCTGCCTTCGAAACCGGTTCTGTTCCGTCGAAGTGGCAGCAAAGGATCCAAGAAAGGATTATATTTAAGCTGGGCCTCATTGTACATAAGACACTGCTTGGAATAGCGCCGAAGTACCTGCAAGAATTGATAACACGAAAGGGTTTGAGCAATAGGGAGCTCACTTTGCGATCTGCCGACAGTACACTAACCACTGTTAGTGTACCATGCAAAAAAAAAATGAGTACAGTGTTTGGACACCGCGCTTTCGCCATTGCAGGTTCACTAGGAACCAGCTGCCCCCAGAAGTACGCGCCAAGGAAGGAATTGAGAGCTTCAAGAGGGGAATGAAGACCCACTTCTTCAGCGCCGCGTCAAGTCTGAAAAGTCAAGTCAGCGCTCTATAAATCATCGTCATCATCATTATCTTCAAGATTATGACCCTTGCAGCAAGACAGAGGTGAGAGGGCACACTGTCGTGGTGAAAACCCAAATCATGGGTCCATTAAACTTGTTCCACCAGATTTAGATAAATTTAAAGAGGTAACACTCACTCATCTCTCACAGCCCCGAGCTCGCTCCCACCGACTTTTTCTTTGTCATTGGGTCAAGCAAAACAATAAAAAGACGACTTTTGCGGTTCGGGCAGTTTCGGCGAGATCATTTTACGGCCTTTTGTTCCTAACACTTACAGAGAGCCTATTAAAAATGGAACTAAAGCTGACAACGGTCGATGTGCAGGGGTCATCCCTTGAATCGTATCGCTGAGCTGTACCAAAGTATTTCATTTCTAACCTATGTTAGACAGGTTAGACTTAAGACATATAAACATTAAAGATAATGATGCATGCCTTGACTTATAGGTTGGTATGAGGCTGACCACCCATACTGTAAAAAATCGTTCACTTTGCCATTGTCACCCCTGTGTCAGGGAAGGTCGGCAAGAGTTGCAGGGCTTATGTTCATTTGAGATTGGGTTTTTATATTGTATATCCACATGCGGCATGTGTGAGCGCGAAATTATGCGTGTCTGCTTATGGGAATGCATTTAATATGAATCTCAAATGATACATATCTTTGCAACTAAGATTTAGATTTAGATGCATGCCCACCAGCTGATATGTGTACGTGAACATAAGCCTTTCAACTCTTGCCGCCCTTACCTTAAACAGACGTGACATCGGCAAAGTGCACCAAATTTTACAGTATGGATGGCCAGTCTCCAACCAATCTATTGGTCAATGAACTATTTACAATAATTAAAAAAAATCGGATATTAGACGAACCGTTATGGGAAAACTTACATCATTTTCGACGTTTCGATGCGACGTAGCCAACGTCTTCAGGATATCCTCTCTGTACGACAACTGAGGATGAACCGAACAAACCACAGCGTGCCCTGGGCCGGAGATTGTAGTTATAGTTTTGGTATATCACAAAAATCATCACTTTTATTTTGCTTTCATGTCGCTTATAAACGTCGAGAATGATGTAATTTCTCCCATAACAGTTCGTCTAATATCCAAAAGTTGTATTACCTAATTGTGTACCCATACTGTAAAAAATGGTTCACTTGCCAATGTCACCCCTGTTTCAGGGAAGGACGGCAAGAGTTGCAGGGCTTATGTTAATTTGAGATTGAAGTTTTATAATGTAGGTCCACATGCGGCATGTGTTAGCGCGAAATTATACATGTCTGCTTGTGGGAATGCATTTAATATAAATCTTAAATGATATATATCCTTGCAGCTTAGATTAGATTAGATTAATGTAGTTATTACAATTGTAAATATTCCAGCTTAAACCTCACAGTCAATGTACAGCTTTTAATCATCAGATTTGCCTTGAAGCTTTGTGAACAGACATGCACGTACCGCGTGTACTTCCCGTGTATGTGACGCTAGTCGATGTACTGCAGGTGATGTGAGATGTGATGTTAGGAGGTAATTAGTGAAATGTATCGACGTCTTGTCGTGGCGGGGAGGTGGGGTTCCATAGCCCTGTTACGTATATCGTAGGAACCAGGGCTGTCATGTCGGTGCGGCGCGACTGATGTCCCAGCGGACTTTATCTTCATTAGCAGATACCGACACAATGCGAGCAGACCAGCCGACCCCTGAGAGCGCGTCACGACTAATCGGTCAACGACAACTCGTCCACAGACTGCCACAGATAACCCGTCCACAGACACACCAGTCACGGATAATTTTGTCACACGACTTTCGGTCAAATACAATATACCTAATAAAATGAAAGAAGTATGTAACTACCAAAAAAAAATGGCGGTTGATTTGCACGTTGGTGGCTAGGGCATTAATTTTAATTTTACGTTTTATTTGAAATTTGATTTATTAGGTGTTTCTTTCAGCATTTTTTGTAAATCGTTTATACTTTTTTGTGCTCCTTGACTGATAGGTTGGTATGAGGCTGACCCCTCGTGCTGTAAAAATTTGGTCCACTTTTGCCAATGCCACCCCGGTTTCAGGGAAAGGCGGCAGGAGTTGTGAGGTGTATGTTCATGTGAGGTTTTTTTGTACGCACACATGCAAAATGGGCAGGCGCGAACCTACATGTGCCTGTCTGTGGGCATGCATTTGATATGAGCCTTACATGTTAACATATCTTTGCAGCTTAGATTATTATAGATAGCACAGACAGCTTCATCATAGAAAACTTGCTCTACAAAAAACTTTTGTGATTACCGCAGTTTTACTTACCTAATTGCTGTTTTCCGTAATAAACCTGTCTGTGGACCATATCGCCACCTCAAAGGTTAAACTGAATAAGTACTTATTCACTGATTTGAGAAATCGTGGATAAAACGTTTAAGTGAACTAATTATAAGGCAATGCTTGCAAAAATAACTTCTTTTACAGGTTGTTTACACTATTTAAGTATTTTCTCTCGTAGAAAAAAGGTGCATCTATCTGAGAAACCCATGTTAGCTTCATATGTCACTAATTCAGTTTTACCTTTAACGTATCCATATATTGTATATGACAGAAAAGTTGTGGGGACGAACTGTAGTACGACCGAATTGTCCGTGACCTATGTGTCTTTGTACGAGTCATCTGTGACTGGAATGTCATTGACCAAAAAGTCGTGTGGACGAACTCCCGTGTGACCGATTAGCCCAAGTCCAAGCTGTCTGTGACCGATTTGTCGTGAAACCCCCTGAGAGATGTGACTGTGTTTGGGGGAGGGAAGGGGGAAGGGTTATGGGGGAACTCAAACACAACCAGCGCGCACTCAATACAAGAGAAAAGGAAGAAACAAAACGTCGCCGCTTCAAAACCACTCAATTTATATAAACCACTCAAAGGGATAACGTGGTAGTATAAACGTAAAGGAATTCCGGGCGATTTCACGGTGAGTATCGGGGAATGACTGTTTTTTCATTTCTTTTATTTACACGCATAAGAGAGGGGCGGGGAGCTAGATGAGGGACGAGGGGGGATCATTGATATTAATGGGCTCGTAAAGTTACGATTCACTATAAAGACCAGCACAATAACAGTGTTAGACATTTTTTTAATTTAATCTTCCGCACTCGGCATGTGAATGGTGGTATTATGAAAATGTGGAGCTGCCTGTCGGTGGCCGCCTGTTCCTCACCAGGCGGCAGGAACCAGCACCCCAATTTTTATTTTTATTTTTTATTAATATAGCACATTTTTAGTACATTTTTTTTTCAAACTTATTTCTATTACATAAAAAGTTAATAGTTCTATAAGCTGTACCTCACCAAAAAGAGGCAAAGGTCTTGTGTGTGGTGAGGGATTTACAATCAATTTAATCAAAAAGTAATAACAAATTTATTTAAGTTGTTTTATATAGTTTAGTTGGAAACTTAGAATGTGTACTTTTTCAGGTATACAAGTATACAACCTTACTCATCCACAGCGTTTTACAAAAAAAAAAAAACGTGTCCTGTCCGTAGTCCAGTGGTAACACTTCGGACTCGTCAATGAAG
Organism: Agapetus fuscipes; assembly: GCA_951799405.1. Lineage (NCBI taxonomy): Eukaryota > Metazoa > Arthropoda > Insecta > Trichoptera > Glossosomatidae > Agapetus > Agapetus fuscipes. Next base: position 3,329,725 of record OX637334.1, on the reverse strand, counting down.
GTTGTGAAATGGAATTTCTAAGTATGATTGGGGAAAAACGGAGTTATAGGGTGAGGAATGATTGTGTATGAGAAGAATGTGGTGCAAGAGAAAGTGTGAAAGTAAAGATAAAAAAGAAGTCTGTTAAGATGGTTTGGACATATGGAGAAAATTAATGATGAAAGACTGACGAAGAAAGTAGGTATAGATATGTTGCAAGAATAGATGGATGTCGTGGTAGAGGAAGACCGATAAAGGTATGGATTGACCAAAATTCCGAAATTGCGAATGAATGGCATATTCAGAGTCAATAAAAGGAGAGCTTGGATGAAGAAGGTTATGGCTCTGGATGAAGTGAAAGAAGTATGTAAGGACAGAGGGAAATGGCGGTTGATCTGCAATGTTGGCGACTAGGACTAGGGTTTCTAAAAAAATAAAAAGGTCCCGAATCGCCACATGCGACCTCTTCGGGGATAACGCGGCAAGAAATTGCACTATATGTGTAGCTTAGGGCCGTTCTTATAAACGTTGGACTAAATATCCGTAAGTAAATACTCATTTAACTAACGGATGGACGTTAACGGACTGATCTTACCAATGGCCGTCTTAGGGCCGTTCTTATAAACATCCGTTTGTTAAATGTCAAATCTAATAAACCGAAACTTGGTACAAATTTCGTTTTTCTGTATTATAACAATTCGTTCGTAAATTTTCGGTTTAATTTTACCGGCGGATCTAACCGACAGCCGACCCCCGGTTTCCAGGTAGATACCGGTCGGTTTGTTAAGGTTTGAGGTTAGGTCAGCTGTCAAAGCATTATTTTTTTGCGGTGAGTTTTGCGCGCCTTTGGACTTCTCCGCTCTATCCTGTTGAAGATAATTTCTTCCGACAGAGATAGAGAATTCATTAAAATAGGGCTGTATCAGTCGTTTTCGTGTTTGTCATACGCAACTTTAGGTTATGTTTCTTCTCTGACAGCAAACGGATGACATATGTTCATGAATGCACGCAAAAAATCATCAAAAATACGAGTGCATTATTGAGAACTAACGGACGGTTAAAAAAGCTTTATAAGACGACCATCGGTAAGATCAGTCCGTTAACGTCCATCCGTTAGTTAAATGAGTATTTACTTACGGATATTTAGTCCAACGTTTATAAGAACGGCCCTTATAAAGCTTTTTTAACCGTCCGTTAGTTCTCAATAATGCACTCGTATTTTTGATGATTTTTTGCGTGCATTCATGAACATATGTCATCCGTTTGCTGTCAGAGAAGAAACATAACCTAAAGTTGCGTATGACAAACACGAAAACGACTAATACAGCCCTATTTTAATGAATTCTCTATCACTGTCGGAAGAAATTATCTTCAACAGGATAGAGCGGAGAAGTCCAAAGACGCGCAAAACTCACAGCAAGAAATAATGCTTTGACAGCTGACCTAACCTCAAACCTTAACAAACCGACCGGTATCTACCTGGAAACCGGGGGTCGGCTGTCGGTTAGATCCGCCGGTAAAATTAAACCAAAACTTTACGAACGAATTGTTACAATACAGAAAAACGAAATCTGTACCAAACTTCGGTTTATTAGATTTGATATTTAACAAACGGATGTTTATAAGATCGGCCCTTAGTCGCGTTGCGATGTAGAAAATAAAACAGAGCCTCTAATGAGCGTTTAGCTTTCATATATTTTTGGAAAGAAGGCTTTGGTTGGGTTTAAAGGTAGTTTTACATTTTGGGGTAAGAACAGGGAAGGGAGGAAGTCACTTCAAAAACTTTGTCTACACTTCAGACCCTCACAATTAAATAAATGAAAAACGTCTCAGGAGTCCTAGACGCACCAGCTGGGACGGTGCCAGGCTAGAACGGCACAGTGACAAAACGACACGTGGCAAAACGACACATGACATAACGACAAATGACAGAAGGACACTTGGTATAACGACACATGACGTAGCAACATATGGCAGAACAACACATGGCAGAGCAACAAATGACAAAACAAAACAATGACAAAACATCACATACCATACATCAAGAAGCAACTGCCTGGACATCCCTGCAAGAAGGCCCCGCACTGTTTTTGGAGATTTCATTCAAGACAGCCGCTCCAATGACTTGGAATACTATTCCTGCCTCACTGAGGGAACTGGATTCGGAGAGACTATTTAAAAGAAGTCTCAAGACTCACCTCTTCGTCCAATCATATGGACAGCGCCTTTGTAATGACAAACTGTCATAAAAGGTGCTATCCAAATTTTGTAATTATTATACCTAAAAAAACATACCATAAACGGCACATGAAAAAACATCACAAACAACACACACATTTATTTTGCTTCCACACGCCATATGCGACTCCTTCGGGGTTCCTTAGTTCGTTTTTATTAATCTAATAATATTAATCGTTGACGTTAATTTTTGTTATTACCAAATAACAAGTATATTATGCACGAGTTACATTTTTTCATATTCCTCATGACTCACTTTTTTGTCATACTCTTTATTATTTTTCTATGTTCTGTGATGTTTTGTCCCTGTGACGTACTTTCCAGTGATGTTTTGCCATAATGATGTTTTGTCTTGTGATATTTTGTCATTGTGATGTTCTGTCATGCTAGTTTTGCTACTGTGCTGTTTAATCATGGAGCCAGCGGGGACAAGTGTCTGCCTGCTGCACCCAAACACTCGTTCCTTCCACTAGTACATATGTAGCTCCTTCTAAATTGGTTTCCTGTTGCGGCTGTTAGAGTGATGTTAAAAGTGACACACTTTTATTGGCAGGTGTTGTGTTGTTGGTTAATAAATTATTCAAATTGCAGCACCATAAAAACGACTGCAGCTTACATTAAACGCGAGATAACAGCCGACTACTGTTTTTAAAACGCCGAGCGGCATTATCAGTTGATGGAGAATTTATTTACATACTAGATGGTTAATCAGAGACTCGAATTCAAAGCCATGGCAGGAGAGTGTGTGAATTCCTCTTCATTTTTCACTTAAATACGTAAGATTCTGTAAGCCCAAACAGGGATTTAGTGCTTTTGTTGAATCATTAATTCCTTGACTTATAGTTCAATTGGAGTGAAACTGTAAGAATTGATTCACTTGGCCAATGTCTCCCCTGTTTCAGGGAAGGTCGGAAAAAATTGCAAGGCATATCGCACGTTTAATAATAAAGAGAAATAACTAAAAAATTGAGACAATCGAGATTTTGTAATAAAACGCAAGAACAATGCGAGAAGAATAGGTAGAATGCGACAGCCGTTCAATTTGGACGAATATGACCGAGATAAAACATCGGTCGCCTTTTTCATCCCATACAAGTTGTACTGGTTGTCTGAACTTCAAACGTGATTTCCCAACATTCTTATTTTTGGAGTTATCGCTCTTTTTTTATTAAGCGTGCGGTTCATTTTAGGGTTTGCTTGTTGAATTGTAAGTACACTTGCAGCGTTTGTAAGCACGAACCATACGTGTGTTTGTGGGCATGCATTTAATATGAATTTTATATGTTAATGGATGGATGACATCCAGAGGGCATGAAAATATGGCATATTGTAGATTTTCAGTATAAAAGCATATGAAACAGAACAGGGACTACGATATAGAAGAAATATAAAAATACAACAACAGACCTTATAGGATGTCACCGAATTATAATACAAATATGATATGTCGCTGATGTGACTGTGAGGAATGCATAGAACATGAAGCGCGACTCAGCGTGGTACCGAACATAACCTGCTAGTCACATTTTTTTTACCCAGCCTACTATCTAAGATGCACTAACGTCGGATTGTGATAGCGTCATATTGTAATATAGTTACTTGTAAAAATAACCAGATACGAAGCGTTAATTAGAGAATTTCAGTCCTCTCAACATTTTGATGGCTTCTTATCCAACGTCATCAGGAGACACACCCTTGTTCGTCAGCGGAGGGCAACGATGAACTGAACTGAAAGTCGCTGAACATCGTGACCAGTGACGACGACTGAATAACGTCTAATCAAAGCATGTGAACCTACAACATAAAAACCAAATCTGGAATGGACCAACACCCTGTAACTCCTTCCGACCTTCCTTGAAACAGCATGGGTGGTCAGCCGCATACCAACCTATAATATACGGGGCAGAGTGTTATGGAATATGGTATAATAGGCTGGGGAGGAATGTCGAAAACATTGTTGAGTCCTCTAGAAAGAGTGCAGAGATCTGTTTTAAAGGTTATGAGATGGAAACCATTTAGATATCCAACAGAAAAACTATTTTCTGAAACGGGAGTACTTGATATAAGACAATTATATATAAAGAGAATCATATTGCATTTATATCACAACACAGCCCCTTATCAACCCAACTACGTACTTGCACACAATACTAGGAACAGACAGCAACTTCGGCCTCCAGGACTGACAACAAGCTTTGCACAAAGATATTATTGCTTCCTGGCACCGAGGACATACAATCATGTTCTACCTAAAATAGAAAAATATATATCCCGAGAGGGTACAAATCTGGGAAGAATTGTGATAGAATGGCTGAAGAAAACTGGGAGACAGAAATCAACTTTCGCACTATTTAATATATATAAGTAGTCAATCTAATTATACCCTTTTTTTCGCTCTTGTGATTTGTTGAGATGCGGATTCCACTGTCTCAGAACAGATCACAGATCTAGTGAGACAGTGTAATTCCTTCATTACATTTGTTTTTTTTTGAAGGAATAAATTTTATTTCATTTCATTTCATTTCTAAGTCAAGGAACATACACAACAAATAGCATTTAAGTCTAAGCCGTTTAAACACAATGTACAATGTTAAAATGCTGACGCCTTGACGAACGTTAAAAACGCTTCCTGAAGTGCTTTCTGTTAAATTCCTTACGACCTTAAGGCGACAAGATAGATTCATGTCCAAAAATAAGGTGTGCTGTGTTTTATTTTTTATCTATGGAGTTCTTGGAAGCGCTAGCTAGCTGCGACTTGATATCCAAAGTTTAAGGAGACCAAAGGTCCATCCAGCCTTGCAGCAACTGGGTCTTGCTTGAGAATTGACGCTTTCTACAGCGACGACCACTCTCTCAGAGGGCTCATGAGGTAAATAACAAAAATAGCGCTCGCCGAATAAATAATCCTCATATATATAAAGGGTTCATCAAGCCTGTAAAAAAAAAGGATCTTGCTTGAGAATTTGCGCTTTGTAGCGACGACTACCAGGCTTGTAGCAACATCTCTGTGGCATCCTTCTTGGGTGATATAGACCCCCAACCCTTTCAGGAATTGGGGAGTCTCCCGCAAAAGGTTCCCTTAAAAAAAAAAAATTGACCATTCAATGGATTTTCATTTTGATGGTCCATACTGTTGAAATGGACTTTCTAAGAAGTATGATGTGGAAAACACGGAGTGACAGGGTGAGGAATGATTTTGTAAGGAAGAATGTGGTGCAAGAGAAAGTGTGAAAGTGAAGATTAAAAGAAGTTTGTTAAGATGGTTTGGGCATATGGAGAGAATGAATGAGGAAAGACTGACGAAGAAAGTATATGTTGGTAGAATAGAGTAACAGGAGAGCGCTTCTGATTGACGGAGCTTTCAAAGTTAACTCAACTTGTTAGCCGACATTTCGGCAGCAGGTTCCTCGTTTAGAGTGACGGAGTGTGGGCGTCTCTGGCTTATTAGGAGACCGGCTTGTCCAAACCGGGCGGAATCGCATCACCAGCATAATGTATGGGACACAGTTCCTGAGAGCCGCCCCATGCATCATGCGCTGTCGAACCTGTGATACTCGCGCCGCAAGTCGCGAGCGCCGAGCACTGCGCCACGTCCTCCGAGACAAGCTATATACAAGCTGCAAGGGTGTAGAGTAGAAATAATCCAAGCGTCATCGGCATCCGATAAAATAACAACATCAAAAACTTCGTATCTATAATCTAAGTTGCAAAGATAAATAACATTTAGGATTTATAATAAATGTATTCCCACAATCAGCCACGAAACTGTAATATTGAACCCAAACTCAAATGAACATAAGCCCTGCAACTCTTGCCGACCTTCCCTGAAACAGGGGTGACATTGGCAAATTGAATCATTTTTTACAGTACGGGTGGTCAGCCTCATACCAACCTTTAAGTCAAGGAATTCAAATAATAAATAACATTTAAGTATAAAAAAGAACAAAACCTTAAAAAGAAATCTATACAAAAAAGTCAATAATTTCCTATACAAAAAAAAAGTAACAAATTAATAAACCAACATTACAAATCAACATTACAGATTAGCCGCCACTTCTTCCTGTCCTTGCATACTTCTTTCATTTCATCCAGAGTTATAACCTTTTTCATACATCATGGGTCGAAAAGAAGTCCAACGAAGAGGTGTTAAGGGACGTAGAAGAAAGAGAGCTTATAAGTCACATTTTAAAGAGGAAAATTAAACTAAAAGGGAACTCGATTAGACATAGCACTTTTCTTAACAACATTTTCGAAGGCAAAATCTTGGGAAGACGAACAACAAGTTGGCCAAGAACTTCATACTTCAAGGATGTGAAGCGGCTCATGGATGTCTCCTCCTATTCGCATCTCAGGAGGATGGCAGCAGACAGAGACAAATGACTGACACAACAAGGCGCTGCCTTTACAAAATGTTGATGATGATCAAAAACTGATTTTAGGAACTGCGGTACAAAGAAAGTTTGGAAGGAAAAGGAGGTAAAGGACGACCGGGAAAAGTATAGAGTGGTCAGATTGAAGAGACTTTGAAAGAATGATATACAAAGTGAATGTAGAAGAAGAAAATGTATGAAAAAGGTGATGGATGTGAATGAATTGAAAGAGGTATGTGAGGATAAGAAGAAGTGGAGGCAGCTCTGCAGACGCTCTGGCCACCTCTAGCGGAATGGTGACAGATTACAGTGACTCTTTTTTAGTGTTTTCTCTCGTAGAAAATTGGAAAAAGGTGCATTTATCTGAGAAACCGTGTTAGTTTAACGAGTCATTTATTCATTTGTATTCCAGGGCTGGAAGTCTCATCACCACGGTAATTCTTACCTTCCGAATATCGGTAATATTTGTATAAAGACTAATCAGCTGTTCACTTGCGGCCATCTTGGATTGACAGATCTTCATACAAATATTACCGATATTCGGTAGGTAAGATTTACTGTGGTGATGAGACTTCCAGCCGCGGTATTGTGACAACCTAGCAGTGATTTGTATGATGGCATGAATATTTTGCGTACTTTTATTTCTCCAGCATGATTCGTCCCTCCCTGTGCCCGCCACTGCCCGCAGAAGGCGCCACGAGGTACTACACGTCCAGGAGCACATCAGTGATCAGAGCGCTGTTAATCTGCGTCGCTGTACCGCTTTCTGCTTGTTGTACCGCCCTCTGAGATGGTTCCACAGACTGTTCGTCCACACGACATTTCGGACACAGACAACTCATCCGTGGACACATCGTTCACGGACAATTTGATAATACGACAGTTTGCGACCTTTCTGTCATTGGCATTTAGGTCGCATACAAATAATCTCCACAGACAGCTCTATCGCACAAAACTTGCTCTCCAAGAAACCTTTGTACCTAAATAGTGTATTTTTATTTAAATTGTTTATAATGCGCACTACAAAGGATCTCCTGCCTACCATTAAGCAGAGAAAGCTAATGTACTTCGGTCACATTATGACAAATGAGAAGTACCGTCTCCTTCATCTTATCATTCAGGGTAAGATTGACGGGAGAAGATCTCAGGGACGCCGAAGGACATCATGGCTGAAGAACCTGCGACAGTGGTTCGGCAGAAGCACCAAGTCCCTATTTCGAGCCGCAGCATCAAAATTCAAAATAGCTATAATGATCGCCGATCTTCGTTAGAAGTGGCACAAGAAGAAGAAGAAGAAGAAGAAGTGTATTTTTAATTCCTTGTATTTGTCTGTGAAGAGCTGCCTGTGACTCTCTGACTATATCGCTGCCTGATAAGAGAAATCGTTTCTTGGGCGCATCTTTTCATAGTAAGTGAACTACTTATAAGGGAGTGCTCATGACGAACTTCTAAGCTACAGGATTTTCACACTTTTTTTTGTGTTTTCTCTCCTAGAAAAAAAGGAAAAAGGGGCATTTTTCTGAAAAAACCCATGTTAGCTTATTATAACAGTTATTTAGTTTTACTTTTGAGGTATTAAAACACTAAAAGAAGAGTGACAAACCTGTTGTTTAGAAGTTTGTCATGAGCATTTTTTTTAGATTAATTCACTTACAATGAGAAGTTACTCCTGATCAAATGTTTTATCCACAATTTCTCAATCAAATCAGCGAATCAGCACTCATTCAGTTTTACTATTAATATGGGGATATGCTCCATAAACAGATCCATCACAGAAAATTAAAATTAATCAAAATTACAATATTTACTTAGATTTTTTAGGAGAGCAACTTTTCTGTGATGAAGCTGTCTGTTGGCCTATATTGTATGAGACCGAAACGTCATCAACCAAAAAGTTATGTGTACGACCTTTCGTGTGACTGAATTGTCCATGGACCAAGCTCTCTGTGGACGAGTTATCGGTGACCGATTTGTCTCTACACGCTCCGAGTTGCAGCCTGTACCTCGGTGTGTAATCACACGGGTGATGGATTTATTTGGCGGCGATGCCCAAAGATAAGTTATTGTCATCGCCCACGAGCCCGAACTGTCCGTGACAAGTACTGCTTCTCATGCAGGGGTGCGCTTGCAAATAGTTGCAACGATTAAATGCCTGATACTGAGTCGTAAATAAGACAGACTTAATCTAGACAAAAAGTTGCAAAATAATAATGTAGCGCTATGGAAGAGGTTCCACGACAAATCGGTCACAGGCAGCTGGGCCATGGACAATATAGAAATGAATGTACAGAATATGAGAATGACAGTACGATGAGATGGTTCGGGCATCTCGAAAAAAAAATAATGATAAACGACCAACGAAGAAGTGTGCAGAAGAAAGCGTGGAAGCGGAAGACCGAGAAGGAATGGATTTACGAAATAGGTGAGATCGCGAAAGAATGGAACCTGCAGAGTGAAAATAAGAGAAGAGTAAAACGCAACGTAACTAAGCTATACATATAGTGTAACTGCTTGCCGCGTTATCCCCGAAGTGTTTTGCATGTGGCGAGTGGAATACTTTTATTTTTACAGGTAAGGGGGCAAGCCTTACGCCAATCGCTTCAGTTGAAGTGGAGGTTTTCCTGCTCCTGAGGGGGCTTGTACTCATTTCTTGTGAAGGCTGAGTAAACCTTGTCGGTATTTTATTTTAGGGTTTGAATATACGCAGGAACGGGAAATGATTTCTGACACCCTAAGTGGGATTCGAACCCGAGCTCACGGTATGGAATGCAAGCAACTTATATCAAGCACTTATATAATATCAACTGACCTATCGACTGGACTAGACCGTAGCTGTAATTCATTGTAGTTGTATGTGATGGAGTTGTCTGTAACTATTTTTTGTTTGTGACTGAATTGTCGTTGAACAAAAAGTTGTGTGGACGAACTGTCGAGTGACCGATTTGTCGTGACACGTATGGAAGAACTATTCATAGATTTTAGATTATAGAAGTTGACGATTTGTTTACGAAAGAACAGTAGCAGATCTCCTGAGCATAATTCATGCGACTGAATTGCTGCAGCAGATAACAACTCTGTAGTGAGTCACTCGATTGTTAATCTGCGCTTCAGATCCCATCAATACACAACTGCAGCATGTGCATGCGTGCTTGTGTATGCACACAGTGATAAGAAAACATCCTTACTCCAACCGATTCCTTGTAAGTAGGGATTTTCTTGGTTTCTAAAGGACCAGATTCCTAATTCCTGTGAAGACTGATCAAGTGCTGTGAATAAATCAAAACAGGATTCATTTTTGACAATTACCTATAATCTAAGTTGCAAAGGCGTATTGACATTTAAGGCTCATGTTTGATACATGCCTACAAGCAGGAACATGTAATGTGTACCTACACACGAAATAAACTAAGCCTCACATGAACAGAAAGTTTTCAACTCCTGCCGTCTTTCCGTGAAACCAGAATTGCATTGACAAAAGTGAACCAATTTTTTACAGCATGAGTGTCAGCCTCATATCAACCTATTAGTTATCGAACGTATTCAACTATAGACTATTGTTGGTATCGGAGGCTTCATCAATTAAACCATAGGTTTACATACTAATTGTTGATTCAGCGCAAATCTGACCGGTCCGTAGTCCAGGTGGCAACAATTCGGACTCGTAACTGGAACGTCCCGGGTTCGAATCCCGGCGGAGCACAAAAATATACCATTTATATTTTCAAATTTGCTCTTCGCTGGGATGAAAACTTCATAAACCTTTACCAAAGACCGGTCATCAAAAGGCCCATCCAGCCTTACAACAACTGGGTCTTGCTTGAGAATTGGCGCTTTCTACAGCGACGACCAAGCTCGCAGAGGGCTCTTGAGGTGTGATACACACAAAAACAGCGCTCACCAAATAAATAAGCCTACTTTATTTTTTTTTTAAATCTCTCAGAAACAAATGCGACAGTCAAATGATCAAGTCTCAAATATAACAATGATCCAACTTTTTACGTGGAACACAAAAAATAACGCAAGTTTGTTTAATTTGACATTTCACCAGAATCGGTTGACTAATGATAAACAGATTCGTATTTCGGTCAGTTCTGTTGATTAGCGATTTGAGCCCATTGTTTTAAATGCATACAATACACACACACACAGACACACACATACACATACACATACACACTCACAAGTGTCCCAGTTGTCAAACCTTGCCATTGAGTTATAACATAGAGGAGTAGAGACTTACTCACGGCATTGATACATTCTATGGGGCACATTTGTCCCAGGTCCTGTCAAACACAGCACTGCAGCGTTGATCTAATTCTGTTGAACTATTCTGCTGAATTCTTTACGACCATAACGCGACGAGATAGCGATTCGTGTCCGAAAATAAGGTGTAGTGTGATATTTTATCTACAGGGTTCTTTTGCAAGTGCTAGCAAGCTCCGACTTGGATTGATATCCAAAGTGTAAGGCATTTAGCAGAATAGCGCTTCTGATGGAGTCATACAAAACATGCTCTTACCTGTGAAATCCTATGTTTTCTTGCTTTTTCCATTTTGTGGTTTGGCCCCCAATAATTACACATGCCGTAATGACTTAAAGTAATGGCTTTTTCTTTTAAAATGTGTTAAATTCACCGATTAAAACATTTATAACACGTGCGCACAATATTCACGCAGGCATGAATATCAATGCTGCCAACTTTCTGAATATTTTTCGTAGTTTATACGAAGTTATTGCTAACAATGAAAATACACTGAAGATCTTACTCTTTTTCTAACTATGGGCGATTTGCGGTTATTAGTAGCTTGAAACCGATACAGTGTTTATTTCCATTAAAGTACTCTCTAGTCCACAGATATAGCAAGTAATGCTCCTTGCTGCTTCAATGTCACACAACGTCAGCGTCATCATTTTCAAAAGAAAGAGGTGTGTTTAGCAATCATCCGCAATCATCATTGTTTACTGAGACGAATGCTTTATTGAACAATGATGAGGTTATGAAATATAACTAGGCGAGCTGCAATTACTAAACCTCCAAAAAGTGTTAAAAGAACGAACGATTTGAAAACACGTACCTACTTAATATTCGTATCCAATTTAAAGATGATAAAAACTTTTTCTCTTCTATGGATTAAGAAAGAGTTCCAAATATGTTGTAATATTTTAGATACGTTAGTATAACTTTTTGCACAAATTCTCGCCATCTCATACTTCTCGAAAATTTATCTAAAATATAAACAAACAAAGACATAAAATGCACACATGTTTTAAAGGAACTATTGTGCTTGCTTCAATACAACTTGGACCAGAGCGAGGTATGTGCCAGCCCTGCAAGTGCATCACCATGTATCACATGTAATCACCGTAATGTGGTCACTTATCACCTACGTGGAGAGCAGCTCGGTGATCAATATCTCCATAAGCTGCCAACACACACACGCCCTGCATCCTGATGATCCACATACCTCTAGTAGCATACTCGAAGATGCAGCTGGTAACCCAACTAACAGAGAAAACACATGTGATCACCGTAAGGTGGTCACTTATCACCTACGTGGAGAGCAGCTCGGTGATCAATATCTCCATAAGCTGCCAGCACACACACGCCCTGCATCCTGATGATCCACATACTTCTAGTAACGTAGTCGGAGCTGCAGCAGGTAGCCCAACTACCAGATAATACATATGTAATCACCGTGATGTGGTCACTTATCACCTACGTGGAAAGCAGCTCGGTGATCAATATCTCCATAAGCTGCCAGCACACACACGCCCTGCATCCTGATGATCCACCTACTTCTAGTAACGTAGTCGGAGCTGCAGCAGGTAGCCCAACTACCAGATAATACATATGTAATCACCGTGATGTGGTCACTTATCACCTACGTGGAGAGCAGTTCGGTGATCAATATCTCAATAAGCTGCCAACACACACACGCCCTGCATCCTGATGATCCACATACCTCTAGTAGCGTAGTCAGACCTGCAGCAAGTAATCCAAATACCAGAGAATACACATGTAATCACCGTAATGTGGTCACTTATCACCTACGTGGAGAGCAGCTCGGTGATCAATATCTCCATAAGCTGCCAACACACGATCACTTTTTGTTCTTCTTCAATGGCGCTACTTGAATTGAAGCGTTCTAGATGTGTGTCTACCGAAAAATGCTTCGGATCTCTTGGCTACATCGGGTCCCCAATGACGAAGTCCTCTGACGTATGCGCATTACAAAGAAACTTCTCCCAACCATTAAACAAAGAAAGCAAATGCACTTCGGTCATGTTTTGAGAAATGAGAAATACCGCCTTCTTCATATTATCAAACAAAGTAGGATTGAGGGGAGAAGAACACAAGGACGCCGAAGGAAATTGTGGCTGAAAAATCTTGACCAATGGTTCAACAAAAGTACTAAGTCCTTGTTTTTAGCCATCAAACGTCAAAATAGCCATAATGATCGCTGACCTTCTATGAAAGTGATAACAAAGGAAGAAAAAGGGCGCTACAGCCCAATTGAAGCCTCTGCCTTCATCAAACCTCTACCTCCAACTCCGCCTGTCTTCTTTTGTCGCCAGTATCGCGAAGTTCGCTCCTTGCAAAAGCTGAGCCGCATCCTTTCCGACCTATGTTCCGAGATATATGCGCCTACACTATCTTCACGGAAGGAAGAGCAACAGCACGCTTAGAAAAAATGATCATTTTGCGCATCGCATAACGATTCTGCATTTTTTCTGAATTTCCGAAAGCGATTCGAAGTATCAGAGTTCGGGGAACTGGAGTAGGTTTACATAGTACCGTACCAGGAAGTACACAAACAACAATGGGTAGTTCCACAAATGAGAGTTGTGAATGAAGCAGCTCCGACAATCACACGAGTGAGTGGAGCACTTCAAACACGAACGCTGGCAGGGCAACCCTTCTCAGGGATTAGGCCCGAATAATGCAGCTATTGCCGCTGCCACCCCGGACACTTGAGATAACAAACAATCCCCGTCACAGGACGGCCTTCTCGTGCAGCATTCACAGCCACTCCATTCAGTTGCAGGGATTAAATAATAACAGTCAAATAAAAACGTCCACGCTGTTTAACGCTGACAAATAGAATTCCATTTCATCGATGCATAATCCTCAACGGATTTACTTTTATACACGGCCATACAAAATAATATACGAGTTCATAATAATATGTCTGTTGAAACGCCAATGTAAATTTTACGACCAAACATTTTGATTAATCGGCAGCGAGAAAAAATAAACGAACAATTAGAAGAATGCGATGAAAAGCAAATTAATAAAAAAAAACACTCAAGTGTTTCAACGTAGAATAGCAGATGGTATTAATGCCTAATGCTTGAAGTTTTTTTTCTTTCAAAAAGTGAAATGTTTTGTTGAGTTGTGGAGCGATGATTTGTCAGAATGCTGATCCACTTTGGGTTTCCTCTCCAACACAAAAGTAAGACTGAAGACATAATCACATCAGACAGACCTGGCCTGGTGTCTCTGTGTGCATGTGTGCTATGTTAAGGTAGACCAACACCACTACACCAATGTGGCAGGCACGCTCTGTGTGAGGTGATGCAGAAAGGTGTGGAGCGTTTAGCTAAGTTTGCCTTTGGAGTTTATGGTTTAGTTTTGTATACGGGGGAAACAATGAAGTTCCCTGCGGCTCCAGCCCCCCTGGGCTCCCCCCTCTTTCCGCCTGCCTCCCCTCCCCCCAGCTGTCACGTGGGCAGAGTTATTTATAAGCCGCGCCGGCTTCAAGAGCGCCGCAAATCATTTCCCAGAACCATCGCCATTTTTTTACGGACCCTCGATGGGTACTTTGTAATTTTAACGCCACTGTCAAAAATACTGCCTCGCAATATTATTGATGAAAAATGAAGCCGCGTTAATTGGTTCTCAACAAGTCGGTATGGGAGCTGTAATTAGTGCAGCCTGTACCCGTAGTACGAGTTTTTTTCACTTTACTCGAAGTATTGAGTATTCGAGAAAGATGTATGTGAGCTTGTAATGCACCTCTGACAAAAAAAGTTTCTAAACTTGTACACATACCTACACTCGTCTCGAATACTCAATACTTCGAGTAAAGTAAAAAAAAACTCATACTAAGGGTACTGGTCCACGTCAGGGCCGTGCATCCAATAGTAACAGTAACTCTGTCGACATTCCGCTAGGGGTGGCCAGAGCCTCTGCTGACCTGCCTCCATTTCATCCTATCCTTACATCGGGAAGGCCTTTAAAAAAATTATAGCATTGCAAGAGCGTTCTGTGATACGCTTCCCCGAATGGAAGTGTATAAACGGAACGGTTATGAGGATGAGTTTGCGCAACTGCTTATCCTTACCTCTTTCAATTCATTCATATCCGTCACCTTTTTCAAACATTTTCTTATTTTACGCTCACTTTGCAAATCCCATTCTTTCACAATCTCTTAAATCTGATCGCTCCATACTTTTCTCGGTCGTCCCTTACCTCTTTTACCTGTCACACTTCCTCTGTATACACACTTTGTCAGACTATCATCATTCATTCTCTCCACATGCCCAAACCATCACATTAACATCCTCTTTCAACTTACATTATTTCATTACTCATTCATTCTAACTCTATCCTTCAGAGTTTTTCCTGTAGGTAGGCAATATATGGTAAAAAAAAAACATTTGAGCTTGATATTCAGATTTAAAATTCAAAGGTTAAATTGGATTGAAGCTATCGTTAGCGCGTTTAAGTCAATTTCGAATGAGTTATTTTAGAGGAACGGGAGGAAATATTTCTTCTAAAATGTATTTGCCTATACCCTCTATGCACGCGCCTGGTCCACATATATAGTATACAGGGAGATTGGGGAACGATTACCTGGACAATGCCATAATATACATCATGACACTATGAAACCGAAACCTCGCCAGTTGCAGTTGGCAGAGTCTCTTACCTGTGTGGGAATAAATGCGTTTCTTACTTTAAACCTTACGTAGTCGAATTCCTGCATTGGTAACATTGTGAACTTCCTGACCGAGTAAGCACTTTCTGCGTAGTGAAATGTAGAAGTAGTTAATATAAAATATAAGTATAATCTATAATCTAAGTTGCAAGGATGTATTCATTTAAAGCTCTCAAATGAATGTCCACAAACAAACACGTGTAGTTCGCGCTTACAAAATATGCTGAATGTGTACTTACAAATAAAATCCAAACCTCAAATGAACATAAGCCCTACAACTTTAGCCGACCTTCCCTGACACAGGGGTGACATTGGCAAAGTGAACCATTTTTTACAGTATGGGTGGTCAGCCTCAAACAAACCTATAAGTCAAGGAATACAATTAATAAATAACATTTAAGTATAAAAAAAGTATGCCTGCAGAAAAGTACTCGGATAACTAAGGCCCTGTATTTTCAAGTTAACTAATATTTTAGCTCACTGTTACTTTAATTATTATTCAGTTCGAGTTAACAAAAACCGAAAATTCCCGAAGTGACAAGCCCCGACGCAAAATCTTAGAAATTATTACAATGCCATTCGAAAGCTGTAAAACAAACTGGTCAGTGGTCATACAAGTTCAGTTTGCGACAATTTTGATGTATCCTCACATAAAAAAAACTGCTGTCAGTGAAGATGACGAAATCTTGAAAATCGTTAGTTAATTAACTTAATACTTCCTGGCGAAATTCGGTGAGTTCAACATTTTGAAAAGTTAACTAAAATTGCATTTAAGTTAATTTTACTATACTTGAAAATGCCGGGCCGAACAGGAATGTAAACCACAATTATTTGCATAGAACCTTCGATTACTTCATTTCGATAAATACATATCTACAATGTACTGGCAACAATTTATATTCCATCTAAGAATTTAATCTAATGAACGTAAAGGGTATTCACCTAGTTTATCTATAGGTAGGTATGTAAGATTTATTTTTTAAATCCAGATATGCACAATATAATAATAATATAAATACATCAAGTTGTATAATTGTTGATGATAAAATTGTATTTTTATCATTTTTGATGAAAACGATACGAGACAATATTAAATTTCGCCAAAAAAAAATATCGTTAAACAACAACTTTCATCACTCTCCAACATGTATGCACAACATTCAGGTGATGAAATTGTGCCCGTACATACATATGCATACACACATATATGGACACATACCTAATATGTAAATATTTCGGTGACGGGATAGAACGGCACAGTGACAGAACGACACAATGGCAGTACATAAAATAACAAAAAAACAATATGAAAAAACATCACAGGAAAGTACATCATAAGACATAACATCACATCCAAAATCATCACAAATCTAAAACCGAACATACCACAAACGGCATATGAAAAATTATCACATGACAAAACGTCTCAAAACATAATAAAACAGAAAACACCATAAACGGCATGACAAAGAAGTGAGACATGTGTGAGGGTTTTTCCTCTGTCCTGCTGATTGACACAATTAATAATGTAACAGCCACTTTAATATGTTTACTTTTATTCCTTTCACAATGTATACACAATAAACCACAGCACAATAATATTAATTATTCTTAATTACACATGCTTGTGGCTCTCACGCCAGGCAAGCTTCTTCCCTCTTTCTGCATTCTTTTGTTTTCCTTTTTCCATTCAAATTTAAATACAATGTTCCATTCTACCAAACAAACAAACTCATCTCGTTACACATGACAAAATGGAACTCATGCATATATTATTTGGTAAAGCTTAAAAAAAATTATGATGCCACCGAGTATCTAAATCTAAGCTGCAAAGATATATATCATTTAAGATTCGTATTAAACGCATTCCCACAAGCAGACATGTATAAGTTCGCGCTAACACATGCCGCATGTGGACCTACAATATAAAAACCCAATCTCAAATGAACATAAGCCCTGCAACTCTAACCGACCTTCTCTGAAACAGGGAAGGGAGTATGATTATTAGATAACAAAAAAAACCTAACTAAGTTGCACATAAAGAGCTTAGGGGCCGTCCATAAATTACGTCATCGATTTTGGCCGATTTTAGACCCCCTTCCCTACAATCATTCTATAGTCATTATCTAATGACCCCCCTTCCCCCTCTTGCTGTAATAATGGATGAGCTTAATAATTAATAATGTTACATTACTTGCATACTATTTTTTGGATATTGTGTAAAAATTGGTATTTACAAGAACGACGTCACTTCTGGGACTTGTACATCATTTACCATCATCCGCAGACCAGACCCCCCCCCCCCCCCCTAAATGCGAATGACGTAATATATGGACAGCCCCTTAGTTCTAAGCGCGTTATCCCCGAAGGAGTCGCACAAGGCGTGCGGAAGCAAAATAAATGTTAGTGATGTTTTTTCATGTGCCGTTTACGGTATGTTCTGTTTTAGATATGTAATATTTTGTCATGTGATGTTCTACCATGTGCTGTGACATGAGATGTCATACGTCGTTCTATCATGTGTCGTTTTGTCACTGTGCAGTTCTACGCCTGTCACCGTATGGGCGCATACCTAATATGTAAATATTAGTAATTTTGGAAATGCAGTTAGGCAGGGTAGCCCCCTGCGCGGGGCTGCAGTCTCTATTGAGGCAATAGACATAAATTATGATAATAGATTTTATTTGCCGAAGTGCAGGGTTGAGATTTCATTAAATGTCACGTTTGCGATTATCGCGTGGAAGGGGGACGGATGCATGGAAAGTATGCATGTGTGAGGGAGATAGATAGCAAAAAGGTAATCGTTCACGAATGGTTTATGGTTCGCATTCGTACGAGATTGGAAGAAAATAACAATAATGGGTGACAGATATCATCGACAGTGACGGTTGGCATCAGTGCTGCGACAAGTTGACACGCCAAAATTACAGCGCATTAAAATAAAATTGTAAAGTGTAATAAAACATACTTAGCAACAATATCTCACGTGATTTTCATGGAAGCAATAAAAAACATTCGCTCTCCTTCACAGTTGTTTATTTTGTTCGCTCTAAGCCACCAGTTCTAAAACATCGTTTTCCCAACATTTCGTAATTCTTTTTTGTAGGCTAGCTATGGGATTTCTTGGAAGTGTGAGTGTGTGTGTGTGTGTGGCTGACCACCCATACTGTAAAAAAATGGTTCACTTTGCCAATGTCACCACTGTTTCAGGGAAGATCGGCATAAATTGCAGTGCATTCATTTGGGATTCGAGTTTTTATATTGTAGGTCCGCATGCGGCATGTGTAAGCGCGAAAATATACGTGTCTGCTTATCGGAATGCATTTAACATGAATCTTAAATGTTATATATCTTCGCAACTTAGATTATAGATTAAAGATAGTGAGCGTAAAGTGCATATTTGTGTTGGTAAAAATCTGAATAAATTTCTTAGATTATACCGTTAGGTGTGCTAGCAAAATCCGGGCCCAGACTCGCATGATGTGAGTTGTGTGCGAGGAGTGTACGAATTAACATAAATGTTTTAATATTGAAATAAAAAGTGGTGTGTATGACATAATGCAATAGCTATAAAACACGCGCAGGCGCAGCTGCCAAAACTTCATACAAAACCAATTACAACATCACATCTCACGGCCTGCATACAACAACATGACTTCTATATTATAATATTATACTAGCTGTAACCGGCGTGCTACACTACGCCATTTGGACATGTCAAACCTAATCTAATATAAATTGCAAATATATGTAACATTTAAGATTCACATTATATGCATTTTCACAAGCAGACACGTATAAGTTCACGCTTAAACTTGCTTGCTTGCAATATAAAAACCAGAATCTCAAATGAACATACACACTGCAACTCCTGCCGACCTAGCGGTGATTAACCTAGGGTTGAATTGTTTGAAGTTTGATTTCGATTGAATTACGTTTTTTTTGGTCCTGTTGTTGAAGGCTGCCTCCTTTATTTCTGGAAATTATTTGATTTCACATTGCTCCCTGACTGATAGGTTGGTATGAGACTGATTCCCCGGTTTCAGGCGGCAGGAATTGTAAGGTTTATGTTCATTTGAGGTTTTGTTTATTTATATGCACACATGCAGAATATGAAGGCGCCAATCTACCAGTCTGTGGGAATGCATTTAATAATATGAACCTTACATGTTAACATATTATCTTTGCAGCTTAGATTATAGATTATTATAGGTGTTCGGAATTTTAATAGTCTGTAAATAAAGAAGATATCAAAATCGGTGACAAAACAACACATGACATAGCTACCCATGACAGAACCTCACATGACATTACATCACATGAAAAAACATCACACCATAAAAGGCACATGAAAAAACATCAAAAGTCAAAACATCACAAAAGTGACTCATAGTAGGTCAAATAAATGTTTGTGCTATTTGTGATGTTTTTTCAGGTGCCGTTTCTGTAATGTTCTGTTTTAGATATGTGATGTTTTGTCATGTGATGTGTCTTGGTGTTGTTCTGTTATAGTGATATATTTTCTGTGTTGTTTTCTCATGTGATGTTCTGTCATGTGTTATTTTGTCACGATGTCGTTCTAATCTGTCACCGAGAAGTTTATATACATAGATGAAGGTGTTTATTAGTGTGCATATGTGTCTGTGAGCGTTATTGACAGTAAGCACTCTTGTGTTTTTTGGTTAGAAAGTGTTTGGGCGCGCTGTGACAATGGGTTTCTGGGTAAAGGCAGATAAGGCACAACTACACGGTTACCTCAGGTAGGGACAGTCACTAGACAAACAGACTCTCCACACTGCCCACTGGACACTTCACACCGCACAATAGGAAGTAGGCACCTACCTGACATGCCTACAATGTTGACTTTTAGTTAATTTTTGTCTTTCATTTAGCATATTAACTAACTGAACATAACCGAATGAATAAAGCCCTTTATTTTTAATTGTTAGCATATCGACTGTATACTGAACGAAAACGACGCACTTATGTCAATCGTGTGGGTTTTTTTTCATTAGTTAAAAGTCACATATTAAGCTAACGTTGAAAATACCGGACCTAGGTGAACTATGCTCCGAGTATAAAACATTACGTGAATACACAACTAAAAATGTATGGAACAAGCGACGGCACTCCTAGAGTGCAATTTAGTTTTCGTGCTTTTTTCAATTTACGCACAGGAGGAAATGAAAAAAGTGTGTAAGGGCAGAAAGAAGTGGCGGTTGATCTGTGATGTTGTCGGCTGGGGTTTTTTTTAAATAATAATTTGTTTTCTGTTAGTTTTTGATGTCCATACACATTATAATTTGTTGATTTTTAAAATGTAATTTGTTGTGTATGTTCCCTGACTTATAGGTTGGTATGCGGCTGACCACCCATGCTATAGAAAATGGTTCACTTTGCCAAAGTCACCCCTGTTTTCAGGGAAGGTCGGCAAGAGTTGCAGGGTGTATGTCCATGTGAGATTCGGGTTTTTATATTGTAGGACCACATGCGGCATGTTTAAGGCGTGTTATAAAGCTAAATCTGCCGTTTTTGTTTCTTACACTTTATGGTCTTAGCAAAATAGTTACAGTAATGAAAAAAATCAAGCATGTTTATTATTTTTTTATCTTAATTATAAAGCTTACACAAAATGTATAACTTAAAAATTGCCCCAACAAAAAAATATTTAAAAAAACGCGCTTTTTTTACATTTTTAGCTTTTTTTTCGTGTGTGCTGTATTTTGGGTTTTTTTTTGCTTTTTAATTACAGAACTATACATTGTTTAGATTCCGTTCTTAACATTTTTTTTATAATGTCAATAGTTTTTGAGTAAATATGGAAAAACTGTGTTCTTTGATTTAATTAAAATTTAATTCATTTAGTAGTTTCAGTTTTTCCATATTTACTCAAAAACTATTGACATTATAAAAAAAATGTTAAGTACGGAACCTAAACAATGTATAGTTTTGTAATGAAAAAGCAAAAAAAAAAAATCCAAAATACAGCACACACGAAAAAAAAGCTAAAAATGTAAAAATAACGCGTTTTTTTCATATTTTTTTTGTGGTAGCAGTTCTTAAGTTATATATTTTGTTTAAGCTTTATAATTAAGATAAAAAAATAAGAAACATTCCTGATTTTTTTCATTACGTAACTATTTTGCTAAGACCATAAAGTGTAAGAAACAAAAACGGCAGATTTAGCTTTATAACACGCCAGCGTGAACTTGTGCATGTCTGTTTGTGCAAGTGCATATAATGTGAATCTTTAAGTTACATATATTTTGCAACTTAGATTAGATAAGATAAGACGCAATCGATGTGAGTTTTACGCAAAGCTTTACACTAGGCACTGATACACAACAACAATGGATTGGGAAGAAGAAAGCTTGCGATAAAATCCAGAGAGATAGGGTTCGATTCTCCCGAGGGTGTCAGACATGATTTCCCGTTTCGTTGTTCTCTTCTTACCGAAATATTCCTTGACTAATAGGTTAGTATGAGGCTGACCCCCGATGTTGTAAACATATTGTTCACTCTTGCCAATGTCCCCCCCTGTTTCAGGGAAGATCGGGAAAAGTTGTAGGGTTTATGTTCATTTGAGGTGTAGATTTAATTTATAAGTAGTTCATATTCAGCATTTGTAAGCGCGAACTTACACGTGTCTGTTTGTGGGCTTGCATTTGATATGAGTTTTGAATGTTAATATATCTTTGCAACATAGATTATTATTACTATTTATTATAGCATTGGTTTACTAAGTTTATTTAGACTTCACAATAAATGGGGACAGTATCAACTGATAAAGTAGGTATACTAATTATAAGGAAGTGATCACGAAAAACTTCTAAAACCACAGGATTCTCACGCTTTTTTAGTGTTTTCCCTCGTAGAAAATAGGAAAAACCGTGCATTCATCCGAAACCCACGTTACCTTAATATTTCACTTAATCAGTTGAACCATTAAGGTGGCGATGTGCGGCTTCAGTAGTTTTTAGTTTCCTATAAATAACCACAAGTAATTATTACTTAATTGTTAAGTGTGTAGAGTTATGTTATCTGCGGATAAGTGAGCGAGTAAGCCGCTACTCGACTATCTGTTATCTAATTCTTAAAAATAACACAACAACAAATTAAATAGGTGAGAATGCGGCGCAAGTAGCTGGCCATAGATAACACAAGGTGGCAACTATTACGATTGTATTGTTTTATACATAAACATCCTCTCTACACGTGATATTCCCTACGTCTTAGGGAATTCCGGAACTAAGTACATAAGCAGATCTATCATAATAATAATCTATAAACTAAGTTGCAAAGATTTAAAATTCATATTACACGCATTCCCATAAGCAGACCAGGGTTGGAAGTCTCATCACCACGGTAATTCTTACCTACCGAATATCGGTAATATTTGTACGAAGACCTGTCAATCCAAGATGGCCGCAAGTGAACAGCTGATTAGTCTTCATACAAATATTACCGATATTTGGTAGGTAATAATTACCGTGGTGATGAGACTTCCAGCCCAGAACAAGTTCATGCTTAGGTGCACATGCCGAATGTGAAATTACAACATAAAACCCAATCCCAAATGAGCACAAGCCCTGCAACTCTTCCCGACCTTCCCTGAAACAGGGGTGACATTGGCAAAGTGGACCAGTTTGTGTGGACCACTTACCTGTGAAGTTTTTTAGGGGTGTGTAATTGAAATATTCTTAGGCCAGCTTAGGTACCTACCATTAACGGGAAACACAGAGACAAAAAACTACCTGAACAATCGTCATTTTTTCCTTTCGTTTCATTTGAAAGACGCCAAGCTATTGTTCAAACACCTGGACCACAGTATATTTATGTTTTTTCAAAAATAATAACTAATGCAAAAAAAGAATCCCACTTTATAAAACAAACGTTGTTTCACGTACAAACTTTGAATGTTTTTGTCACCATATTATATTAGAACGAAGAAACAAAAAGACTTCTCATTGCTCGTTCCTAGGTTCCTAGGAGGTATTTACTACAAAAAGAGAGATTACGAAAATTAATTAATAATAAAGAAATACATTCTTATATAAAATAAGAAACGAATCTAGAAAGGCATTCCTTCCATAGCAGCATTAGCATTTAGCATAATATAATTAACCTTTATCGGAAGTGTCATGAGAAAAATGTAGATTGCCATCTGTGTACGGAAATTATCAACAACGTGATCCCAGCATGTTGCTCTCTGCTTTACCGACAAAACATTCCATACTCAAATAATTTACAAAGAACTTGATTCGTACTTCAATAGATGTCGCTTTTTTTATTTAAATAAATAATTAGAGCATCCACGGTTTTAGATTTTGGCACAAGGAATAAAGTTTTACAGATAAATTATGTAAATTAAATAAGGAAGGAAATGACTTACCGGGTCTAGAGGAGTTTTAAAGCAAACGAATCTCGTGCCAGGAATTTGTTTCCCGTAGGAAGTGTACTCCAGCCATCTGTAAAATAAAGTGTAAGCAATGATAAATAAAGAATGAGAATATATTTTCTGTTGCATAAACGCAGAAACGTTTAGAAGTATAAAGATTGCAACTGATGTTTCTTTCTCATAAGTATAGTTTTTAGCTCCGTTATTCAAGTCCAAATAAATAAATGAAAATATAAAGAAATGAGAATTCAGTACCTGTCTGGCAATTTCATTTTCACGGCTGATGCACTAACTATTTACTATTATTTATTTTTTACTTGGCATCAAACTTATTGCGATTTCTATAAGTGACACGTTTGACAGTGACAGTTGAGGTTATGTCAATATGACATTGACAGCTACATGCGGCTCAATTTAAGATCCAGATCTCTAGTGACTTGGTTAGATCACTGCTGCGTGGTTAGATACGATCGGATGGTAGGTACATAAATCGATCAACAGAACAATAAAATAATTATCTTTTTTGTAACAGAGCTGCTACATTAAAACAATTCAATAAAGGATTTTTTTTAAAATACATATTTTTTTGATTTTTATATTTTAGGAAAACTTTATTTTTATTTCCGACATCCCACATTATTTTAAAGCACCGCCATCTTCTGACGAATTTAAAAAAACTTGTTCTGTACACAACTGTTTCTCCTCAAACAAACATAGTACAATTACATTTTATCCTCGGATTATATATTTTGTTATTCTACTCAACAGCGCTTCTATAAAAGCTTTTATTTGTTTTCCATAGATGGTAGTAATTTTAAAATCATTATTAGAAAAATAATATTTTATTTCTCTCGTAAGTACCTACCTTCTCAGTTCTTTTTTCGTCTTTTGTAACCTAATTATACATCAATAAAAAATATAACAAAATAATTAAGGTACATACTCAGGCTCCTTTTGAACTAAATTAAAAGACAACCTACGCGGCTCCATGAGTTAGCCTTTTGGTTAACATTCACCAAGCTATTGTTGAAGCAATTGATCATAGTTAAATAAAAAAAATAATAATATTAGGATGATTTATTTGGTGAGCGCTGTTTTTGTGTGTATCACACCTCAAGAGCCCTCTGCGAGCTTGGTCGTCGCTGTAGAATGCGCCAATTCTCAAGCAAGGCCCAGTTGTTCTAAGGTTGGATGGACCTTTCAGTGACCGGTCTTTGGTAAAGGTTTATGAATTTTTCAACTCAGCGAAGAGCACATTCGAAATATACTTAAATGGTATATTTTTTGTGCTCCGCCGGGATCCGAATCCACAACCTTCCATTTACGAGCCCGAAGTGTTGCCACTGGACTACGGACCGGTCCAAGATGCCAACGACACGCGGTGTACCTGAGCGGTAACCCATCCAAGTACTATCCGCGCCCAATGTTGCTTAACTTCGGTGATCTATGGGAACCGGTGCTTTCAACATGGTAACGTCGTTGACAATGTATTTATGTAAGCTCCTTCTCCTGCAGTATTACAAATTCTCAATTAATTTTCTTACAAGGACGGGGAACGTCCCCTTGCTATGTTAGTTAACTCTATGCCGTGCCACGAAAAATCGCCCACAGGTACCTACATCGATCATGGACAATTCGGTCACACGACAGTTCGTCCACACGACTTTTCGCACAACAAAATTTTATTCATAGACAATTTGGTCACACAAATTTTCGGTCAACGACAGTTCGTCCACATGAATTTTCGATCACTTACAACATTTGGCCACACATAAAACTGCAATAAATTAAAATTTAAAACCAAATAAATTACAATGTTTTTTTTAAGAGCGCAAGTTTTCTGTAATGTAGCTGTCTATGGACCATAATATTATATGTGACCAAAAATTCGTGTGGAAGAGAACGCAATGTCGTGTAACCGAACTGTCCGTGACCGATTTGTTTGTGGCCGAGCTATCTATGACCTTAATTTCACTGTCTAAAAGGTCGTGTACACGAACTGTCGTTTGAATGATTTGTCCATGGACGAGCTGTCTGTAGATGAAATAGCTTTTTTGGCTGATTTGTCGTTACACGCTACCCGCCTTTTTACTTCCCCCTCTTGGCCTGTGAGGGGGTGGTGTGGGAGATTGGGGGAGGGGGACGTCAAGTTTTCTTTCTGAAGAAGGGAGACAACTTTCCGGCAGTTAAAAATTTAATCTCGTGAGACTTGTGGGGGAGGGCGGGGCGGGTAGAGCGGGGCTTAAGTAAGTTACAGCGCAGTAAGAATGTAACGACATTTTTGGGAAATGTCTTTATAGCGCCGCTCTCCCCCCTGGTAGTCCGCAACTTTACCTCAACCATGAAAACTGGCTGATTATTATTTAATAATGCCGCTTTTCAGCCACGAATTTAATAAATCCGTAAGTCTACAAATAATACGGGATAGATTAGATTTAACATAACTGTAGATATCAAATCCTCCCCCAGTTCTTGTTTGCCGTATACGCCAATCTTGTCAAATATGACTTTTTCATGCAGTTGTCTTATGAATCAAATTCTACACAATCTGAGATAAGAAAAACCGTAAAACTCGATAATGTGAGAGTTCTTTTAAATATTTTTTAAATAAATTTCTTGTTTTTATAAGACACATTGGTCCAGTACACATGCAAACATTGCTCATGTACAATTTTCTCAATGGCGTATACGGTAAACAAGAACTAAGGCAGCGACTTGCTAGCCACTTTTTACCCCATCCCCTGCAGGTGAGTGGGTACTAGGTAAGTGAGAGTGCCTTGTATTAACACCGCGCAATCTTGCTTCAAGTTTTTATGGCTCCTTAACTTGCCTTCAACAATAAACAAACAACCACACTTCGTTTTAAATCTGACAACTCTCTTATAATGTCGCTAAACAAAACTGTGCGGGAACTTAGAGGGTACTGTACAAATTATTATACGTATAACATTATATGAAGAAAACTTCGTCAGGTGAATGCCTATCTACCGTAGCGATACCTATACCTAAGGGTAATCAGGGTTTTAAAATGACAAAATCGTGTTGAGTAGGTACTTTACTTTTCTCTTAACGACGTCTACGACGATACCTACTGCATCCGCAGCATCTGCATCCGCAGCGGATTCACAGTAATCCTGTCCTTAGATTTAAATTATTATTATTTCGTATTATGTGTATCATTATTCACGCTACTCGTGATCTAGCAACAATCCCACAAGGAGTGCCACCCGAGGTATGCTATTAGCTTCAGTAACATCGAACCATTTACTTTTAGAGTCATGGGCACGCCTCTGACCTAGAGGTTCTTGTTTTGTCGTGCCGTTGCTTTCACTTCACGGGAAGGCCTTTCGCCACTTGAGAAAATATATAGCTTTGCATGAGCGTCCATGTGCTGTGGGTCCTTCTGACACATACATACAGGACGGGTACGAGGAGGGTTTGAGCATACAACCCAGATACCATGTTGAAAGCGCCGGTTCTCTACTTGGATGGGTGACCGCTAGGTACACCGCGTGTTGGCATTTCTAGGACCGGTCCGTAGTCCAGTGGCAACTTTTCGGACTCGTAAATGGAAGGTTGTGGATTCGAATCCCGGCAATGAACTACGGTTGACACCCAGAAGAACAATTTTATCGGACTGTAGTCTAGTGGTTAAGGCTACGGACTTGTATTTCGAAGGTCGTGAGGTCGTTATGTTTAATTAAATATATAGAATATAATATATTAGCAGGGCGCCATTAAGGTAAGGCAATGTTCTGCTGTTTTGACATCGGACAACGAAACGCCATTACATGTATGCGCTAACCTCCACGTTATAATGTGCTACACGGAGTATGCAAATACATCTTCATTAAAATAATAATTTACTTGCAAGGGTTAAAATAATAACTGAGAGCGCCATGAGATAGAGGCTGGGATACATCGTCTTCACAGTGCTTGTTTGGCTTATCTACCATTTGATTCAAAGATGTCT
This sequence comes from Agapetus fuscipes, assembly GCA_951799405.1. Lineage (NCBI taxonomy): Eukaryota > Metazoa > Arthropoda > Insecta > Trichoptera > Glossosomatidae > Agapetus > Agapetus fuscipes. The sequence goes on along the minus strand of OX637334.1, from coordinate 3,301,825 downwards.
TGAAATTGTCTTGAAATCACATTTAACACAATCTGAGCTAAGAAAAACACGTAAAACACTATAGTGTGAGAGTTTTTTAAAAATATTCTTAAAAATAAATTTCCAGTTTTCATAAACACATGGGCTAGGGGTTTTTAAATAAGAATCTTGTATTTGTTTTGGTGTTTATATTGATTATTTATTAATTGCATTTTTATTTATTTATTGTGTATGCTCCTTAACTTTTAGGTTGGTATGCGGCTAACCACCCATGCTCTAGAAAATGATTCACTTTGCCAATGCCACCCTTGTTTCAGTAAAGGTCGGCAAGAGTTGCAGTTGTTCATTTGAGATTTGGGTTTTTATGTTGTAGGTTCACATACGGCATGTGCAAGAGCAAATTTATACGTGTCTGCTTGTGAGAATGCATATAATGTGAATCTCCAATGTTACTTATTTTTGCAACTTGAATTAGATTAGATTAGACATTGGTTCAGTACACATACAAACATTGCTCATGTTAAATTACCTCTGATGGACATAAAACAAACAAGCACTAAGGGGACGATACATGCCTACATAACTACGCAGTGAATACGTATAATAATAGATGCAGCAGTTGTATGCCCTAACATACAGGTCACTGTCCCTTCCAGCATGTAGGCGAGAAATGTGTTACCCTTGTTTAAATTAAAATATTTATTATTATTTTGTGCCCCTACCCCTCCGACACCCTGCATCCTACCCCTTCTCCATTAAAACTATAAAAGTCCAGTATGAAAATATACATAAGGTACAAGTATAACACATAAATCACAACTAAGCTACACATATAAAGCAACTTTTTGACCGGTCCGTAGTTTAGTGATGAATGGAAGGTTGTGGGTTCGAATCCCGGCGGAGCACAAAAAATATACCATTTATTTTTTTAAATATGCTCTTCGCTGGGTTGAAAAATTCATACAACTTTACCAAAGATCGGTCATCAAAAGGTCCATCCAGCCTTACAGCAACTGGGTCTTGCTTGAGAATTGGCGCTTTCTACAGCGACGAACAAGCTCGCAGAGGGCTCTTGAGGTGTGATACACACAAAAACAGCGCTCACCAAATAAAACAGCCTAATTTAGATATATAATTATTTTTATCTCCGAAGGGTTTCGCATGGTGCGAGTGGACCCTATTTATTTTAACATCAAGAAGGCTGGTCTTACGCCAACGACTTTAGTTGAAAGGGGTTTTTCTCAGCTCTCGAGGGGGCTGGTACTTATTGCTTGTGAAGGCTGAGTAATCCTTGCCAGTATTTTATTTTCGGGCTTGAAATAAACACCAGAACGGGAAATCATTTCTGACACCCTCAGTGGGATTCGAACCTGAGCTCACGGCATGGAATGCAAGCTCTCTACCAACTGAACTATTGACCGAACATCAAATTACTGTCAGTGATGTAAGATTTCACAGTGTAAGATTTTCAAGTCCCTAAAAAACACATTTCTTTTATTTCATTGAAATATTTAAATCCTGGATGAAGTGGATACTCCGCACTGGATTGAGAATGTGTTTTATCTGCTATAAAATGAGCTCTTGCTCCGTGTTTGTTAATAAAGCATTTACCCATCTCAGAGCAGGCTGCTAACATTTTAATTTCAGCGCGCTGTCCGCCATTACAGAGGTCATAAAGCGCGGGAGCAAGCAGATCTGCTTGCAAGGAATCCAGGGCCTCCCCCGCCCTCTCAAGAGGTCCATCTGCTCAGAGGTAGGGATGGGAGCATAAAAGTTGACGGCTGAGAGTTACGAGCCTACAGGAAACAGACATAACAATGATAGCACAGCACTACAGGCTGACTTGTAAAACAGTCTGGAAGGAAAGAAAGTTTTTGAGAAAGCGGTGAAAATTATTCGTTAGGTTTTTAATCTAAGCTGCACTTATCAATAAACAATCCTGTTTATCATAAAAATTGTCCTGTAAAACGTTTTGTTGATATAGGTTCAAAAGGCGTATTTTCAAGAGGATGCTAGATGCCTTCATTCATCAATATTAATGAACAATTGATTGATATATAAAGGTAGATATATATATATATTTCTCAGGGGCGTGCATCTCATACAGGCACAAGCGCCAAATATATAGGAAATATATGGTAAGAAAACACTTAAGCTTGATATTCAAATTTAAAATTAATAATTTGGAGCCATCGTTAGCATTTCAGTCAATTAAAAATAAAATATTTTAAAGGAATGTCACGTTGCAAGGTAGGACCATGACAGCTGATGGCCGAAAAAAATCGTCCAGTGGTGGCCCAGAATGCCCTAGCGAGAAGTGGGAAAAATCTAGCTGGATTTCCTTGACTTATAGGTTGGTATGAGGCTGACCACCCATACTGTAAAAAATGGTTCACTTTGCCAATGTCACCCCTGTTTCAGGGAAGGTCGGCAAAAGTTGTGGGGCTTATGTTCATTTGAGGTTTGGATTTTATTTGTAAGTACACATTCAGCATTTGTAAGCGCGAATTACACTTGTTGGTTTGTGGGCATACATCTGAGAGCTTTAAATGAATATATCCTTGCAACTTAGATTATAGATTATAGATTATAGATGACATCAAGGGAACTGCAGGCAGAGGATTGCTGAGCACAGCAGCCGATTGACAAACATGGATAGGATTGGAGGAGGCCTACGTCCAGGAGTGGACTGAGAAAGGCTGAGGACTAAGAAAGGCTGAGGACTAAGAAAGGAGGATCTTTGATAGACGTGGCACTGAAAGATGTAAAGAGAGATTTGGAAGATTTTTTAAACCAACCTGTAAATCCTTGACTTATAGGTTGGTATGCAGCTGACCATCCATGTTGTTCAAAACGTTTCACTTTACCAATGTCACCCCTGCTTCAGGGAAGGTCGGCAAGAGTTGTAGGGTGTGTGTTCATTTGAGATTTGGGTATTTATGTTGTAGATTCACATGCGGCATGTGCAAGCGCGAACATGTACATTGTACGTGTCTGCTAGTGAGAATGAATATAATATAAATCCCCATATAACATATTTTTGCAACTTATATTAGATTATAGATTAGAAGTCCACATGCGGCATGTTTAAGCGCGAATTTATACGTTTCTACTTGTGAAAATGCATATAATGTGAATCTTTAATGTAACATATCTTTGCAACTTAGATTAGATTAGATTTATTAACAGAATGTAATATATCAGTATCTTTTTGTTGGACTTTTTTACACATATTTTTCCTGTGCATCCAGCTATCATGAATTCCTCCCCATTTCAATCTTGGCGAGCAGTTTTTCTTGTTCTTGTTGTTCCTCTCTCACCTCTACGCAGAGTGCGTTGCATAAGTGATGAGAGTTGCGGGGTGCGGCCGCATGACGTCATAAGGCACGCAACGAAATGCCTGTGCAGGTTTGATGAAATGATTTGCTCTCGGGTATACACGGCAGGAATATTGCTCTTAGCGAGCCACTCGTACAACAGTGCAGAAAAAACCTTGTTTTTTTTATTACCGTGAATAGGATTTGTTCATCATTTTTATTATGCAATTCAAATTTAACCTGTGCAACGCAATTTGGCATAGGAATCCGGAAAAATGTGAAATAAAATTATCACAGGAGTGATGTTTTTCGGGATCTGTTGCCGTGGTCTAAGGGAGCTGGAGTTTCCGGATGTTTCGCACATTTCTACGATGGGCCTCTTCAGCGTGATTTTTTTTATTTATTTTTTTATTTGTAAAAACACCAACAGAACATTGACACTTTTTTCACAAATTAAACATAATAACTTACATACTAGACATCAATGCTCCAGTGACGGTGTCTGTCACATAGTTGTTGTAAAGTTTCTACTGTCTACATTTTATATAATAAATTGTATAACATATTATACAATTTATTTATATGATGTATGATGATGAAGATAAGAACTGTGTCCATCACATAGACCACGGCAACAGATCCCGGAAAACATCACTCCAGCATCATCAGCCGGCCGTGTAAGCCCAAAACTCTTATTTAAAATTATCACATTTTTGGTCGATATTTGATATACTTTAGGTCAAGAGCTCAGTTGGTAGAGTACTTGCATTCGATGCCGAGAGCTCTGGTTCGAATCCCACCGAGGGTGTCAGAACTAAGAAATGATTTCCCGTTTTGGTGTTTATTTCAACCATAAAATAAAATACCAGCAAGGCTTATTTTGGTTTATCTTCAAAGGCTAACTGAGGTAAAAACAGAAGGATCAAAATTTAAATGAATACTTGTATTTTATGAAGTGGAAATGAAGAAATAGAAAACAACATATCACCATTTTGTTTTCTATATCTTGGACCGGTCCGTAGTCCAGTGGCAATACTTCAAACTCGTAAATGGAAGGTTGTGGATTTGGATTCCGGCGGAGCATAAAAATATGCTCTTCGCTGGGTTGAAAAAAATCGTCAAGGTAAAGACCAAAGACCAGTCACTAAAGGTCCATCCAGCCTTACAGCAACTGGGTCTTGCTTGAGTATTGGCGCTTTGTAGCGACGACCAAGCTCGTATACCTCTGCGGCACTACAACAAGTGTCGTAGACCCCTAGAGACTCCCTAGAATATCAAAATATGCATGTTTCATATAAGGTAAATTTATAATCAAATACTACCTAGACGTAGAGGCTTACACCGTAGGAAGCTGAATTTTCTTTTTCTTTAGTTGAAACATAATACGCGCGGCTAAACTTTTATCCTGTCGTATCGCCTGGAAACGTGGACTCCTCTGAGACGCCGGGATCATCCCAGGACTAAACAACAAGGCAATGAGGACCTCCCTCTCCCGGATCATCTCAGGACTAAACAAGAAGGTAGTGGAGGACCTCCCTCCACCTCCAGACAGAGAGACCTCTGGGAGGCTCTAATGAAATTATACCAGCTCATAACTAAACTACAGATATAATAATAGTGAACTGTTGGTGTAAATATACAACATTAATAGATAGTGTAAAATGTTTATAATAAACTATGTTAGGATGATTTATTTGGTGAGCTCTGTTTTTGTGTGAATCGCACCTCGAGAGCCCACTGAAAGCTTGGTCGTTGCAATAGAAAGCGCCAATTCTCAAGCAAAACCTATGTAGTTGCTGTAAGGCTGGATGGACCTTTGGTGGACGATCTTTGATGAAAGTATATGATTTTATGAGGAATTAGACATTTTTTACAAACACAGAGTTTTATTTTCACAATTGAGTATTTATTTCACCTCGAGTACCTACCTACTTTCGACTTGCTTAAACGTCATTTTCAGGAGGACTCTGTTACAAAATTTTGAAAAGAAGATCAATCGCGAGTGAGGGGGGTCCCATCAGATTATTCAAGACTCCTATCCTTGTTCCTGATGGTCTGTGGCTTCGGCAGATTTGCCTTGTTTCTAAAGTTTACATACATTTTTCTCGAATACTCGATACTTACAATATTCATTAAAAACTCGTACTCGGGGTACTGGTGGAGTCAAACTTGGCTCCACCAACGAGTATACTAATAAGGGAAAACTAAAGGGATTTTGTGTAAAAGAAACAATGTGATATTTTATGTGAGGTGAAAGGACCGGTCCGTAGCTCAGTGGTAACACTGCGGACTCTGAATGGGAAGGTTGAGGGTTCGATTCTCGGCAGTGCACAAAAAATATACCATTTCTATTTTCAAATTTGCTCTTCGCTGGGTTGAAAAATTCATAAAACCTTTACCAATGACCAGTCACCAAAGGTCTATCCAGCCTTACAGCAACTGGGTCTTGCTTGAGAATTGGCGCTTTGTAGCGACGACGATCAAGCTCGTAGAAAGGTCGATAGCTCAATTGGTAGAATGCTTGCATTCCATGCCGAGAGCAAGGGTTTGATCTCAAAGGTGTACTCAGCCTAGAGAACCAAGAACTGAGAACCAGCCCCCCCGGGAGCTGGAAAACCCCCACCTCAACTGAAAGTGGTTGGTGTGAGGCCGGCTCCCTTACCTGTAAAAATAAATAGGTCCCGAAGCGCCACATGCGACCCCTTCGGGGAAAACGCAGGCAAGAAGTTACACTATATGTGTAGCTTAGTTGCGTTTTAGCGAAGTGTATGTGGTGTACCTACCTTACCTCTCCCCCTTTTTTCACAGTGTCCTGCTGTCCCTTTAAAGTAAACTGTCCCTTTAAACAAGACACCGACTCTCCACTGCCTACTCTCTGCCTACTCACGCAGTATGCACGCACAAACAGTTACACGTATAAGGTTAATTCAGACTAAATATGTAAATTATAATAAACCTTACTCCAGTTATCATCCTGCTCTCGCAGCGCCTCTCTCACGCATGTGGTCCTGCTCTCACTCAATACACTTTGAAGCCAACAGAGTGAGATGCCCTCTGCGTGAAGTGACGACACAGTTTTACGGCGCCTGGGAGAGTTATGAATGTTAAAATAAGTTTTGGGATGCTGTAGGGAGAGGGGGGAGGAGAGTGAGGTCCATGGGGACGTGAGGGGGAAGGAACACATTTACCAACAATTATTTTGGGGGTTTTGTCACCAACACGGCAACACTGCTAGGTGTTGTGTCAATGATACTTTACCCTTCTAGGAGTAGGTACATTAAGAACAATATGATAAATTAAAAGTTAAAAATGTATACCAACTTAAACGAAAAAAATACCTGTTGAAATTAGAAGCATTGGTTCGAGCTGTAGGCTGACATCTAGCGACCGCGGTGGTAAACTTTTATCAATTAGAGGAGACACCAACCATAATGATGGTGATGTTCTTTCCTAGAATAGATTTTGAATCAGTAGCTTTGCAAAGGAAGAAGAAATTATATTTTCTTATGCTATTTTTTGCTCTGTTTTGACAGCAGTCCAGTGAAACAAATAATCAAATACACGTACGGATTTGCATTGTTACTAGTATTTGGTGTTACAACTGTTCCACATATCATTAGACAAAACAAGCATACACCACTATTTATGGCAACAAAGTGTCTTTGTTGCCATTAAAAGTGTATAAATGTTAGTTTCTGATGGAAAAAGCATCCTGGAGGAATCCCCTTGTGCAGACAAAGACGTTGCCAACTAAGTACTACAATCAAGGTATGAAATCATATTTCTTCACTGGACTCTTTTGATAGCTTTTAGATTCTGTCTATGTCATGGTTAACAATCAACAATGTCTATCTAATGCTTTCCTAGATGAAGTAGTTCCCAATTATAAGAAAAGTGTCCTCGCCAAAGAAAGAGCCAACACTTTCAATATTCAACGTCCGGAATTTCTAGTTCCGAAAGAACACAGCAGGGGAGAAATTCTGCAGTGTCAACCGCTGGCCGTGTAAGCCTTTCACTCCTTTATCTAATCCATTTAAATTGTTTTTACATCAGTACTCCAATTCCAAGTCCACGTAATGTCAGGGGTAGATGTTTTATTTGTCCATCACCGGCTTCAGTAATCCCAGCATGGCTTAATAACTTACCAGTTAATATTTTATCCCGAAAGACCTGATAAACCCCAACCCCATCTCCCTACAACCTACCTTCTGTTGGGAGAGTAAAATGTACAGATTTTCATTAAGGTAATATTTTATATTATCCCGGATAGAGAAGCGTAAAAAAGGGTCCAGCGGTAAATCTGCTCGAGCTAAACAACTGACACTTTACGATTCCCCGCGTTTTTTTGTGTTATTTTACCTTCGTGATAAAAACAACGAAGCAGAAGGGGGGTTATACCCAATTATATTACAATATTTTTTTACCTCGGCAGTAAATATTACTTAAGGCTATTATTTAATTAACTGAAACAAGCGGAGGCGCGCGGAATGGATTTTGTATCCTCAGAGGAGAACCAGCATGGAGTACGGGACAGCTGGAGTTATTTTCTGGTGTGCAGCTCCTTCAGCCTGCTGGTACAAGAGAAAGCTGGTTAATATTTTACGGATTTATTTTTTTGTGTGGGGCGCTACGACCCCTCCGCCCCCTTTTTGATGGAGTGCGGGGTGGGGGTGTTTAAATATGTATGTAATCAAAACATAAAAATTAAAAAGTAAAGAGTAATTACTCGACGCTGTAATGAAAGCAGCAGTAATCCGGGACGCCGACATAAACATTCATAAGAGTCAAGATGGCACTTTACTTTAATAATTTATAATAGACTAGACACTCACTTGCATTTTATTGTCAAATAAAACGGATTCACGTCATTTTGCACCATGTTCCTTCGGGCAAGAGTTGCAGCGCTTATGTATATACATTTGAGATTGGTTTTTTAAGGTTGTAGGTCCACATCAGTCGATAATTTTGTTGGTAGAGTGCTTTCATTCCATGCCGAGAGCTCGAGTTCGAATTCCACCGAGGCGAGGGTGTAAGAAATGATTTTCCGTTATACCATTATACGTTAACCCAAAGTAGTCAACGACGTTACCATGTTGAAAGCACCGGTTCCCATAGATCACCGAAGTTAAGCAACATTGGGCGCGGACAGTACTTGGATGGGTAACCGCTCAGGTACACCGCGTGTCGTTGGCATCTTGGACCGGTCAGTAGTGGCAACACTTCGGACTCGTAAATGGAAGGTTGTAAAAATATACCATTTATATTTCGAATGTGCTCTTCGCTGGGTTGATACATTCATAAACCTTTCATCATAAAGGTCCATCCAACCTTACAACAACTGGGTCTTGCTTGAGAATTGGCGCTTTCTACAGCGACGACCAAGCTCGCAGAGGGCTCTTGAGGTGTGATACACACAAAAACAGCGCTCACCAAATAAATCATCCTAATATTATTTATTTATTATTAAAATACCGGCAAGGTTTACTAGTAAGTAAACCTTGCTCATTTTTTATTGAGAACGAGCCCTCTCGGAAGCTGGCAAACCCCCTCTTCAACTTAAGTGGTTGGCGTAAGAGCTGCCCCCTTACCTGTACAAATAAACAGGTTCCTCTCGCCACATATGAAACACTTCGGCGATAGCGCGGCAAGAAGTTACACTATATGTGAAGCTTAGTTGCATATGTATGTCATATGAATCTTAAATTTAATATAGCTTTGCAACTTAGATTATATGTAAATTGAAGATTGCCTACCCTATGGATACATGTGCCTGTATGGAATGCACGCTCCTCGTGTGTGTACAGCAGCGAACACATGCTAATGCCTCTAATTGACAGCCCAACAATAATCTAACCGCTCTAGTGAGAGACTGTCTGTTACTGTTGCTGTTACTCTGTGGGTTACCATGGCAACACTACACACTGAATCCCAAAACACAGGCATCAATAAGTTAGCGACTAATCACAGCGATTGCCATATCGCCGCCTTAAATGTAAAACTAAATAAGTGCTGATTCACTGATTTGAGAAATCATAATATTGGGAGTACCATCTCATAATAAGTGAAGTAATTATACGGAAGTGCTCATGAAAAACTTCTTACCCACTGAATTTTTACACTTATTGGCGGTCAAAGCTGAGGCTTTTAAAAAAAAAAAATTTAAAGAATATGTTTTGTAGGTTTTAATTTTTTACTGTTTAATTGTTTAGTGTTTAGATATTTGTTTTATATATTTGAATGTATTTCATTGCTTGTATTCCTTGACTGATAGGTTGGTATGAGGTTGACCATCGATACTGTAAAAAATGGTTCACTTTGCCAATGTCATCTCTGTTTCAGGGAAGGTCGGCAAGAGTTGCAGGGCTTATGTTCATTTGAGATTGGATTTTTATAATGCAGGTCCACATGCGTCATTTGTGAGCGCGAAATTATGCGTGTCTGCTTGTGGGAATGCATTTAATATGAATCTCTCAAATGATACATATCTTTGCAGCTTAGATTTAGATTTAGATTTAGATTAAGTGTTTTCTCTCGAAGGACATAGGAAAAAAGGTGCATTTATCTGGGAAGTCCTTGTTAGCTCAATATGTTAAGCAATCAAATTCCTTGTCTTACAGGTTGGTGTGAGGCTGACAACCCATACTGTAAACAAAAATCGCTTTACCAATGTCACCCCTGTTCCGGGGAAGGCCGGCAAAAGTTGCAGGGTTAACATTCATTTGAGTTTTTTTTAAATTGTTTTAAGGATGATGATGATGATAATTTGTAGAACGCTGTTTCGTGACTACTGTCACTGCAAGGCGATTTCCGGCTTGACGCAGCGGTGAAGAAATGGGTCTTCATTCCCTTCTTTAAGCTCTCGATCGCTTCCTTGTAGATACACATGCAGCATTTGTAAACGCGAACTTACGTGAGTATTTGTGGGCATGCATTTTGTATGAACTTTCAATGTTTCTATATCTTTGCAACTTAGATTATAGAGATTACAAATGTAAAGCATTCTCACAAATTTTTCGTTAAGTACTGCGCCTAGTACATAGGCAATCCAATAAAAATTTCAACACATCCATCTTGAAGCCTTCAATACTTGAGGTTCACTCTACGTGTTGATAGTTATGTACTTTAGTGAGCTTAGGCCTCCCCTCAGAGCTGCTAATTGCGGCTAATGGGCCGTGATACGTGCTACGTGACACGTGTGGCGTGAGGGCGTGACGTGCCGACAATCACAGCACGTGACGTGAATAAGGAAGCGGCTACTTAGGCTGGAGACGAGCTGGAGCCTAAATGAGCTGACGCGCTGTAATCTGCAGGGAACACAAGCATTAAAAATCAGGCACTCATCAATTATTGGTGTGAGGCTGACCGCCCATACTGTAAGCAATGTTTCACATGGCCAATGTCATCTCTGTTTCAGGAAAGGTCGGCAAAAGTTGCAGTGCCTATATAAACTCTTATTTGAGTTTTGGATTTTCATATTGCAGGTCTACATATGGCATGTGTAAGCGCCAAGAAAGCAAAATTTGCAGGACTTACGTTAATTTGAGATTGTGTTTTAATTTTGTGAGTCCAGTCGATATCTAGTGCTTGCATTCCATGCCGACAGCTCGGATTCGAATCCCACCGAGGGTGTCAGAAATGATTTCCCGTTTCGATGTTTAATTCAAACCCAAAATAAAATACTGGCAATCATTACTCAGCCTTCACAAGAAATTAGTACCAGTCTCTTTGGGAGCTGGAAAACCCTCATTTCAACTAAGGCCGGATCCATGACCTGTAAAAATAAACAGGTTCCACTCACCACATACGACCCCTTCGGGGAGAACGCGGCATGAAGTGACACTACTATGAAGTTTAGTTTGTAAATAAAATATATAATTATGAAAAGGAATACAATTCACCAACCTATTTTGCCTGGCCAGTTGTCTTCATGCAAAAGCAGAGCCTTGGGTGCATGCAATGGGATCTGTTGAGGTCAAGTGGGCCAGACGTGATTCGAACCAACTTGCAACGTTATTCTGTTCCAAATACGCCAGTCGGACATGCGTCTTTATTTCCTCGGCCAATACACCGACTGTTGCGTTGCGTTTTGCAATAGTGTCGCCAATTTATTTTTAAATCTACTGTCTTTTCTCATTGTTAAACTGTTTATTATTCTACGGAACATTGCCAAAGCAATAGTTGACTCTGCATTTTCCTACAAGCGAATGTTTCGCCCTGTCGGCAGATATCTTGTAAGGGTTGTCTTGTGCCTGCACGGTACGCAGAGTGTATAAGATGGTAAGCATTGTTAATAGACTCGGCTAGCAATAAGAATATCGCTTCCAGTTCCGTGGGCCATAAGGAGAGAGCCCCTTGCTCCCTGGGTAGCGCTAAATATCGCACAGAGAAGGAGAAGGGAGAGGAATGCAACAAGACGGGGAGAACAGCGTTAAGTATGTAAGATGTTGCAAGAAGTATAAATAAACAGCGGAACAAGCTTTTTCAAATGTACAATTTTGTAATTTTTATTTCTAGTTATATTAACTCTTTCAATGAAAGGTCTTGAAGAGGACTCCTCATTTATTCACAAAAACAGACACATTAAGACTTCAATTTGTAAAAAGATTGATACGAGTGCGACAGTGTATCGAATGATAAAAGATCGACAGGGTCTTTCTTGATGCAATCAAGTCTCATTTTGTTTTCAGTTTTTTCTTTATCCGGTTGATAAATCAAGCGGTAAAGTGCTTGCGTTCAAAACCAGAGTGTGAGAGTTCGGACTTGATCTCCAACAATAGCGTCAGAAAAGACCGATAAGTTTTACTCAGTAAAGACTAGAAATGAAACCCTTGTACCTTGGATAAAAGGTTTCTTCAAGTGAATTAGTCGGCATATGAAATGCAGCCTCTTTTTGAAAATGTTTGAAATTTCAGCGATGAGAAGTTTGATTATACGTAGAGCTTAATTGCGTGTATTTTTATGCAGTCAGTCAATTTTAGCGTGCTCTAATTCAACGCATGTTTCACCAAAGCATCTCCAGTCCAAATGTGTAGATAAATTGAACAAATACAAAAATGAAAGTAAATAGAGGAAAGGGAAGACCTAGAAAAATATGATTGTATAATCTATAATAATATCTATAATCTAAGTTGCAAGGATATATTCATTCAAAGCTCTCAGATGTATGCCCACAAACAAACACGTGTAGTTCGCGCTTACAAATGCTGATTGTGTACTTACAAATAAAATCCAAACCTCAAATGAACATAAGCCCTGCAACTCTTGCCGACATTCCCTGAAACAGGGGTGACATTGGCAAAGTGAAGTATAAGATTGGTGAAATTATGAAAGAATACACAAAGCGAAATTAAAAGAAGGTAATGTATGAAATTGTGATGAATATGAACGAACTGAAAGAGATATGCAAGGATTGGACAAAAATGATGCAAATCTGCTGAGGCTCTGGCCTCCCCTAGCGGAATAGTAACAGAGTTAAAGTAACAGAATCATGGACTTTCAAAAAGGTCAGCTATCAGAGCGGATAAGAAAAAATAAACCTTACGTCTACGTTCATTTAAAGAAATAAAAAGATACGCGTGTTCGCATTCATATTATATAGTTTTCATAAGACAATTCCAGGATATCCCTTATAACCCTTCTCCCCCCGCCCTCCCCCGTCTAGCGGTACAATTCCCCAAGGTCGTAACATCTAATTCCGTTGAAATTCGTATCAGCACTTCCTCGATACGTTTTCCATTTGCTGCCGTGTTTTTTGCTTCCCTGGTAATAGTGGAAGGAGATCCAGACTCGCTTCCCAATATATAGGTAACTGTAATAGGGAATACGATGCGCCGTATAATGTGAGTAAGAAAACCAATAAAAAAGGGGTGAAGGAAGAAAGTATTAAGACACACCGGTGACGTTAAGTCCGGTCGATAGCTCAGTTGGTAGAGTGCTTGCATGCCATGCCGAGAGCTCAGGTTCGCAGCCCACCGATGGTGTAAGAAATGATTTTTTCTACTCCCATTTGGTAATTTACTAATTACAAAACGGCTAACGCAATCACAATGACATACATTTCTACACCCGTTGCGTAATGTAACATTACGCAACGGGTAACCGTGTTGAAATGAAAATGTGCGCATGCGCATTGTCAGAATTGGAACCATTTTTTAATTTCAAATGTCAACCTTGTATGGGGGTATGAAGACCTGTCAATCCAAGATGGCCGCAAGCGATCAGCTGATTAGGCTTCATACAATATTACTGATATTCGGTAGGTAGGAATTACCGTGGGGATGAGACTTTCAGCCCTGTTCAGATGAAAATAAATATATTTTATGTGTAAAATTTATCGAATTTATTTATCGGAATGCTCCAAATAAAGCTTTCCTTTTTTCAAAGGAAAATAAAAGGCTTGAAAGGAAAACAATACAAAAAATTTTCACCGCAAAAAATAAACAAACTCAAAAAGTTACTTGGTTAATAGGTGGGTATGAGGTTGATCACCTATGCTGTACAAACTGGGTTCACGTGCCAATACAACTGCAGGGCATATGTTTATTTGAGTTTTGGGTTTGAATGTTTAAGCTTATATGCAGGATGTAAAAGCTTGACCTTATATGTGTCGGCTTGTCGGCATGAATTCAATATGAAACCTAAATATAATTTATTTTTACAACTTAGGTTAGATTCGATAATCGAAGGGAATGATAAATCACACGTTTTGACAAAGGTAAGGTTTTAATTACTTCAAATGGACGAGTACATTATAATGACTATTATTCACTATTTTGTTAATTCTTTCATGGTCGTAGAAAAAGTATTGTATGCCACTGCACGTAATTAGCCTTTGTAACACTCGTGCTTTCTATTGTGCCATTCGGCTGCGCCTCATGGCACAAACTAGCACTCGTGTTACAAAGACTATGATTACTAGGCAGTGGCATAAATAACTATTCCGTTTCGGTGTTTATTTCAAACCCAAAATAAAATACCGGTGAGGTTGTCAAATGAGTACCAGCCTCCTGGGAGCTAGGTGTTTGGCATAAGGCTGACCTCATAACTGTAGAAATAAATAGGTTCCACTCGCTACACGCGTCCCTTTCGGGGAAAACGCGGAAAGAAGTTGCACTATATGCGTAGCTTAGTAGCGTAGTGTAGCGATGCAGGGTCCCTATAACACGACTCCCATCGGCTTCACTTTGTAAATTATTGAATTTTTTTTTGTACTGTAATTAAATGGTTTAAAAGAAACTAAAACATTCATTTTAACCCCCTACATGTAAAGTGTTTGGCGTAAGGTCGGCTCTCTCACCTGTGAAAATAAATAGTGTGATGCAATCACATGCAACGCCTTCAGGGGCAATGCGGTAAGAAGTAGCACTATATGTGTAGATGAGCACAATAGTGTTTATATAATATATAATATATAAGCGTAGAAGCAACGTTGTGTATTCGTAGACACAGTTTATATTTTGTTAACTTCTGCATAAGCTGGAATTATGAGTCTGCTCAAGTTTCAGAGTATTATGCAAATTCCTCATCCTTACGTCACTTCCCTCATTAACACCTGTCACACACACACACACACACATACACACATGTACTCACCACACACACACACACACAGACACACACTTGCTACAACTTTGATTGTACGTAATTGTCACCTGGAAGCGAATTGTTAAATACAATTTCAACAAATTATAACAATTCATGACATATGAATATCGTGATTCAAGACACCCTTATTTCTAGTATTATAAATTGTCAAAACTTGAAATACAGTTTGGTTTTCGCTTAGAGACATTTTAATTATTACGAATATGTAGAAGAAGTGGCGGCTAATCTGCAATGCTGATTTGTAATGTTGGTTTATTAGTTTGCTACATTTTTTGCATAAGAAATTTTTGACTTTTTTTAACACACAATTGAAGACTACAGGGGAAGAACAAGCAATGTCAGTTAAAGAAAATTATGAGTAAATCAAAATTTGAAATTTGAAATCATGGTTATTGCCTGTCACAAAGAACCGGAAATACCCTTTTAAGCTGTGATAGCTACTGTTGTTGCATTAAAAAAATTGCAGAACTTTAGATACACATGATTTTACTTTTTTTCTTACTAACTTATTTTCTTATTTTTCCCCAGTAATTTTCAATTTTAATTTAATTGAACCCATGAAAATCATCTCAATATGTTACTTTAAATATACTTTTCTATGATACACTCATTGGTACTGGGAGTCTATAATCTAAGTTGCAAAGATATATTAACATTTAAAGCTCATATCAAATGCATGCGCACAAACAAACACGTGTAGTTCGCGGTTACAAATGCTGAATGTGTACTTACAAATAAAATCCCAACCTCAAATGAACATAAACCCTACAACTTTTACCGACCTTCCCTGACACAGGGGGGACATTGGCAAAGTGAACCTGTTTAAAAAAATACACAAATAAACTGAGCCCACTTATTCCTATCTATTTTTTATCATCTCTATTTTTCAATTTTCTTTGCAACAAAAAAAAAAACAGATACGATCACTTTGTATTTTGCTAGAGATAAAAGTAAAGTGCTGTGAATCACATCGCCTTGAGTGATGCTCACCTTGTTTGGGCGCGCACACACGCATCACTTATGCATGAGCGTGCCGCACGTGTTTCACCCGTACCCGTGTGCTGCATCCTCACAGGCGTTGTGTATTCCGCGCGCGCCCGCTGATCTCCCGCGGGTTATTACGAATTGATTTGTCAGAACTGTACTCAAACCATTGACTTATGATATCTGTAGACTAGAAATTATTTTAGTTTTTTATTTATTTTTAAAGACATCAACAGAACAAAGGAGTTGCACATACACAAAACATATAATACAACTACATAAGTATCTCCAATGCTCCAATAATAGGTATCTATCGCATAATATTATTTTAACAATAATTAATTAGCGGGAGTGGGTATTTATGAGTCGGAGTAGGTATATACGCAATGCCGGCGGCGCTATGCTTGAACACACATACACAGTTATAAGAGCGGCCACACGCACACATACAAAATACAATGCTGTACAGCGATAACCAAACGCACACACGCACAACGCACCAAATTCATAGAATATCACGGGAAATGTCTATAAAATGCTTGCGTTGAAATTTCAGGCATTTAATAAAAATACTGAACGCGACGTCAGCCATGCAAACAGAACAAAAACATACATGAAAATTGTTTACAAATATTAACAAAAATAGAATATTCTAACCATGATTTAGAGCCGTTTAAAAGGTTAGCTTAGGTATGATTCAATAACAGGATATAAAATTAAAATTATCAATCTCAACAAAAATTACCCCTTATCGCAGTTTTAAGTGATTCAATTGAACTGGAAAATATATCACTATTTTAACCAAAATAGACATTATATTATATCTGTTTCAACTTACTTGCGAAAATGGTCCTTGTAAGAAAGAGAACCAAGAACTTCACAGTTGCATTTCCATGTGTACGAAAAAAAAACTCAGGTGAATGTAAAAATGTTTATAGAAAGGTGGCAGTATTGCCGAGTGCGTACTATGCCCGAACCAGTCCGAACATAGTACGCACGCGTTTTAAATCTTGTGATCGATAAAATTGACGAATTTTAAAGGCAAAAGTATTATTTTTAGAGTCATGGCACGTATTATAATTGGGTGCCGAACACACAAAATGGAGAAAGCAAGAAAACATGGAATTTGACACGTAAAAACATGTTTTGTTAAGACTACACCACTGCAATGTTTGACAGGACAGAGAAATGTGTTCTTTAGTACCTATGTATCAATGCAGTAAGTTAGTTTCTGCTCCTCTATGTTATTACTCAATGACTCAAACTATACAACTAGACTCAAGTTTCAACTCAAGCACATAGTTTCACAAACAATTGAAACGTTCACTAGAGGCGCTGTTTTAGTTTACATGAATTTTTGTGGTAAATACAAATAGTTGAGTGAATGCACAAGGGGTTATACTTTGGAAATGCTCGCAACTAACAAGTACCCGCTAAGAGCGTAGATTTTGATTTTTACGACCTCAAGTTTCCTTTGTGCTGGAAACTGGATGGTCGACAGGTGCTCCATAAAACCCAAAGATTTACTTCCTAGGTTCGCAGATCTACAAACATAAACAAATAGTTTGGATGGTTGGTGCGTTAACACTGTGAAAATTCATCTTTATTTAAACAAATTAGTATAATAAATGCAACAAAGTGAAAGGGTCTGGTAGAAAGAATCTACCAGACCACGGCTGCATAGTGCATAGCCCGAAAAAAGTGATTGATGTGTCAACAAGAACCGGCCGTGAAAACTTCAAGGATTATTATTGTCCTCAAGAATGTTTAAAAAAAAAACATACTCGTTTGTAATTAACTGCAGAAAAAAAAAAATTAAAACAAAGTTTGGAGAGCGTGCATTTGCAGTTGCTGGTACTCAAATCATCAATTGAATTGAATAGAAATATTTTTTTTGTAAAATAATTTTCAAAGAAAAGCTATTTTCATGTTTGTGGTTAATTGTGTGTTCGATTAGACAATTTGTTAATTTAAATAAAAAATTTATCATGTAAAAGATTCCTACTGTAATTTAAATAAATAATATTCCAAAAAAACTGAAATCAACGTCGAATGTAGGTTGCAAAGGAAAATACAAAAAAAAAAAAAAAAATGGTTGCTAAGGAAGGCAGTCACATAAAAAAGCTCGCAGAAAAGAAAGGTCCAAATTCAAAAATGTTCGTACCTCATTAGGATAACACGGGAAAACAAAAAAAATAAAATGAAAAAGATTGTATATTTTTTAGTAGATATCTAAGAGTGTTAGTATTAGATACATTTAAGCTGTATTTATTTTGCCATCACCTGTTTCTTCCTGGCGCAGATAATCCTGCAGAAGTATCAGCTCCTCCTCCTGTGGGAATACAGACGCAAGATGGCGTCGCTGTAACCGGGAACTGCTGGGAAGAGAGAAAGCTGAAACAAGCGCCTAGCTGCTCAGGAATTCGATTAAAGTCTTATTTTCTGTACCGGAGTGGAGAAGAGATCAACGATATCTCACACCTCTTTACTAGCAACTTACGCTGAATTTCCGATTCAACGTTTACTATTTTCTTTCATTTTGATAAATATCCATTTCCTTCTTCGGTTTATTTATTTATTTAAAACACGGCATATACCTTTGAAAATTAATAAAAAAAACACATTTTATACATGTTAAGCTACAGATATAGTGTAACTTCTTGCCTGCGTTATCCCCGAAGGGGTCGCATGTAGCGCTTTGGGACCTATTTATTTTTACAGGTAAGGGGGCCGGCCTCACACCAACCACTTCAGTTTATTTTTTATTTTACTTTATTAGGAGAAAAAACAGATACAGACACAGTTGCAATAAACAAAAAAGTGGATACATATAATTTAAAATGCCTACATCCTTAAAAATTTCCCACATATACATTTTAAATTTAATGTAGCTGACATAAAAATATAAAAGAAGTAGAGGAAGTCAAAATTCAAAAGTAATAAAATTAGTAAAAGAAACAAAAATAACAAGGAGAAACAAGAAGAGTAAACAAAGAAAAACATAAGAATGTAAAAGTTAAAGAAGAAAAAAGAGAAGAATAAAAAAGAAGAACAAAAAGCCCAATCAGCACCTATAAACTGGGTGTAAAAGACATTTTATATATAGTTTTCATCAAGTCCCCCCTTAAGGAGTATTTCCCCTTATTATACAAATCTAAATCATTAAAATATTTATTAAAATCACTGCACATTCTATGAATAGGAGCTCTTTGACCTGCATTTGTTCGACATTTTGACAGAAAAAATAATTGTGAAGAACGAGATGCGCATCTAGGTATACGAAACTTAATTTGACATAGAAGACCAGGGCAATCCGTTTCCGATAGACAGATACTCCTCAGAGTCAACGCACTCAATATTAAACATCGATTATCAATACTTACCAGATTTAGATGAAGTAGGCGTTTGTCGTAAGAGCGGTTTTCGTAGCTTAACCGATGGAACAATATTTTCGTAAATTTTCTTTGAACCGACTCTAGTAGAGTTTTATACACATCATAAAAAGGGTTCCGTAAGCGTTCAGTTGAAATAATTACAAAATATATAGCCACCTTAAAGGTAAAATGAAATAAGTGCTGACGCAATTATTTGAGAAATTTTATAAATAGTAACCTCTCAAAGTAAGTGAACTAATACTAAGGAATTCTAATCTAATCTAATCTAATCTAATCTAAGTTGCAAAGATATGTTACATTGGAGATTCACATTACATGCATTCTCACAACCAGACACGTACAAGTTCACGCTTGCACATGCCTCATGTGAACCTACAACATAAAAACCAAATCTCAAATGGACATACACCCTGCAACTCTTGCCGTCCTTCCCTGAGACAGGGGTGACATTGGCAAAGTGAACCATTTTTACAGCATGGGTGGTCAGCCGCATACCAACCTATAAGTCAAGGAACTATAATCTATAATAATCTATAATCTAAGTTGCAAGGATATATTCATTTAAAGCTCTCAGATGTAAGCCCACAAACCAACAAGTGTAGTTCGCGCTTACATATGCTGAATGTGTACTTACAAATAAAATCCAAACCTCAAATGAACATAAGCCCCACAACTTTTGCCGACCTTCCCTGAAACAGGGGTGACATTGGCAAAGTGAACCATTTTTTACAGTATGGGTGGTCAGCCTCATACCAACCTATAAGTCAAGGAATATGAATAAAAAATTACATTTAAATATATAAAAGAACAAAACCTTACAAAGAAATCTATACAAAAAAAGTCAGAAATTTCCTATGCAAAAAATGTAGCAAATTAATACACCAACATTAGAAATCACCATTGCAGATTAGCCGCCACTTCTTCCTGTCCTTGCACACTTCTTTCATTTCATCCAGAGTCATAACCTTTTTCATGCAAGTCCTCCTTTTATTAAAAGTCTTTTTATTTTATTAAAAGTCCTAAGCTACTAGATTGTCATATATTGTTAGCGTTTTTTCAGGTGGAAAATAGGAAATTAGAAATAGAAAAAAGGAGAAAAGGTGCATTTATCCCAAAAACCCATCTTAGCTTAACAAGTCAATAATTCAGGTTTACCTTAAAGGTATCGATATGCATTAATAAGTATGAAACAAAAAAAAAACAAATTCATACAATTTAAAAATAAATTACACAATGGGTTAGAAGTAGAAGCAATAATAATTTAAATGTTCAACACCGAAATGAGAAATCATTTCTGACACCATCGGCGGCATTCGAACCCAAACACTAAGCTATCGACTGGACAATTTATTCGTTATTATATATTTTATGGCGCTTATTTTATACCATAGATAATAATCTAATAATAATAATCTAAGTTGCAAGGATATATTCATTCAAAGCTCTCAGATGTATGCCCACAAACAAACACGTGTAGTTCGCGTTTACAAATGCTGATTGTGTACTTACAAATAAAATCCAAACCTCAAATGAACATAAGCCCTGCAACTCTTGCCGACATTCCCTGAAACAGGGGTGACATTGGCAAAGTGAACCATTTTTTACAGTATGGGTGGTCAGCCTCATACCAACCTATAAGTCAAGGAATAGATACGTCTGCAAAAACTGCAAAAGGAAACAAACTCCCTTGTATCTACAGTCGCTTGTAAACAAATTTGTAGTGCGGCATTTTTTACGTCCTCCGCGCCGACAGCTGGCTAGACAGGGGCGTCCTTAAAGAGTTGTCGGTAATTAACAAATTAGCGCGTGTCGCCTTGTAGCTGTGTCTGTTGTAGCTCTCTCTGTTGGCGCTGCAGCCCTCCCCTCCCGCCCATAAACACAAGTTGTTAAGTAATTAGTCAGTCCCGCCCTTGCCGCCTACTCATTCACCTGCTGCTTGTATTTCTACTTTTTTTATTTTTCGACTGAAATGTTTAATGACATCATTATTGTTCATCTTTAATTTATAATCTAAGTTGCAAAGATGTATTGGCTAAATTTTGGGAAGACCAGAAGACCAACAAGAGACAACACTTCTGTTAACGCTTTGATTCAAATTTTATTGTTTGAGTCGTTACTAACGTTTTCGAAGGAGAACCTTCATCTTCAGGTAACAAATAATAATGAATGTGGAATAAAACAAAGTTTTTTTAAAAATAATAACACGTTAATAATGGCTTTCCACAAAATTTCATAAAAATCTTACAAAAAAATAATATTGGTTTGTAAATATGAAATATAAATATTTAAAATAAGTAGGTATTTCTGTATTGTATTGTGTGGGTAGGAATCATTGAATAAAATACGTGAAGCATCGAGAAATAATAATTACTATGCCTTTCTGGAACTGTCTAGCAAATATAGGTCTAGACTGTACTGTTTTAAAGAGTATAAGAAGGGTGCGAGTGGCTTGCAGGGCCAGTAGTATCATACGAGATTTACAAACACATAGAACTAACTTGATCAGTGAACAGAAACCAAGCTTTGTGAAAATAAATTATTTAAAAGTGTAAAATAAACAACTGTATAAGAAGACCTGTGTATTTTAATTTGAAAGACTTTTGAACCCTAAATTCGTAACAATATCATTTATATTTTTAAGATGCTCTTCACTAGGTGAAAATTTCATTTACCCTTACCAAAGACAGGTCACCAAAGGTCCATCCAGTCTTACATCAACTGGGTCTTGCTTGCGAATTAGCGCTTTCTACGGCGACGACCAAGCTCGCCGAGGGCTCGTGAGGTGTGATTCACACAAAAACAGCGCTCAACAAATAAATCATCCCAAAATTATTATTCTTACGGCTTAAAGACTCAAACCAGCGTTTGCCTAGGCCCGGTATTTTCAGCATTAGCATAGCGACGTTATTCCAAATTACAACGACGCACTGAATTCCTTGACTTATAGGTTGGTATGAGGCTGACCACCCATACTGTAAAAAATGGTCCACCTTGCCAATGTCACCCCTGTGTCAGGGAAGGTCGGCAAAAGTTGTAGGGCTTATGTTCATTTGAGGTTTGGATTTTATTTGTAAGTACACATTCAGCATTTGTAAGCGTGAATTACACGTGTTTGTTTGTGGGCATGTATTCGAGAACTTTAAATGAATATATCCTTGCAACTCGGATTATAGATTATAGACTTATATCAATCGTGTGGGTAGTTTTATTTATTAGTTGAAAATACCGGGCCTCAGTCAAACACACTGTTATGTAAATAGGTAATATTAAAATAAGTATAGGTATTAGTTATAGCTATGTAATAGGAATCCTCATAAGTATGTGTGGGTAGGAATAATTAAATAAAGTACTTGAAGCGTCTAGAAATAATGATTACTACGTACCTACTTGAATCTTTCCTTAATTCTGGAACTGTCTAGCGAATATAGTTTCTAGATAATACTGTTGTGAAGAGTATATAAGACGCTTATTGCTTGCACTAGAGTCAGTCTTCTGCAAACTTCACAAGTTCATTGAACGAATTCAACCAGTGAATTAAAACCAGTGTAATGGAATAGTCGAGAGTGTCTTTGTTAAAATAAATTAAAAGTGTAAAATAAATAACTGTAAAAGAAGACCAGTGTTGTTTTATTTGAAAGACTTTCGAACCCCAAAAATCGTAACAATACACTAGGTTTTGAAGCTTTGTCACAAATTTCAGGTTGCAATTCAACGTTATAGATTATTTTTACATGTTCTAAAACAGCTGTGTCTCTCCCTCGCACCCTTCCTCACACAATGTGGGGTCGTATAAATAAGAGTGTACCGCTGTTCGCGCGCCCGCACGCACACATAAAGTATCCGCTCTATCAGGAACAGCATCGGAGACTAATTACTGCTAAGTGAATGTCACACCCACCCAAACAAACAGGTCCCCCCCCCAGTGCTTGTTTGGCTTATCTACCATTTGATTCAAAGATGACCTTTCAATGAAATTGTGTTGAAAATCACATTCTACACAATCTGAGATAAGAAAAAAAAAGTAAAACCAGATAAAGTGAGAGCTGTTTTAAATATTTTTAAAATCGCTTTCCAGTTTTCGTCAGACACATTGGTTCAGTACACATACAAACATTGCTCATGTGAAATTACTTCTGATGAATATATGAAAAACAAACACACAAGGGACGAGGTTTAAAAAAAAAGTGCAAAAAAAAAGTGTATGCATATATTAAAAGCGCCTCCAGTGAGCGTTAAAGTTTCCATAATTTTTCGGTTCACGATTGATTGAGTTCGAACAAAAAGTTGTATACTCAGGGTACTGAAATACCTTGAAGAGTGTTTAATAATATAAATTTAAAATGATACGTGTACGTTATTCGAATGAAAAATAAACAATATTGAACACAATAATATTCTACGCTTGTGAAATAAAATAAAAACTTAAGCATGTTTTAAACCAATAATTTAAAACATTTCAATATCTACGCGTTAGCTCTCATCTCATTTTCGGTCCTTAGTCTAGTGGCTAAAACTTAGGACTCGTAATTGAAAGGAATGTGCTCGAATCCCGGCGGAACACAAAAAAATATTAATTTTTCCAATTTGCGTTTCGCCGAGTTTAAAAATTAATCTGCCTTTACTAAGGACCTGTCATTAAAGGTCCACCCAGCCTTACTGAAACTGAGTCTTGCTTGAGAATTGACGCTTTCTACAGTGACGATCAAGCTCGCACAGGGCTCTTAAATTGAGATTCACATAAAAATAGCGTTCACCAAATGAATAATCTTATCTAATATAAGTTGCAAAGATATGTAACATTGGGGATTCACATTATATGCATTCTCACAAGCAGACACGTATTTCGCGCTTGCACATGCCGCATGTGAACCTACAACATAAAAACCCAAATCTCAAAAGAGCATACACCCTGGATCTCTTTTTATTTATTTATTTATTTTATTTCAGAAAACTACAGCTTTATGAATGTGAATACATAGTGTTCATTAAAATTAGTGTTATCCAAAGTTGTTTTCTTCAAATTTAAATAGTTTAAAGGTATTCTTGTAGTGTAATCAGTATGTTGAGCAGGTATAAGGGTAACAAAGTTAAGAATAGCAAAAAAGAAAGAAACAAGGTATGAGAAAAGTTTTAACAATAAGTGAAACAATCGGGGGTATGTAAGTAAAGTAGTTTTAACAGAGTGAATATAACAAAGTAAATTAGAAGGAAATTGAAAGTAGAAAATGAGTAAAAGGAAATTGAAGTAGAAAATGCGGAAAAGGAGGGATAAATGTGTGTAAGATTGATTGAAGGGATTAGGGGAAGGAATTAAAGGAAGTTCAAAAATATCTCAATTTATTACGGTAAGTTAGTAATGAGTCTTGAAAAATGTCAAGATGTTTAAAATTTAGGTTGTAATCACGTTGTATTCTGAAAATGCTTGAATAGTATCGGTAATTGGTATGACAAGTGGGTAGGTTCTCTTGCCGACCTTCCCTGAAACAGGGATGACATTGGCAGAGTGAACCATTTTCTACAGCATGGGCGGTCAGCCACATACCAACCATATTCAGTGTTATTGTCAAAAGTAAAAAAAAAGTCGTAGCATCTTTTCATCACAAGCGTAGCTCTAACTTTAACGTTAGTTACTTTAGTTTTTTTTATAAATACACAAGAATTCTTATGCATTTGCCAAGTTGCCGAGACGTGAATGTATAAACTATATTCACTCTTGGCATCCCTTCAAGTCTGGAGTGACCTTTTCCCCATGCCTCCATGCCACATGTAGTTTATATGGGAGAAGGAAACTGCCAACAAGTCAAAGCAAATCGCAGAAGTCATCAATTGGTTCACGTTATTGAAATGGAGGTGTGGCGTGATGTGCGGGACAGGAATAAGGATGAGGAGTCCGTGGGGGAGCCGACCACCTTCAATAATATCTCCAGAAACTTCTTATACTTCAGCCTAACACAGAAACAATATATCAGAGGTTTTATTGCATCAGAAACAAATTTGGAAATTGAAAAGTTAGCGAGAAATGTGGCAAAATATAAATTGAACAAGAAAGTGAATTGAAGGTTTTTTGGGATGATATTTTCTAAGTCTGCCTTACAATTCTAGAAATTAGGTTGCTCTATTCTCCTCTAATTTAGTCAGTTCTAAACACGTCTTTATCATACCTTATTCTTTGATTTCTCAATTCTAATTCGTCATTCATCTAGTCAAAGATTCCACGTTTGTTTTGTATTAATTTTTCTTTAACAAACACCATCTTCTCGTCTTCCGATCAATCTTTCGACCTTTGTCACAATGAATGAAATTTAGGATTTGAATGAAATTGTTTGACTTATAGGTTGGTATGAGGCTGACCACCCATACTGTAAAAAATGGTTCACTTTGCTAATGTCACCCCTGTGTCAGGGAAGGTCGGCAAAAGCTGGAGGGTTTATGTTCACTTGAAGTTTGGATTTATTTGTAAGTACACATTCAGCATTTGTAAGCGCGAACTACACGTGTTTGTTTGTGTGCGTGCATTTGATATGAGCTTTAAATGTTTATATGTCTTTGCAACTTAGATAATAGATGTCTTATGTAGGTACTTATAATCTAGTAACTGCATTGATTAAAACTGTTTTGAAATAAATAAATAAATGCTTGAAACAGGGACTGAACATTATGTTGATTTAATATAACTTTAAAATGATTTTCGCGTATTTTTTTTTTATCACACAACAATTATCGGTTTGTGTTTGAACATGTAGTTTGTCCCGGGAGGCCCGAAGTAATATTTCAACTTGTAAAGTGGTCATTTCGGCTGCAGATGTGCCACCACACACTTGGGCGGGAAGTTTTCTATGTAGCTTTGTCATAAAACACAAAACAGTCCAGCAGATTCCAATAAATTCTCGCAAAGTTGAATCAATTCTTTATCCCTGTGAGGCCTCGCCCCTCTGTGGGGATGTCTGACCGATCTCATCAGGTATTCATCATGCAATACAATGATAATATTACTTTAGTGACCACACAAAACTTTGTCGCTGTTATGGTCGAGGGTTAAGGCGTCGGTAATCGAATGTGCGTTATTCAGACAATCGCAAGTCCGAGCCCCGCCTGCGTTGCGTCCTATCGACAATGACTTTGATCCTGGTTCAACAGAAGTCATTCGGTACTTGTAGAAAAATAAAAGTGTTATGAATGTGTCATTATACATCTGTGTATTTTTACTTATGATTGTGTGTCTGTGTCATTTTACTTATTTGCGTGAGTGTGTTGCTAGACGTAGGTAGTTGGATGATTGCACTGGTGTCCGCTCAAAGCTTCTAAATAAAACGATTCTAGCACGGTCTGAAGAATGCCAGAGTAACCCTTATGCACCTATAAATAGCGATCTCGATGCTTTGAAGACAGATTAGTATGTACCTACCAGAGTCGTCGAGCGAGATAGTATGTAAAATATCTGTGAATCCTAAAATAAACTTTGTAAAATAGTCAATCTTTTTTTTTTAATTTTTGTTGTTGTTACTGTGACATGTTAAATGACCGGTCCGTAGTTCAGTGGTAACACTTCTGACTCTGAATGGAGGTGTGTGGGTTCGAATCCCGGCGGAGCACAAAAAATATACCATTCATATTTTCAAATTTGCTCTTCGCTGGGTTGAAAAATTCATCCCCTCTGGGAGCTGGGAAACCCTCACTTCAACTGAAAGTGGTTGGTGTGAGGCCGGCCCTCTTACCCGTAAAAATAAATAGGCCCCGAGTCACCACATGGCAAGAAGTTACACTATGTGTGTAGCTTAGTTGCGTTTGCGTTAGTGTAAGTGTTCCCTTAAAATTGCGTCACCTCAGAATCCATCTAGAGGGTGGTACAAAGAAATGCCGGTGCGTTAATCTTGCACACCTCCCCGTCCCTCTCTCTGCCTCCCCTCTGATGTGATATTTTCCATAAATCATGCGGCCGGACAGTCGCTGCAGCGGGCAGTAGGAGGTCGGCAAGCAGGGACGTGCACCCCGAGTATGCAGCATAAAGTAAACTCCACAGGATTGCGTAAATGGAAACGGTTCCATGGTAGAACGACACAGTAGCAGATCGACGCATGACATGATGACACATGACATAACGGCACATGAAAAAACGACACGTGACAAAACGGCTCATGACAAAACGACACATGACAAAACGACACATGACAAAACGACACATGACAAAAAGACACGTCACAGAACAAACCATGACAGAGCACACGTAAAAGAACGACACACGGCAGAGCATCGCAATGACAGAATGACACATGACAGAACGACACATGACAAAACGACACGTGACAGAGCAAAACATGACAGAAAACACGTAAAAGAACGACACACGGCAGAGCATCGCAATGACAGAATGACACATAACATACCGACACATGACAAAACGATAGATGACAAAACGACACTTGACAGAACAAAACATGACAGAACACACGTAAAAGAACGACACACGGCAGAGCATCACAATGACAGTAGGTACATCACATGACAAAATATCACTACGACAAAAAACTACAGGAAAGTATATCAAAATCATAAAATATCACAATACAAAACGGTTTCATGTGCCGTTTATGGTATGTTCTGTTTTAGATATGTGATGGTTAATCACGTAATGTTTTGTTATAGGGATGTATTTTCCGTGTTGTTTTGTCATAGTAATGTTTTATCATGTGATATACTGTCATGTCATTGTGATGTTCTGTCATGTGTTATTCTCTCATGTGTCGTTCTGTCATGTGTCGTTCTATCATGTGTCGTTATGTCATGTTTAATTATTTCATGTGTCGTTTTGTCACTGTGCCGTTTTAACCTGTCACCGTCGGTAATGCAGAGACCTGCACCACGAGTATACAACATAACGTTTGCTCTCCTCGATTACGTAAATAAAAACATGCATGCAAAATATAACAGCACTCTTATTGAGTGATTTAGTTTTCATACATTTTTTTTATTTACGCGATCGAGGTGAGGCTTATGCAATGCTTTATACTCGAGTACAGCTCACGGCTTATTACCTTACACAGCTCACGTCCTGAATGAGGGTGGGGGAGATAAATCCTGAAAGATGGGATAAGGTAGGACAATCGTGACTGACAATGGAAGGTTAGACCACTCTGTGTGCTGAGGTGGGGAATACAAAACACGACATTCTGAAGTATTCAAGATGTTATTTTCTACTTACACACTAAATAGTTTTCTCAAGATTATGATGCGATTAAATCGAAAGCGCTCGAGGAAATAAATCAACTCGTGTTATGACTCTGGATGAAATGAAAGAAGTATGCAAGGACAGGAAGAAGTGGCGGCTAATCTGCAATGTTGATTTCTAATGTTGGTGTATTCATTTGCTACATTTTTTGCATAGGAAATTTTCGACTTTTTGTGTATAGATTTCTTTGTAAGGTTTTGTTCTTTTTTATATTTAAATGTAATTTATTATTCATATTCCTTGACTTATAGGTTGGTATGAGGCTGACCACCCATACTGTAAAAAATGGTTCACTTTGCCAATGTCACCCCTGTTTCAGGGAAGGTCGGCAAAAGTTGTGGGGCTTATGTTCATTTGAGGTTTGGATTTTATTTGTAAGTACACATTCAGCATTTGTAAGCGCGAACTACACTTGTTGGTTTGTGGGCATACATCTGAGAGCTTTAAATGAATATATCCTTGCAACTTAGATTATAGATTTATAGATTTATAGTGTAAAAATTTTTGTGTTTTATTTTTCCATTATAAATTTAAAATGAATCTTACATTGTCAATAGACAAACCCATACATTTTTGGTAGTAATTAGGATTAGACCGGTCCGCATTGTAGTCGTTGACTCTTTGGACTTTGGTAGATGGAAGGTTGTGGGTTCGAATCCCGGTGGAGCACAAAAAATACCATTAATGTTTTCCAATATATGCTCTTCGCTGGGTTGAAAAATTCATACATCTTTACCAAAGACCGGTCATCAAGGTCCATGCAGCCCTACAGCAATTACTGGGTCTTGCTAAGGAATTGTACTTTTTATGGCAACAGCCAAGCTCGCAGATCATCATTCTTATATTATTATTATTTTTACATGTCTGCCAGGACGTGTGAGGCCACAAATCTTTTGCCTATGGGACGTATGTTGATATTTTGCCATTCCCTCCCCTAAGTGCTTGTTTGGCTTATCAATTGATTCAAAGATAACCTTTCAATGAAATGGTCTTAAGAATCGTTTTTTTTTTTTTTTTAAGAAATCCTGTGCGGGAGACTCCCTAGATTCTAAAGACTCTGGGGGTCTATGACACTTGTTGTAGTGCCGCAGAGGTGTACGAGCTTGGTCGTCGCTACAAAGCGCCAATACTCAAGCAAGACCCAGTTGCTGTAAGGCTGGATGGACCTTTGGTGACCGGTCATTGGTAAAGGTGTATGAATTTTTCAACCCAGCGAAGAGCACATTCGAAATATAAATGGTATATTTTTGTGCTCCGCCGGGATCCGAATCCACAACCTTCCATTTTACGAGTCCGAAGTGTTGCCACTACGGACCGGTCCAAGATGCCAACGACACGCGGTGTACCTGAGCGGTTACCCATCCAAGCACTGACCACGCCCAATGTTGCTTAACTTCGGTGATCTATGGGAACCGGTGCTTCTAACGTCGTTGACGTCGTTGACACAATTTGAGCTAAAAGGCTTTGATGTAAAACACGATAATGTGAGAGTTGGTTTTGAATGCATTTTATATCTTCTTTTGAATATCATCCTTTTTGTAATTCTGGAGTTAGACCAACTTTCTTAAACTGTATCTAAGCCATCATTCTGAATTCTTTCTCGTCCATTTTAAGAAAGAGAGAGAAGCAAAGAGGGACAGAAAAGAGAGTAATAAATCCATGAGCAGATATAATTCGCAAAGAAATAATACTTCGCAATTACTCTCGCATAATAAACGCTGATGGATTGATGTGTCTTAGCCAACTCCCCCTGTTTGTTATCAAAGCAGAATTCCCATACAATAAGCGAGGTGGCGGCTGCAGGAGATGAGTCACATTGTCTGCCGGGCGAGGAGTGGAAGGAGGAAGATCAGGAGTGGAGTAGGAGGAGGAGCTGGTCTCCCGGCAGCTCCTGAGGGAATCATTACGGCAGGGGACCAGCAGGGAGAGGCGATGTATCAAATGTCTTTATTAAAAACATAATCCGGGAGAGAGCTCACATTGAGGCCATGATTTTTATGATCACTACCTCATAGTGTGGGGGATAGGACTAGGCATTCACTATAATAATCTCTACAATCTGTAATCTAAGTCACAAAGAGATGTTAACATTTAAGATTCAAATGAAATGCATGCCCACAAAAAGATACGCGTAAGTTCGCGCTTACAAATTCTGCATGTGTACTTACTAATTAAAATCCAAACCACAAATGAACATTAACCCGTCAACATTTGCCGACTTTCCCTGAAACAGGGTAACATTGGTAAAGTGAAACATTTTTTACGTTATATTTATTTATATTTTGTATATTTTTTTATTCCTTGACTTATAGGTTGGTATGAGGCTGACCACCCATACTGTAAAAAGTGGTTCACTTTGCCAATGTCACCCCTGTTTCAGGGAATGTCGGCAAGAGTTGCAGGGCTTATGTTCATTTGAGGTTTGGATTTTATTTGTAAGTACACAATCAGCATTTGTAAGCGCGAACTACACGTGTTTGTTTGTGGGCATACATCTGAGAGCTTTGAATGAATATATTCTTGCAACTTAGATTATAGATTATAGATTATAGATGGTTTGTCTGAGTGGCGAAGGGTGCCATACAACTCGATTCCCATCGGTTTCCCTTTTGAAATGAGGCAAAAATGATAATAAAGTAGACTGCATGGTTTCAATGGGGAAAAATACGAATTGTTACTTCGGTTTTAAATGTATTTGTTTACTTAATGCCTATATCTTATAACTACTTTGTTGCCTCATTTTAAAAGGGAAGCCGATGGGAATCGAGTTGTATGGCACCCTTCGCCACTGACACAATTATTGTGTCTTAACACTGTGAAGTTTCATATTGATTAATTTTTATATTTTGTACAGTATTTGTGGTCAGTCTCGTATCAACTTTTAAGCGAGGGAATATTTTTATTTACATTTACAGGTGCATAGCTATATACGTATATTTTTACTGAAAATAAGGAAACAATATTACATTCAATTAGATGGAATTCATTAAATAGTTCAGCGGAAACTTATTGAAACTATTTTTTTTCTGTAAAAAAAGAATGTAAAAGAAAACACAACACTTTAAAAAAAAAAAATAATCAAAAGAGTAAATAAAAATAAATGCACAGTAAGAGATAATAAAAAAACACGTTTTTATTATCATTATACAAACATCATAAGCGGATTAAGTTCTTAGTTGAGCGGTATCACCACTCTATCGCGTGATTGTTATCTCTACAAGGGGAGCTTTATCCCACCAGCGGTGTGTGCCGGTCTAACAAAACACACTACACACATGTATGCAGGTACTGTCAACTTATATACCTAACTGCATAATGTGCACTGCACACATGCACCGACTGGGGTAAGTGCACTTCCTAAAATATTCATAGAAATTGTGTGGGGGAGAGACTTGTGTGCAGAGGAATCGATGCCATTTAAGATATTGACACAATCGAGATACGCGTATACAAACATTCCGATAAGAAGTTATATCTATAAACTGAAATGTAAGAAACAAAACTATCTAAGGCTGCCGGTCGATAGCTCAGTTGGTAAAGTGCTTGCATTCTATTCCGTGAGCTCGGGTTCGAATCCCAACGAGGGTATCAGAAATGATTTCCCGTTTCGGTGTTTATTTCAAACCCCATAATAAAATACAGCAAGGTTTACACAGCCTTCACAGTTCTCTCAGGAGCTGGAAAACCCCCACTTCAACTGAAGTGGTTTGCGTAAGGCCGGCCCCATTACCTGTAAAATTAAATAGGTTCAACTCGCCACTTACGAGTATATTCAATGGACACCGACAGGCAGACGCATGTAAGTTGGAGCTTACACATGATGCATGTGCACTTAAAAAAACATCACATGAACATACACCTTGCAACTACTGCCATGCTTCCCTGAAACTGTGATGAAATTGGCAAAATCGAACCAAGTTTGTACAGCATGAGGGTCAGCCTCTATTCTTCAGGGAACAACAATTTAATATGTAAATAGTATTGAAAAAGGAAAGCAATACTATTATTTATCCTATACATTCGGGTGGATAGCTTAGTTGGTAGAGTGAATGCCGAAATATCGGGCTCAAATTCCACCGAGGGTGTCAGAAAAAATTTCCCGTTTCGGTGTTTATTTCAAACCCAAAATAAAATACCGGGAAGGATTTTTGCTAATATCACCCCTGTTTCAGCGACGGTCGGCTAGAGTTGCAGGGCTTATGTTCATTTGAGATTGGGTTTTTATATTGTAGGTCCACATACGGCATGTGTTAGCGCAAACTTTTACGTGTCTGCTTGTGGGAATGCATTTTATTATGAATCTCAAATGATATATATCTTTGCAACTTAGATTTAGATCCAGATTATATTTAGTTAACAGTGTTCTTGTGAGGTTTTTTTTTATTTGTATGCACATTTTGTAAGCGCGAATCTACATGTGCCTGTCTGTGAGCATGTATTTAATATACGAGTAAGCCTTAAATGCTAACATATCTCTGCAGCTTAGATTATAGATTATTGATTATTTATTTTTGGAAAAAAGTTTCACAGTTTCAAATCACTTAATATTTCTTATTTTATATGCTAGTTTTTGTAAGCTATTTTTTATTTTAGAAGCATATGAAATAAATAATAGAAAGTGAATTAAAACTGTGTGTGTTTTTTACAAAAATATATACAATGGACTTTCAGAGTGTGAACCACCAAACCCTAACAAAAATAAATATTATTTATATTTACCGGTGAATCGATTACCACTATACTCGTATACTACTATTACCATGGTAATCGATTGAGAGCTTTTAAGGTGTGGTATATTATCGTAGCAGGTACTTCGTGTTATGATTAAGGCGCTGTCTACGCCGTCTGGCTTTCATTAAGGCGCCGCTTTTAAGGTGCAGTATTTTATCACAATATTTTTCATTTTTCCTTCAGACAGGTTCCCATTTGTGTTCGCCGTGAGATCGCCAGGGGAAATGACTTCCTCTATACATCTGTACCGATCTGCGTAGAGGCGTAGAGGCTGGGAGCCCTCCTGGCGTAGCAGGGAGGCGTAGCACACCTACAGACTCACTTACATGAAAGCAATGGGGCGGAAAGCTAAAATGACTTAACGGTAATAAACAATGTGTTTTATTATTTTTTTTAGTTTGCTTTTAAGTCATTTAAATTTATAATTATAATTGTATATTTTGTACTTGTTTTTAATGTTTATGCATGCTATTATTTGTTTATTCCAAAAATGTAATTTGTTGTGTATGTTCCTTGACCACCCATGCTGTAAAAATGGTTCATTTTGCCAATGTCACCCCTGTTCCAGGGAAGGACGGCAGAATTGCAGGGTGTATGTCCATTTGAGATTTGGGTTTTTATTTCTTTATGTTTTTTGTCTTGTCAATTGTGTAGCAGTGTCCTCTTGAAAATGACGTAACCGAGTCAAATGCACTTGAAGTGAAATAAACGCTCAACTTATTCAAATCAAACTCTGTGTTAAAAGTATATACTTTCTCATTAAAACTCCTGTTCAATTGTGTATTTTTTTCGCAATTTTTTTTTGGTTTAAACTCCTTTTTTGTCCGTGTCTCCTGCATCATCCGATGGTTCAGCGCTCGCTGCGTTTATTAATGCGCCAAGTAGAGCGAGACGGACGCGGCTCTCTCTTATTCACTTATCGATGATTGAGAGCTCCTTAATAATACTCTGCCGTGAAAAATTACACAAAAAACCGTCTCCCCCCTTAAAGACAATACCTGCAGGCACAGAGGGTGGTGAGAGGTAGATGGGAGAGAAGGAGGAGGGTGATTGCTTTTACCTTTCACGCTTCGATAGAATTCTCTTGCATTTTTATATTTTCCACAAATAGTAGACATTGAATTGGAAATGTAGGGAGATATTATATTTCTAATCCTGTTAAACAGAAAATTGACAATTTTGGTATTTTTTTTAAGATAGTAGATCCGGTATAATATTGAACACAAACTAAAAAAAAAAAAGGTACGTAAATATTGTGAGTACACAAATTCGAGTAGTTTTAAAAGTCGACTGAAGCTTTTCGGTAACACCAGCTCATAGGTCACAAATAAAATTGTAAATGTTACATGATTTTTTTCTTTATTTAATTCAAATGCAAAATAGTGTTGAAAAAAAATATTGTAGAAATAAAAAGAAAAATATGAGGATATGTATGAACTAACAGAAATAAACGTAAACTATCAGTGTACATGTTTTTTAGATTTGTGAACAGAAATGCAATTCATCAACCTATTATTACCAGGCTAGAAACAGGTATTCATATTATCAAAATAATAATTCATTACTTAATATTTTTTATGAATTATGAATTAATAATAACCCAATGATATTTGTAGAACCAGGGCTGAAGAAGACATGACGTAGGCAGGGATCGAACCGACTTTAGTGTCGATACCACCCTTGACCTTCCTAGTGACTTCAATTTTTTTTCTGTAAAGCTGTGAGCAACATGCACAGCTGTAGATACTGTATCTAGTAATGCCAGTAGGCTTGCGCAATGTGCACTTCGTTTTGATGTCGTCTCATAAGTTTTTGAATGTCTCTTCTCGACCGGCGTCCTCTATCCTGAATAATGTATGCAAGTGTTACTGCAGCAGTAAACTGTTCCCTCCTCCCATGCGCTAGAGAATTTGTCTCAGGCGCTGCGTACGCAGGACACTTGTCAAACTTGTTTCAATTATGCAGTGTTATGGACCTGGGAGACACACACAAAGAGAGAGAGGAGTCCATGGTCCAACTTTGTTCAAAGCACTTGTGTAAAGCTGTAAAAAAACAATCACGTTTTTTAATGTCACAATAGGAATGAAGCATACAGAAAACAGATCTTTGAATTCGAAGAAACTTCATGCGGTTTCAGTAACTTTGCACTAGCACAATACAACGGTTGGTTGATTTCTGACCCTACAGGAGCTTTGGTACTTATTTTAAGTAAGAATAAAAATGATTCTCGAGACATGAAGAATTGCTATTTGCTAGATTTTGCCAGAACATTCTACCTAGCAATCTCGAACACATTATTATCCTTATAAGTACGTAACATCTATTTATTTTTAAGAGAGACTTCACAGGCTTTATTATTAGCCCACACAGAAAAACACAACACACAACTTCATATTCGTAACAATATCATGAATAAGATTTGTTGTATATATTCCTTGACTTATAGGTTGGTATGCGGCTGACCACCCATGCTGTAGAAAATGGTTCACTTTGCTAATGTCACCCCTATTTCAGGGAAGGTCGGCAAGAGTTGGAGGGTGTATGTCCATTTGAAATTTGTTTTTTATATTGTAGGTTCACATGCGGCATGCGCATGAGAATGCATGTTACGTAATGTGAATTCCCAATGTAACATATCTTTGCAACTTAGATTAGATTAGATTAGAGATCCGCTGTCTTTTTTCCCTTATTCTTTCACTAAATATATAACAATAAATAGATTGTAGATTGTCTATATTCATGTTTGCATTTCCTCACTGCCTTACTGATTGAGTATTCATGAACTAGGAATAGCCACCATTGTACGAACTCGCCCAATACTCCAAGTATATCGTTTTACGTTACTTCATGAAAACTTAAGCAGCGCCTCTTGTGAAGGTATCAGTCTTCGATCGTTTTTTGTAAAACTGTACTTTGTTTATACTCGGGTTAAGGTCCAGAGTGCCCGTAATAAAGCAAAGGGCCCATACAAATAAAGCTGAATCTTTATACGACGTTTATTCCTGCAATTGGAGGTCTTTTCTATACCGGGGTTTTCCCATGGGCGCCAGCTATTTCCTTGTTCATTGCTCAGCGCCTTTATACATATATGTTACTTTAACACACACTGGGGCTAGGTTTATTAATTCCAATACATATTGAACATGCTTGGCTGTCCAATGTCCAAATTTTCTTCAATATAAAAATACAAAAATAAAAGCAATTTTGTTTTCGATTACGGCGGGGATATTAAAATTCAACGACTGGTGTCGTTTGCATCTTTAGCTTGTTTTCAACAAAATTGTTTTGATTTTTATCTTTTAAGAGCACTCTTTACCGTAAATGTCCCCTTTTTATTTCTTACACGTCTTAGCAAGAGAATAACAGTAATTAAAAAAATCAAGCGTGTTTATTATTTTTTTATCCTAATTATAAAGTTTAAACAAAATATATAACTTAAAAAATGTCACCACAATTTTTTTACAAATAAACGCGTTTTTTTCACATTTTTACCTTTTTCTTTGTGTGTGCTATATTTTGGAAAAAACTTATTTTTAGTTACAGAACTATACATTGTTTAATGCAGTATTGGGCCATTTTTTAAAAATGCAAATAATTTTTCAGTAAATACGGAAAAAACTATTTTCAAGAAATTTATTTAATTAGGTAAATTCAGTTTTCTCAGCGTAGAATGCAAGCATTTTACCAATTGAGATATCGACCGGATTTTCTACGAGCTTGGTCGTTGCTACAAAGCGCACAATACTCAAACAAGACCAAGTTGCTGTAAGGCTGGATGAACCTTTGGTGACCGGTCTTTGCTCAAGGTTTATTATTTTTTCAATCCAGTGAAGAGCATATTTGAAAATATAAATGCTATAATTTTTGTGCTCCGCCGGGATTTGAACCCACAACCTTCCATTTACGAGTCCGAAGCGTTACCACTGGACTCCGGACCGGTCAATATACGAACCTTATTTGCAAAAATAAATTCAAACTCAAAAGGCAGCATATAAGACAAAATGTGAATAATTTATTTAGGTTCTCGATTTCACTAAGAGGATAAACTATTACACTCAGTTAGTTCCTCCTGAGAAAGTTGACTAAAGTTAAGTTCAGGTACGAAGGCGGATGATCTTTATTAGATTACGCCCGTGTAAAGTTATGAAGGAAGAGTAATTGAGTTTCGATCCAACAAATTACGTCGGAGCGATATGAAGTAAAGAAAATAAGTGAGTCTATAATATCGTAGCGAGTATACAACGCTACGTTTAATCCCAACCATAGCGTTTAACCAAAAAATGAATGTAAACTATATCACTCACTAGATTCGCTATTCTAGTTTCTGTATATTTTTGATTAAAACGTTATGGTTGAGTTTAAAGTTTACGCTTTGTACTCATGGATGTGGTAATTCAATGGAGCGGCTATGAATGTGATTTAGTTCCAATCGACATGACGCACGGTCTGTGACACCATACATTGTTCATAGTGCTGTCCCACGTCATATGAAATGTTGTAGTAATTTTTTTATTAAGCAACGTGTCCCTACTCTGTCTTCAATCCATGTAAATATCACCCTAGGAACCATATAATTACCATGGCAACGGTATTTGTTACAAGTGTTGTCGAAAGTATGAAAATATCTGATAAATTCCGAATTCAAAAATGTTTCGACCTCATTGTGTATGGGATGATTTTCACAAGTATCTATTACTGCCAGCATATATTATGTAAGTTACATACTTGAAAGAGCAAGTGTCTACATACTTGAACATCACTAGTTGTCAGCTACGCGAACAAAATATTTCGACAAATGAAAAATATATTTTTTTAAAACTTTATCATATAAAATAGGTTTTTAAGTGAAATATTATTCCACATTTTATAAAAAAAAAAAAAACTTTTGTTGGCCCGTTTATAAAATATCCAGTTTGGCATTAAAATGCATTTCTTTCCAAGTAGATGACACACCTGTTGACTGTCGCAAAACTCCACTAAGCTGCACATATAGCGTAACTTCATGCCTGCGTTATCCTCAAAGGGATTGCATGTGGCGATTTGGGACCTTTTTATTTTTACGGATAAGGAGGCCGGCCTCACACCAACCACTTTCCGTTAAAGTGGGGGTTTTCCAGCTCCCAGGGGGCTGGTTTTCATTTCGTGTGAAGGCTGAGCAAACCTTGGAATCGATCCCTTGCCCTTGGCATGGAATGCAAGCATTCTACCAAATTGAGCTTTCGACCGGACTTTTTACGAGCTTGGCCATCGCTGCAAAGCGCCAATTCTACAGCAATACCCAGTTATTGTAAGACTGGATGGAGCTTTTGATGACCGGTTTTTGGTAAAGGTTTGTGAATTTTTCAACCCAGCGAAGAGCAAATTTTAAAATATAAATGGTTTATTTTTTGTGGTCCACCGGGATTCGAACCCACAACCTTCCATTCACGACTCCAAAGTGTTACCACTGTACTACGGACCAGTCATACCGATAAACTGAATTTTCGATTTGTAAATAATGAGTCAGCGCGTTCCTAATTCTTACAGGATTGCTTTCTTAGCCCATCTAGTTCTTTTTGTACTTGAGGATCTGGCGTAGAGGCTAGGAGGGCAGCGACTCTAGCGCGGTGATTGGTTGTTTTCCCCCGGGAACAAAAACTTGCTCTACAAATGAACGTAGCGCCGCGTAGAGGAAATAACCTG
Source organism: Agapetus fuscipes (assembly GCA_951799405.1). Lineage (NCBI taxonomy): Eukaryota > Metazoa > Arthropoda > Insecta > Trichoptera > Glossosomatidae > Agapetus > Agapetus fuscipes. The sequence continues at coordinate 3,262,907 of OX637334.1, read as the reverse complement.
CTACGAGCTGTGTGTGTGCGTATAGCACGCCGTAACCAAGTTACGGGAAACTAAAATGAAATCAAATACAGCGAGAAAGTCGGCAGATGTACCTGGAAATATGAAACAAACCCATGTGAATTCAATTTAAGTGACACTCTTACTTTTGTACAACAAATGTCTTTATAAAATATTTAGTTTTATCCGTGTTAGCTTTGTTAAAGTCCATGGCTTTTTCCTTTAACTCATATTTATATGAATATCATATTGCCACCTTAAAGGTAATATTGAATCAGTGCTGATTTACTGATTTGAGAAATCGTACATAAAACATTTTATTGGGTGTATGCAACTTCTCAAAGTAAGTGAACTAATGATAAGAAAATTCACATGAGAAACTAAACTTTTTAACTACAGAATTATGATACTTTTTCAGTGTTTTCTCTCGTAAAAAATAGGGAAAAAGGTGCATTTATCTGATAAACTCATACTGGCTTAACATGCCACTTTGTATGAAATTTTTACGTTACGAAATGACTGTACTTGTATTTATTCGATGGTGTGAGTATTAAATAGAATATTCTGGCAGAATCACGCATGTTCCAGTGCCCGATGCCATGATGCATTGATTTAAAAAAAAATTAAAACGTTAAAATTTGTATGGCTTACATTTCTTACTAATTTTCACATATTGTGGTTAACAAGTTAAACAAAGACACACGCACAGTTGTGAGTTTGCGGTTTTCCATATAACAAGCTTGTTCCTGCTCGCTGGGGTGTGTTGTAATGTATGCGCATGTTTGTGTTTTTACCGAAACTGGGAAGGTTGCAAGTGAAAATGTTTAGACAAAAAGGTGCGGGGGTTGTGAGGGTGTGAGGGGTGAGGGGAGAGGGTCATGTGATCCATCACTTGAAGACAGGAACAGAGGAAACCCTCGCCTGAGGTGGAAATATACTTATAATGCTGTTTACTTGGAAGCCTTAGAATACACACATAAAATATAATGTGATATTTTTGTGATAAAATGACTTACGAGTACAAATGTCCATTATATATTTTTTAAAAACTCAGTGTTATGGCCGAGGGGTAGAGACTAGAGGTGCATGTTCGACTAGCGTATTTGGAACAGAATAACGTTGGTTCGAATCTTGCGTCTAACCCACTTGACCATAACTTCGACCCTTGTTCAACAGATGCCATTGCATGCACACAAGCTTCTGTTTTCGCATGAAGACAACTGGCCAGGCAAAATAGGTTGGTGGATTGCATTCATTTCCACAAATCTAAAATAAAATAAAACTCGACGACTTGGGTGTGTAAAATTTAACTTAACTTTATACATAATGAAAAGTTAAACTTATTGAGCAACGTTCGATGTCCAAACTATAGTTCAATTGGTAGAGTTTTTGCATTTTATGCTGAGAGCTCAGGTTCGAATCCCACCGAGGATGTCAGAAATGATTTATTGTTTCAGAGCTTATATCAAACCCAAAATAAAATACCTGCAAAGCTGACTCAGCCTTCACAAGAAAAAGAACCAGCCCCCTCTTTGACTGCTGGGAAACCCGCACATCAACTGAAGTGGTTGACGTAAAGGTAGCCTGGTTGTAGTAGTGGTTGAAGTAAAAAGTTCCCACTCACCACATGCAACCCCTTTGGAGAGAACACGGCAAGGAGTTACACTATATGTGTAACTTAGTCTCGCCACGTCATTCCACATTCCTTCTTTTGTTTTTTTTTAAATTCCCAAAATTCTTCAGCGATTTTTTTTCTACATACACTGTGTTTTTTCATGTAAACAAAGGCATTTGTTAGTTGTGTGTTTGAAAGCCAACACCGCCGGTACATCGTCAGCTGAGGAGCCATAAGTCAGTCTGGCAGATGGCGGCACCATAAATATCCTCCACTAGGGGGTGTGGGCCTCCCCCATACACTCCATACTCACACATAACTAACGACCAGCTCAGAGAGAGAGAGTTTTTATAACCTTACCACAAACACTAAACAAACAGCGCGAGGAAATATTTTTTTCTACAAAGGAGATTGTAAGTAACAGAACAACTAGGATATACAAGACGTAAAATTAAAGTGAGTATCTACAGCTCTAAATTATGTGAATGAACATGTAACTTTGTCGCCATTCCACTAGGGGTAGCTAAAGCCTCTGCCAATCTGCCTCCATTTTTTCCTATCCTTGCACTCCTCTTTTAGTTCATTCATATCCATAATCTTTTTCATACATTTCTTCTCTTACATTTGCTTTGTATATTCCATTCTTTCATAATTTCACCAATATGATCCACCCATACCTTTCTCGGCCTACTAATCTAATCTAATCTAATCTAATCTAAGCTGCAAAGATATATATCATTTAAGATTTATACTAAATGCATTCCCACAAGCAGATATGTATAATTTCGCGCTAACACATGCCGCATGTGGACCTACAATATAAAAACCCAATCTCAAATGAACATAAGCCTTGCAACTCTTGCCGTCCTTCCCTGAAACAGGGGTGACATTGGCAAAGTGAACCAATTTTTATATTATGGGTGGTCAGCCGCATAACAACCTATAAGTCAAGGAACATACATGACAAATTACATTTTTTAATACCCTTTCCTCTTTTTTCTTTCACATTTCCTCTATATACACACTTTGTAAGCCCTTAATTAGGAAGAATGGCTATTTATCCATTCTTTCTACTTGTCCAAACCATCTCATCACATTCTATTTCACCTTTACTTTTTCAACTTGAATTTATCTTTTTAGGCGGTATTCACCATTGCCATCTGAACGCTTAAGTTTTGCCAAGGAAAAATTCCTAGTAAGTGTCGAAATAGATTACTACTATTTCGATACTTACTAGAAAAATTTCCTTAGCAAAACTTAAGCATTTACATGGCAATGGTAAATACCACCATTAGAGTCATTTGATATAAGTTTTGAATGTTAATACATCTTTGAAACTTAGATTATAGATGTTATTTTTTTGGTAGTTTACAAAGTTATTGTTGTCGTTCTGCTGTTGGTATCAGTTCCCCTAGTGTAAAACATTGGGTATAACTTACATCTATAGCGTAAGTCTAAAACAGTATGAAAACTAAATCCCTGTCGTTTATTCTATACATTTTTGATTTACGCAATCGAAGCGAGTTTTCCACAATGTTTTATACTCGAGGTACAGTTGTCTCTCATCTGATCTCTGTCGTTGCAGCAATTTACTTCCATTATGGTTTAGTGCAGTTGCAGTGGTGCATCATTTCACTGCATCCATACATCACTACATACAGACAGATAGATAGACAGACAGATAGATAGACGCTGCTTGTCTGTCTGTCTGACAAGCTGCGACTAATTGTGGCAACTGTAAACTGTCAAACTACGTCCTCAACTGGGAGATAAATGGCTACTCAACCAAACACGCACATACTAATGCAAATATTCATACTTAATTTATAATCTAAGTTGCAAAGATTTGTTGACATTTCGGACTCATATTTGAAAGCAGGCACCTGTTAGTTCACGCTTAAAGATGCTGCATGTTTACTTACTTATTAAACGTAACCACAAAAATGAACGTGCACTTTGCAACTTCAAACGCCTTACCCTGAAACTGAGGTGACATTGGCAAAACACAGCTTATACAGCATGGTGGGTCAGCCTCATACCAACCTAAATTACTACTCATACTGAAAAATTGTTCACTTATCCAATATCACTCTTGTTTCAGGGAAGGTCGGCAAGAGTTGCAGGGCTTATGCTTATGTTCATTTGAGATTGGGGTTTTGTACTGTAGGTTCACATGCGCCATGTCCAAGAGTGAATTTATACGTGTTTGCTTGTGGGAATGCACTTTATATAAATCTTCAATGTCAGATATCTTTGCAACTTAGATTAAAGATTAATTTTCTCATACAATTTACATTTTTTTTGTAAACACTTTCTACGATCAAGTAATGACATTATGGCTTGTTTAAAAAATGCCATTTACAAGTGAAGAGTCTTGTCTTGTATCCTGCCACCGTTCCTCTAGGGGTGGCCGGTACCTCCACACAAGTGCCTCTACTTAATTCTGTCTTTGCATACTTCTTTCATCTCATCTAGTTTCATCACTTTTTTCATGCACGCTCTTCTCTGGTTTACACTCTGTAAATTCCATTCATTTGCAATCTAACTTCTCAATTCACTTCTCTTAATCTTACAGTCTTCTTTCACAAAGTGATGTTCTTCATATATGGAAGATATTATCACATGAAATCCATAACATAATTAGATTAACATGCATCGTATGCATTGTAGTATAATGCAGGTATAGTAGTGACGTCACAAGTCATGCTGAACATGACGTGACATGGCTCCTGTAATTACATCATCATCGTCAGTGCAACCGGGCTCACCCCTCCACCCCACCCTTCCTCACCCTGCCACACCCATCCCTCCTTTCTGACCTCCCAGTCAGTCCACCCCGGATTAAATATTTGTGAAATCATCATGTTTTATTTTTAAGTGCAAGGTCGATAGCCCAGTCGATAGTTCAGTTGCTGCAGTGCTTACATTCCATGACGAGAGCTTGGGTTCGAATCCTACCGAGGTTGCCTTTTCGGTATTTATTTCATAACCAAAAATACTAGTAAGGTTTACTAAGCCTTCACAAGAAATGAGCACCAGCCCCCTCGAGAGCTGGGGAACCTTCACTTCAATTGAAGTGGTTGGCGTAAGATCGCCCCCTTACCTGTAAAAATAAATAGGTTCTACTCGTCACATGTGAAACGCTTCGGGGATTATGCGGCAAGGTACACTGTATTTGTAGCTTAGTTGTGTTGTGTTTTGCACATTTATGAAACCATATCATCAACCACTTAGATATATTGATTTTACGCGAGAAAATTACGCATTTGCATTCCATTGGGGAATTCCTAAAAAACTTTTTCTGTAGAAGAACGTATTTTTGTAATTGAGCTTGTTTTTTCATATCAACGGTTAAAAGAAAGTACTAAGCGACGTTTAGGTCAAAAATGAGTTATGAATGCTATTCTACTTCAAATTTTTCGCTCTTTCAAATGTGCTAACTTCCATAGCTCTACGATAATTTTTTCGTTGTTTATGCAAACAACTGCGTTTTTGAAGTATGTTTTTGGTGTAACCGACAAGATTTTGGGCTTTTTTGTCATAAAGGCACTCGTGACATACAAAAACGTCGTTAAACCACCTTAAAAGAAATGAATTTAAATGCCTTTAATTTTTTAATTCTTTAGCCGTTTTCATTTTAACGATATGATACAAACTAAAAAAGTACTACAATTTTTCTGCAATATCAAACTTTAAACTGCTTTCCTGAACAATTTAGTTTATGTCGCTTATGCCTTACTTCCTTTTAACCGTCGATATATTGTGTAACTCCACCAGCTAACTCTTGAAAACTTGGACAAAAGTAATATTTTTAAACAAGCCGGTAACATAATGCCTCTCCATTGTTAGTTATATAGCTGGCGTAGCAGATTGACTGTTGACGATGCAATATGCAATATAGGGCTCCATGGCGTAGCAGTTTGGGGTCTACGCCATCACCGAGCGGTAGAGCTAAGTGACGCTCGGGGACTGTTACGCTTTATGACAATTAGGATGCAGCTACGCGGCGTAGACAAACAAGCGCGGTGCGTAGAGCCGTCATAGTTACCTCTACGATACAATGCAACACGCAATCAGGACACCCTCGCTGGGTAAATGAATTTCTGTTGGCTAGATAGATACAGGAAACATATGGCTAGTTTTTCTTTAAGCACAAATTTGATTACAAATTTATTTAAAAATATATATACAAATATATATACGAGTTTTTCCAAGCTTAGTCGAAACCAGCCAACAAGTCTAAATAAGTAGGTACCAACGTACATCAGTAAAGGTTACCAAGGAAACATGTTTATACACTTTTAAAAAAATCTAAAATTGAGTAAATTGATACAGCTTAATCGAAAGAGTGTCTCTTTTCTGCAGTATAGTGCCCTTAGTACGAGTGCAAAACTTGAGTAATGTAAAATTTACGGCAATTATTAAAGAGTGATTTCCCCTAAAACCTGACGTTTTGGTTTGTTTGAACTTGATTTTCTTCATCACTGTAACTCTTTCGCTAAGACCATAAAGTGTAAGAAACCAAAACGGCAGATTTTGGGAGAAATCACTCTTTAATATTTTCCGTAAACTTTACTTTTCTCAAGTTTTGCAACTCGTACTAAAGGTACAGAACGCAAACAATGTTATTCGCAAAGCATTTGATCCAAAACTGATCCAAAGATCATCGGTTTTTTGAATGGAAAATTTACGTTAGATGGCAGTTGAGCCATGGATTTGCTGTGTGTGAATAAAACCGTAAGAAAGTAGAACTTAGAACTAGGAGAAGAGCTGGTATTCCATTAAATTAATAGACAACGTGACGTTGAGCTGACCTCTTTATAGAAATAAAGCTTTCAACTGATATTAATTTGAAAATAAAAGTGCGACAAATTGCATCAATAAATGTAATGAGTAATTTGATAGATTTTTCGTTTTTTACGACACGTATTAAAATAACGGTGACTAAAGATGATCAACGAAGCTGAGTCCCGCCTTGAGTAGTCGTACAATGAATAATATATTAATATTATAATCATTCTTTTGGTAAGCGCTGACGTAAGAATCACACCTTCATCACAAAGCATCAATTTTCAAGTAAAACCCAGTTGCTGTAGAGCTAGATGGACCTTTGGTGACCGTTCTTTGGTAAAGGGATATGAATTTTTCAACACAGCGAAGAGCACATTTGAAAACATAAAATGATATTTCTTTTGCTCCGACGGAATTCGAACCCACAATCTTCCTTTTACGAGTCCGAAGTTTTACCATTAGTCTACAGACTGGTAAAATGGTGATTATAATGATAAATGAGAGCCTTCGTAAAATAAAATTACACATATAAATGACGTTTGCTACTTTTATTAGCTCATTTTAAATGAACATCTTTTCAAGTTCTCGATTCTTTCACAACAAAGCCTGAAGGATATATTGGCCGGCTCTTCCAGAAACTTTTCTTTCTTTGTACATAAGTAAGAGAGTATATAGCTTCTGTGTACATACATACATACCTAAGTGGGAGTGTTCCTCAGAGACCGGTGTTTTATTGGTCCCGCTGGCTACATACGTACGTACTCCTAGCTATACACATTATGTACAGCTATGTTCAGGTCTCTAAGGGCGGTTGGCCTACATTCACAACGTCTGAAGTATATAATGTACAAGAACAAGCGGCCTCTCTCTCTAACAACGAGTGAGCGCGTCTTGCCGATAGGATGGTTACAAACTAACTCACAGATCTTTTTTTTGTAATCTTTATTCAACAATACAGGAATACTTTATTACAAATACACTTTATTCAACAAACAAACAATACAACTTTACATTAGTCGCTGGAATGGTCAAGGGGATAAGGTGTTGAGGCTCGAATTTGCGTTATTGACACTAACGCTGGTTTGAGCCCCGCTTGCGTCATGTCCTGTCGACAATAACTTCGATCTTGGTTCAACACATGCCATTGAGTAGTTATTGATGAATAATAATTCATTAAAAAACTGAATAATGAATTATTAATTGATAATGTTTAATGCATGTTTCTGGTTAGGCTAAATAGGTTGGTGAATTGCATTTCTCTTCAAAAATACATACAAATATCCATTAATGAGAAATAAAAAATATAACTGAGAAATAAATATATCGTAAATATTTTACTACGTCAATAGAAACGGTTAATTAACATTATCATATCTATATATCAGAACATATCTTGCAAAAATTAAGTCGAGTTTTCATGATTATTTAGTAAAATAAATTCCGGGAAACTTTCAGATATTGGCGTATATTGTTTTAAAAAATACACAAAATTTGATTGAGCCGCTCATTAAGTGCAACTGTCTGCCGTGTTGTCCACGAAGAACTCGCATGTAGCGAGTAGAACCTATTTATTGTCACATGCAAGAGGGCCGACTTTATGCAACTGCTTCACTTGAAGTGGGGGTTTTCCTGCTGCATGAGGGTGAGTTTCCCATTTATTTCATTTTTGCAGGGGATGAGTAAGCATTTCCGGTAGGTATTATGAGCTTAGATTATAAATAAACACCTAAACTGGATATCATACCTCACACATTTTGAACCCAAGAACTATAGAACGCCAGCATTCTACCAAATTAGCCATCGACCGGAGTCTATATCTAGGGGTATGCACTATTTATTTAATCATTTCTAATCCAAGAAATAAACAATGATGACTAAATGACTGAAATGACTAAATGTTTACTTTACTTTAAATTTTGTTTTAATTATGCTCTTACACATGCTGCATGTCTATTTACAAAATAAGAAACCCTAGCCTCAAATAAATATAAGCCCTGCAACTACTTTCTTTGAAAAAAAAGTGATCCAATGTATTGATAAATTATTTATTAAACCAACATACGACAAGTCGTTTATCTGATTTAAAAGAAAACATCATATTATTATTTTTTTGAAAATATTTATGCTTTAGCGTCAGTTTGTTTGTGTGAAGGCTATATTGGAGAGTAGGCGGCGCCCTGAGGTGTCACTCCCATGGGAGGGGCGGACCCAGGGGGCGGGGAAGGGGGCGTGGGAACCTAACGTACTTATATAAACGTGAATGTGTGAAGGTATATAACAAAGAATAGTGCATAGGTATATAAGTGAAAGAATTATACCAGCTTTAATTATACGATTAAATTTATAATACGGGAAGCAGTATATTATTATAAAAACATTTGCTTGGTGTTGAAAATTTTCTGTGCGTGTAAAAAATCGTTTCTCAAATTTATAATCAATGTATAAACTACGTTGCAAATGAATATTTGTATTTTAGATTAACAATTAATGCATGCCTACAAGCAGACAAATGTATGTTCATGCATCATACCTACCCATTGCTGCAGGTGAACATTTTTTGTTAATTTTTCATTTCAAACTAATCTAATCCTAAAATCTTAAATGTACATAAAAACTTTTGACATTGCAACTTTTGCCGCAATTTCCCTTAACAGGGGTGATATTTGCAAAGTGAGTCATTTTTTACAGTAGATAAAGGTAGTCAGTCTCATACCAAAAAAAAAATATTATCATTATGAAAAAAGCACAAAAGGAATCTACATGAAAAGTCCAGTAACAGCTGTCATCTTTTTTTATATTGCACGTAGCTTCTAAGCTCTGACATCTTAGAAGAGCATTTTCGGTACAGATTTCATTAAAAAGCTGTATGTATCTTAAAACCTGTGTACAAGAAAATCACGAGAATATAAATGGATACAAGTGAGGCGCCTAAATTGATGCGAGCTGCGGAGCCTACAGGGCGGAAAATTTACACAAAAAGCAATTTAAGGCGCGCGGGAAACAAGCGGGACAATCGCGTTTCCCTCCAGTAAAAGTGAAGCAGTATGGAGGAGAGAGAATGTGCTCACATACAATAAAGTATAAATTACATTTCCCGCCTCGGTACATTACAGGGAATCATTCGCGTAATAAATTATCTGCCTTCCCTCTTGCTACTTCCTTCCTACTTGCTTCCTACTTCTCTCCTACTTCCATCCTCCTGCTCACCCCTCCACACCCCTCCTGGCAATCTGGCCTCATCTCACATTCAGGTGCGCGAGTATTGTATCAGCGCAGCGTAGAGAACTGCTTTCAGTGGCGGCTTATTGTGGTGAAAAAAAATATCACAAGAAAATGGTTTGTTTTTTCATAAGGCCAAATAGATTTTCTGAGCATTCAAGTATAACGATCATTGATGTATAATCTTAGTTGCAAAGATATATCAACATTTAAAATTCATATTGAACACATGTCTACGAGCAGGCACGTTGTTCATAAAGCTAATAGATTTTCTATGCATCCAAGTATAAAGATCATTGATTAGAGTCTAAAAATGAAGGGGAAAACATGGTTGATCTGAATTCTGTCTTTACGAACACAACTAAGAAATAATCTAATCATAATCTGCCTAATAAAGAAGGAAAATTGCCACTGTTTTTGGAGACCGTGCTTTTACGGTGGCCGGCCTTGCTACCTGGAATCAACTGCCACTAGAAATTCGGAGGTCTAGGACGATTGAAGAGCTAAAGAGAAGGATGAAGATACACTTTTTCGCACAGTAAACTACTAAGCGCTCTTGGAATGACATTGAGTTACGAAACGGCACTGATAAAGAAATCATCATCATCGTCAAGATAGTTAAGTGTGTATTGGTATTGCAGAAAACACATTAGGTACGTTAATTAGAGATTTTAAGAAGTTTAGTTTTACTGCTAAGATACGTTTTAAATTTATTATTTTAATTAAAGTTTCACGTTTAAAACCATACAAATGGAATGTTTTGAATATAAAACAAAAGAAAGAAAATTTTAAACTAAATGTATCTGATGAAAAAGTTGTATTAAAAGATTATTAAATTTGATTTATCGTCAAGTAGGAAATTGATTAAAGTTAATGGATTTAATTTTATTGTAAGCAGTTCCTCTGATTTTTATTCCCATCGCCCACCACTTTCTGCCTTGGCGTAGCATAACCTTAACTGGATAAGTGGCTCTACGAGCGAGCGGAAAAATCCGGGAATTCCATTCACTTAGGTGGAATGGGGAATGAACCTGTTAAGCCTACGCCATGTACACCTCAAAAAGCGTAGACCTTGAGAAGCGTAGAGCCCCGGGAAGCGTAGAAGGCTGCCTCGTATTATTATCAAAACCTCGAAACCCGCAAATGCAAATTACCCGCGCGGTTCATTTTTAATCCCGCCAAAATATTTCGCCGCACAGCCTCCGCCTAATTGTGAAAATTAAAGCTCGCATAATTTACAGGCCCGTGAGCTCCTCCGCCCGCAACGAAATGTTAATCAGAATAATTAAACGACAAGTCCCAGGTAATGCGATTAAGCCTTTTTTATACGAAAAAGTGAGGGCACTTTTTGAGTGCCTAATGCAATTAACAAGTGCTGCTGTTTTGAAACTTTTTAAGAGAGTAACAAGTCAAAAAAAATGTAAAGCAAAAAATATGTCGTAGTAGGTACCTATGTTGTATGACTTTTATCTTTTTAATCTTAAAAAATCTTTTTTTACAGAATAAAAGTATTAAAAAGGAGCAAATAAAACAACACGTACTTATAAAAGGGATACTTGTTATTTTGTAAATAAAGGGTTTTGTTAATGATTTATATTGAATTTTCAGTGTTAATATCTATATAATCTATAATCTAAGTTGCAAGGATATATTCATTCAAAGCTCTCAGATGTATGCCCACAAACAAACACGTGTAGTTCGCGCTTACAAATGCTGATTGTGTACTTACAAATAAAATCCAAACTCAAATGAACATAAGCCCTGCAACTCTTGCCGGCATTCCCTGAAACAGGGGTGATATTGGCAAAGTGAACCATTTTTTACAGTATAGGTGGTCAGCCTCATACCAACCTATGAGTCAAGGAATGGTTAATATACACATTAATGGTTAATATACAGTGTTAATATACAAACCATTAAAAATGGAACTTATATCTTATTTGTTTTTGATATGATAATTATCTTTGAACTCTTTGGAAATCTCTCATTTCCATTATTTGCTTTACAATAACAAGTTTCATTTTTTAAGGACATATTATTTTATCGTAGAGATTGACAGAATTGACTTGAAGACATTCAAAAACATTGAACAAAGGAAAATCTCCCGGCTTCGTCTGAGACGACATTTTTTACAAATTGAATAAAAAAGTGGATAACTTAAATTGAGTGTTTTATGTAGAAAAAGGAAGTAAAAGATAAACCAGCGAAGTAAGTAGGCGGGAGAGAGTACATAAGTAGAGGAGAATAATGTATGGCGTGTGTTTAACCCCAAACATACGCGGGGTTGTGAACTGTAAACCCCTCTGTGGGGGGTGGGGTGGGGCGTGGGGGTGTGTGGGGGGAGTGGGAGGGGGTGGTCCCTTATTCCCAATACAAAACAAAGCCTCCGCAGCGCAAATAAGGAAATATCCATCTCTTGACATTTCCGGGAGCAAAAATTTCACGTTCGAAATTTTTATGAAAATGTAATGTTTCAATGAACTTTTTTCATCGCGCAGCGAAATAAAAACAAATGCTTAGTCGCTCTCTGGAGGAACCTAACACCACAGCGGTAATACTAAACACGTCACAGCGCCGAAAGAGATGTTGTGTTGTTAATTATACACTAGGAAGAGTTATCTTCGTGACGAAGCTTAATTCTAATTTGTATTAATGCAACGAGGTGGGTTTATTACGATAACTAAATGAAGACAAAGCCGTAATGTTTATTAACTGATATATAATTAACATGACATAATTAGTCATAATTTTGTAACAACAGTAACAAAGATACCTTCCTACACCGTAACCCATAAATCTAACTAGTTTTCATATCTAAATAGCAAACTAGAATATGCATTTAAGACGTTTAACTAGAACAAAATGCTGTCTGAAATGATTTGTCCATCTCATGGCAGCTGGGGTTTGTGGACCAATTGTTGATTTTTTTCCAAAGGAAAACCAGACTTTTACAGATTTTTAATCGATTTAAAGCAGCATAAACATCTAGGAGTGAAAAAATAGATTTTCAACTTAATGAACCAACCGTGTAATTAAATCACAGGCTTTTCCATCACAGGAGCTTTGAAAAATTATTTTTTTAGTTCAACTTAATTCGTGAAGTGGAATGGATTTCGCAGACTTATTTTTGCATGGACAGAAATAGTTTTTAACATTATTATGTATTTCATTTAATTATAATAATATAGTCATCGATACTCTATGACACACGTTAAACAAGGATCAAAGTAATCGTCAACGGGTCCGATGAGACTTATTATGATCTAAAGACACACCGTATTATTAAACAAAAATATAGCACAACTGATGCATGGAGCATCGTTTTTTTGTATGTAAATTCCGCGTTAAGTGGTGGTTGATCCATGGCTTTGCTGTGTATGAATAACGCTGTGAGGAGACAGAAATTGGGGTGGGAGGAGAAGAAGAAGGGTGGAAGCTTTATTTCCATTCTCCAAGTTGCGAGTTTTGTGTTGTATGATATTTGAATAAGAACCACAAACACAATAAAATCAGTGGGATGGAATAATGCGGGACCAGAGGGACGCCGGGTCATAACAACATCACCTGACATCACCAAACATCACGACGTAACGAGGATATGTCGCGACATCACACAACAAAACATCACATAGCGTAGCAGTATGGGAAGACAGCATTTACATCTAGGGAAATCAAATTGACGGAAAACTGAGTTTTTCTTTCTTTTATTTCAATGATCTTAGTCTTGGTATTTTCAAGTATAGTCAAGTTTACTGAAATGCAATTGTAGTTAAATTATCATGATATTTGACTAATCGAATGTTTACAGTAAATACTTAGTTAGTTAATAACAACTTTCAAGATGGCAATTTTGTTCATGTAAGGATACATAAAAAATTACATTTTCCAGCCAAATGAAGATTATAAAATAAAATACAGGCAAGTTTTACTCAGCCTTTACAAGAAATGAGTAACAGCCCCCCCGGGAGCTAGGAACCCCCACTTCAACTGAAAGTGGTTGGTGTGAGGCCGGCCCCCTTACCCGTATAAAATAAATAGGTCCTAAATCGCCACATACGACCCCTTCGGGGATAACGCAGGCAAGAAGTCACACTACATGTGTAGCTTAGTTGCGTTTGCATTTTGCGTTAGAATGAGAATTGACCAAATCATCAACCTTCAATTAGGTAAATTGAATTTCAACTTTGTTTTGATTGAATTATTTTTTGTTAATCGATTAATAATTTGAATCAAAGACTTTCACTGTAGCATTGTAAATCATGCTAAAAATATGTGTGTTGGTTTTACAATTATTCCTAGGTAGTCAAATTACAAAAATATACCTAGCTCGTTTTTCCATAAACGCCTGTTCTCGCATACTACACCAGTCTCAGTGACAATAATAATGTTCAGTTGTATGCAGAGTGACTTTACAGGGTATTAATATGCAAGTGGCTGTGTCTTATTTAATTAAGAGACGTTCCAAGCGCAGCTCCGGCAGAGAATGCTCCAGCCAGGCAGTGGGAATGTGAACTGTGAATACTAAATGAATGGAATCCCATATTAGACGAGTCTTTGGAGACTTCACTGTGGGTGAGGTGACCAAATCCGAAAGGCAAACTATTATTATTATACACAAAAACTACAGTAAAATATAATGAAAAATACATTTACTCCTGAAATTGAAATAAAACATTATTTTTTTTAGTAATTAATTGTTTGTTACTATTCCTTGACTTATAGGTTGGTATATCTTGGACCGGTCCGTAGTCCAGTGGCAACACTTTGGACTCGTAAATGGAAGGTTGTGGATTCGAATCCCGTCGGAGCACAAAAAATACACCATTTATATTTCCAAATGTGCTCTTCGCTGGGTAGAAAAATTCATAAACCTTTACCAATGACCGGTCACTGAAAGGTCCATCCAGCCTTACAGCAACTGGGTCTTGCTTGAGAATTGGCGCTTTCTACAGCGACGACCAAGCTCGCAGAGGGCTCTTGAGGTGTGATACACACAAAAACAGCGCTCACCAAATAAATCATCCTTATATTATTATTATGAGGCTAAACAACCAAACTGTACAACTTTTGTTTTTCCACTTTGCCAACGTTTAACGTGTTACAGAGAAGGCCGGCAAGAGTTGCAGGGCTTGTTGCAGGGAAATCTTTTCAGAAAGCTGGCATCATTGATATTTTGCGCACGCGTCGTAAATGTTTTGATGTGTTTAAGTCGATTAAATTGACAATATTTAAAGTAATAAATAATAATTAATTATTTTTGAAAAGTTTTAGCGGAAACATTGTAGAACTCTATTTTAATTATTAAAAAATGATAACAAACTTTGTTTAGTTCTACTTTATTTATTTTTATTTAGTTACAAACAAAAATAACGAGTTGTGACCGGTTTCGGCCTCTTGGCCATCCTCAGAGAAACTGAAATCTTAAAATAATGGGAGATTATATAAAGCAAAATGAATATTATACACACAGTAGAATTAGGAGAAATATGAAAAATTATAAAGAATAACTTTGTGAATTTATCAAGTTGTATACTAAGAACAGTATGGACAAAAACAAATAGTTAAGTGAAGAGTAGGAAATTTACTAAGAATAAATTTAAGTAAATTTAACCCTTAACAAGGAACAATACAAAATTATGAACAATTATAAAGTAACTTTATTTACCAATACTAGAAAATTGACAAGTGTAAGATAATGTTCTGAGAAATGAACCATTAAGAGGGTTAAACAAACAAGAAGGAATGAATGTTTTATGTAAATTTCCAAAGAGAGCTAAAGTGAGTGTACCAAATCAAATACAAAGAGAGAAAAAACAACAAAAAATCAATAAATCAATCCAAGTGTATCTGTCAGAAACAAATTAAATACAAATAATCAGAATAATCCATTAGTTTATTTACTCGAATTGAAGACAGGTAAAGTGTTGATCAATGGAGTGAATGGAGGGATTTGGTTATTTATAATGTTAACACCCAATTTTTTTGCTTTTAGAATTTCGATAGCTTCTAATCTATTTAGGGTATAGCCATTATTTGACAAATGCAGAAAAGCGGTGTCTTCACTGACAAAAGTGTGGTCATGTTCTAAACAATGGTTTGCCATTTCTGAGAAGATGGTTCTGTTTTTGAACGACAGTTTGTGTTCTCCAATTCTTTTCAGGAATGTCCTACCTGTCTTTCCAATATAGGATGCATCACAGTCTTTGCAATTAATTTTGTAGACACCACTCTTCTGCCAAATGTCAGTTTTGTCTTTACCATTTGAGAGTAGCTGTCCAATTTTGTTATGGGTGTAGTAAGCTGGTTTAATGTTGGCTGGCAAGATGCTTTTGATGAGTGTGGAAATTCCATCCAAATGAAGAAATCTTCTCCACTTGATTTGATCAGACGGTGCTTGCGAGAAGACATGAGTAGTGATAGCATGTTTCCTCTGTTTGCTAGCCAAGAGTCTGTCTATCAACCCTACTTCGTAGCCATTATTTGTTGCGATTTGCTTAATGATAAGAATTTCGTTATTAAAATTAAAATCTGTCATAGGGATGGAAATGGCTCGATGGATCATGGAACGGAAAGCTGCAAGTTTGTGGTTTATTGGGTGTTGGGAAAGAGCGTGAATCGTAGTGTCAGTATGGGTAGGTTTCCTGTATATTCTAAAATCTAATTTGTTATCTATAATGGTAATAGTTAAATCTAAAAAATTCAGGCTTCTATTAGATTCTAATTCAGTAGTAAACTTGATATTGTTGTGAAGTGAATTTAAAATTTTCTGAAAAGAAGTTAACTGCCTCTCTGTACCCACCCAAATGCAAAATATATCATCGACGTATCTGAAATATGTGAGTAAATTTTTTGTCTGTACTTTAAAGGTATCAAACAATATATTTTCCAGATGGTCTAAGAATACATCTGCTAGGATAGGAGACAGAGGGGAACTCATAGCCAGACCACAATGTTGTTGATAGACAATATTGTTAAATGTGAAGTAATCTGAGGATGGCCAAGAGGCCGAAACCGGTCACAACTCGTTATTTTTGTTTGTAACTAAATAAAAATAAATAAAGTAGAACTAAACAAAGTTTGTTATCATTTTTTAATAATTAATAATTAATTTTAAAAATAAAGATAATGGCATTCTT
Source organism: Agapetus fuscipes (assembly GCA_951799405.1). Lineage (NCBI taxonomy): Eukaryota > Metazoa > Arthropoda > Insecta > Trichoptera > Glossosomatidae > Agapetus > Agapetus fuscipes. The sequence goes on along the minus strand of OX637334.1, from coordinate 3,246,149 downwards.
AATAATCGAGTGTCGAAACACAAAACGGAGAAAGCAAGAAAACATGGGAATTCACGTGAGTATTCTGTGGTTTTTGACAGCTCTGTGATTGACAGGTCCGATTGAAAGTTGAGCCATATAGTATTTATCAATGCCGTAAGTTTAGTTAATTCTCAACCAATATTACAACTCAACGTACAAAACGTTAGTATTGTTATGTTTTTAGGGTTCAAATAGTCTTTAAATAAATTAAAAAAAAAACTGGTCTTCTTTACAGGATATTTATTTTTAACAATTCACATTTATGGTTTAGCAATTTACATTTATTTCACAGTTGGTTGGTGTTCACTTAGACTGTATTTTGCGTTCAAAAGAAGACTGTCGTATATCGACTGACTGCCTGCAAGCCGTTTGCGGCTTTTTAAATTCCAAGGATAGTATTTACTAGAAGCCAATTTTGCTGGAACGTTCCAGAATGACGGTCTTCTAAAAGCTTCCAGTACATAAATTTGAATATCTCTTTACCCTAGGTACTTAAAATAATTAATCCTACACTCTTATCAGCTATAAATGATATACGTACCTACCTAAATATTTATAAGTATTTGCTATTTATAAGTATTAATTGATACGTTTATAACTGCTCGGGAAATAGCTTTTTCTTTTGGGCCTTTTGCAATAATTTTGAGTAAATGCAGTATAAAAAAGGAGCTAGAAAAAAGGAGTTAAAGGTGCTTAAAATAGATGATGTAAAAAAAGAAGCAAGAAATACCTAATTGAAGAAAAAGTATGTCAAAAACCTGTTGAATAAATGTGTTTTTAATTTTTTTTCAGTTTAGTCTGATGAAATATCCCGAAAAAGCCAGTCACCCTTGTCTTTTCTATCCCCCTACCCCACCAGTACTTCTGTCATCCCTTCATCTGAGGTTTAATTCTCGGCAGGTGATTATGGCACTTGATTACTGCTCAGCTTATGGGGCAGACTGACTAACACGTACCTCCTTATATAACTGACAGCTACCTACTGAGCGTAATTCTCAAACAGCAAAGCCATGGCTTATCCGCAGCCTACAGGAATTTTCTGTACAAAAAAACGATGAGCTGTAAATCAGTCATACATAAAATGTTTTGTGAATAGCACTTATACCCCTATAATGTTACTTCATTTTTACAAAATCACTCGATGGCAAAAGAAGTATATACATAAGTATCACAAATAAATATGCTATGTGACGAAAAAGTTCAAGGTTCGTTTCTGACACCCTTGGTGGGATTCGAACCCGAGCTCACGGCATGGAATGCAAGCACGCTACCCACTGAAATATTGACAGAAATGAATAATTCATTCAAATATTAAATTATGAATTATAAATTGATAATGTTAACACATGTTTCTGGCTAGGTAAAATAGGTTAGTGAATTGCATCCCTTTACACAAATCGTTTTTTTTTTCATATATTATCGTTTTTTTGTCCAAGGAATTCACGTCGGATGGCGGTTGAGCCATGGATTTGCTGTGTGTGAATAACGCGGAAAGAATCTAAAGCAATCTGTGAAAATCTGTTTCGACTGTCGAATGGCTTTTATGAAATCTCATTATTATGTAAAATAAATCGATGTTGATTTTCACAAATACGAAATTCCCTCTCCCACCCTCGGGGATTTCCTATTGGAATAAAATTCTTCCCGGTATTAAGAATTCCGTTCTGTGTATCAAACAATCCGTAATGTATGTTTTTGCATAAACAGAGCTCCAGGCAAGATTTAGGTCTGAGGAGACGTAGCAGGTCTAAGCAGATCTAGCAAGTCTAAATAGGATAGAACGACACAGTGAAAAAATGACAAATGGTAAAATGAAACATGAAAGAACGACACATTACAAACATCACATTACAAAACATCACATACGTCATACACAACGCAAACATTTATTTTGCCGATTAAAAGTCCTTGACTTATAGACTTATGTTTTATTTACATAAACAGAGCTTCAGGCAAGGCTTAAGTCTGAAAAGACGAAGCATGTTTAAGCAGATATACCATCTCAAAATAATGTGATAGGATAGAACGATACAGTGAAAAATGACACATGACATTACATCACATATTTAAAACAGAACATAACATAAACAGCGCAAGTAAAAACATCACATGAAAAAACATTACAAAAGAACACAAACATTCATTTTTTCTACATATTATGAGTCCTTGACTTATAGATTAGCGTGGGGCTACCTACCTAACCTGTAAAAATTAATGCTTACTAAACCGTTGCCATCCTTGGTTGTAGGTTAGGGCGGCATAAGTTGCAAAATAAATGTTTTGTCATATCATGTATTTTCATATGTCACATATCGTATGTTCTGTTGTAGGTATGTGATATTTTGTCATGTACTTTCCTGTGATGTTTAGTCATGGCGATGTACTCTCATTGTGATGTTCTGTAATATGTTGTTCCGTCACGTGCCGCTATGTCATGTGTCGTTTCGTCACTGTGTCGTTCTATCATAGAACCCTGAAAAAACCTTTGAGAGAACACCACAAAGAAAAGCATGGATTTGGATTTTCATTCTGAGAAAAATCTCGAGGAAATGTCGCTCCTCGTTTGTGTTAAAGAGGAGATAATAACAATCGTTAAATCGGATTTGAAAAATATCATTTGCATGCTGAAGTAATATGTTTCCTTAAAAATCTGTTGTTCATTTGTTCATTTGCATTGGAAAGGACGAAAATAGCAACACCTTAAATAGCTTCAAAATCAACAGGACGGTCAATAGTTACTCAGTTGGATCATCTAATCTAATTGAGTTTGTGACATATATGGCTAATAAGGGTTTCTCAGATAAATGCACCTTTAGATATTATTATTTTCTACGAGAGTAACTGTAACTCTGTTGCCATTCCGTTAAAAAAGATTGTACCGTCTACCCCGACTGAAATCATCTGCTACATATAGCTGAAAACTATCCAACAGGGTGAGACTGTCAATAAAACCGATAACAATATTTTGTCAGAGCAAATACAAAGTGAAAAAACTGCTTTTTTGAGAATAATATTGTTAGGTATGTCAAAAAATACCTTAATTCTTACTAGTCAGTCTTGAAATTGATTTCTAAAAAACAACTTAATAATATGAATCATTTTATTAAAAAAAAGTCTTTGACGTTTAATAAACTCTATAAATATTGTAACGTTTTTAAATATTGATGACAAGTCGGTTTTTTAAAAATTAAAAATAAAGCCTTTGCCACGCTCCAATTGATTGTCAACATGATTTTATTTCAAATAGATTGAATCACGTTTCAACAGGGCCAGTTATTTATTTCACCAAACACAAATTTTTCGCGGTGGCATTATTTTACAGTTTCGCCATGATGAAATATTGTTTTCCAATTACCCTCGCATCCACGCACGCAGACCTGTATGATGTGTGATGCACACGTGTAGGTTACCGCATTGAACGGATCATTGGCGGGCAATAATTCAATACAGATTAAAAAGGGACATAATTACTGGCGGTAATTTGATTTGTTCTGCTCCGCTGGGACAATAATGCCTGGCAAATAAAATAATGAGTAATGATACAGTAGGACGTGTGGTGGACACTGGATACAAAGCGTTAATGTACCTTACTAAACCTCTATAAACAAGTATGTAATTTGACAAAGAAGTAAGGTTTATATTTCTTACTAGCTGTACTTGTGGTGGCTCGTCTTACTCATCGTACTGTATCATACCGCCATTCTGTTTGAGGTGACTAGTATCTCTGCAGATGTGTCTCTACTGTGTCTTTGCACACTTCATTTAGTCTTAAAAACCCTGTCATATAGTGAAGATAGTTTAAGCATATTTCTGTTCTCGTAAAGAAGTATGCAAGGACAGGAAGACGTGGCGGCTAATCTGCAATGCTGATTTGTAATGTTGGTTTATTTGACTTTTTTTGTATAGATTTATTTTTAAGGTTTTTTTTTTTTTTTTTTTTTTTTTTGTAAACTTAAATGTCATTTATTACTCGTATTCCTTGACTTATAGGTTGGTATGAGGCTGACCACCCATACTGTAAAAAATGGTTCACTTTGCCAATGTCACCCCTGTTTCAGGGAATGTCGGCAGGAGTTGCAGGGCTTATGTTCATTTGAGTTTGGATTTTATTTGTAAGTACACATTCAGCATTTGTAAGCGCGAACTACACGTGTTTGTTTGTGGGCATACATCTGAGAGCTTTAAATGAATATATGCTTGCAACTTAGATTATAGATTATAGATTATAGATTCCCTTTATTGCTCCAGTTTTTTCTTATACAAAAGCCTAAATTAGCGGGTTCACAATAACTCATGTAAGTTTTATCGCAATACAGTACAAGAATACATACATCCGTTTAATTTTATATCTTAGAAGATTTTCCCGGTAGCCTTTATGCAGATTTTATCATAGCCAATCGCAGCCGAGGACAGAGACGGATGAAGGCTGAGAATAACGAAGGCCAAGGAGAGATATATGGGCTGTAGAGCCGTTGAAAAAGAGGAAGAAAAATAATCAAAGACGGTCGATAGCTTATTTGGTTGAGTGCTTGCATTTCTTGTTGAGAGCTTGCATTCAAAGCTCGGGCTGAAATCCCACAAAAGGTGTCAGAAATGGTTTCCCGTTTTGATGTTGATTTCAAACCCAAAATAAATATACCGGCTAGGTTTACTAAACCTTAACAACTATCAGCTCTCTCAGGAGATAGGAAACCACCACTTCAACTGTAGTTGGCGTAAGACCAGCCCTCTCCCTCGGGAGATAGGAAACCACCACTTCAACTGTAGTTGGCGTAAGACCAGCCCTCTCCCTCGGGAGATAGGAAACCACCACTTCAACTGTAGTTGGCGTAAGACCAGCCCTCTCCCTCGGGAGATAGGAAACCACCACTTCAACTGTAGTTGGCGTATAGCCAGCCCTTTTACCTGTAAAAATTAATAGGTGTCACTTGGCGTTAGTGTTAACAATTTTAGCTTGTTTTCTTGATGGTATTTCGGTTTTAGTTTGTTAAATGTGCAATAACAATGAACAAAGCTGTTTTGTCTCCTTCAGTCGTAGAGCTGTATTGGGTCTGTCTACGATTGTAGCTGTTTAGGCTCTACGTTGTACAAGCGTAGCTATATCTATCTCTACGCTTGGCTGCAGGCTTAGCCGCGTTCATTATAAGCGACATCAGTCAATTTAATTACGCTATCCGCTGGTTATTTATTGACCGCATTAAGTACGCACATACATTCAAGTTAAGTGCACGTACAAATCAATTCAAACGCATAACTCATACAGATTTTACGACATCTTTAATCTGATTTGCAAAGATATCGCCACGTTAAACGTAAAATTGAATCAGTGCTGATTCATTGATTTGATAAATCGTAGATAAACTTTTTCAGTGGGTGTAACTTCTCATAGTAAGTGAACTAATTATAAGAAGGTGCTCTAGAAAAACTTCTGAACTAGGATTTTCACACTTTGTGTTTTCTCTTGTAGAAAAAAGGAAAAAGGTACATTTAAGTATCTGAGAAACCGATGTTCCCCAACCTAAAAAAGTTACCTTTTTCTTAAACCATGCTTTTTTTTTCTTATTGGAGTTTGAAAATAAACTTATTTGATGAAAATGTTAGTCCTTTATTTTTTTTGAGCTTCGAGATGTTTGCTCACACTTTTACATATTAAAGTATTTGAAAGTCATAGGGTTTTAAAAGACTCATTTGGACCATTTTAACCGTCTAAAATATGATCACTGTATATCTGTGGGTGTGGTGTATTGTATCTTGCCGCCGTTCCAGTATTCTGTAGGCGTGGTCAGTACCTCCGCACATTCGTCTCCACTTTTTTCTGTCCTTGCATATCACTTCAACATTCACCACTTTGCTCATACATACTCTTCTCTTATTTTTTTTCTACAGATTCCATTCACAATCCCATCTATTTGGTCTATCCATTCTTTCCTGGGTCTTCCCCTTCCACGCTTTCTTCTGGCAATTCCTCTGTTCCTTTTCTTCTTAAGTCGTTCATCGTCTATTCTTTTAAGACGTCCAAACCATCTCATTGTGCTTTTTTGTACTTTAATTCTCATATTCTCTTTTATACCACACTCGTTCATCACCCAATCATTACGAACTCTATCATTTAATGCCTTTTCAGTCGTTGCTCTCAAGTTAGTCATTTCAAGCGTACATACTTTACTCAACTATCTAGTTATGTGTAGAGCTGAGTATTTATAACTATGTTGTGTCCGTAACTTTGGTTGTCGGGCCCGCAATATGAATATCTGCCTCAGATTCTGTCTCTCAATTTGATTTGTCCGAAGCCGCCGCTCCTGAGGGACCTCCTTAACCTACCACCCTCCCCGCGTCTCCTCACTTCCTCACCTCCCTGCCATCATGCTAGACTTCCAGAATATTCTACATGCAAACAAGAAAATAAATGAACCAGAACAAACGTCAAAAACACGATAAAAAGAAGGAGAATACTTGATTCAATGGCCGTCACAACATGAACTTTTTTGTTTCCTAACTTTCCACTTTCATAAAAATATCTTCGATGGGCATTTACAGCGATTTTTTAGCCTTTTTGAATTTCATCTGTGAATGAAAGATAGGGATTCCAAATAGACCAGTTGAGCCTCCACTGGTTGAGATTTTACTTTTTGAACAGGATATTTATTGTTGGATCCGCATGATATCATGGTTTAATCTATGCTGTAAAAAATGGTTCACTTTGCCAATGTTCCCTGTTTTTCAGGGAAGGTCGGCAGGAGGTTTGGTTTATTTTATTAGTACACATGCAGCATTTGTAAATGCAAACTTACATTTGTCTGCGTGTGGCCATCCATTTTATATTAATTAAGATGTTAATATATCTTTACAACTTAGACAATAGATTATATTATAATAAAAGAAGTTTCATTTTTAACGCTACAGCTTTTTTAGTGCTTCAAATGTGAACACATAATTTTATTTTGTCTACACCACCATCGTTTTGAATCATCCTGTAGTTGGTCAGGATTCTTACCCTTCAGTAATAATCTGGTCAGAAAACTCGCTATGAGCTGTAACTGTTACCGTCGCTACAACCTTAGATAGAAGTTATTATAGGCAGGATATTAGCTGAGAAGGGATTCTGATCCCGGGTCACCCAGTACCTACTCGCAAGAAGTATGGAAGAAAGACTGGGACGTTTAGAACAAAAGGGAACGAGAATAAAAATATTTAAAGTAATCAACAACAAATATAAGTCTAACCATAATCTATAATCCCAGGAATATTAATAATTCAAAGTCATATTTAATGCATGTCCACAAACAGACACGTGTAAGTTTGCGCGTACTACTGATGCATGTGTACTCTCTAACCTTAAATGAACATAAAACCTGCAGACCCTTTTGCCGACATTCCTTGAAAAGGGGCTGACATTGTCAAAGTGAACCATTTATTACAGTATCTCATACCAACTTATTCATCAAGGAATAATAATATTAGGATGATTTATTTGGTGAGCGCTGCTTTTGTGTGAATCATACCTCAACAAACCTCTGCGAGCTTGGACGTCGCTGTAGAAATCGGTAATTCTCTACTTGTTGTAGGACTGCATGAACCTGAGGTGATTGATCTTTAGTAATCTATAATCTATAATCTAAGTTGCAAGGATATATTCATTCAAAGCTCTCAGATGTATGTCCACAAACCAACAAGTGTAGTTCGCGCTTACAAATGCTGAATGTGTACTTACAAATAAAATCCAAACCTCAAATGAACATAAGCTCCACAACTTTTGCCGATTAAGTAAATGCACATTAATTTTTCAACTCAGTGAAAAGCATATATTATGAAAAATACTCCTCCGAAAATCAATCGCGAGTATTACCACAAGACTACAAACCGGTCATCTTCTGTAGTGGTCAGTGAAAAGTTATCTTGTATATATGTATGTAGGATATGTATGGATATTGTACAACTAATGATTAGGGTGCGCTGTGACGTCACTGACCCTCGTAAAGTAATTATGGAGACGGATTATCAGATAGTTCGGATTTAAAAGCCTCTCAAATATTCATACTCAAGTTACAACTACATCTATACATACTGCACACTACCTTAATATGACATTATGTGAAAGTATAATATTATCTATGTACATAACAGAAACTCTAGGGGAAATAAGTTCATGTTTTTCCTTTAACGAAGAAACGTAGTAAAATTTTCAGTTTTCAGGTTTTGTCAAGACCTGCCATATATTTTAACTTGATTAAAGCAGGTACTGTGTATTTCATATTTCGCCATCTCAAAGTTGCAACAGATTAAATGTACTGATTCACTGATTTGAGAAATCGTGGATATTTTTTTTATTGCGTGTAACTTCTCATAGTAAGTGAACTTATAATAAGTAAGTGCTCATAAAAAACTTCCAAACCACAGGATTTTTGCACTTTTTAAATGTTTTCTTTACTAAAAAATTGGGGAAAAGTTGCATATATCTGAGAAACCCATGTTAGTTTTATATGTCACTTATTCAGTTTTTCGTTTAAGGTATCGATTAGCTGATTCAATAACAGAAGGGCATTTTAGAGGGCTCTTGAGGTGTGATACACACAAAAACAGCGCTCACCAAATAAATCAGCCTAATTAATTTTTTTTTAATTTTTTTAAGGGCACGTCAAATGCGCCGTTTTATAAACATCATTGATGGTTTACTTTCAAGATTTTCACTTATGTTAAAAAATGAGAACTTGATTTATAAAAATGTATTTTTTTCAAATAAAATGAATCATGATTGAAAAGCCGAATGTCTGAAGATGTTGTCAGGGCTTGAGCGCGTGCCTACAATATCCAGTAATGTAGAATGAATAATAAACGAAGTGGCGGCTTGTTCTAGTGTAGGTGGGCTATGCTTTTCCTCAAGGCGAATAAAAAACCAGCTCATTAAAATACATCAGACCTCTGGAGACCGTAGCCGCCTACTGCCACAAAGCCATCAGCCCGCAACTTAATTATTCAGCCTACTGTTTCTTTTCACTTCTGAGCAGGTAAACGCTTTTCTATCGGGGAGAGAATTAAACAAAATGTGTGCAGGGGGACTTTGAGTTTATTTTTCTTGCTTTTTCCGACAATAAGTATTCTGTTACGTGGAGCGGATTCTGTGGAGATGTATGTTAATGGGGGGCAGGGTCGTTACTTATTCAACCGAACGAGAAAGTAAAAAATACAAGGAACTACCAGACCCCTACAGTATACTTATTTTTACATAGTACCACCTAGCTTCATGGACTCAAAAACGAAATAAAAGCAAATTGAATGTTATTTATTCCATGGAGAACAATGCCTACACTGTTTTTACACTCATTTATTAACGAATTTAAAAGAGATAGAGACACGGCTGTCATCTTGGAATGAAGATAATGATTTGTTACCTTCTGGTCCAAATTTAATATGTCCAAATTAATTAAAACAATATACCTACCAAGAATAATAATCTTTTTGTCTTTGGTACATTTTGTTGGGTTGGTATTGCATTTCTGACAGACGCCTCAGGCGTGTAAAACCCAACATCCGTCTCTTTTCTCTTCGAGCGTCGCACTGGTAACTTGTCTTAACCTGTTCACCTAATTTAATCACGTAATCCTTTGTAAAAACCCCTTGTAATCTTTATGGAATAAAGGACCATTAAATTGTTTAACTAACTACATCTTTCAAGTCATCTCCACACCCCACATCACCTCAAAATTAAAGTCCAAATCGAAAATACAGTCCACGAGCAAAACCCGACCATTTTTGGTCCATCGAGCCGCATCGTGACCATTTTTGGTCACTTCGAGCAGGATGAGCGACCTTGTTGCTCCATACCAGCGGATTATTCAGTGAACTAGCATCTGGAGTCATCTGCGTCCACCGAGGACCCTTTTGTGCTCACAAAAAGCAGACTTTTACGCAGCGCGACGGAGAGGAGAGCACGTGGCCCCATACAGCGGGCGCACATTCATCAGCGGGCCGGGCAGAGGGAACCACTCCTTCTGACGAATGCGGAGCGCTGCTTTGTACAAGCAAGCGCCCCCACATCAGTTTGTGAAGCAAACTGAGCCCCACATCGACTGCGCAAGGGCCGCATGGCCTAGTGCGAGAGTCATCCTTCATCATCGGGCCGGGCAGAGGGAGCTTCTCCTTCTGACGAATGCGGAGCGCTGCTTTGTGCAAGCAGGCGCCCCCACATCAGCTGATTGCCATCAGCTGAGCCCCACATCGACTGCGCAAGGGCCGCATGGCCTAGTGCGAGAGTCATCCTTCATCATCGGGCCGGGCAGAGGGAGCTTCTCCTTCTGACGAATGCGGAGCGCTGCTTTGTGCAAGCAGGCGCCCCCACATCAGCTGATTGCCATCAGCTGAGCCCACATCGACTGCGCAAGGGCCGCATGGCCTAGTGCGAGAGTCATCCTTCATCATCGGGCCGGGCAGAGGGAGCTTCTCCTTCTGACGAATGCGGAGCGCTGCTTTGTGCAAGCAGGCGCCCCCACATCAGCTGATTGCCATCAGCTGAGCCCACATCGACTGCGCAAGGGCCGCATGGCCTAGTGCGAGAGTCATCCTTCATCATCGGGCCGGGCAGAGGGAGCTTCTCCTTCTGACGAATGCGGAGCGCTGCTTTGTGCAAGCAGGCGCCCCCACATCAGCTGATTGCCATCAGCTGAGCCCCACATCGACTGCGCAAGGGCCGCATGGCCTAGTGCGAGAGTCATCCTTCATCATCGGGCCGGGCAGAGGGAGCTTCTCCTTCTGACGAATGCGGAGCGCTGCTTTGTGCAAGCAGACGCCCCCACATCAGCTGATTGCCATCAGCTGAGCCCCACATCGACTGCGCAAGGGCCGCATGGCCTAGTGCGAGAGTCATCCATCATCATCCACGAGCAGGAGGAGCTTCTCCTTCTGACCAGCGGAGCGCTGCTTGGTGCAGGCAAGCGCCCCCATATCAGCTGACCAAAGCTGAGATCATCACACGCACGGGCCGCACGAGCTGCCAGACCCAGTACGAGTCACGGGATCACCGAGGATTCCTTCACACAGGCAGGCCTTCACACAGGCAGGCCAGTGTTATTTATCTATTTATTTGTGATTAGTGTATATTGTGTTTCAAAATGACGACTAGACTGTCAAATTGGACGAGGACATTGTCAGCTAGATTAGCTACCTATGAACAATATATTTTAAAGGAAAATTTAGAAATCTCACTAGTAAAATCAAAACTATGTCAAATCAGAGAAATAATAACAAAATTTAATGAATTGTATAACCATAATGTAGATGCTTTGGCCAATGATGAGGACCTACATAGAACAATGCTACACCAGGAAGAGGTCCTGGTGAATTTAATAGCAAAGTATGAAGGGTTCTTAGAGCAATCTGAGGCCAATAGCCTAAAAATTAATCATATAGTTAATAATGAATTCTGTAACCCCATGAACTTACCTAAATTGTCAATTCCGATCTTTGATGGAAAATATGACAACTGGGTAACATTTAGAGATTTATTTTTGGCCTTAATAGACAATAATGCAAACATTTCAAATATAGAGAAATTCATGTATCTGAAAAATTCGTTATCTCCTCAAGTACAGTCAATCTTAGAGCAATTAGAAGTATCAGGGAAAAACTACCCCCTGGCATATAGTATTTTGGAAGCCAGATACAACAACAAGGAGATCTTAATAAAAACGCATCTAGATAACATACACAGTATTAAATTTAATGTGAGAAGATTCAATGAGATTCACAATTTCACCAACACTATTAGTAGTAATTTAAATGCACTGAACAGCTTGGGGGTTGACACTTCGAACTGGGATGAATTACTCATCTACCAGTTTCTGAAGCAATTAGACCCACCAAGCATTAGCGATTGGAAGTCCCACAAGGACTACAAATCGGTTATTGATTTTTTGGCATTTCTAAAAAAAAAGGCATCTCATTTAGAAATGTATAATCAATACACTCTCGAGCCAACGAATAGCAGACCTGCAACCAAGAAAGCGTTGCTTACAATAGAAGGTGTCAAGTGTCCGATCTGTAAAGGACCACATTACATTCACACATGCAGTCAATTCATACAGTTAAATGTTTCTCAAAGGCGGGATTCCGCAAAAAGTAATAGATTATGCTTCAATTGTCTTCGCATTGGGCACCAAGCATACAAATGCCGTAGCTCAAGCAAATGCAAAAAATGTCAAAGCAATCACCATACATTGTTACATACTATAGACCATAAGATTGCCTTGGCAGCATTTAGTAATTCCAATAATGTTCAAGCTATGTTAACAACTGTAAGCGTACACTTGTACGACTCAGACGGGTCGTCAAGAGCTGTACGAGCCGTTTTAGATAATGGGTCGCAGGCAAACTTCCTAACAAGGGAACTAGCTGACTCATTGAAGCTTCCTAAATCTACGTTAAAAATGCCTATTGAAGGTATTCAACAACAAACAAGTTATTCATCTGAAGCCGTTACGGCTACAATAGCTTCTCGATTATCTGGTTTTAAAACTGAATGTTCATTCCTTGTTGTAGAAACCATAACTACAAATCTTCCCCAAACCAGTTTCAGGTGTGAGGCGCCCGTACCACTGCGCGACCTGGCAGACCCACAGTTTGCCAAGGCTGGCGCAGTCTCCATGCTGCTCGGCGCAGACGTCTTTTGGAGAATCCTGCGCTGCAGCCGGACGTCGCTGTCAAGGGGAGGGCTCCGGTTCTATCCCTCACACTTGGGATGGTTGGCGACCGGTTTGGCACCAATGCAAGCTACCTTCGTATCATCGATGCAAGCTACCTTCGTATCATCGATGCTGACTGCGGCGTCTGGAGGATCCCGAAGGACGTCTGGGTCCAGCAGAGGAGCGTCAACCGGTCTTCACGGACTGGTAGAAGCTTTTTGGAAGTGTGAAACCATCGAGAATACTAAACATCAATCTTTAGAAGAAAAGGCTATGGAAGATCTATTCGTCCAAACCACAACCCGATCACCGCAGGGGAGATTCCAGACACGCATAGGTCTGAAGTCGGACCCTGGGGTATTAGGCGATTCATTAGCGCGAGCATCAAAATGTCTGATCTCGCTAGAATCCAAACTCAACCGCAATCCTCAGCTCAAGGCGCGGTATGATGACTTTTTATCCGAATATTTAGCTTTAGGACACATGAGTCTTGTGCCCCCACATAACACTCAAATTGCTTATTATTTTCCGCATCACGCGGTAATAAAAGAACATTCCACGACTACAAAACTGAGAGTAGTATTCAATGGGAGCGCCAGAACTACCTCTGGGCTTTCGTTGAATGACATTTTAATGATAGGACCTACTGTGCAACAAGATCTATTTGACATTTTGTTACGTTTCAGAACGCCCAGGTGGGTGATGACAGCTGACGTGGAGAAAATGTATCGACAAATAGATATTCAGCCACAGGACAGACCTCTTCAAAGAATCCTATGGAGAGACAGTGTGACTCACTTGCCTTGCCAGTATCAGTTAAACACGGTTACATACGGAACCGCTTCAGCCCCCTTCCTAGCTACGAGATGCGTCATGCAACTCGCTCAAACAAATAGGGACAAGTACCCTGAAGCTTGTCAAGTTATCGAGTCAGACATGTACATGGACGACTTGATAACTGGACACGACGATATTAATCAGCTCAATTTGATTAAAACCCAAATTACTGAAATATTTAATAGTGCATGTATGTCATTAAGAAAGTGGACAACCAATAGTGCCCTACAATTGCAAGAAAGTGTTTCATCTGTAAATTTTGCAAACCATGACACTTATAAAACTTTAGGATTAACGTGGCAACCTAGTACTGACACGTTGATATTCAATTTACACATTGAATGTAACGAAGCAAATTTAACCAAGCGATCAATTTTATCTGCGATAGCCAGAACGTTTGATCCTTTAGGGTTGCTCTCTCCCATTACTATAATTTCCAAACTCTTTATGCAACGGCTGTGGCAAGAAAGCAGTAAATGGGATGATGAGTTATCTACTCCAACAAAAACTGAATGGTGTAATTTTGTGCATCAGTTCAACCTAGCAGCCTCCATACATGTAGCACGGCATGTATGTGGAACAGATCATAAATCCTCCGTAGAACTACACGGCTTTGCGGATGCCTCTACACGAGCATTCGGAGCATGTATCTATTTAGTTACTCGCAACGAGTTGACTTCCGAAGTTAACTCTCAACTTTTTTGTGCCAAGTCAAAGGTAGCACCTTTGCAACAAATCTCCTTACCCCGGTTAGAATTGAACGCAGCTTTATTATTATCTAAATTATTTAAACGCGTTAGTGAGACCAGTAACCTGGTTATAACAAGTTCCACATTGTGGACAGATTCTAGCATAACACTTGCCTGGATTGCCAGTCAAACTTTTAGATGGACCCCATCACGGTGGTCTATGGGAAACTACTGTAAAAAGCGCAAAGCATTTATTTAAAAAGTTAGTGGGCAATCATACCCTCACTTTTGAAGAATGTTCTACTTTATTAATCCAAGTCGAAGCTTGTCTGAATTCAAGGCCGTTGACACCCTTATCAGACGATCCTAATGACTTGTTACCATTGACTCCGGGTCATTTCCTTATCGGAGGACCACTGGTCGCTCTTCCCGAACCAGATCTGAATCATATTCCAATCCATGCAGTTAATCGGTATCAACTGTTAAGTCGACTATTCCAGACCTTCTGGAAGCGTTGGACTAATGAATATCTCAATTCTTTGCAACCTCGCAAGAAATGGACTCAGTTAACGACATCTACACTACAAATTAATGATTTAGTTGTGCTTAGGGAGGATAATCAACCGCCCTTGAGATGGAGATTGGGAAGAGTAACAGAATTACATCCTGGTACGGATGGTATTCTGAGAGTAGTATCCATAAAAACTGACTCTGGTATTAAAAAGAGACCAATTCAAAAATTAAGTAAATTACCTATTTGGTAATTCCTAGCAGGATAAATGATTATGTACTTACCGATAATTATTTGTCTTATGTTATCTGTAACTTCACTTTATGTTTTATGTTACTATGCAAGAACTGATCACATTAAATTATGTACTTAATTAATTAAAAGGCTGAGTAATTATAAGTACACTTTATTGAATCCATGTAAATTTGTATGTAAATGCTTACCTACAAGGGTAACTTACCATATCAACTTAATTGAAGTATCATCTGTTGCTAACACAATTGACTACCATACATACAACAAGTAAGATTAATACTTAACTTTCAACTTCTTCAAGGTGTATAAGTCAAATAAATTATTTTCAAAGTCAGAATTCTATTCAAGTTTGTATGCACCTACCATTGTTTTGTATAATCAATGATTCTTAGATCTAAGTGTTGATTTCTACAGACAAGTACCAGTTATTGAAAAACAAAAAAGAATTATAAATTAGAGTCAATCACTGTTAACCAGTATATTATGACAACCTCAAAAATACAGTCCACGATGTAACATTATGTAAACGAGCTATTATACATCATTGTGGAGATGACCTCTCTAGTAATATTGCCAAATATTCACCGTTATAACACGGTATTTGCCAATCTGAGGCCCGCCAGTATGGTCCAAATTTAATATGACCAAATTAATTAAAACAATATACCTACCAAGAATAATAATCTTTTTGTCTTTGGTACATTTTGTTGTGTTGGTATTGCATTTCTGACAGACGCCTCAGGCGTGTAAAACCCAACATCCGTCTCTTTTCTCTTCGAGCGTCGCACTGGTAACTTGTCTTAACCTGTTCACCTAATTTAATCACGTAATCCTTTGTAAAAACCCCTTGTAATCTTTATGGAATAAAGGACCATTAAATTGTTTAACTAACTACATCTTTCAAGTCATCTCCACACCCCACATCACCTCAAAATTAAAGTCCAAATCGAAAATACAGTCCACGAGCAAAACCCGACCACCTTCAGAAATGGAATTAAGTCAAAAACCGAAATTTCGGAGTTACTTTCTTCTTCCTTGGAGCAGTCGAAATGAAAACAGGAAAATCATTTAAAAGCACTCTTTTGGAAAAAAACGAATTTCAACTATTAGGTAAATATTTTGAATATACGATTTAAGTTACGGGCAAAATTTGACATTGGACCTTTGTAAAGTTGTGTAAGTAACCCTTGTGAAGGTATAAGCAAATACCTTAACATTTTTTTACTCAATCTTCTATTCAGTCCACCTCAGTATACACAGAATTTTCTTTTCACATTTTACTTCCGATTTCTTTTCTTGATTCTTGTAACCGCCGTTATTGGTTTAGCATGTGTGTATCTAATGAGACCCGTTCACTTGAGTGGCTGTGTGTGGTTTGTGAGGGGGTGGGGGCAGGGGGGAGGTCACTGGGGGGCGAAGGGGGGGTCAGTGGGGTCTCGCTGTAATATTTGACTGAGGAGGGTAAATAAAATGAGGGAAGATCTCATTCCGTGGTCTGTTAAACATTTACATGTCAGTGAAGTCGCAGTTAGATTAGATGTGGGAGGCGGGGTGACCTCCTGCCTCCCTCCACCCTCTGGACCTCCATATGGTAGACAAAATGACCTCCACAATCAATGTCAAACTAAGTAACCCTCAAACTCTTATATGGGAATCAAAGTGACCTGAGCCTCTTATTTGGAAGTAGACTTGACTTCTTTATGACAGGTTTTTGCGGATTTTTTGTAGAATTCCATTTAAAATAAAAGAAGGCAAATAAACACTGTTTGAAAATAAGTAGAAACAAACAGTGCTTATTTTCATTTTTAAAAATTTGAATTGACTTCCTGAATCTTGATATGGGAAGCAGATTGACCCTCAATGACATTCAATGGGAAGCACGGTGACCTCAATCCATGACGAACCAGCTAAAGATGACCTTTTAATCTAGCTGTGTGAGTAAAAATGACCCATTAATCCTGTCTGACCTTGATAAAGAGACAGAATAGCCTAAATCCATCATACAGCAGACGTGTAAGGTAACCTTAAAACCATGAAGTAAGAAGTAAAATTTACGCTGGAAATTATAATGGAAGTTGAAATGACCTTTGTTCTATGATAACGCAGTTAAAAATTACCTTAAAAGCTTAATGTCGGACGCAAGATTATCCTAAATCCATGAAAAAAGAGGCAAAATGACCTCTAGTCTATGATGTGGGATTCGGAAGGATCTCTTGATATTAGTGTGGAAGCCAGACTTACCCCTGGACCTTCATGCGGGAGGCAGATTGACCCTTCCAGACCTTGAGGGACTTTAAACGGTCCGGGCCTTAAACGCGCTGCCGAGAGATTTGATTTTTGGGTTTTGCGGTAATAAGATAAGGTGGGGCTTCAGTACCTCATACTCTGCTGCCCTTTGATTCCTTAATGGACAAATTTGCAATCGGGCCATGCGAATTTCAAACTGAGATTACTCCGGGTTATTGCCTGTATAATGCCCAACGAAAACATCAACTGTACCCTTAGTACGAGTTGCAAAACTTAAGTAATGTAAAGTTTACGGCAATTATTAAAGAGTGATTGCCCCAAAAATCCGCCGTTTTTGTTTGTTTGAACTTGATTTTCTTCATCACTGTAACTCTTTTGCTGAGACCATAAAGTGTAAGAAACAAAAACGGCAGATTTTAGGAGAAATCACTCTTTAATATTTTCCGTAAACTTTACTTTTCTCAAGTTTTGCAACTCGTACTAAGGGTACAGATATCTAGGAAGTAACTAGGAATGTTCTGTGTGAAGTTTGTGATTTTTGATATTTTCATTAAGTAATAAAAATTAAAAGTTCTCATTAAAGTTACTCAAGTCTATTGTTGTATCTGAAAGATGTAGCTTGTCACGCATTAAGAGACAGATCTCGAACTTTTAACTTCTTAATCTTCATATTCTATTTATTTAACACACAATAGCATATCCAATATGCAAAAAAGTATAAATATATTAACTATACAGTTAGGTAATTAAACTTCTCGGATATTAGACGAACTGTAATGGGAGAACTTGTATCATTCTGGACGTTTCGTTGGCGACATTACCAACGTCTTTAGGAGACAGTCTCTCTTCGCGAAGACTAAAAATGAACTTAAATCTAAATCTTAATCTAAGCTGTAAAGATATATATCATTAAAGATTCATATTAATCGCATTCCCACAAGCAGACATGTATATAAGTTCGCTCTAACACATGCCGCATGTGGACCTTCAATATAAAAACCCAATCTCAAATGAACATAAGCCCTGCAACTCTTGCCGTCCTTCCCTGAAACAGGGGTGACATTGGTAAAGTGAACATTTTTTTACAGTATGCGTGGTCAGCCTCATACCAAACTATAAGTCAAGAAATACAAGAAAATTAATTAACTGATTTTTAATAAAGCTGGACCTGGACCAGATATAATACTAATTATGATCGAACAAAAATCTTGAAACTTCTGCCGACTTTCCCTGAAACAGGAGTGAGAGTGGCAAAAAAATAGGTGGTCAGTCTCATACCAACGTATAAAGCAATGAAAATCCTATTTTTACTATTTAAAAATCATAATAATGGCAATGGGCAAAACTGAAACCCGCCTAATTCAAATTTAAACTTCTCAAGCCGGTTTACCCAGAGGCGATTCATTTCTCATTTGGTCTCTGCGTACCAATGCTGGTATATATGTGATGTGCCGAGCCGGCTCTATAATTACATTAGAGAGTATTTTCCGTTTTGTGTAAGTCGTGGGCAGCGGCGGTCGCTCCCCAGAGGCGGCTGGGTCACTCCAGATAAACAAAACTCCACTATCTATTGTGGACCTACACTCCGGGTAGGGGGCACTTAATTATTCAACGTTTCTTTGCTTTAAATCTGCCTGCAAGTTGAAACCAATTTAAATATACGACGCTACGCAAAATACCTTCAGGGACATCGTATATAACCATCGATATATAGAACTGGGTGGGCTAAGAAGTCAATCCTTTGAGAATTAGAAAGACGCTACCCCACTCATCACACTAAAATCCAAATTCAGTCTATCGGTAACCTTCCAACTGTCAACAGGTGTGTTACCTAATTGGAAAAAAAATCCATATAAATGCCAAACTGGGTATTTTCTAAACGTGCCAACAAAAGAGAGTAAATGTGTTATAGAACATGGAATCATATTTCACTTTAATCACTATTCTACAGGACTTCGTTGATAAAATTTATTTTTCGTTTGTCGAAATATTTTGTTCGCGAAAGCGATAGCCATTTCCAGAACTAGTGATGTTCAAATATAAAGGTACTTGCTTCTTCAAGTATGTAACTTCTATACTCGCGGTAATAGATACTTGTGAAAATCATCCCGTACATAATGAGGTGGGAATGTATCAAATATTTTCATACTTTCAACAACACTAGTAACAAACACGTTACCATAGTTACCATGGGTTTCCATGGTATTATGTACATATATTGAAGACGGAGTAGAGACACGTTGTTTACATAAAAAATAACAAAAGCATTTCATATGTCGTGAGCGAGACAGCACTATTAACAATGTATGGTGTCAAAGACGTTGCGTCATGTCGATTGGCACTAAACCACATTTACAGCCTCTCCATATATATATATACCTCCATATATGTTCCCACCCGCATGTATACACAATTGTACGAAAAAGTTACATTGCTTTTAAATATATTTTTAGCAAAAACTTATGTGAAAAATGCTCATTGATAGCCAATTTTATAAATATCAGAGTATTTCTTTGAATATTAAAGGTTTTTTTATTTCACTATCGTCCAAATTTTCTGTGTTGAGATTAATGAACGCAAAATGTTAAATGCGATTATTAACCTAAGAATAATGCCCGCTTTCCACTGCGAGCGGAGCTGACTCCGTACGGACTCCGCTCGACTAGCAACAGTAAATTTCATAGAAGTGCTTCCACCGACAGCGAGTCAGCGGAGCGGACTGAGCGAGTACAAAGAGTTACAAAAGTGGTCGCAGAGTTGAGCGAGTTTCCAGCGGACTCCGTACGGACTCCGCTCGACTAGCAACAGTAAATTTCATAGAAGTGCTTCCACCGACAGCGGAGTGAGCGGAGCTGACTGAGCGAGTAAAAATGGGTCCGCTGTGTCATGGTCTCGGCCGCTAGTTTTCAACTGACTCCGCTCCCCCGTGCCCCCCGCGCCAACCCGCGCAGTTGCGTGACAGCGATAAAACACATCATACATGATTTACAAAAACACATCATACATTATTTTATTAATTTGAAAATATTAAAATGTATGTTTTATTTCCAACATCTACTTTTTATGTTTAAAGCAAAATAATACATTACTTTTTATGTTTCGAAACAAAAAAAAACTCTTTTATTAATAATTAAAACGTTTGATCTGGGCGTAGGCTGCAACGAGCTGTCACACACTGCACATCATACATTATTTTATAAATTTGAAAATATTAAAATGTATGTTTTATTTCCAACATCTACTTTTAATGTATTAAAGCAAAATAATACATTACTTTTTATTTTTCGAAACAAAAAAAAAAACTTTTTTTATTAATAATTAAAACGTTTGATCTGGGCGTAGGCTGCAACGAGCTGTCACACACTAGTTGGCTCCGCTAAGCCAGCTGTAGATGGAAGGCAAACAACTCTTTCATCTGACTCATCTCATTTCCCGCCTATCTCACTCCGCCGAGCTCGTTGGCTGTGGAAGGCAAATACCATTATTTTTTAAAACTCTTTCGCAATGGAAGGCCAAAACTATTTCACTACGCTCCGCTCAGCTATTTCCCGCTCCCGCTCAGCTATTTCCCGCTCGCAGTGGAAAGCGGGCATAACAATTTCAACGTTTATTACGCTGACTCTCTATGCTGTAAAAAATTTGGTTCACTTTTGGCAATGCCACCCCGGTTTCAGTGAAAAGTGGCAGGAGTTGCGAAGGTTACGTTCATGTGAGGTTTGATTTATTTTGTATGTACGCATGCAGCATGTGTTAGCGTGGATTTACGTGTGCTTCTGGGCATAAATTCAATATGAGCGTTGAATGCCGATACTGCAATTAAAATTATAGATTACAAGTTTGCATGCGAGATCCAGTTGCTGTTAGGCTGTGTGAATCTTTATTTGGATGTAGGTAGTTAAAGTTCCAATCCAGTCCAGAATGTCTATGAAAAATTTATGAACTATTTTTATTTTTTATTTATTTTATTTATTTTATTGTATTTCACTGGAAATTAGAAACACTATCTTCCAATCAGGAGTCCGTAGCGT
The DNA here is from genome assembly GCA_951799405.1 of Agapetus fuscipes. Classification (NCBI taxonomy): domain Eukaryota; kingdom Metazoa; phylum Arthropoda; class Insecta; order Trichoptera; family Glossosomatidae; genus Agapetus; species Agapetus fuscipes. Next base: position 3,224,887 of record OX637334.1, on the reverse strand, counting down.
TAACCACTAGACTACATCAGAAGCTATCATAAAACAAGTTATAGAAAATATAGCTGTACTTCCGACATGGGAAATAATTTTCCGAACAAAACTATATTTACATAAAAACGTGTGCTTAACATGAAAATAGTTTTTTTTGTAGATAAAAAAAATAGAACAATAAACTTTCTCTTAAGCCGCTGAAATAGCTTTTATATAACCCTTTAAATCTGCCGCCAAGTTTAAATTTAAATATACGACTCTATGTAAAATTCATAAATGCGGAATAAATGACTCTACAAAGGGCTATTTTTGCGCGGGCAAAGTTGCCGTGGAGTTTTCCTCTGGAGGCTTCGCAGGGCGGGAGTTTTTCACAAGTTGCCACACAATGACCGTTACTTTTCATTCCCGCGTTATTTTCACTTGGCGGGAAAACTTTCCGGCTGCAACACAAATCAAATAAAGTGAACCGCGTTTTTGTTACAATAAAATATTATCATGAGGGCTGTGTTGGCTGAAGGGCGCTTTCATTTTAACTCAACTCAAATAACACAAGCTTTTTTTAAACTCTTTTTTTGTACTTTTGTGTTGCAAATTACTTGCTACAAATGGGGAAAATATTCAGGGTTGGAAATCAAGTTGAAAGTCAAAGGCGTATTAGAGACATATTTTGTTATTAGTATAATTATACTTATGTGTCTTGAATTTGATTTCAAGTTACCTTCAAAATTCATTACAATTTTTGAAAAATTATATTTAATCTATTTTTTGGGATCACACTTCCCTATGATAAAAGAAATATTTAAATAAATCTGATTTTTAACTACTCCGTCTATATTTTTTATTACTTATTTAATTTTATTTTATTTTTTATTTTATTCAGGAAAAAAACAACAAATTTCTTCGGATAATTACAATAAATACAACAAAAAAATCATTATTCATCAATCTTTAAAAGTATATATTTTGCAATTCGATGGAGTTTTTAAAATACAATCGTGTAAATAAATAAGTTTCATTATTTGATTGCGTGTCACGTTTTTAGTTTGAAAGACTCGCATTTTTATTTTCAAACCCGTCTGTATTCAATAAATATAAACCCTGAATCTCATATATAATGTGTTTTTGCAATTAATGATTAAATTGTACGACAAAGAATATTTATATTCGTCTCTTCATGCATGCCACAAAATGCAATTCAACTGTTTTATTCCTTCGATTTAAAATGTACTTTGCTCTCTTTGTTTCAGTTTCCTGTACAAATGTGATCACACCTTCATTTGAAATAAATGCATTTCTCGTTCAGTTGGCGTAGCACTGTAAGCACAGCGTCTACGTTTGTCGTAGACCCTCTACGCCAGCCGGTTGCAGGAGCCGCTACGTCTGGCGTAGCTTGCGACATGTCTCTTACCCCCCGAGAGCAAGAGCGCAGTTGTTCTGCCGCCCGGCCTGTCTGGTATAAAACATTACAACTTTCTGAATATGGAATTTCCCGAGAGGGTCTGACCACGTCATATACAGGATAACATGTACGTATGTGTAATACATGGACAAATGTGATCAACTAAAAACATGCATGATGTATTATAGAAATTTCTAGTTGCTGTCTACATGAAACAACAAAACTGTCATTATTTTTTTAATGCAAAAAGGAAAATATATCAGTGAACATGTTAATAGTATTTAAGATTGTCAGATTATGACTCTGAATAAAATGAAAACAGCATGTAATTAGGACTAAAAGAAATGGTGGTTGATTTACAATGCTGGCGGCTAGACGATTTAATTTAATATTGATTCTAATTTTTTTAATAATTTCACATTTCAGAATTTTGGGTTAATTGACTAGTAAGTTAGTATAAAGCTGATTCCTCATGCTGTAAAAACTTGGTTCACCTTTTGCCACAGTCACTCCGGATACAGAGAAAAGCGGTAAGAATTGCAAACTTTATGTTCATGTGAAGCTTAGTAGTTTAGGCGTTGAAGTAGGTGTTTCCCAACTCCCGAGGACCTGGTACTAATTTCTTGTGAAGGCTGAGTAAACTACATAGGATTTTACTTCTGTTTTGAAATAAACACTGAAACGGGAAAGAATTTCTGAGACCTACGGTGACGATCGAACCCGTGCTCTAGGCATGGAATGCAAGCACTCTACCCACTGAGCCATCGAATGGAATTCACCAACTATAGACAGGAAAGTAAAGACGAAAATAAAATATTGATTGATAATTTTTTAATGAATAACATTACTACGGAAAATAACAATATTTTCATTCTCTTTCCGTACATTTATATTTCCTCTCACCTCGTGTTTATATGGCGGGATGAGGCGTGTGTCCCCTCCGCGCATTTGCATACACAATATTGTGATTGTGGAGAGCCGCAGACTGAATGCTCAATCAGCTGGACCTCCCACTTCCTCTTCTTTTACTCGTCATCCCGCTCTCCCATTCCCCTATCCCCTCACACACCCGCGAGAGGATTATAAACATATTCCATACACAGATAACACACCCATTTAATTTTACTTTCAAGCATCGAACATTCCAGAATTTCTGCATAAAAAGTGACACAAAATTTTGCTTCAATCGGGAAAACGTTGTGTTAAACGTACACGTGAAAAGACCAATCGATAGCTAAGTCGGTAGAATGCTTGCGTTTCATGCCAGGGGTGGAAGTCTTGACTTGGATATCTTACCGTTTCTATTTGAAGAAAGGACGTAATAAAAAACAGCTGATACATTTTATATGGGACAATGATCAGCTGTTCAGGCACCGCCATTTTTAATTTCATCCTAAAATATTAAGGAACGCTTTCTTCACGGATCCCTATTTTTATTTTTTAATCTTAGTTCCTGTGAAATTTTATTAGTACAGATAAATTTACTTCATTCCTTATATCCTCAGAAGTGACTGCAGTCATTTTATTTTGAAAAATCACCTCCTAGCTGCCTACCTTATTTACGTAAGTATGTATATAGAAGAGAACAACAGTAGCGTAGCACTTAATATTCATTAAATCCTTGTAGCGACTGCTGTAAGGTGTAAACGACACAGCACACACTTTTGGAAATCTTGCAGCCTGTGAGGCATGACGTCACAACTTATAAATGCAACTAAGTAACACATGTTGTGTACCTTCTTACCAGCGTTCTCTCGAAAGGGGTCACAGGTGGCGATTCGGGATCGTTTTCTTTTTACAGGTAATGGAGCCGGCTTCACCCTAACCACTTCAGTGTAATGGGGTATTTTGTTTAAGAAAACCAAAAACGTTAAGTAATCCTTACGCCTTTTTTGTCGGTCTACGCAACGCAACTACATAAAGTAATGTACATAAAGTGTTACTTCTTGCCGCGTTATCCTCGAAGCATACATTGCGCATGTGGTGAGTGGAACCGATGTATTTTTACAGGTAAGGGCGGCCAGCCCTACGCAAACCACTCCAGTTGAAGTGGGAGTTTCCCAGCTCATTAAAGGGCTGGTATTCATTTCAAGTGAAGGTTGAGTAAGCTTTGTCGGTATTTTTACTTTTCAAACACGAGTTCTCAGCATGGAATGCAAGCACTCTACCAACTCAGCTATCAACCTGACATTCTTCACGCCTTTACCTAAGTCTAGTTTTTTTATTCATTTGATTTTGACTTTGATTATAATTATTTATCATGAATTCTTCCCATCACCGTTTCGTGATGTGGTCACTTCAAGGGCGTCCTTTAAAACTTAAAATTCATAATCACAAGTAGACAAATTTAGTCGGAAAGACTAACCAAAGGCGCTCTCGAATCGTTCCTTTAACTCCCACAAAAATACCGCCAAGATATGGATGTTTCTCCCGTCACTGCCATTATCGAAAGTATGCCCGTTCACACACATGCCCTGCTCACTTCCCTTCGAATGTAACACAGGGTAACAGAATTTTGCTTGTTTTCGGTGTCCTTCGAAAATTCTCATGATTTTAGTCCCGTGAAACAAGTCTCTCAACATTAAGTAAGAAATCAAAACAGCTGGAATGTTTACATTAAAAAATACTGTAATTCATTTAAAAATATGAATGTTGCACCTTCAAATTTATAGTATTCTGTTGGTAGCGCTCGTCTCGCCTCCCAGTCTGCACCATACATTATATTCGTGTGCATGCACCTTTACAATGCTTGCTGCATCGACTTATGATATCTGTGGACTAGAAATTATTTTAACGAAAATATACATTAATTATATATCTGTTTCAACCTACTTACGAAATGGTCCTTAGTAAGAAAGAGAACAAAGAACTTCACAGGTGCATTTCCATACGTACAAAAAAACTCCGGGAAATGTAAAAATATTTCTAGAAGGTTGGCAACATTGCCGCGTGCACACTATGCCAGAACCACTCCCAACATAGACGCATGTGGTATAAATCTTGCGATCGATAAAATTGACAAATTTTAAAGGAAAAAGATGGTTTGTTTTATAATTGGTTGTCAAAACACAAAATACAGAAAGCAAGAAAAAATCAAATTTGACACGTAAAAACATGTTTTGTATGAATACTCAACAGAAACGTTTGACAGGGCAGAGACAAATTTGGTGTATATTTATTTATTGGACAATTTTCTTTAGCGCAGTAATGTGAAAAATCCCCTCAAGGGCGCTTTACATTATTATATGTTTTTTTACGTAAAAATATTTCATTATACTTTGACTATAGTACATAATGTATGAATGCATTAAGTTAGTTTCTGCTCCTTTATGTTATTACCCAATGGCTTGCTCCATCGTTGCGTCTCCCTCTCTCCTCTCGCGCTGCCTACAAATATTAAACAAAAGAAGCTCTCCGTCCCTCTCGCTCCACTTCACGCCAGCGCCACTTCATTTGGAGATGGAGTTAGTAGTTTTTATTCTCGCGGGGATTCCCCAATCACGACGAGAGAGCGGGGTGAGAGGGAGGGGGTTTGGGAAATTGCTTACTGGGGGGGGAGGGGTTGTCACTCATAATATTATTATTTACGGCAGGGGGAGGGGGGCGGCGGGGGGAGGAATTAAATATGAGACAAGAAGTTGCGTACGAGAGAAAGTTAATCAAGCGAAATATATTGGTCGATCGAGAGGGCGCCTCTGCAACGAAGTGAACATGATAACTTATTAGTTATTATGAGATACGAGGTTCTTGTACAACGAGTTTATACACAAAATGTGACGTCACGAAAAAATCATACATCGAGGAAAAAATAAAGTTTTGTAAAATATACCTACCTAAGCATCGATAAAATTATCCTTGTGGAGTTTTAGGCTTACATGGCCGGCCGATGATGCTGGAGAGTTGCGTTCCGGAATTTGTTGCCATGATCTTGCAAGCTTGAGCTATCGGACGTTTCGCTCATGTCTACGATGAGCTTCTTAAGCGTGAAAATGAAGTGATGATTATGAAGAAGCCAATCCCAAGTCGAGAGCTCGGATTTGAACCCCAACGAGGGTGTCAAAAAAGATTTCTCTTTACGGTGTTCATTTAAGACCTAAAATAAAATACCAACAATGTTTACTCAGACTTCACAAAAAATGAGTATCAGCCCCGTCGGGAACTGGGAAACCCCCCCTCTTTCAACTGAAGTGGCTGGCGTAAGGCCGGCCCCCTTACTTGTACAAATACATTATTTCACTCGCCACTGTGACCACTTCGGAGAGAATGCGACAAGAAGTTACATTAAATGTTAAGCTTAGTAACATTGTGGTTGTGATAATAAAACTACAATTACTAAATAGTATCCGAGTGATAGAATTGAAAGTGTTGCGGGTAGGGTGCTACTCCTTGTCCCTGTAGGGGAGGCAATAGCTGCAGATCCGAACAGCTGATTAGCCGGAACAGAAAACCCAACAGTTGTGGGTATTACCCCAATTAAGGTGTTATCCGTACATCGGGAGGGAGGCCCGCGCTCAGGAAGGGAACTCTTATAGCCGTACAGAGGATCATAAGCTCGCTGTTCAATACCCCATAAAATCATATAGTGCCATGTTGCGCCATAAGGGAGCATGCCATAAAAATTTACTTTCTATCCCACTATCATTTACTTCTTTGTTACATCGTTGTCACCGCAACACAACTAAGCTGCGCATGTAGTGCAACTTCTTGCCGCGCTATCCCCGAAGGGTTACGCATGTGGCGAGTGGAACCTCTTTCTTTTTACAGGGAAACGGGCCGGGCTTACGCCAACCACTTCAATTGAAGTGGGAGATTCCTGGCTCCCGAAAGGGCTGGTACTCAATTTTTTTGAAGGCTGAGTAGCCCTTGCTGGTATTTTATTTTGGGGTTTGAAAATAACACCGAAACGGGAAATCATTTCTGACACCCTCGGTGGAATTTGAACCCGGGCAAGCATTCCACAACTGAGCTATCGACCGGAACTTACTTTAGGAGTCATTTTAGTACGGAATTTATTTTAGGAGAAGCGTATTATATTATTTTTTGTAAACCTTGAGATTGTCTGGTTGACAGATCTATTCGTAAAATACTTGAATTCATGCCGAGAGCTAAGGTTCTATCCCCATCGAGGGTGTAAGAAATGATTTTCCGTTTCGGTGTTTATTGTAAACTTAAAATAAAATAGAAATATACTTTTCCTCATAAGAGCACAAAAAGTAAAAGTACTACAAATGTTGTTAAGTAAAATGTTGCAAAAAAATTAAGGCATCGAGGACCATCAATGGGGAGTGAAGTTGACTATTTATAATGTCATTCAACCCGGTACCAACATGCTGAAGGGGTACATAATAAATATAATAGATATAAAAGAGGGGAAGTCCAGGCACAACAATGGACCCATAATCATATCCATAAAAAACGTATCTTAGTAAGCAAAGTGTTCAATTTTAAAAGTTTTGTCTCCAATTGAAATATTACAATGTGGAACCTATTTATTTTTATAAGTATGCGATCAACCTGACGGAGAATTTGGACTTATTTTGAGTTCAGCAACTCTTAACCAATTTGACAACTTAAAGAAAGTTATTCGTAGGTGACTTCGAAAGATTTTACATAATTATTATGCTACGCTTTTCGCTACTAAGTTACACATATAGTGTAACTTCTTGCCGCGTTTTCCCCGAAGGGATCGCAAGTAACCAGTGTAACCTATTTATTTCTAAAGGTAAGGGTTCTGACACCAACTGTGTTTATTTCAAAGCCAAAATAAAATGCCTTCACAAAAAATGAGTAGGTACCAACCCTCGGGTGCTGGGAAAACTTCACTTCAATTGAAGTGTTTGTTGTAAGTCCAGCCAATACCATCAATATACGAAGTAGTATTCGAATGTAGAAGGCGTTGGTCCGCCCCCCTTACCCGTAAAATAAATAGGTTTACTCGCCACATGTGACGTCTTCGGGGAGCACGTGGCAAGTAGTTACACCATATGCGTTACACCATCTTCTTAATCTTGTTCCTCATTGATAAAGGTTTGTGCCCCATGTGAAAGCAACCACTCTATCTGTCGTGACTGCGCTGCCCGCAGCGCTCCAACCACCTGCTGTCTTCACTCGATCGGTCCATCGTGTGGGAGATCTTCCTCTTCCTGTCTTCCACTCCAAGCTACCGATTACAATCAGTCGATATATCCAACGCTGCAGGATAAATATAGAGTACCTATGTATGCGTAATTGTTTGGGTGCAGTCCTATCCTGCATTTTGTATGACCTGCTGTAAGTTAGTGGGTGAGCCCCTCCTGAACTTGCATCTCTACTGCTGCAGTGCAGTCAGCGTACAGTGGTGGGTTGCGAATAAATTGCGTGGTAAAAAAAACACTTAAGATAGTTTTAAACTAAGTTAAAGTTGTAACGTTTGTGTATGAACATTTTAAAGACACTTTAAATTTTTTTTTAAAACAATTTGACGGTTAAAAGGCAGTAGGGCGACAGTTTGGTCAAAAATGAGTTATGCTATCCTACTTGAAATTTTCCGCTCTTTCTAATGCGCTAACTCCCATAGCTCTACGATGTTTTTTTGTGTTTTTTGTGCCTAAGCAAACAACTGCGTTTTCGAAGTATGGCTTTGGTGTAACCGACAAGATTTTGGCCTTTTTTGTCCTAAAGACGCTTGTGACATAAAAAGATCGTAAAGCATTGTAAAACCACATTAGTAGGAATGCCAACAAATGTCTTTATTTTTTAAATTTCAGAGCTGTTTTGATTTTAACGATATGAAAATAAATAAATAAAGTGATGCCATTTTTCTGCAATATCAAACTTTAAACTGCTCTCCCGAACAATTTAGTTTATGTCGCTTATGCCCCCCTTTCAGCCGTCGAATTGATTTTTCTTCAATAGAGCTTTAACAATCTCGAACGCTTTGACGATGTAACCTTGTCATTGTTATGTGATTAACTTGACTAAATAATAAATATAACTAAAACAACATTGTCTAAGTGAGCTCTAGATAATGTAGTGATGATCTGTAGAATTTAGAACTAAATTCTAAAGAATGCAATAAGGTTTTAAAGAATTAACGTGAGATAAAAATTGAAAAAAAAAAATCCGAATATATTCTGTTAATCATGAATAGACTTACACAAAATTGTGTCGTCATCCAGCTGGATTGCTAGAGAAAATGCATACAAATATGCCGTTATTGCTTTTAAAGGACCGCAGTCCCGTAGAAGACTGACGATTGCTTGTCGAGAAAAAGTTCCACAGTCAAAATTGTTCCGACCTCCTTGGACTAAATGCAACTGATTTAAGTATATTTTTAAGTATAAATTTTGTCACTACCCATACTGTGAATATGATTCGTACCACCACTGTGTTCTATGCACCCCTACACATAAATAAATAATAACCCGCCATAAGGGATCTAAAGCAAATATTGGACTTCCCTCTCAATTAAAATATAGAAAAACTGTTCATCCCTCGTCCTGCAACTGCATAACTTTAAAACTACTAGTGGGTGCACTCCCTTACAATACATAGATCATAGTCTAGTGTCTACTGCTGCAAGGCTGTAGATTCGTAATCTAATGGAAGTGGGTTGGATTCCCAGTGAAGCACAAAAAAACTTAAAAACTGATTATGACTGTTCATAGCCTATGTAAAAAATGGTTCACTTTGCCAATGTCACCCCTGTTTCAGGGAAGGTCGGCAAAAGTTGTGGGGCTTATGTTCATTTGAGGTTTGGATTTTATTTGTAAGTACACATTCAGCATTTGTAAGCGCGAACTACACTTGTTGGTTTGTAGGCATACATCTGAGAGCTTTAAATGAATATATCCTTGCAACTTAGATTATAGATTAGATAATAGATAGCCTACTAACTAGTGGTTAACGCTTCAGACTCATTATCAGAACGTAGCGGGCCAGATCCCCAGCGAAGTACAACAAAACTTTTTTTTAACTAAGCTTATCTAATCCATGTTATCTAATCTAAGTAGCAAATATATTATGTAACATTGGGGATTCATATAATATGCACTTCCCTAGCAGGCACGTATGAGTTCGCGCTTGCACATGCCTCATGTGAACCTACAACATAAAAACCAAAATCTCAAATGACCTTACACCGTGCAACTCTTGCCGACCTTCCCTAAAACAGGGGTGACATTGGCAGAGTGAACTATTTTCTACAAAATGGGTGGTCAGCCGCATACCAACCATTAAGTCAAGGAACATACACAATGAATTACAGGGTTTAAATCAAAGATTGTCGATAATCATGGCTATTTTGACCTTGTATGCTGCAGCTCGAACAACAACCTTCTCTCAGGGTCAGTCTCCCCTCCACTGACCCACGCCCTGTATATCCATCCCATCCGGGGACGTGTCACAGGACTCGCATGCAAAAGTTATGTGAGATGCGAGTGGCAGAAGGCCCTCCAGTGAAGCTACACTTTCCCAAGTGTTTACACAAAGCAAAGGAGGCTCAGAAATCCCTGAAAGATTATCGCTCGAACAGGAACTTTGTGCTTTTGTGCTAAAAAACTAATCATTTAAAACCATTACTTCAATTATTTTTATTGCCTCTTGGTTCTACCACTAGAAGTGTCCACATGACTGGACATTTAAAATCCTGCATTCAATACTTCCCGCTCTGTCAATATTTAATTGGTTGTGTTCCAGAAATGAAAACAAACACTTTACGCATCAGCTGACAGAAGTAATGGCCAACGTGCGGGAGAGGAGCGGACCGCGGGCCATTGTTGACAATCACTGCATCACAATACAAACAGATGACAAAACAAACACATGCAGCTATAATCCAAGTTGTGTATTATGAAACATTGCAGGTTAACTATACCCACATCATGTAGGTATTTACTTAAAAAAACTGGTATTAACATTTAAGGCTCATATTAAATGCATGCCCACAGACAGGCACGCATGTATGTTCGCGCCTACACATTCTGCGTGCGTGCATACAAATAAACAAAACCTCACATGAACAATAAACCTTGCAACTCCTGCCGCCTTTCCCTGAAACCGGGGGGGCATTGGCAAAAGTGAACCAACTTTTACAGCACGGGGTGTCAGCCTCATACCAACCTATCAGTCAGGAGTTCAAATATAAAATTCAATCTTATTACATCTAGAATTACATTTATATTTTTTCATTGTTAATTCGAGTTGGTACTCAATAAATAGTACATTTTGTCTTTTAGTGAAATATTGGTCAGGTCTTTAGTCAAATGATTAATCTCTGTGAAATGAGTTGAAAAGGAAGGTGGTTCGCTTTTTTGGATAGGATGAAAACTATTTTTTGCCCTGGCAGGTAGACTATTTGTATATTTCGCTGTAAAAAATCTAAAAAGTTTACCCAGCCTTTCAAAAAAATGTTTTTTTCCAAAAACACATAAAATATTGTAATAAAATGCATGTTCTATTTTTTTTTTCATTTTAAAATAATATAAGGATGATTTATTTGGTGAGCGCTTTCTTTATGTATATCACACCATAAGAGCCCTCTACGAGCTTGAGATTCGTCTATGTAGAAAGCGCTGATTCTCGAGCAATCCTCAGTTACTGAAAGACTGGATCTAAAATCAAAATCGAAGCTGCAAAGATATGTATCATTTGAGATTCATATTAAATGCATTCCCACAAGCAGACATGCATAATTTCGCGCTTACACATGCCGCATGTAGACCTACAATATAAAAAACCCAATCTCAAATGAACATAGGCCCTCCAACTCTTGCCGACCTTCCCTGAAGCAGGGGTGACATTGGCAAAGTGAACCATTTTTTACAGTATGAGTGGTCAGCCGCATACCAACCTATCAGGTTTTCGGTAAAGCTATATTTTTTTTCAATGCACCGAAGAGCATATTTGGATTTTTTTATGCTCCTCCGGGATTCGAGCCCACTACTTTCTAATCTTGACTCTGAAGCGTTCACCACTAAACTACGCACCGACAGCACAAGTAAGACTCACCAGTAAGAGTCTATTGATTCTCTAACCCGATGGAAGTTTCCTGTATTGCATTACTCGACAATACCATAATTGTTTGTTAGTGTTTATTGTTGTTGTGCCGGTGCAAACAAACTGATTGTCGTCTATGTTGCAACAATGGGATTAATGAACCGCAAATCTAAACAGAATGTGGCCACCCTCGGATAATGCGTACGCGCACACACAACACACATCACCAGTAGGTGGACAATAAACTGTACAATAAGAATTTAAAGTCCCCCAAATGGGTGAATGCAAACCACAATTTGAACAAACATAAGAAATGACTCGCATACAAGGTTGCACAATACTTTTAGTATGATTAGAAAGTCATTAACTAGTTTGTATGAAAATATATCATTGTTTTTGTTTATTTGCAGGGACCAATAAAGCTTAAAATGAAAAATAAAACAAATCAATAACCAAACAAAGACACGGATGATAAAAATCCCAACTTTATATGTCCAACATTGCTATTATAGAAGATATAAGAGATTGATTAGAAAGATAGAAAGTTTTTATATAAAATCTGTATCTAAAGATATTTTTTAACACATAAAATTATTATTAAATGCATGCCCACTAAAAAGGCACGTGTAAGTTTAAGCTTACAAATGTTGCATGTGCAAATTAAAATCCAAACCTTGAATGAAGATAAAGCCTGCAACTTTTGCCAACTTTCCCTGATACAGGAATGACATTAGCAAAGTGAACCATTTTTTACAGTATGGGTGGTCAGCCTGACACCAACCAACCTATAGGCTATAAGTCAAGGAATAAGTAAATAAGTATACAAGTGTTTAAGTTGTAAATACATTTTTTTTCATTTAAAATTCATATTAAATGCATGCCCACAAATATACACCTGTAAGTTCGATCTTACAAATGTTGCATGTGCAAATTAAAATCTAAACCTCGAATGAACATAAAGCCTGCAGCTTTTGCTGACCTTCCGTGATACAGGAATGGCATTGGCAAAGTGAACCATTTTTTACACTATGGGTGGTCAGCCTCATACTGTAAATGGAAACGTCAACTAACTTACTATTTTTTTCACAACGTGTGAGCTTTTACTAGGTTTTTTTTTAACACTAGGAGAAGATCAGAATAAACAAAATAAAATTTGCCAAAAATAGTGACTTGAAACCTAGGTACATTTTTATACTTACAGAATCAGCCACATGCAGCTTTTTGATAGTAGAAAAAAGGGTAACATTTTTTTTGTCATCATTTATAAATCATTTTCAAAAAGTTGATAAGCTCAATAGGAATATAACGCAATAAACAATTATCTGTTGTGTTGCCAGGTCAGATAAATGGCGCGCATGATTGCGTCATTGTGCCGCACTTGTTGTAAGGAAGGGTTGCAACCATTGACTTATAATATCTGTGGACTAGAAATTGATTTGACGAAAATATAAAATACATATCTGTTTCAACCTACTTACGAAAATGGTCACGAGTAAGAAAGAGAACACAGAACTTTACGGTTGCATTTCCATGTGTACAAAAAAACTCGGGCGAATGTAAAAATGTTTCAAGAAAGGTGGCAGCATTGCCGCGTGCGCACTGTACCCGGAGCAGTCCAAACGTATACGCATGCGGTATAAATCGTGGGATCCATGAAATTAAAGAATAAAAAAAAACGGCATGTGTTGTAATTGGTTGTCAAAACACAAAATGGAGAAAGTAAGAAAACATAAAATTTGAGGAGTAAAAACATGTTTTGTATTCTACACACCTGCAAAGTTTGACAGAACTGAGACAAAAGTGGTAGATGGTATTGTCGCGAACATGAAATACGTGCGCTTATTCACTCATACACCCACGCACGCACTATAGAACAATGTAGGAGTAGTCGTGCAAGTCGAGAAAGTCTTCTCTGGTTCATTATAAAAGAGATCAAAATGCTAAGAACAGAGAGTCGCAAGAGAGCGATTTGCTAAGTAACACCTACAAACAGTGATTGTCAAGTTGTGAAATAAATAGTAAATTGTGAAAAATAATTTCTGGCATTTTAATTAAAAAGAGAATCCATCAGAAAACGTTACAGTATGTATCAATGCAGTAAGTTAGTTTCTACTCTTTTATGTTATTACTCAATGGTTGCAGCACCAGCAGTCAGTCAGTCAGTCAGTCGGTAGGACAAGGGAAGACAAATGTACAATTGCGCACAATACAATCAAATACTCGACTAATGGCAGAGACACATGTTCCATTGCAGCAACCAGTTCTCCCAGTCAGCTGCAACAAGGGGGAGAGGAGTCGGTGTAATCAGCAATACAATTTATTGTTGCAATTTCTCAGCCATATGAGGACACTTTTAGCAAATGCAAAAAAAATCGACATAAGAATACACGCAAAGGCTTAACAATGGATGTTTAGGATATCACGAAATGAGCAAATAAAAATGCAATTTTGTTGGGATAAGCAATAGTTAATAGCAAAAACGCAACTAAGCTACAGATATCGTATAACTTCTTGCCTGTCCAAAATCCAAACCTGAAATGAACACAAAATAAACAATAACTTGAACGAGTATAATATTGTTACGATTTTTGGGGTTTGAAAATTTTTCAAATAAAACTCTATTCTTCTTTTTACTTATAGGTTGGTATGCGGCTGACCACCCATACTGTAAAAATGGTTCACTTTGCCAATGTCACCCCTGTTTCAGGGAAGGACGGTAAGAGTTGCAGGGCTTATGTTCATTTGAGATTGGGTTTTTATAATGTAGGTCCACATGCGGCATGTGTTAGCGCGAAATTATACATGTCTGCTTGTGGAAATGCATTTAATATAAATCTCAAATGATATATATCCTTGCAGCTTAGATTAGATTATTTTACACCATTAGATTTCTTTTTACACTTTCATTTATTTCTACAACTCACATTACACTTGGATTTATTTTTACTGGTTTTGGTTCACTGATATAATTTGGTGACTGTATTGGTAAGAGGTTGAAGGTATACTTATGCATTAAAAAAAAAAGCCTTACTCTGCGCTCGGCTGAGACTGGAGCCAAATCAAGGATTGAAGAACCTATAAGAAGAGTTAACACAATATTTGGAGAACGTGCATTTGCAGTTGCTGGCCCTCTGGCCTGGAACCACCTGCCACATCCAGCCAGGACCATGGAAAATTCCGGAATGCACTGAAGACAAGCAAATTTCTGGCATCGTTTGCACCAGCGCCCTTGGAGTGACTACATCACGAAACGGCGCTATAAAGAAATCATCAACTCATCATCATCATCATACTACTACGGTGCAAACGATTTGCGCCCTTTTATACTGGCGAGGTAGAACTATGGAGAACATATTTTTGCTAGACTGTTCTATCACCTTCCAGTAGGTAGATATTTATTATGATCCAGAAGATTTAAAAAACTACGAGTACCAACATAATTATTTCCTATACCTATCTACCTACCTAAAATATTTGTACTTTGAATATTTTCATAACAATATTATAAAGTACGTAAATCAATCGAGTGTTTTACTTGGTGAGGTGTGTGTGTGTGTGTTGTCGCTCTCCTCGGCTGCTTGTAAAAGTGCTAAGCTGTGTCGCCGGTATTCCCAGAGCCGCCATCGCTTATCCATCAATACCAGCTGCTCGTGCTGGAGGGACGCGAACCGCGACGTGGAGGCAAACGGGGACATGGAAATGACGAGATCCGATAACGCTCTTAGCTCACCCGCAATACTGTACAACGCACAGCGATGCACAACCTGTCACACCACTAATCTAAATCTAAATCTAAATTGCAAAGATATGTATCATTTGAGTTTCATATTAAATGCATTCCCACGAGCAGACACGTGCAAGATTGCGCTTGAGCATGCTGCATGTGAGCCTACAACATAAAGACAAAATCTCAAATAGACATACACCCTGCAACTCCTGCCGACCTTCCCTGAAACCAGGGTGACATTGGCAAAGTGAACCATTTTCTACAGCATGGGTGGTCAGCCGCATACCAACCTATGAGTCAAGAAATATATACACAACAAATAACATTTTAGAAATAAACAAATGGATAAACATTAAAATCCAATCTAAAATTTACAAAAATTTGGAGAATTGAGAAATCCTAACCCTAGCCGCCAGTATAACAGATCAACCGCCATTTTTTTCTGTCCTAGTCGTGAAGACATATTACATTTAAGATTCAACATGTATTCTCACAAACAGACACGTATAAGTTCGAGCTTACACATGCCGCATGTGGACTTACAACAAATAAACTCAATCTCAAATTAACATAAGCCCTGCATCTCTTGCCGATCTTTTCTGAAACAGGGGTGACACTGTCGAAGTGAATATTTTTTTTACAACATGAGTGGCCAACCTCATACCAATTCTAAGCCTTACATTACTACCATTCAAGTTGTTGTTGTTGAAAAATATTAACAGAAAGAAATATGGATCATTACGAATTACATATTTAAAAAAGCCATCTGTTACAGTACGTACAAAAACAATTTTAAGCACCACAAATTAGACTTTTTGTTCTTCTTTTTCTTGTGACTGGTCCGTAGTCTAGTTGTTAACGCTTAGGACTCGTGATTTAAAGATAACGGTTTTGAATCCAGGAGGAATGCATATATTGTGAATTTCAAATGTAATATATCTTTGCAAAGTAGTTTATAGACGACTCATTACTTAGTCAAATTCTTGACAAATCCTTATTTATCATAACTTTGTATAACATAACTGCGATAGAGTGAAATCATCATCATCATCATCATTAGGTTCACCGTGGTCCAACGGTTAAGAGTCACTGATGAAATGTGAAACTGAGAGAGTGGGTAAGGGGGAGGGATTTTAAAACAAAATCAATCCATAACTTTTTACCACCTCCGCGTCAGGAGATAAAACTTTGCAGCCTCCTGTACTTCGAGTATACAAAATTGCGTAAATCTCACCTCGATCGCGTAAATAAAACTGTATATGGGATATACAACGGCACTCTTAGAGAGTGATTTAGCTTTCATATATATTTTGTTAATTTACGCAATCGAAGTGAGTTTACGCAGTGGATATTTTGCCTCCTGAGGGTAACAGATTTCTAAGCTTTTATAAATTTGTTTTCTAAAAACCAGTCGATATAAAAAAAGACACGGGGAAGCAATATATTCTGATAAAACCTTGATGAAAGTTTTTTCTTGTATCAATTTTGTATTCAATATCAGTTTTGTATATAATCAAAGAAGAAAGTATATGTTGCAAGAATAGAATAATGTCCTGGTAGAGGAAGACCGCGAAAGGTATGGATGGACCAAATTTCCGAAATAGCGAATAAATGGGATTTCCAGAGCCATAATAAAAGGAGAGCTTGTATGAAAAAAGTTATGACTCTGGATAAAATGAAAGAAGTATGTAAGGACCGAAAAAAATGGCGGCTGATCTGTAATGTAGGCGGCTAAGGCCAAGAATCAATTTTCATTTTTTTAGATAGTTCCTTGACTTAAAGGTTGGTATGCGGCTGACCACCCATGCTATAAAAATGATTCACTTTGCCAATGTCACCCCTGTCTCAGGGAAGGACGGCAAGAGTTGCAGGGTGTATGTCTATTTGAGATTTGGTTTTTATGTTGTCAACGACGTTAGCCATGTTGAAAGCACCGGTTCCCATATATCACCGAAGTTAAGCAACATTGGGCGCGGACAGTACTTGGATGGGTGACCGCTCAGGTACACCGCGTGTCGTTAGCATCTTGGACCGGTCCGTAGTCCGTAGTGTCAACACTTCGGACTCGTAAATGGAAGGTTGTGGATTCGGATTCCGGCGGAGCACAAAAAATGTACCATTTATATTTCGAATGTGCTCTTCGCTGAGTTGAAAAATTCATAAACCTTTACCAAAGACCGGTCACTGAAAGGTCCATCCAACCTTACAACAACTGGGTCTTGCTTGAGAATTGGCGCTTTCTACAGCGACGACCAAGCTCGCAGAGGGCTCTTGAGGTGTGATACACACAAAAACAGCGCTCACCAAATAAATCATCCTAATATTATTATTATTATTGTAGGTTCACATGAGGTATGTGCAAGCGCGAACTTGTACGTGTTTGGTTGTGAGAATGCATGTAATGTGAATCTCTAATGTAAGGTATCTTTGCAACTTAGATTAGATTAGATTAGATATAAAGATGTTTTGTAGATTTTTTAGTGTTTGTTTGTTTGTATAACTGGATGTAATTAATTGCTTGTATTCCTTGACATATAGGTTGGTATGAGGCCGACCACCCATACTGTAAAAAATGGTTCACTTTGCCAATGTCACCCCTGTTTCAGGGAAGGTCGGCTAGAGTTGCAGGGCTAATGTTCATTTGAGATTGAGTTCTTATATTGTAGGTCCACATGCGGCATGTGTGAGCGCAAAATTTTGCGTGTCTGCTTGTGGGAATGCATTTAATATGAATCTCAAATGATACATATCTTTGCAACTTAGGTTTAGATTTTTTATACATATTCCTTTGATAATACTTCAAAAAATATTGATTGAATATTGGTTTAAAATCTACTACATTTTAAAGTCATACAAAACTTTGAAATGCATAAAATAAGAAACATTAAACTCTCAATCGTGTGGGTAGATTTTTTAATAATTTTAATTCGGAACCAGTCATATTCATATTGTTACGAACTATGTATTCGTTGGACGTGAGCCTTTGCACGCTGGTATGTGTCAACAATCTGGTATAGTGTCGAACAAACCTAATGGAAGTACTTACCAAGTTCGAGAACGTGCAAAAATTGTCTCTTTCGTACCTATAAGTAAGAGATAAGATTCTGTAGGGCAGTCATTGTATCGCAAACACCACTATAAGCAGAGCGTGAAGAGTACATATTATATTGTAAACTTAAATCTAAATCTAAGCTGCAAAGGTATATATCATTAAAGATTCATATTAAACGCATTCCCACAAGCAGACATGTAAATATATGTAAATTCGAACTAACACATGCCGCATATGGAACTACAATATAAAAACCCAATCTCAAATAAACATAAGCCCTGCAACTCTTGCCGACTTCTCCTGAAACAGGCAAATTGAAACGATTTTGTGAACAATACATTTAATTCGCAATTTAACTCATAATAATGATTAATTAATATTTTGGTGAGCTCTGTTTTGTGTGAATCAAACCTCAAGAGCTCTATTTTTCCCTAAAAAGAAATTTAAAAGCAAACTCTAAGTTACAATATATTGCATCATAGAATCCCCGCTTTTTTTTTTAAATAATAAATCGTTTTATTCCTTCTTAAACATCACCTTAACAATGTAGCAAAATTTTATATGCGGGGAAGGAAATACTAAATTGTGCTTACAAGAATTTAAGGCTTTTATTGTCTCTTCATACATTTATATTTATGCTTGCACCCTTCTGCTAAGGGGGGGCCAGAGCCACGTAAATGCATTACTCGCATAAAGCAAACCCTCCCCTCCCCCACACTCGATTTAAGACGGATACAAATTCATAATATTTTTATTAAATTTTCTCCTGCGGCGTTTTTTTTTTGCGTTTTTCTCCTAGCAACAAGGCTGAGCCTGTGACGTCATCATTAAGCTCTTTGATAAACAGTGTACATGCGTCTCTTTGCGCCGACTCGATGTCGTTTGGGGGAAATAAGGAATGTCAAACAATACGGAATCAAGAATTTGCTGCTTCAATGAATATTTGATTCCCAACGTGAGTTTTCTTTTCTTAAGGTTTGTGTATCAAAAAATGTACGTTTTATAGGCATTTTATTTCTTCATAAATGCTTTTTAGTAATTTTTAGATGGTGTTTTTGCATTCCGATTGAAAAGATTAATAACATGTTCAAATAGTTATGATAGTTGTGGTTTATTCATTTATTCTTTAAACTCCCATCAAACTTTTAAAAACTTCTAACATAATTTTCCGAGCAAGGAAATGGGAAATTATAATACATAGTAGGACTAGTTAATTGAGAAAAAAGTTAGATAGGCGAAGTGAAAGCGAAGACCTCCAAATCTGTGGGTGTATTTCAAAGACGAACCTTTTTAAAGAGTCTTATCCGTGATCGGAGAGGGTCCTTTAGGTGAGACACATACATAAAGGGCGCTCTTTTATCATTTGTATTTTTTTTTTAAATAAAATTATATCCTTATTGAGCAATATTGTAGACCATAACTTTTCTTGTTATAGGTTGGTATTTGTGATCGGAGAGGGTCCTTTAGGTGAGACACATACATAAAGGGCGCTCTTTTATCATTTGTATTTTTTTTTTAAATAAAATTATATCCTTATTGAGCAATATTGTAGACCATAACTTTTCTTGTTATAGGTTGGTATTTGTGATCGGAGAGGGTCCTTTAGGTGAGACACATACATAAAGGGCGCTCTTTTATCATTTGTATTTTTTTTTTAAATAAAATTATATCCTTATTGAGCAATATTGTAGACCATAACTTTTCTTGTTATAGGTTGATATTTTTTTTTTAAATAAAATTATATCCTTATTGAGCAATATTGTAGACCATAACTTTTCTTGTTATAGGTTGTTATAGTCTTGACTTATAGGTTGGTATGCGGCTGACCACCCATACTGTAAAAAATGGTTCACTTTGCCCATGTTACCCCTGTGTCAGGGAATATCGGCAAAAGTTGTAGGGCTTATGCTCATTTGAGGTTTGTATTTTATTTGTAAGTACACATCCAGCATTTGTAAACGCGAACTACACGTGTTTGTTTGTGGGCATGCATTTGAGAACTTTAAATGAATATATCCTTGCAACTTGGATAACAGATTATAAATTATAGTGTATCAGAGATTGCCGTTGCTTTGTTAACTTTCAAAATCTGCGATTCATTAAAATAAAAATAAAACTTTTAAGCTTTATACAAGTCCTTAGATTGAATAAGACAAGATACGATAACATGATGTTGATAGGTATGTAGGAAGAAGGAAGGTAAGTAGATTCAGAATAGGAATGTATTCTCTCCCCTGTACGCCATTGCCTTACATCTACAAATCCATTAGGCAAGGCTTTTAAACTTATCTTTGTCGAAGGCGGGAAACTGTTATTTTTATCGGTAATATATGAAAATCTGTTCCCCTCGCCCCCTAGAGACCTCCCCCCCCTTCCCCTGCACCCCCGCACGCTAGCGACACTCCATATTCAAATTTTTGTTGCTTTAACGATACTTCCAGGTTTACATTTCCGCCTTATCGGCAATGTTAACGATGCGAGTTAAAAAGATTCCTCCAGTACGTGGGCTGTTGGTATGTCTTAAAATTTGGTAAAGTAAAAAAAGTTTGACCTTTTTTTGAGATAAGCGCAAGTTTGGGTATGATTTTTCATCAAGCGTAAAAACATTTAAGAAAAAAAACCTACTCAGCAGTTTTATCTTCTTTATTGAAGTTAAAAGAAATCGTTTTTTTAAGAAATCCTGTTCAAGAGACTCCCTAGATTTCAGAGACTCTAGGGGTCTATGACACTTATTGTAGTCCCGGAGAGGTGTTTACGAGCTTGGTTGTCGCTACAAAGCGCCAATACTCAAGACCCAGTCGCTGTAAGGCTGGATGGACCTTAAGTGATAAAAAAGCTATTTATTTTTGATGTTCTTAAATACATCAGTATCTATCTATTTGCATTTCTTTCATAACATAAACAATATACTCTTAGATAAATCAATTTATCTTTGTAAATATGTGTAAACATTAAAGTAAGCTTCTTAAAATCAGCAACTTTAGTTGAAATGAAGATTCTTAAATTTTTACCTAGAAACGATAGGTTTCATATTTGTGATGTTTTCATGAAAATTCTTTCTCTAGAGTGTTTCTAAAAAAGGATCAAAAATATATTTCGTTTTTTTTATTGTTATGTATCTCATAGCCCTGATAGATTATCACGTAGTTACACACATCTCCAGCTTCGCACTCCTACACAACAAGAAACCTTCTACTATTTTTTTGTTCTCCTTTGTCTGGAAAGCCGAAGCCGACATTTCATTTTCATTTCCCAAGCGACAATATGTATCCGTACAGCGAGAAATATATAGCAGAGGCGCTTTCAGTAGATAAGCCCTGAAAGTTAAACAAAGTCCGCAGTGCGGGGCAACCAATGCGGCACAGAGCTGGGACGCCATTGGACGAGCAGGCTCACAGGCAAAAGGACGTAAGGACAAGGAAAGGTCGCTCTGCTTCAGGTAGACCTCGGGAAAAGAGCTCTCACTCTAAGGGCGGAACCACCCACACGCTGCCACCTTCACGGCATCTAGCGAAAATCGCGCGAAGCTTTTTTAGCCGGGACGCAAACCGTAGGTGGCGCGAGTGACGCGAAAAATTCTTCACAAATTTGTTTATCTTGAAATGTAAACAATGTTGTTTGTTTTGCCGAAGCCCTCCGCCGTCGGAAAATTTTTGATCTAATTAACGCGGTTAATTGACTTTGTAATAAATTTGTGAGGATATCTTTTGAAGTGTTTGTGTACATTTTCAATATTGGAGGATGACGTGAAATTTTAACGGACGTTTAACCGTGGCCGACGGCAAGTGGGTTTATAAAAAGATTAAGGCTTACTTAATCAAGTTTGCGCGCTTCATTTGAGGGGGGAAGTATTTTTAGTGAAATTTAAATAAGGCCTCCGTTGAGCTCAACATTTTTGTTGAACAAAAAATCGCAATTTTGAAACCTCATTTTCCTTCATGTTTATTTCACATAACTCATCATGATATTCGTACTATTAAATTTTCACCTACCAAATGTACCATTATTTTAAATAAATAAATCTTCTTATTCTTCAGTCTCCTTCAATTCATGACTAGACTTCTACTAGTTTCTTACCCCTCCAATCTTGATCCACTATTTTAATTTGTCTTTTTTTTATAACACTACCAAATGATTGTAACAAGCTTTGACTGTATGTAAATGAACGAGAAGTCAATGGACTGAAAAACAGGGGCGATTGTTTCACGCAGGCACGTGTTTTTTAAGGTATTCAAAATAACACGGTAGAAAATTAATCTACTATTTATTTCAAATTGAGACGCGTTAATTTTTAAACTCAAATTATGTATATTATTTTTTAAAGTTTTTTTTTAAATTTTTTGAAAACATGTTTGCTTCTAGCAAGTGCATTTCTTGCTCCATACAAATGATGATAAAGCTTTCAATTTTTTTTTTGTATTTATAATACAGGCATTCACTTTGTAATAGTTCATCCTACAAGATAAAAATACAAACAATTTAGTTTTTGATTACAGCGAGTATATTGAAATTCCATGGCCAGTTCCGCAAATAATCCTTTTGCATCTTCAGGTGGCTAAATTAACGGAAACTTAGATGGTCAGCAAGCCATACGTCAATATCCGGCTCGAAGGACCATATATGCGACAGAGATCACGAACCTTTTTGTTACATGATCAAAGATTAAGGAGTATTTTTTTTGTTTGTGTTAAGTTGATGTATTTCGCTTGTTAGTTAATAAATGTTGCGCATTGTCAGTATTGAGTATTGTTGGAGTGTTGAGTTACGGCTAGTCATATGCACCAGTCGGCTGCCGCTACTAGCCAAATGCACTGGCAAGCGAGCGCTTTAATCGAGTTACAGAATCATCGGCAGTGATGGGAGGGAGAGGAGGGGTGTGAGAGGGGGTGGGGGGAGGTTTCGGTCAATCGAGTGTTGCATTATAACGAATTGCACATGAGCTGCCTATTATAATGAAAGGGCCGCATCAGAGATAAATAGTTAAACTATAAAAAAAAAAATGCAATTGAAAAATTAAAATAAAATTATGATATAATAATTCAGAGCTCTTTTTCATTGAAGCGCTCAGTACCCTTAGTACGAGTTGCAAAACTTGAGTAAAGTAAAGTTTACGGAAAGTATTAAAGAGTGATTTTTCCCAAAATTTGCCGTTTTTGTTTCTTACACTTTATAGTCTTAGCAAAAAAGTTAAAGTGATTAAGAAAATCAAGTTCAAACAAACAAAAACGGCAGATTTTAGGTAAAACCACTCCTTAATACTTTCCGTAAGCTTTACTTTACTTAACTTTGCAACTCGTACTCAGGGTACAGTACCCCTAGTACGGGTTGCACATTTAGCTAAACTTGAGTAAAGCAAAACGTGATCGAATGGATTTAACTTCAATTTCAGCGCGAGTACGTGCAGCCGGTCTTGTGCGTTTACTAGAAGTTTCATTTGCGTATGCTGTGCGTATGCTTTCGTAAACACAGAATTGAAAAGTGCGGCCGTTTACAAAAAAAAATTCCTAGACAGAAACACGCAACGTCTTAAAAAATATCTAAATTATATTTTCAACATAAAGTAATGCAAAACAATTATATAAATGAATAATAATGCTTAAATTGTGTATTTTTATACGAAAATTTGACTTATTTTACATGATAATTATTAATATTCAAGAGTGGTATTTATTTTTCTCTACTGGCACCACGATACCTGACGTCACGCACGCGCACAGCGCCCAACTGTCAACAATTCTCGCGCCTTCCTTGTGGATTTGATGTTTTGTGTTATCGTTGCCGTGCGTTTGTTTTTATTTTCAAAACGGTAAGTGGGTATTTTTTGTAAGATCTTGCTTATGTACAATTAATATTACGTTAGTCTCCTACGTGAATTTCACTATGTGTATTGGTGAAAAGACATTGCAAATGCTGTAACTTTTTGTCGCAGATATTTCACGTCAAATTCTTTACCTAACATTCCTCTGCAAGTAGATGATTTGATTTAGGTGACATTGGCAAAGTGAACCATTATTTTATAGTATGGGTGGTCAGCCTTATTATCTATAAGTCAAGAGATGATGAGAATATTTTTATATTCCGGCTGAAGTAAAATTCACTTTTTATTTGATTTTTGTTTGCTGTCTTTTTACTCTTGTTGCTATTCTTGCATTTTTTAATATTACTAATTTTTAAAACTGAAAACCTATAATTGGCCTTGTACTTTGTTAAATGAAATTCTTTCTATGTAATTAATATGTGCTGTTTTTTGTATAATAAAAAAAGTAATAATGTTTTTTTTATAGATCCTAAACAAACATGAGAACGACAGAGAGCCAGTTTCTCATCATGGTGGGATTCATGGAACAGTGAGTACATTAAACTATCTTTCTCTCACAGAATACTTGCTTCCTTGTTAAATTTGTATATTATATTTGCGTTACATCCTATATTGGACCACTGTAGATATGCGGACTTTTTTAACGTTTGATTCTCTATATACACCCGCAATTTGTCACGAACCCTAACCTTTCCAAATTTAAGTATTGGGCTCACCAAAAATAGGTTTTAATTTCAAGACCTCATATTTTTTAGGGAAATGTGATTAAATCTGTATCTTTGTAACTTAGATTACATTAAATTCCATCTGGCTATTTTTGTATCAATTAATATTTAATACCTTGACCGGTCTGTAGTCCAGTGGAAACACTTCGGACTTGTAAATGGAAGGTTGTGGATTTGGATCCCGGCGGAGCACAAAAAATATACCATTTATATTTCCAAATATGCACTTCGCTGAGTTGAAACAAATCATAAAGCCTTTACCAAAGACTGGTCACTAAAAGATCCATCCAGCCTTACAGCAACTGGGTCTTGCTTTAGTATTGGCGCTTTGTAGCGACGACCAAGCTTGTACACCTCTGCGGCACTACAACAAGTGTCATAGACCCCTAGAGTCTCTAGAATTTAGGGAGTCTCCCGCACAGGATTTCTTAAAAAAAAAAAACCTAAGAGCTCGTTCCCACTTGTCGGGTGTCGGATCCATATATTAATCGGAGGTTCCAGTGGCAGAACATTATGTATGAAGCTATTCACACTTATCGGAAACCGATTTTGTCAGAAATGTTCTGCCACCGGAGCCTCTGATTAATATACGGATCCGACAACTGACGAGTGGGAACGAGCTCTTATCATTGACCGAAACAAGCATTTTTTTCCCACTCACGTATCCAGTGTGCACAATTAAAAATAAAATAAAACTTTTTTTCAGAAGTTCTTCTTGGTGGCCCGTCTTCTCCTGAATCTGTGCCTCAAGTAACGCCAAGACGGCGTGGACTGGCGTGCAGCACCACTTTCTAGAAGCTGCAGAAGCATAGACCGTTTTGCGGAGGCGATAGTGTGGAAGGAACACCTGGAAGGCGAAACTTGAGCGGCAGGAGGAGAATGCTCGGCAGCAGGTGGAGATTACTCGGCGTCATGAAGAGGGGACTGGAGATATAGCAAAGGCCGTAGAGAGATTTACAGATAGATTTATTGAATAAAATTTCTCAACACACTTCCTACTTCTTCAGGCAAAGTGTATTCTGCCGTCTGTTAGAGAGTTTTCAACATTGAAATAGTTCTAAGAAATATAACCAAAAGTTAAATGGATTTATTTACACTGTCTAATTATATCCCTGAAAATATTGAATAACATTGTTTCAATCCTGTTTAGTCGCTTCCATAAAACCAAAAAGTAATAAAACTCAATTTTCGCTAGTCTCCGTTTCTTTTTTTTTTTTACTCTTTAATTTTGTAGAAAATAACATAAATTCAGTACTTTCAATGTTTTTTCACAAGTTATACAATAATTTAACTATTTTTACAAAACCAATAACCCTTTATACTTTTCCGGCATTCAGGCACACTAAAATTTTGTTTTTTCATGATTTCATTTTGTATAAAAATAACTTAACTCAGTGTAATTTCCATATTTGTCATAACAACTGTTGAAACCTGTTTTAAAACTGTAGCCTGTATAATCTAAGTTGCAAAGATATATTTACATTCAAAACTCATAGCCATGCCCACACCGACAC
Organism: Agapetus fuscipes; assembly: GCA_951799405.1. Classification (NCBI taxonomy): domain Eukaryota; kingdom Metazoa; phylum Arthropoda; class Insecta; order Trichoptera; family Glossosomatidae; genus Agapetus; species Agapetus fuscipes. The sequence continues at coordinate 3,198,695 of OX637334.1, read as the reverse complement.
GTGTAAGTTCGCTCTTACAAATGCTGAATGTATTTACAAATAAAAATCCAAACCTCAAATGAGCGTACACCCTGCAACTCTTGTTGGCCTTCCCTGAAACACGGGTGACATTGGCAAAGTGAACCATTTTTTACAGTATGGATGGACAAAATATTAACCTAAGATTATGGATATTAGACAAACCGTTTAAAGAGAGCTTGCATTATTGTTGATGTTGTGTTAGCGATTTAGTCACATCTTCAGGAAACACCCTCTCTGCACGACTACTGAGGAGTGAGGATACTGTTCATAATATCACATGAAATGTTCAATCTATAGTCGTCATGCGGAGAGGGTGTCTGCTGAAAGCGTTGGCTACGTGGCTAACGAAACGTCGAGAATAATGTGAGTTATCTTATCGTGGTTCGTCTAATATCCGAAGAAAATAAAAAAATGAACTGTGTAGTTATTGTAATTGGAAAAAAATGGTCAAAAGTTGTTAAAATATATAGGTACAAAGTATAGATGTAAAAAAAAAAAGAAGAATTATCTTGTGGCATATTTAATCTGGTGACCAAATTATCTCTGTATGCTCTTCCTCTCCCTTCTGCTCCCGTCCATTTCTTCTGCATTCACTGCAGGTCCATTCTCGTTGAATTCAATATCTGAAATTATTCAGTTAAATTGTATTTTATAAGATTTTACCATCATATCATGTAAATGTTTTACTTTGATTAAATAAATTTATTTTAAATATGTGTCTATATTTATTTTGTCTTTCAGTCAATTCAGCACTTTCAACTGCCATGTAAATACAAATATTATATCTTAAAGTAACACTTCCAAGTTAAAATTTTAACATACTATTGTAAGTAATAGAATTACCTGTATCATCTTCAAATATGATTGCATGCATGTGTTAAGCACACTTCTCAGATGAAGGAATAATGGCTCGCCCCACCAAATTTTGGGTTCACACTCAGGATGCGGTAATCGCTGTCGGACACCTTAAATCATATTCATGTAAATTAATAATGGATTTCATCTTAATATATTAACAGACTTATTTTTCATTATAATTTTACCATTTGTACGTTCCGGGAGTGGTATTGCTTCCTGCAAAAATACAAATGCTGTCTTTTTTTCTTTTCTCTGGCTTATGGATTTCAAAAAGGCTGCCATCTCTACAGCCAACAATGCCAGGAATGGCATACCTAATGAAAAAGCTGAAAAGATGTAGGTATGTATTATTTAATGGTACAAAACAGTTAAAATTTTACATAACGCAAAAAATACAATAAATTAATTTACTTTTGGGTGACTTCCTGTAAAGCAGCTGAAGTTTGCGGGATTTTAATCCATTTCTTTATCACCTTGGGGTGGATAAGCGCCTGCGTTACTTTTTGGACGAAGTTGCTCCAGGACTTCTGGCTTAAATGCTTAGCCACCCACTGGCCACTGGCCGCTGGTAGAATCCACAGGCATTAAAAACAATGCGCACATCACCTATAAGCAATGGACGATTATTCACTAATAACATTTTTGAGGTTAGGTACCTACTAACTACCTATATTATATTTTACACTTCAAGAAATGTGTAAATTACCTTTGTTTCCAAAGAAATGCGTTGCGTCATCTTAAATTCGGTACGTCAGACAACGCTGTGGCAGGTTTCCACTCTGCGAAGATTAGCCCGGTCGTTGTTCAAACTTGCATGCACTTCGTCCTCTTCTGCGGCGAGGAGGCTCCATAATTGGAGGCGGCATCTTGCCATAGACTGGAATTAAGTTGTTCCATCGTAATATTCTAAAAGAAATGTACATTATTTTCACGTTTCACTGTCAAAACTACATGCGTTGGAATTTCGTAAATTATTTTTTGGTAAGAAACACTAAATAAGTGAAAAAAATATTGCGAATTTATTTCAATAACATACCTTATTCAATTGAAATGTTTTTAAGACGTTAGATCGTACTTATTTTCCATTTTCTTCGTCTGTCAAACTCTCTCACTTTTCAAAATGCTATCGAGAAGAGGTGACGGATGAATACGACGTTGCCATGGAGACAGCCTTCCAAACAACGGAAATGTGCGCCCGTACTCTTGTCAGACAGCATTTTGTATGAAAACGCAATAAGTTGTCTCGCAAGCAATACAATTTTAAGTTTCGGTAAAGTATTTTAAAACTCATATGAGTTTACGTAAGCACATACTCGCAAAAAAAGTTTCGAAACTTTTTCGCCGGAGGTGCTTTTCATGTTTACATACATTTTTATCGAATACTCATAACTCATAGAATACTTACGAAAACCCGTACTAGGGGTACAGTACCCCTAGTACGGGTTGCACATTTAGCTAAACTTGAGTAAAGCAAAACGTGATCGAATGGATTTAACTTCAATTTCAGCGCGAGTACGTGCAGCCGGTCTTGTGCGTTTACTAGAAGTTTCATTTGCGTATGCTGTGCGTATGCTTTCGTAAACACAGAATTGAAAAGTGCGGCCGTTTACAAAAAAAAAATCCTAGACAGAAACACGCAACGTCTTAAAAAATATCTAAATTATATTTTCAACATAAAGTAATGCAAAACAATTATATAAATGAATAATAATGCTTAAATTGTGTATTTTTATACGAAAATTTGACTTATTTTACATGATAATTATTAATATTCAAGAGTGGTATTTATTTTTCTCTACTGGCACCACGATACCTGACGTCACGCACGCGCACAGCGCCCAACTGTCAACAATTCTCGCGCCTTCCTTGTGGATTTGATGTTTTGTGTTATCGTTGCCGTGCGTTTGTTTTTATTTTCAAAACGGTAAGTGGGTATTTTTTGTAAGATCTTGCTTATGTACAATTAATATTACATTAGTCTCCTACGTGAATTTCACTATGTGTATTGGTGAAAAGACATTGCAAATGCTGTAACTTTTTGTCGCAGATATTTCACGTCAAATTCTTTACCTAACATTCCTCTGCAAGTAGATGATTTGATTTAGGTGACATTGGCAAAGTGAACCATTATTTTATAGTATGGGTGGTCAGCCTTATTATCTATAAGTCAAGAGATGATGAGAATATTTTTATATTCCGGCTGAAGTAAAATTCACTTTTTATTTGATTTTTGTTTGCTGTCTTTTTACTCTTGTTGCTATTCTTGCATTTTTTAATATTACTAATTTTTAAAACTGAAAACCTATAATTGGCCTTGTACTTTGTTAAATGAAATTCTTTCTATGTAATTAATATGTGCTGTTGTTTTTTGTATAATAAAAAAAGTAATAATGTTTTTTTTATAGATCCTAAACAAACATGAGAACGACAGAGAGCCAGTTTCTCATCATGGTGGGATTCATGGAACAGTGAGTACATTAAACTATCTTTCTCTCACAGAATACTTGCTTCCTTGTTAAATTTGTATATTATATTTGCGTTACATCCTATATTGGACCACTGTAGATATGCGGACTTTTTTAACGTTTGATTCTCTATATACACCCGCAATTTGTCACGAACCCTAACCTTTCCAAATTTAAGTATTGGGCTCACCAAAAATAGGTTTTAATTTCAAGACCTCATATTTTTTAGGGAAATGTGATTAAATCTGTATCTTTGTAACTTAGATTACATTAAATTCCATCTGGCTATTTTTGTATCAATTAATATTTAATACCTTGACCGGTCCGTAGTCCAGTGGAAACACTTCGGACTTGTAAATGGAAGGTTGTGGATTTGGATCCCGGCGGAGCACAAAAAATATACCATTTATATTTCCAAATATGCACTTCGCTGAGTTGAAACAAATCATAAAGCCTTTACCAAAGACTGGTCACTAAAAGATCCATCCAGCCTTACAGCAACTGGGTCTTGCTTTAGTATTGGCGCTTTGTAGCGACGACCAAGCTTGTACACCTCTGCGGCACTACAACAAGTGTCATAGACCCCTAGAGTCTCTAGAATTTAGGGAGTCTCCCGCACAGGATTTCTTAAAAAAAAAAAACCTAAGAGCTCGTTCCCACTTGTCGGGTGTCGGATCCATATATTAATCGGAGGTTCAAGTGGCAGAACATTATGTATGAAGCTATTCACACTTATCGGAAATTGATTTTGTCAGAAATGTTCTGCCACCGGAGCCTCTGATTAATATACGGATCCGACACCTGACGAGTGGGAACGAGCTCTTATCATTGACCGAAACAAGCATTTTTTTCCCACTCACATATCCAGTGTGCACAATTAAAAATAAAATAAAACTTTTTTTTCAGAAGTTCTTGGTGGCCCGTCTTCTCCTGAATCTGTGCCTCAAGTAACGCCAAGACGGCGTGGACTGGCGAGCAGCACCACTTTCTAGAAGCTGCAGAAACATAGACCGTTTTGCGGAGGCGATAGTGTGGAAGGAACACCTGGAAGGCGAAACTTGAGCGGCAGGAGGAGAATGCTCGGCAGCAGGTGGAGATTACTCGGCGTCATGAAGAGGGGACTGGAGATATAGCAAAGGCCGTAGAGAGATTTACAGATAGATTTATTGAATAAAAATTCTCAACACACTTCCTACTTCTTCAGGCAAAGTGTATTCTGCCGTCTGTTAGAGAGTTTTCAGCATTGAAATAGTTCTAAGAAATATAACCAAAAGTTAAATGGATTTATTTACACTGTCTAATTATATCCCTGAAAATATTGAATAACATTGTTTCAATCCTGTTTAGTCGCTTCCATAAAACCAAAAAGTAATAAAACTCAATTTTCGCTAGTTTCCGTTTCTTTTTTTTTTTTACTCTTTAATTTTGTAGAAAATAACATAAATTCAGTACTTTCAATGTTTTTTTACAAGTTATACAATAATTTAACTATTTTTACAAAACCAATAACCCTTAATGCTTTTCCGGCATTCAGGCACACTAAAATTTTGTTTTTTCATGATTTCATTTCATATAAAAATAACTTAACTCAGTGTAATTTCCATATTTGTCATAACTGTTGAAACCTGTTTTAAAACTGTAGCCTGTATAATCTAAGTTGCAAAGATATATTTACATTCAAAACTCATAGCCATGCCCACACCGACACGTGTAAGTTCGCTCTTACAAATGCTGAATGTATTTACAAATAAAAATCCAAACCTCAAATGAGCGTACACCCTGCAACTCTTGCTGGCCTTCCCTGAAACACGGGTGACATTGGCAAAGTGAACCATTTTTTACAGTATGGATGGACAAAATATTAACCTAAGATTATGGATATTAGACAAACCGATTAAAGAGAGCTTGCATTATTGTTGATGTTGTGTTAGCGATTTAGTCACATCTTCAGGAAACACCCTCTCTGCACGACTACTGAGGAGTGAGGATACTGTTCATAATATCACATGAAATGTTCAATCTATAGTCGTCATGCGGAGAGGGTGTCTGCTGAAAGCGTTGGCTACGTGGCTAACGAAACGTCGAGAATAATGTGAGTTATCTTATCGCGGTTCGTCTAATATCCGAAGAAAATAAAAAAATGAACTGTGTAGTTATTGTAATTGGAAAAAAATGGTCAAAAGTTGTTAAAATATATAGGTACAAAGTATAGATGTAAAAAAAAAATGAAGAATTATCTTGGCATATTTAATCTGGTGACCAAATTATCTCTGTATGCTCTTCCTCTCCCTTCTGCTCCCGTCCATTTCTTCTGCATTCACTGCAGGTCCATCCTCGTTGAATTCAATATCTGAAATTATTCAGTTAAATTGTATTTATATAAGATTTTACCATCATATCATGTAAATGTTTTACTTTGATTAAATAAATTTATTTTAAATATGTGTCTATATTTATTTTGTCTTTCAGTCAATTCAGCACTTTCAACTGCCATGTAAATACAAATATTATATCTTAAAGTAACACTTCCAAGTTAAAATTTTAACATACTATTGTAAATAATAGAATTACCTGTATCATCTTCAAATATGATTGCATGCATGTGTTAATCACACTTCTCAGATGAAGGAATAATGGCTCGCCCCACCAAATTTTGGGTTCACACTCAGGATGCGGTAATCGCTGTCGGACACCTTAAATCATATTCATGTAAATTAATAATGGATTTCATCTTGATATATTAACAAACTTATTCTTCATTATAATTTTACCATTTGTACGTTCCGGGAGTGGTATTGCTTCCTGCAAAAATACAAATGCTCAGTCTTTTTTTCTTTTCTCTGGCTTATGGATTTCAAAAAGGCTGCCATCTCTACAGCCAACAATGCCAGGAATGGCATACCTACCTAATGAAAAAGCTGAAAAGATGTAGGTATGTATTATTTAATGGTACAAAACAGTTAAAATTTTACATAACGCAAAAAATACAATAAATTAATTTACTTTTGGGTGACTTCCTGTAAAGCAGCTGAAGTTTGCGGGATTTTAATCCATTTCTTTATCACCTTGGGGTGGATAAGCGCCTGCGTTACTTTTTGGACGAAGTTGCTCCAGGACTTCTGGCTTAAATGCTTAGCCACCCACTGGCCACTGGTAGAATCCACAGGCATTAAAAAACAATGCGCACATCACCTATAAGCAATGGACGATTATTCACTGTAATAACATTTTTGAGGTTAGGTACCTACTAACTACCTATATTATATTTTACACTTCAAGAAATGTGTAAATTACCTTTGTTTCCAAAGAAATGCGTTGCGTCATCTTAAATTCGGTACGTCAGACAACGCTGTGGCAGGTTTCCACTCTGCGAAGATTAGCCCGGTCGTTGTTCAAACTTGCATGCACTTCGTCCTCTTCTGCGGCGAGGAGGCCCCAAGGCTCCATAATTGGAGGCGGCATCTTGCCATAGACTGGAATTAAGTTGTTCCATCGTAATATTCTAAAAGAAATGTACATTATTTTCACGTTTCACTGTCAAAACTACATGCGTTGGAATTTCGTAAAGTAATTATTTTTTGGTAAGAAACACTAAATAAGTGAAAAAAATATTGCGAATTTATTTCAATAACATACCTTATTCAATTGAAATGTTTTTAAGACGTTAGATCGTACTTATTTTCCATTTTCTTCGTCTGTCAAACTCTCTCACTTTTCAAAATGCTATCGACAAGAGGTGACGGATGAATACGACGTTGCCATGGAGACAGCCTTCCAAACAACGGAAATGTGCGCCCGTACTCTTGTCAGACAGCATTTTGTATGAAAACGCAATAAGTTGTCTCGCAAGCAATACAATTTTAAGTTTCGGTAAAGTATTTTAAAACTCATATGAGTTTACGTAAGCACATACTCGCAAAAAAAGTTTCGAAACTTTTTCGCCGGAGGTGCTTTTCATGTTTACATACATTTTTCTCGAATACTCATAACTCATAGAATACTTACGAAAACCCGTACTAGGGGTACAGTTCTATGTAAGTCTAACGAGAAGCAACTTTTAATGGTTTTGGACCTCCAAAGTAGAAAAGAGCGATGGGATAAGAAATCTGTTTATTTACTTTTTGTACAATATAAGGAATCAAAGTATTTGAATTTAAATGGAGTAGGTATGCAGTTTGGTTCTCTCTGCCAAAGCAAATAATTTATATACAGCCCTACGATCCAATTTTTTTTTCTTTGAATTTGAAATTCCTTATTACACTGCGAGTTGGATTTGGCCGGGTTCAATTTAAAAAAAATGCGGTTAGTAATTTTGCACAATTTATTTCAGATTCGGTTCACATTTAGAGTCAACTTAACACCTACACTTTGCAACGGTCGTTTGACTAATCTGGCTGCACAGAGATCAGGCCTCTATTTATATTAAGACTAAAGATAATTTTCGAATCATTCAGAATTCGAATATGCAACCTTACTAGAGCACTCGAGCAATCTCGACCAATACAAATATAATAAGTACCTTACATGTATAGACTTTACAGCTGATATTAACACAGACAAGCAAAAACATTAAGATAAAACTATAATTGGAAAATTTACTAGTCTTTTCAACGGTCAATCTAACCTTGTAATTTTTCTGTAACTGTTTTTTTCCACAATAAAAAAAAAAAAAAAATGAAACAATTACATCTACGTAAGATATGTCGTTAACTAAGATTTTACACCTTTTTTTGTTTTATAATATTTTTTGTAAGAGTTACATTAATTTAAAGCGATATTTCATTTGCACAGATATCACGTATCACCATCGATTTTCAGTCGTATGATTGGTCAGCGGCAGCGAGGGCAGTGCGGGCCTGCTCGCCACCAATAAACTAGATGGGGTGATTATATCTGTTCCGGAATCGAATGCCAGTAGGTAGCGCGGTTCAAATAGCCCGCCAAAATGATTTACGGCTAATACTTTGCAGTTAGTTAGTCGGCCTCTCTCTCTGCCGCTACGACTCTCTCTATCCCTCTACGGCGTAGAGCGCAAGGTTCCCAAAGTCTTTCATCTAGTATACCACTTTTTCAGCCATAATATCGAGAGTGATCTGGCAATAAGTCCTATCTCAAAAATGCCAACTTTACAGGAGAGACAAAAATGTGTGTAATAAATGAGTCGTATAAATGCAAACGCCGTCAACTCCTTACGCGATGATTTTGAGAAAAATAAACTTGTGTTTTGAACGCAATTTGGAACCAGTTGGAGATGATGGCGTTTGCACGAAATCATACTTTTTCAATTTACATTACGAAGGATTAAGATGTTTACATTATATCGCACACAGAAAATGATTTTTACAACTAAACTACATGCACATTATAACTTCTAGCTTCGTTTTCCCCGTAAAGGTTCCATGTGGCGAGCGGAAGCTTTATAATTATACAGTTAAGCGGGTCGACCTTACATTAATCACTTCAGTTAAAGCGGAGGTTTTCCAGCTCTCGAAGGGGCTGGTACTCTGGACCGGACCCTTTACAGTTTTTTTTTTAAATAAAGTGGCTAAATATTTTTTTTCCAATTTTATGTTGTATTTCTCTTATGTTAAAAAACCCTCAAATGAAATTTCAAGTATCAATACAAATCTCCCAAATTAATTTTTGGTTTCGATATGCGTAGTTGCAGCTGTCTCAATGACATGTTTTCAAAAATGAACATTTCATCAACTACTTATTTTTCGTATTTTTATTTAAGTAGACCCCCAGTATGTCGAAACCAACCCCAAGGGGTCTGTAACTGACGCTCTACACTCTACAGGCGCGGGTGGACTGGATTCGTCTTCTCTTCACTGTTCCTCTGTCAGCTGGTTTTAAGGCAGCTGCTTGTTCAAGAATTCCAAATCTCGATGTCAGGGGGCAAAGCGGCGGGTCGTTGTCGTATCGAAGATCTAAAGAGATGGTCCGGAAGAGCAGAATCGAGCAGGTCGAAGTTCAGAAGAAAGCGGAGAGCAGTAGGTAGTAACAAGTCGGAAGTCGGAGAACAAGTAATTTATTCATAAAACAAACTTTTTTTTATATCCCACAAAACAATAAGTAACGGGATTTCACAAAAATAGGGGTGGGAAAAAAAAATAGGGATGGAGCGTGGAAGTGTCAGTACAATCGAGACAAATCTGCATTTTAATAATTATTAGCTAATCTAACAGCTTCCCTGGTATTTGGGAAAGCGGACCCTGAAGTTGAAGTGTTCTTTATTAAGGGTCAACATTTCACATTACACATACCGAGGTCGAAGCAATAATCGCATTTTAATTGGTTGCCCTAAGAAGGACCTTCAATTACTAAACACAAATAATCGAAAGTCGCTGCGTCCGCAACAGCGTCTATGTAATCTGTTTTGGGAATCACTGGCGTAGCGAGCATACGGATATCGTAGCACTCGAGTAACGCAATAACCCGCGCGCTACGATTGAGTGTTTTAAGTGGGCCCGTATAAAACTGTTTCTTAGCAAATCAACTTTTATTCCACATACGTATCATATTACATAATATGTGACTGTTATTTTTTGTTATTTTTGCACTAGGTATGGCAAGAGCTTCTGCAAAGTTTTTCAATGTTGTTGTGCTCTAAGATACGTATTTTGTTAATATATTGTCTGTTAGCTTCGTACCTGAATTTATTTAACGTTGTTTATTTTGTGAACATAACCCTTTTTTAATTTCTCTCATCAATGTTATCATTTTAGGTTTTTATGACATTTTTTTTCATATTATTTTGATGAGAACAAAAATAGTTCTTTGCCTAACTATTTGATTTTAGTGTTATTTACACACAGAAAATCCATGGCTCAACCGCCACCTTATGTGAATTTTCCCTACAAAAAAACGATAATCCATGGATCTATTTAATCTAATCTAATTTAAGTTGCAAAGATATGTCACATTGGGGATTCATATTACATGCATTCTCACAAGCAGACACGTACAAATTCGCGCTTTTGCATGCCGCATGTAATGAGTACCCTCGGGAGCTGGGAAATTCCCACTTCAACTGAAGTGGTTAGCGTAAGGCCGGCCCCCTTACCTGTAAAAATAAATAGGTTCAACTCGCCACATGCGACCCCTTCGGGGATAACGCGGCAAGAAGTTACACTATGTGTAGCTTAGTTGCGTTTTTGCATTTTATGTGAACCTACAACATAAAACCAAATCTTAAATGAACATACACCCTGCAACTCCTGCCGACCTTCCCTGAAACAGGGGTGACATTGGCAAAGTGAGCCATGGATCAGCTTTGGATAAAATGTGTTGTGAATAAACCTGGATGTATTTAAGTTACTCAGAGATAATTTTATGGAAATCGTCGACAAATTTCATGAAGTGTACGAATTGTAAATATACGCACAAAATTTTGCTTGATTTTTTTAATTTTTTCAATCCGTAAATTTCTTAAAATAATAAGTTGAACTTATATTTCTCGCAGTTATTTCCTGGTATAATATAAGGAAGAACTTATTCGCTAGCAGTTTAGGGGTTCGCGAGGGCTACGTGGGATTTATGCCTTGGAGAGGCGCTCGACTTGAAACATTTAATTGAGTATCAATGCCTAACGAGGATGGATCCGCGTGAGGGGAGGATGCTACATATTACTGCATCCGGAAAATGGGCTAGCAGGTATTTATTTTATTTAAGGAATAGATGTGAGATGAGAGAAAAGAGGACAGCTGTTAGACTACGAAAAAATAATGTGTTAATGTTTATTTTTTTCCTTGAAATAAACGTATGATTTTTAATGTATTTTATTTTTACGAACATTATAAAAAGAACAAATACTCGGATATATTGACAAATAGGTAATATAAAAGTCTTTTTTTGAAACTGCCTTTGCATTCCCAGGAAGTATAAAAAATATCGTTTACAACAAATATTATGTAATTTGTTTATTATTCAATTAACAAAAAAAAAAAATCTCTTGTGAAAAAAAACAGTGTTTTATTAAAATTTGTTTCTTTAAAAATAAATCAATAGGAATTTTCCCAGTTCAAAGACACAAACAATAAAAATACAATATTATTTATTGAATTTACTTCAAATCTTAAAAAGTAAAGATATAAAAGGTTTTTTTTTAGTAATTACGAGTAACTTAATCATTGTCTTTTACTATTGGGGAATAAAATAGAAATTGCTTAATTATTTTCTGCTCTTAATATATCTTTTACCAAAGATGTGCAGTCTCAATATACAAATATCACTTTAAATTGCATTGACCAAAATATTTTCCAGCCACAATATTGTTGTCTTTATCCTTGACCCATTTGTTCCGTAATTCATGAATTTACCTCTTGAATTAAATCAAAATTATTCAAAACACATTTGATACATATCTGATCCATAGATCATCGTTTATATACGGAAAATTCACGCTAGGTGGCAGTTGAGCCATGCATTGGCCGTGTGTGAATAACATCGATTGTGTACGACAAATAAAAAAACATTTTATTAAATCAAATATAGCCCACGTAAATAGATTGCTACCAAACTAATGGTTCGTACAAAAAAAAACCTTGATTCGCTTGTACCCTCTACGCTGCACAAAGTAAGTACGCATGATGTTTTAACGCAATTGAAAGCAAAAAAAAACTTAATTGGTTATTCATAGCCGTGTTGTTTATTTGTTTATGTACTTTCATGTATACACAAACAGTTACATCTGCACAAACATTTGTTTGTACAAACGTTTGTTTGTATGTTACAGGAAGTTTCAGTAAATTAGCTGCGGTCACTCACTAATTAATTCCGCACGAGTGGGCGCTTTTTTTTTTACGCAAAAACGAAAATAATTTCATTAAAATATTGCAATTTATTTGCCTCAGTTCAGAGAGTGATGAACTGCCGGGTGATGGGATGTTTACCGGCAATTTATAAAATAAATAATTTAAAAAACTGCATGAAAGCAAAGTTATGAAAAAAATGTTTAATTAATAATGTACAATTTTTTTTTTTTTTCATCTTGACAATGATGTGATAACATCGATAGCGCTCAAGGAAATAAATCAACTCGTGAAGAAAAACTTTGTATTTTATTTGTACATTATTCATTTAAAATGAATCTTCACAATGTCAATACACAAGCCCTTAAACTTAAAATAAGTGTTTGTTGTATGCATAGAGTTTAATATTATGTTTTAATATTATTAAGATTTAATATTATTGTTCACACCCATAACAAGAAAAAATCATTTTATGTATGGTGCTTTACATTCTCACAAAAATAATATTTCGTAGCATCCATTGGTTTCATCGTGTGGGCAGAGCGAGACAAAAGTATATTTACCTCGCTCATAATGTTTAAAAGAGCTATTAGATGAACAATAAAGCTTTAAACACAAGAGTGTACGGCTGAAGATGCAAAAAAAAAATTTTTTGTGCACTACAAGTTTATACCTATTTGTGATAAATCTTGTACTTTCGTTAATTTACTCTCGTTGAGTTGGGTCCATAATTGTATGTTCCTTTTGTAGGAGACACGCAGTCTATTTATTAGTATGTCAATGGTTGTATGTATGTAAAATGGCAAACGAAATAAGCTTGATGAAAATGGATGTTAATACAGTGTTGCAAAATCAAAAATGTTATCTGTAAAATTGCAACTTAAATTAAGATCTTAAAAGAAGAATAATTTCAAGTTCTTTGTTCTGAATTATTATATTTTGCATGAGTATTTAAGTAGTTATATAAAATAATAACTTGTATTAAAATATTGTCGCTGGTATGGTCTGCACTCGAATTTGCATTTTTGAAACAATCGGACCGGTCCGTAGTCCAGGTGGTAACACTTCGGACTCGTAACTGGAAGGTCATGGGTTCGAATCCCGGACAAAAAATATACCATTATATTTTCAAATTTGCTCTTCGCTGGGTTGAAAAATTCATAAACCTTTACCAATGACCAGTCATCAAAAGGTCCATACAGCCTTACAGCAACTGGGTCTTGTTTGAGAATTGGCGCTTTGCACAGCGACGACCAAGCTCGCAGAGGGCTCTTGAGGTGTGATACACACAAAAACAGCGCTCACCAAATAAATCAGCCTAATTTTTTTTTTTTTAATTTTTTAATCGTAAGTACGAATACCGCCTACGCCATGTCCTATCGACAATAATTTTGAACCTGGTTCAATTAATGCCATCGAGTAGTTCTCAATTAATCATTCATTAAAATAGTACAATAATTAATTATTCATTGATAATTTTAACACCTGTATATGCCATTGAAAGTTATTTTAAAATAAAATATTATAAACGTTTTTCTAAATAATTAGTCGTTTTATATACATTTATTGATTTACAAATCATTTCAATTTTACTCTCCATACATTCCTTGCATAACTTTATTTTTCTTAGTTTTTTCTTACATCATAGAAACGTTTTGTTGAAGGTCTTTCATAATTTTGCATACATATATCATCAGATGTAAACGCACAAAAAATACCTGGTAAATAAATACAATACAATAAAATGTGTCTGTTAAAAAAAACTATAAGACTGGCGGCTGACTGAATAAATCTCGGACTAAGTACCTGCTGGGATTTAAAATCTGACGTACGTCTACGATGGGGGGAGGGGGAGGGGAGGGATATTGTGGGGGGGGGGGCGTACCTGTGACCGCTCGGGTAGAAACAAGAGCCTCCTGTGGAATACGGCTACAGGTGGACCAGTGCATAAAATGCATAAAAGTACAAAAACGACTCACCAGGACACTCATGTACCGAGATGGTCTCCATCGAGGGCTTGCCGACTATCATAAGGCACTGCAACACTATGGTTTATCATCGCTCCAAGCGAGACGGAGTGTTCTAGATCAAATGTTTCTGTACAAACTCATCCAGGGTAACGTGTCTTGCTCCGAACTCCTGTCAGAAGTAGGAATCCGAGTGCCTAGGATGACGTCAAGAAACACTAATATCCAGCTTTACATTCCGTCTCACAGAACAAACTCATACGGGAACTCATTCCTCCTGAGAGCTTCGCGATTGTACAATGAAACAGTTGGTGAATTGGACATTTTTTACCTGTCAACCAACACCTTCAAAAAGTTGGCGACGGCCAAACTTTGCCCTTAAATCTCGATCGATGATCACCTACTGGTTGATATTTATTATGTATGTCTTCAAAATTAAAACTGAAATTAAATTAAATTTACTTTCATGATAATTTTATTTGCTACGAAATATATCACTATTGTAAGTGTGTGGGTAGATCTATTAATTGTAAATTTTATAAAATTTTGTAAAGTTTATTTAATATAAAGGTAAATGTGCACGTTTAATTTTTATTTTTTATTTTATTTATTACTTAATTATTGATAAGAGTGTAACTGTTGTATTATGTTGCTGTTTTATCATAGTATATTTTAAAATCAACATGTAATTGGAGCAATACGCTATATTATTATCTTTTTCTTATACACATTACTATCGTATCCATTGTTGTATTGTTCTGTTTGTTGAATAATAAAAATAAATAAAAATAAATCATAATAAGTTCAAATCTAAAAAATGCACATTCAATCTAAGGTGTGTCTGGATGACTTTAGAATGATTAAATAGTTCAACTGAAATCAATATAGGTGAAAGTGAATTAAAAAACCGTAATTTTTTTAATGAAAATTATATATCAGCGTTTTGTTATAATAAATTAGTGAATTTTATTCCTTTACATATAGGTTGGTATGAGGTTGATCCATACTGCAAAAAATGGTTCAATGGCCAATGTCACCTTTGTTTCAGGCAAGGTCGGCACAGGTTGAGCTTATGTTTGTTAGTCCATATTTTGTGAGACATAAAAACCCAACCTCAAATAACATAAGTCCTGCAACTTTTGCCGAACTTCCCTTGAAACAGCGGTGAAGTTGGCAAAGTGAACCATTTTTTTACAGTATGGGAGGTAAGCCTCATAACAACCTAAATGTAAAAGAATAAGTAATGCAGAAAATAGTACAAAATTTATTTATGAAATTGTTTTATTTCGGACAGTGTTAGAATTAAAGATACAGAAAAAATATGCATTCAAGAAAATGTCTATACTTATTTATTTTTCTGATACTTGTGATCTGTCTGTTGCTTCACCCAACTATATCCGAGAGGTTTAAAAGAGATTACTAGAAAAGTATAAAAGTGGTTATAGCAGTGGGCTAGTCAGACCGTAGTCAAGCAGATGGTAGTCAAACTTGTATGGATACTAAATCGTTCACCAGAGGCGTTGTTTAAGTTTACAAACATTTGTTAGTAAGCGCTATGGTTGACCATTTTATACTAAAAGGATTTTGTAGTGGTCAGAGTTAGATAGGTAGTAGTTGGACTCTTATAGGAGCTTTGAGCACTCCTAGCAAGGATTCCAACCCCTTTTCATTTATTTGTGATAAAAAAAATATCAGATTTTTTTAGAAGTTTGTAACGACTATTCACAGCGCATTATCCACCTTTTTAATGCAAAAAACTGACGCGAATAAAAAAGTAAAACACACAATTTAAAACTGCTTTTTTACTTGTGTTACATAATAATTTTTGAAAACAATTCCCCGCATAAAAAACATTTCGTACATTCCTTCGATACAACACCGATCCGTAGTCCAGTGGTAACACTTCCGACTCGTAAATGGAAGGTCGTGGGTTCGAATGCCGGCGGAGCACAAAAAAATACCATTTATATATTCAAATATGTTCTTTGCTGGGTTGAACAATTCATAAAACCTTTACCAAAGACCGGTCACTAAAGGTCCATCCAGCGTTACAGCAACTGTGTCTTGTTTAAGATTGGCGCTATATGGTAAGGCTAATAGCTGTAACTGTAACTCTGTCGCCATTCCGCTAGGGGTGGCCAGAGCCTCTGCAGACTTGCCTCCATTTTTTCCTATCCTGACATACCTCTTTCAATTCCTTCATATCCATCACCTTTTTCATGCATTTTCTTCTTTTACGCTCACTTTGTATATCCCATTCTTTCACAATCTCCACAATCTGGTCACTCCATACTTTTCTCGGTCGTCCCTTCCCTCTTTTTCCTTTCACACTTTCTTTATATACATACTTTGTCAGTCTATCATCATTCATTCTTTCCACATGCCCAAACCATCTCTAATAGGTAGGTAATATATGGTAAAAGAAACCATTTTAGCTTGATATTGAGTTTTAAATTATAAAAATAAGTTAGATTGGAGTCATCGTTAGCACTTCAGTCAATTTCAAATGAGTTGTTTTAAAGGAATGGGAGAAAATATTTATTCTTAAACGTATATTTTCTCTGTACCCTATTCACGCGCCTCCAATATGTGTACAACTCTTACTTGGAAGGTCTTGTATTGCTTTTATTTAATTTTATATTTCACAGGTAGGCCTTGGAATAAGATCCCTCCAAGGGCTCAACTTCTGTAGATCCTTCTAACACATGTGGCACTGGCGCGAGGTAAACTTGTGTATACTCTGATACAAGCCACGTTGAGAATAATTCAAGCAAGTGCTTCACGTTAAACTGTGACGTCACATTAGTAGATCATTACAGTGCAGCTGCACTCGTGTGCATGTGTGTATATGTATATGTGAGAGCAGCAAGTTTAGTCTCACCCCCTCTCCCTCACCTGAAGACTTCCCTTCCACACCCTTACCCCAAAACTACACCTCTATGTTAAACTAAACTATATCGTTTTCATAAAAGTGTATCAAAAGTAAAAAGCTCACTAGAGGTTTAGTTTAAGATAACGTACTCGTTTTGGTGGAACGCTACCGTTGAGTTTGAAGGAGAGGTTGTATACTTGGGTTGGAGGTACAAGTTGCGGCTCAGGATGCATAATGAAGTCTCCCTCACCTCCCACCTCGGCTGGACTTAATTATTTATCATCAGCATATCAAGGAGCATCAATAATGAACGCGGCACCAAGCTGCGCAGCGGAACGGAACTGATGACGAACGATGACGTGAGAGGTTCAGTTCGGAACAGAACTGATGACGAACTATGACGTAAGAGGTTCAGTTTGAAACAGAACTGATGACGAACGATGACGTAAGAGCTTCAGTTTGGAACAGAACTGATGATGAACGATGACGTAAGAGGTTCAGTTTGGAACAGAACTGATGATGAATGATGACGTAAGAGGTTCAGTTTGGAACAGAACTGATGACGAACGATGACGTAAGAGGTTCAGTTTGGAACAGAACTGATGATGAACGATGACGTAAGAGGTTCAGTTTGGAACAGAACTGATGATGAACGATGACGTAAGAGGTTCAGTTTGGAACAGAACTGATGATGAACGATGACGTAAGAGGTTCAGTTTGGAACAGAACTGATGATGAACAATGACGTTAGAGGTTCAGTTTAACTTTATATGATCACCAAAGCTTAGGAAGATCGTTCACTTGTAAGTGAACAACATTGTTAATTCTGTTACGCTGTCACCGCTTTAATAGGGATGCCCAAAACCTTTGCAGAGCCTCCGTCACTTATTTCTATCCCGACACACTTATTTTCCATTAGTTCGAATTAGTTCAAATTCATAACTATTTACATTTTTTTTTTAATTCACTCTGTTTAATCTATACCTTCACAATTTCCCTAATTTGATGTACCTATCTTTGTTAACGATAAGTTTATTGTTTACTTATTTTCCCTTAAAAATATTTCTATTAAAAATAGCGGGTTAATGATGGTTTACCTAAGCGTCATGGTCCAATAATTAGAAATCAGTAAATATGAAAAGAACTATTCAAAACGCTGACAATAAAAAATAGCCTTAAAAAAATATTGGTATGAACATAAGCCTTGCAACTCTTGCCGTCCTTCCCTGAAACAGGGGTGACATTGGCAAAGTGAACCAATTTTTATAATATGGGTGGTCAGCCGCATAACAACCTATAAGTCAAGGAACATACATGACGAATTACATTTTTTAAATCAAAGAATAAAAATAACAATATATACATGGACATAAAAAACTAAATCATAAAACCAATTTCACTTTAACAAACCCTAGCCGCCAACATCACAGATCAACCGCCATTTCGGTATCGAAAGATAATATTTTATTGGTAAAGTTACCGTTTAATGAAGCTTTTTTTCATTTGTAGCGGTCGTAGCACTGTAATATAGTTCTCTTAAGCAGTGAGCATTTATGCAAAAATACATTAGTTTTTTCCAATGACTGTTTAATTTACAGCTCACATTATTTTCTGTTATTTTAAAAGCAAAGGGTAAATTATTGGTTTTGCAATATAAAAGCCTCTACTGAGTGCACGCCTCTGGTTCACCTTCCATGTTTCCTTTCCGTCGCGTCAGCCGCAAGTGTGCTCTCCCCATTACCTTGAGAAGCGGCGTAGAGGATCGTAGAGCATCGTAGAGGCAAGAAGTCGCTACAGTACAGGTAAGATCCCGAAACACTCCGCACATACCGCTGCTTCCCTATGCACGCTGGCGTAGCGGCGTAGACCCTCTACGAGCGTGAACAGCTACGAGTCTAGACAATATTAGCAGGAGGGGAGGTGAGGGAACATTAATCATGCACGGTACTTAGAGAACACTCATTCGATTTGTGTAGAAGTGAAGGTACAAGTGGAAAGGTGAATGAATGGGATGTACAGAGCGGATGTGAAACAAGGAGAAGGTAATGGAGTTAAAAAAAAAAATAACACATTGATGTGAATGCCTACTAAAGTGATGCCTTACACTCAAAAATGTTTTGATTATCACGTTTCTCCTTTTTTTCATCTGTCCAGTCTGACTTTGAAACCGTGTAATCAAAAAACTGTTTTATATTATAAGTACACATTGAAAAATATATAAGGACTTATAAATAAATAATGTTACCTCTTGAAAATGACGCAAACAAGTCGAAAGTACTCGAGGAGAAATATATTATTTGTTA
This sequence comes from Agapetus fuscipes, assembly GCA_951799405.1. Taxonomy (NCBI): domain Eukaryota; kingdom Metazoa; phylum Arthropoda; class Insecta; order Trichoptera; family Glossosomatidae; genus Agapetus; species Agapetus fuscipes. The sequence goes on along the minus strand of OX637334.1, from coordinate 3,179,456 downwards.
AACTTGTGGAAATAAAACGCTGCGTTTTTTTCGTATTTTTATAATTTCTTAAATAAGCATTATTTCATTGTTAGCGTACGTGCATACATATTTTATCCAAACGTCATTTTTCCTTTGATTTATTGATTTACTTCTCATTTTTCCTAAGTAAATTTTAAAAATCAAAATAATTTTGAATTCAATTTGACGCTTACACATATCCGAGTATTTAATGTACAGTTTTCATGTGTTTTTGTTTCTTATAGAAAACAAAATACTTACAAATTAAAAAAATCACATCTGGTAGATATAAGGACTAAGGACCTCTGTTATAAATGCCAGATGTACATTTTAATGACTTGATATCAACATGTGATTGACACGTCCACCACTCACCTCTTTCTTACAAAATTATATCACAAAAAATACACGCGTAAGAAGCACGTGCTAGTACTTGTAATGTAGCTACATGTGTGATCACTTCTGCCTACACACATGCGATAATTATAGCAGATTTGAAAATTATTTTTATAACAATATTTGTAACCATTCTGCTCCTGAAGATACCTCATGAGGTGAAAAAGTTCGAGCACAAAAAAAGAAATAAATAAGTGAATAAAAACTATGCTGAGTTTTTAAATAATTATAGCAGATCAGCATTGTAAAATATTCGAATCATGGCGTGTAGAATGTAGATTGTAGATATGCCGCTAATTTCTCACATTTTCCCACTGCGAGCTTGGTGAGAAATCATGTACGAAGCGTGTGTCCTTCTTTATAATTACTTATTTTACAATGGAAAGTTACACCGAATGATATAATGATTCAGCCAGGATTTTTCAGTACTTCGTAGTCCGGGCGATAGCTCAGTTGGTAGAGTACTTATATTCCATGCTGAGAACTCGGCATCGAATCCCACCGAGGGTGTCAAAAATGATTTTCCGTTTCGGTTTTTATTTCAGACCGAAATAAAATACCGGCAAGGTTTACTCAGCTTTCACAAGAAATAAGTACCAACTCCAGACATTAACTACCTTTAATTTTCTACAAACATTAAGTAAAAACTCGACCTATGAAATTTCAATTTTGGACATTTTTCTGGTATTTTAGTAATGCTGCAGATCCTAACGTACATTTTAAGTGATTAAGTTGCATATACATATGTTTATTTTTATCTTTTGTGCTTGTTCTAAATTTAACTTCAACTTTTGGGCATTCCAACTTGACACTGGTGCCTTAACTCTTCGTGGGAATTCACCGTAAAGAATAAGAAAACTTTGGCTTTGGGAAAGCTAGTGCCACTAAACGGCGCTTTATAAAATCGGCCTATTAATATTATTATTGTGACCATTATTTACAGATTAAAATAGTCAAAATGCCTGTAGATAAAAGTCAAGTGTCATTAAATTTCTACAAAAAAATAAAATAAAGATGGAGCAAAAAGTGTCGTTTTATTTCTTGTTAAAATTGTACTGACTGTGATCATTACCTCGGTATCAAACTCGTAATTGGTGATATTTTATCTGCTTGTTGTTACTGACAACTATTTGATCAAGCTATTTACACTGCATTTCACATCAGCTTGTGTTTTCTGTGCCATCATATCACTCTACGAGTAAAACAGAACACTCTGTATGAGTGACAGTTATTATTAGTCGTTTCAAAATAATAGATAATGGAATAATTAAAAATGACTTGAAACACAGATTCCGTAAAACACATTGCCCGTCATAACTGTCAGTGAACTTAAATCAAATCAACAATTTACATAAATATTATAAAATAAAAGTGTAACGGCGCACTTAAGCCACCTTATTAATTTTGTATTGAAAATCAGAACCACTTGAATATTATTTTTATTAGGATACATTTAGTGGGCGCTGTTTTTGTGTGAATCACACCTCAAGAGTCCTCTGAATTAAATGTCAATAGGTTTGTAAGATTGGTGTGAGACTAATATGCTGTACAATTGGTACTTAATAATCTATAATCTAAATCTAAATCTGATTTGCAAAGATATGTATCATTTGAGATTCATATTTAATGCATTCCCACACGCAGACACACATGCCGCATGTGGACCTAAAATATAAAAACCCAATCTCAAATGAACATAAGCCCTGCAACTCTTGCCGACCTTTCCTGAAACAGGGGTGACATTGGCAAAGTGAAAAAAAAATTACAGTATGAATGGTCAGCCTCATACCAACCTATAAGTCAAGGAACGCTCATACTTAATAGATGTTCACAAGCAGGCACATGTAAGATCGCACTCACACATCACCTCACATTGAACCCCACCTGAACATTAACTTTACAACTCCTGCCGCCTTTACCTGAAACCATTGGTGCCATTGGCAATGATGAAGCAAATTTGTACAGCACGTAATAGGTTGGAATGAGGCTTACTATCCATATTGCAAAAAAATAGTTCACTTTTCCAATGTCACCGCTGTTTCAGGGAAGGTTGTTAAAAGATTTTGGATTTAAATTTGTACGTACACATGCAGAATTTGTGAGCGCGAACTAACACCACCTTTCTGTTTGTGGGCATGCACTTAATATGAACTATAAATGTTAACATATCTTTGCAACTTAGATCATGGATTTCCCTGAGCAACCTTGGAGTGAAATATCACGAAAGGAAGTCATTAGTTCATCGGCATCATCATCATCATCATCACCAAAGGGTTTGGTTTTGAGCCATCTGATCAAAATATCACATGTAAAATATAAGTACCTACTACCTACCTTCTTGTACCGGTCCGTAGTCCAGTGGCAACACTTCTAACTCATAAGTGGAAGGTTGTGGATTCGAATCCCGGCGGAGCACAAAAAATATACCATTTATATTTCCAAATGTGCTCTTCGCTGGGTTGAAAAATTCATAAACCTTTACCAAAGACCGGTCACTGAAAGGTCCATCCAACGTTACAACAACTGAGTCTTGCTTGATAATTGGCGCTTTATACAGCGTCGACCAAGCTCGCAGAGGGCTCTTGAGGTGTGATACACGCAAAAACAGCGCTCACCAAATAAATCATCCTTATTTTATTATTATAGTTATTTTATGATACTCAGTCGACCCTTCAAAAATAAATACATATATATTTTTCTAAGTGGACGAGTAGTGAACAAATGAGTTTTTATCAGAACATAACACATTCATCAGTAGTATTGAATTACATACAAGTGGCGTTAGGAAGATAGTCCGTGTGACGTCACACGTCAGGGCCGCGTGGCGCAGTGACAAAACGGCACAAATGTCGTGCCGCCCTAAGACATGCGACAATTGTCGCAACGCCTTCCAACATGCAACAATTTTACAACACAGTACAGCAAATCCAGGCACGCGCAAAACACGTGGCGGGACAGCAGGAAGGCATTATGTATCGATTATCAAAATTGTACAACACGAATGATTATATTATTATCACAGGGGCATCGATAATCTAAGTTGCAAAGATGTATTACATTTGAGATTCATGTTAAGCGCATCCCACAAGCAGACACGTATAAGTGCACGATTGAACGTGCCGCATGTGAACTCACAATGTAAAAACTCAATCACAAATGAGCATAACCATCCCTGAAACTGGAGTGACATTGGCAATGTTTACCATGGTAGAGCTAAAGCTATACAAATCGCATAACACATTAAACTAGACAATTTTTTTACAAAGATAAATGATACTGTATTTGTAATTCTATCACCATTCCGCTTTTGGTGGCCATAACCTCTGTTGAACTGTCTCCATTTCTTACTATCCTTACATACCTCTTTTAATTTATTCATAACCATCACCGTTTTCAAACATTGTCTTCTTTTACATTCACTTTGTACATCCGATTCTTTCACAATCTCCTCAATCTGATCACTCCATCCGTTTCTCGGTCGTCCCTTACCTCTTTTTATCTTCACACTTCCTGTGTATATACTTATGTAAGTATACTGTGCTCTGCCGCAGTAAACATATATATCAGTCTTCTTAATTATTTTAAAGTTCTTCTAGAGCACTAAAATTCGTACACTATGTACAGAATTGAAAGAGGATATTACGAACCGTGTGAATTGTTTAAATTGAATGAATTGTTTTAAAAAGTTTAATGCAAGCATTTGCACATGTCTTGCCCAATTCAATTCAAATTCAATCATGAAATGTACAAGCTTTATATGGGGATAAATGATAGAACTTATGATAAACAATCGCCTTGGTCTAAAAATGGTCTAAACTGGTTCGGATGCCGGAATAAGACAGGAGGGTAGGGAAGAGAGGAATCCTAGGCAAAACTGGAGAGGACTACATGAATAAATGTCACCCCTGTTTCAGGGAAGGTCGGCAAAAGTTGCAGGGCTTATGTCCATTTGAGAATTGGGTTTTTATATTGCAGGTCCACATGCGGCATTCGTAAGCGCGAAATTATACGTGTCTGCTTGTGGGAATGCGTTTAATATGAATCTCAAATGATTCATATCCTCGCAGCTTAGATTTAGATTTAGATTAGACTACAACTCGCAGAGATCAAACTCAATGTATTTCAACATGCCATTTATTTGGCTCACCGCCGCAAACACATGTTGAAGGTTGGGAAGCCGGAACAAGAGAGATTTACAGCTAAAATGACATAAGACGTCAGAGAAGTCTTCTTCCTCTTTTATCTTTTCAGTTGTTAGACTAAAATTGATGTTAGACGTCAGAATTATCTTCTTCTTCTTTGATTATTAGTTATCATATTAAATTCAGACCACGCCTTATGGCATTTTTTTCAAACCAGGTCAAAATTTATTTGTACATTTTTTATGCGAAAATACACTATTCAATTGTATTATTTTTCGGTAATCTCCAAACCCTTCAAGTTGCCCTAATCCCTTGTTACCCGTTTTTAAATTACCCACCAGCGTCAGCTCGCGCCCCTCCTTGTCTCATCGCGCGTGCCGCCTCCGGTAGCACGATGCTCCCTAACCATCGGTGGAAACGAAATGTTCGCCCCTGCTTGTGCCCTCTCCATACAAAAACGAGTGTAATGTGATCGCATTACTGACAGATGTCCGAGTGATGCGCGCGCATGCGCAAATAAACATAATCAAAATTATTAAAATTCATAATAAGTACTTACGAGTATGTAGGAGAGAAAAAATTGTGTGAACTTCAAATCCTCTTCTTCTATCTTTTTCTCTTCTTTCTACAAATAAAGAGCAGGTCTGGCTGGATATTCCCAAATGGTGATCTGAATTTTTGTTCCTTATTTTATTTTATTTATGAAAACTATTATTGGTCTTAATTTTTATTTGTTGAATGTATATCGACGGTTAAAAGGAAGCGACGTTTTGGTCAAAAATGAGTTATGAATGCTATCATACTCGTACTTGAAATTTTCCGCTCTTTCTAATGCGCTAACTCCCATAGCTCTACGATGTTTTTTTTGTTGTTTATGCCCAAGCAAACATCTGCGTTTTCAAAGTATGGTTTTGGTGTAACCGACAAGATTTTGGCCGTTATTGTCTTAAAGGCGCTTTTGACATAAAAAAATCGTACAACAACGTAAAACCATATTAATAGGAATGCCAATAAATGCCATTATTTTTTTAATTGTAGAACGGTTTTGATTTCAACGATATGATAAAAATTCAAAAAGTTGTGACATTTTTTTGCAATCTCAAACTTTAAACTGCTCTCCTGAAAAATTTAGTTTTTGGATTATGCCCTACTTCTTTTTAACCGTCAATAAATGCTGTTTTTTTTTTTAAATAATTTAAAAAAAATCTTTCCTGTTGAGAATTGGAATTTTTCTATATTTTGACTTACTTACATAAAACCTATTATACGTAGTCAGGTCCCCACGTGAATTGGCATAATGTGTCGTTACTCGGCCGGGTTGCTAGGGAAGAGGCAGGAAAATATTTTGTTATTGATTGCTACGGATGGCAGACCGATACAAGACTTGACAAGAAAAAAGTACCAAATTAAAAAATGTTCCAACTTCATTCTAGTAGGATCTAAAAACTACAAAGCACTTTTGAAGTTTAGAGATATATGTTAGTACTCTTTAGATGTTTTAAGAGGATTGGGAAAAATAAAACATGTAATTTTTACATCAAGTGTCATTTAATATTAATTTGTATTATTCGTTAGTATATTTTCGATAATGAGAAAAAATGTACTATACATGAGAAAAATCAACAATTTAAATTCTAGTAAAACTATACAATAAAATTATGGGATTGCAGCGTAGTCTACAGAAATAACAAAAATATAATAGATTTTATAAACATAAATTTAAAACCTCGTTGTCATTTTATTTTGGAATCTGAGAAGAAATTTGGAATTTAAACATTTTATTTCTCTGTTAAATAGAAAAATCTTATTTTGTATTATATTTTGGATCAGTTTTTTTTATCAAATATTATTTTTGTTTTTTTTAATGTATTCGTATACAGCATGTGTAATTTGTTAATCAATTAAATGATAAAAAAATAAATTAAAAATGAAAAATATATTTGTTGTGGAATGTTCAATACATGTAACTGGTCCAGACTTATTCAAAATTCAAATGTTCGTTGATATTTCACAAATTTCCACTTTTGTACAATATTTAATAATATTCCACCTAATTATTTTTTTTATTTTACAAAACAATCAATATTCTATATACACGACAATTTTATTTACAAAATCACTTAAAATTTAATATCAATTTTGATTGTTTAGTGATCATAGAATAGCTCTACATTTTCGTAATTATTTTTTCCTATACCAAAATTTCCAAAGTAAGGAAGCGATATGTATGTATGTATAAACGTGTCTTACAAGATATGTTTAATTTCGAAATTTCTCAAAAAGTGAAATATAAAGTTACGATTTTGTTTAATTTTAAAACTTGTTATTTATTTATCTACGATTTTCGTGATTTTTTTTTAAATTTATCTTTTGATTTTAATATTAAATTTGATAGGTACGTGTTGATCCTTACTTGTCACTTAAGTCCTTCTTATCAATTAAATTAATACAATATAGAATTGATAAAATAATTGTATGATAATTAATGTAATAAATTGAGCAAAATTAATGCGAAGGTAACTACAATCTCCTACGTCATAAAAAACAAATGTTTCATAAATAAATATAATTATTTTAACGTATAAAAGTATCTACAGAATAAATGACTAAGTTAATATCATAGTTCATAATTTTAATTCACCGTTATCACTGTTTTATTTTTTAAAGAATGTTCTTTGTCTCCTCACAATAATTATTGTTATTTATTAAAACTCAGGCATCAAGTAGTATTGTTACTGATAAACCAAGCATTTTTTTTATTGTTATCCTTTTTTAAATGTAGTTCAATGCTACTTTTTTGTTTTCTTGATGATATATATATTTTAAAGTCTGTAGTGATTTGTAGCACATCTCACGCTATTTGCTACTTTATAGCACATGCTGTCTCGGAGTAAGTTGCTACTATTGCGTAGTTATTTGTGAGGATGCCACGGTAGTCCACTGCCACATACTTTTATGTGTTCTCGAGATCACCCCATTAAACTACTCACATTTTTTTCTAAATCTGTATCGATTTGAAGCACACGCTACTTAATAGCACATATTGTCCCGGGGTAAGTTGCTACTATTGCGTAGTTATTTGTTAGGATGCCACGGTAGTTTGCTGCCACATACTTTGATGTTTTCTCGAGATCACCCCATTAAACTTCTCACATTTTTTTCTAAGTCTGTATTGATTTGTAGCACATCTCACGCTATCAATTGCTTCATCAAGGTAAGCGGCTACTGTTGCGTTATTATTTGATGGGATGTCAACTTATGTAGTTTAATGCATTTTTTTTTGTTTTCTTGATGGCACATATTTTTTTAAGTCTGTATTGATTAGTAGCACATCTTACGCTACTTTCTAGCAAATGCTGTCCCGGGGTAAGTTGCTACTTAATAGTATTATTTGTTGGGATGTCACCGTATGTAATTCAATGCTACTTTTTGTTTGTTTTCTTGATGATGTATATATATTTAAATGTCTTTATTGATTTTTAGCACATCTCACGCTACTTTTTAGCACATGCTGTCCCGAGGTAAGTTGCTACTATTACGTAGTTATTTGTTGGGATGTCACCGTATGTAATTCAATGCTACTTTTTGTTTGATTTCTTGATGATGTACATATATAAAATGTCTTTATTGATTTGTAGCATATTTCACGCTACTTTATAGCACATGCTGTCGGGGGGTAAGTTGCTACTACTGCGTAGTTATTTGTTAGGACCCCGGCAGCATGCTGTACTGCTACTTGGAGGAAGTCACCAGCGGACTTCCAGGGTAACCCTGAGACGAGCAGGTGGGCAGAGCGAACGGGTTCACTGTGGAGAAGGGAGATGAGACCAAGCTGCCCATTCCTGAGGAACAAAAAAGTAGCATAAGTACTATTATAGAAATTAAAGAACAAATGTATATGCCATAAGTATATCGATCAATTGAAAAACTACATAGAAAAAAAAATTTACTACTTTATTTTGTTTCAGAGTCTTTTGTGTTAAACCTAAACGTTAGCAGATTTTTTGTAGTCAATTTTCGTTTGGGACAAATATAAAAACATATTTTGTAGGAAAATACTGCAGTTTTGACAATTATGCATTTGCATAAAATACATGCAAAACTTTTTTCCTTATCATAGTTTTAATAAAAATTCACATAAAAGACTGACGGGGCTATTCCTAGACATTTTAGTCGACAGTTGAGCCCACGCTTTGACAAACTAATGATGCATTTGCATAAAGACCTGTCAATCCAAGATGGCCGCAAGTGTACAGCCGATTAGTTTTCATCCAAATATTACCAAAATTCGATAGGAAAGAATGACCGTTGTGATGAGACTTTCAGGCCAGACATCATTCGTTTGTCAAAGCGTGGGCTCAACCGACGACTAAAATATCTAAGAATAGCCCCGTAAAAGTATTGTTCATTTGTAAATAACTTGGTTAACATGACCATTTTTTTGTGGAGATTATTTCGATGTTGTTCCTGTTTCACAAAAATCAAAGAATGTACAACCTGTGTGTATAGACATGCAGCATATCAAATGGTACATATAAGTGCATTTGTGCATAGAAAATGAACTAAAATAAAATATTGTAATCTTGACTTTAAAAAAAGGCATAGAGTACCTAAACGAAGCAACTAAAAAATAAATAATGGATGTATGTAGCTAGATGCAATCGAGAACAGTTTGTGTTGTTTTCAACATGTTCTTACAACAGCAGCTGTCTATGAAAAATAAAAAGATGCTTCAGAGGTACTGTCTTGGTCTGTTCAGGCTTACAGATGAGTCATGTGGACCCAAAGGCGGCAACCTTGGATTTTGGAAAAATGTGAAATAAATATAAGCTACGCATACAGTGTAACTTCTTGCTTCGTTATCTCGAATTTTTATAGGTAAGGAGGCCAGCCTTACGCCAACCGCTTCAGTTGAAGTTAAGGTTTCTCATTTCTTGTGAAGGCTGAGTAAACCATGTCTGTATTTTATTTTGGGTTTGAAATAAGCACCGAAACGGGAAGTTATTTCTGACACTTTCGGTGGGATTTGAATCCGAGCTCGCGGAATAGAATGTAAGCACTCTACCAACTGAGCTATCGACCGGACTACATAGATATACAGAAAATGTCAAAGTAGCACAAAAAAAACTCATCCTGCATAATTATATTAATTTTCGGATATTTAACGAACCGTTCGGTGAGAACTTACATTATTCTCTACGTTTCGTCAGCGACGTAGCCGACGTCTTCAGGAGAACATCCTATCTGTACGGCGACTGAGGATGAACTGAATTTGAAAAATACTTTGTCACAAATCACTGACTACCTTCGAACGAAGAAGAACGAGGAACGTACAGATAGGATGTTCTCCTGAAGACGTCGGCTACGTCGCTGACGAAACGTAGAGAATAATGTAAGTTCTCACCGAGCGGTTCGTTAAATATCCGAAAATTAATATAATTGTCAAAATGTCAAACGACCGTTATTCTAACTTAAACCTAACTATCATCCTACATAGATTGCCGGATTGGAAAAATACATATTTTTTATGAAAAAATAATTAAGTAAAAAATAAAAAAAAAGCAAATAATATTTGAAAGCACTAACACTGCACTGTGAGATGTTGATGGCAGTGCGGTGTCCGGTGGGGGGTGCCCGGGTGCCGCACTGGTAGGAAGGCGCTGCGGTCCTTGGCTGAGGGGGGGGCGCTGTGGTGGGGGTAGTACTGGTCGGGATACGCCACTGACCAGACAACAAACAAAACAAGCAACTCAAAAACAATGCGAAAATTATATAAGTGAACATGCATGTTTAAATACTAATATGTCTCCTCGCTGCTTGTTTGACTTATCTTCCATTTGATTCAAATACAACCTTGACTCTGAATGAAATAAAAGAAGTATGTAAGGACCGAAAGGAATGGCGGTTGATTTGCAACAATGGCGGCTAGAGCATTAATTCTAAGTGTAATATAAAGTTTAATTTTAATTTTACTTTATTTTTATTTTTATTTGTAATGTGTCTCATTATGAATTTCTGTAAATCATTAATAATTTTTTGTGCTCCTTGACTGATAGGTTGGTATGAGGCTGACCACCCGTGCTGTAAAAATCGGTTCACTTTTGACAATGTCACCCCGGTTCAGGGAACGGCGGCAGGAGTTGCAAGGTTTATGTCCATGTGAGGTTTTCTTTATTTGTATGCACACATGCAGAATGTGTAGGCGCGAACCTACATGTGCCTGTCTGTAGGCATGCATTTCATATGAGCCTTTAATGTTAACATATCCTTGCAGCTTAGATTATAGATAGATTATAGATTATAGAAATGAAATTCTCTTAAAAATCACATTCTACACAATCTGAGCTAAGAAAAAAACGTAAAACACTGTGATTAGGTATGTGAGAGTTGTTTTAGATATATTTTTAAATCGATTTCCAGTTTTCATAAGACACATTGATCCAGTACACATACAAACATTGCTCATATTGTAAATTAATGGACAGAAGACAAACAAGCACTTAGGACAAGTTTAGTATTCTATTAATTATGTTCTATTGAGTAAACAACAACAAACTACAAAAAAATATTTTGGTGCTGATTTAATTAAATTATTTGTTTTTATTTTTTTCTGCCCGCTAAAAATAATCCCTAAATATTTTTATATCAAGCGTGAGCTAGTCATATAGGTAGGTAACAAGCTATAAAACATGGCCACTCGTGAACAGCTGATCCAGCCGTAATTTGTTTTTAAATGAAGCGGTTCAAAGTAAATGCTTCATTCATAAATAATAAAACACCCTCTGATTAAAAGATGAACCTTCGACTCAATGCAGAGCATTAGCCTGAACAAATAAATTACTTGATCAAAAATTTGAGTTCTGCTAGAATTTTAACCAAATAGTTTCTGACAAAAATTTGTCAAGGGCAATTTTGTTTATCCAAATTCAAATCTAAAATTCCACGTGCGGTTAAAATAATGCAAGTTTTCAAAGGTTAACCACTATCCCCTTCTCACACGGTCCGGTTTGTTTATAGTATCGGTGGAGAAATGTATGGGACCGCTAGATAAACCGTGTGGTAGCTAACAAGCATTTCCATAATTACTGAACTTCTGATTCGGTACCAATCCATTACGTGTGAAAATGTCTTTACACTACGATCGGCCATACGAAGAGACGTTGGTGAAATTGTTCAAGAAAGAAGCATGATGATAGTGCCTTACTTGATGATGAGTTGAAGAGCGCTGGTGATGCGGAGACCTGGCACAACTGGCCGGGAGGACCGTACCCGTTGAGGGATCCTCCATGAGGAGTGGAGGCGCTGGAGCAGTAGCCTCCTCCAGCTCCTGGGGGACCTCCTCCTCCGCCTATTCCTACAGATCCTCGGGGAGAGGCTGAGCCGCTCTGCCCGCGCCCGTACTCCTCTAAAAGAAAAACCCTGACGGTCAGACAAACACACATGTAGTCTACATACAGGGAGAGCAAGCAAGTCAACAAAATATTACATAGAAGAGAATATGGATGGAATGGAATGGAAGACAGAAAAGACGCTCAGTGTTACAATAAGAAACAATGAAATCCTAAAATGAGGTAAAACTGAGGAAGTTGTTGGAGGAGTACGAAAATAAGACGTTTCTGGCGAGACCACAAGGTCAGAATGATTGCTGTAAGTGTTTTTGCAAAGGAACTGCCAATTGATCAGCGCTCACCAGGCAGACCCTCCAAGAGGTAGAGGGACAGCTGGTCTGCAGTATCAGTGTCACAGGAGGGGACTTCCAAGAACTGATCAATAGATCTAACATGAGAGGAGTAAGAAAGATGTTGACATTGGAGAGAAGTTGTGAGAACTGTTTAATAAAATGAGTTTAAACAAACAACTGTAGATTTGGTTTTCAATGAAATAGGCAAATAAGAAATTAGATTTTTATCGGCGGGCACAAATCATAGGTCCATGTGACTAGCGTTATTACCATTTACCTTTGAAAATCGGGTCCAATTTTGATAGTACGTATGCAGAACGTGTCTGTTTATTGTCATGAATTTACAAATTGGTCTTCCATTGCGCTGACAATTTTTCATAATCTCCATATTGTACTATCTTCTGGTCCAGGTCTTAGTGCTGGCAATGTTGACTCAGCCTTCACAAGATTACAGAAGAAGTCCTCACCGTCCGTCCACTGCGCGGCCGAGGTGTCCTGCACGCTGACAGCCAGCTGTCCCGCGTAGGAGTTGAACCCTCCCGGCATCCCTCCGCCAGCCCCCAGAGGAGACCTGGGCGCTCCCAGGGACAGCTGGTTGTTCCTCGGCATGGAATACAGCGCCTCCGCCAGGTCTGCGGCGCGCTTCAGGATTATTTCCTACGAAGACAGAAGGAGGAGTTAGACCATGATTCAGTTTAGGAATAACATAAATCCATAAAGTAACGTAAGGTTACTATGAAGATATATAAACAAAGATATCTAAAATCTGGCTTGGCCCACATGACCAATATGACCAACCTTGGTAATGATAAGCATTTTGTTCCATAGCAAATAGCCTTTTTGGAAGTACAAAAATAACCGGAGGATACATTTGGTTAGCATTGTTTTTTGTGTGAATTACACCTCAAAAGTGTCTTGAGTGTAATTCCTGATCGTCGCTATTAAAAACCACCAATTACTTAATCAAGATCCAGTTGCTGTGAGGCTAGGTGGACCTTTGGCATCTGTTTTTTTGTGTTGTGTCGGAAATCAATCGCACAAACTTCCGATTGCGAATCCGTAGCGTAAACTACTAGACCACGGACTGGACAGATTAAGCTGGCGGAAGCTTGTGTATATTGTTTTGGCCATTTGGAGAAGCGCACCAATGTTGACTACTATACTACAAATGATGAATGACACAAATATTCGGATGAATAATTGAGTGGTTATCATGAAGAACAAAGCTTATTGATTTGATTGCAATGAAGTTATTAAAGCAGGTATGCAATTTCTCACCTTGGGTAGCTTCTCCGGGTCACCAGGATGCCTGGGGATGAGCTTCTGTAACCTCTGGAAGCCGTAGTCTATGGTGGGTTCGTTGAGAGCTGCTGAGCAAAACACAAAACAACATTTTATTAACAATTATTAACTTTATTTTATACCCATCATGACCTACAGTGTTAAAAGCGAACACAAAATAAAAGTTCTTATGATGATCATAATGAGTCATGCGTGCTTCCAATATCCACCTATGGCTTGGAAACAAAAAACTCACTCAGTTTAACGCCAACAGACTGAGCCATTGAAAAGAGGATGCTGGGAATCAGCGTCATAGACAGGGTTCCAAATCAGGATATACGTAGACGCACTAGTGTCACTAATGTCATACAACGAGTGGCCTGCTTGAAGTGGCGCTGAGCTGGTCACGTCACGAAGCAAGACCATGACAGGTGACCGAAAAGGATCGTCCAGCGGGGAGACCCCAACTCAGGTGGCTGGACGACATCAAGAGAACTGCAGGCAGAAGATGGCTGAACACAGCAGCCGATAGACAGGAAGTGGGAAGATTGGAGGAGGCCTACGTACAGGAGTGAGAAACTGAGAAAGGTTAAGGAAAAAGAAGGAAGAAGAAGAGCATTATGAGATCGCATCATTAATTACTACATATAATTCTGGAAACGAAAATATGGAGAAGGTGAGTTCGGAGATATCATGTCTCTAGAATGATTTGTATAATGTAGCTAGATGCCACGGGGCACATGATGGCTAGATGCCACAGACCAACGTCCATTGCGAAAACCCACCTCATACCTATTCTGTTTATACACTTCCATCCGGGCAAGCGTATCACAGAACGCTCATGCAATGCTATAATTTTTTTTTGTGACTGAAGGCCTTCCCGATGGTCGTGACCCGACCCAGCAGTGATTCTAGATTTACCTGTTCGTCCACTAGAGAAAACAGCAAAAACCCGAAGTTACTAACTCGGTGCAATGTCATCGAGATGCGTTTCTTACTACTTCGTGCCAATCACAAATGATGTGCTGATGGCGTCCTCAATTGACTGGAAAGAGATCCAGTCCGGGGCTCATATAAGAGGCGCAAAAGCGCCAGAAGGCTCGATAGTTATCCCTTGTGGACACGAAGTCGGCGTACCCTATTGGGCCTATGCCCGGTCTCACCGCTGTAAAAAGCGCATTCGCAGAATGTCGCAGCGGGCAATCCCACAGTATGTGGCGCACATCCTGCGTGACGCTGGAAGACCTCTAAAAGGTGGAAAGATGTGTGGAGGTGTGATATTGTTGTATACTCACAGACATACACGAACCTCCCGGGCGCGCCCTTGCAGAACTGCTTGCTCTTGTAGGAGAGCGTGACCTCCACCACGCCGGGGATGTGCCGCGGAGGTGTCTGAACTCGTATCGCGTGAGAGGTGATCAGCTGGACAACAAACAAGAACAAGCAACATTCATAACACATCGTAACAAACAAACAAATGTGTAATAATACATACTGTTGAAGAACACGCAGCGCCAAATTGTGATTCAAAACCAAGACTCACCAAAAATATTGTCAAGTCAAACAGTTCAGTTAATAGAGAAAAGGCAAACTTATACCTTTTTTGGCACTGGTATCTAAGAACGCTAGTTTCATACATGTGTGATGTTTTCCCGCATAGAAAAAATATTCATTGCCAATTTTGTTGTGTATTCTTTTAATTTACAGTTTGACAGTCTGGATAGAAAATGGTTAAAGTATACGTTTTTTACTAATTCCAAATTTTGTGACAAGGTTAAAATTCCATCTGAACACATAGTTATAACTTAATTATATTAATAATGCATTACTTACGTATATTTTTGTTTATATATTAACCATGTACTTATAACTGTTTTTTTGCCAAATATAAAATAATAATAACATAATCAATCCTTTAAAGAAGATAAATGGTAAAACATTGTTTTAATTCACTTTATTTAACAATTACAATTACTTTATTTACAATGTTTTACCATTTATATTTTTAAATATTTATAAAAATGGACTTTCACTGTGTCAACAGATCAACACTAAAAAATATTACTTTAAAGAAGATTTTGTTTTTAGGTTTACATTTATCCATGTGATTTTTCTTTAAGGAATTTTAGTCTAACACTGATATTTCACTTCCAAATGAGTGTGGCATCCTCAGAGTAGAAAGCAATATTGTTGTTCATTTACCTCGCTCCACACCAGCATGGTGCCGAAGACGACCTGTAGTCCATCGAAGAAGTTGTCTCCCACGATGATGACCGTGGATCCTCCAGACGTCCAGCCCTCCGAGGGGGAGATGGCCTTGATGCAGGGGGTGGCCACGGGGAGCGGAGGGTACAGCCCAGCTGCGGAGAGGAATAAATATTCTTTATGACGTCACAGTGTTTAACTATGTACAATCTAACTGGTACTGGAAGCGAATGATACGGAAAATTCTAGTTGATAACTAGAGGTTTAAGAGAGAATAAATAATCACAATAAAAAATCTGTAAGAGTTGTATGGAAAAATGATACAAGGTTTTTCTCATTGGATTATTATAGATGATGTGTCTTATGTCCATCAGAGGTAATTTCACATAAGCAATGTTTGTATGTGTTCTGGACCAATGTGCCTTATCTAATCTAATCTAAGTTGCTAAGATATGTACCTACCATTAAGGATTTACATTACCTGTCACAAGCAGACACGTACAAGTTCTCGCTTGTGCATGCCGCATGTGAACCTACAATATAGAAACCAAGTCTCAAATGGACAAACACCCTGCAACTCTTGCCGACCTTCCCTGCAACAGGGGTGACATTGGCAAAGTAAACCATTTTCTACAGTATAGGTGGTCAGCCGCATACCAACCTATAAGTCAAGGAATATAGACAACAAATAGAATCTTAGACATAAACAAATGGATAAACATTAAAATCAATACTAATTACAAAATTCTAATTTAAAATTTTTCAAAAAAAATGGAAAACTTGAAAACCCTAGCCCTAGCCGCCAGAATTACAGATCAAACGCCATTTCTTTCTGTCTCACATTCTTCTTTCATTTCATCCATCCATTATGAATGCTAGTCATTGATTTTGAAAACATTGAATCGATTCTCACATAATCGTGTTTTACGTTTTTGTGTACATCTGAGAGCTTTGAATGAATATATCCTTGCAATTTAGATTATAGATTATAGATTATAGTGTAGAATGTGATTCTTAAGACAATGTCATTTAAAGGTCATCTTCGACTCAAATTGTAGACAAGCTAAACAAGCACTACGGGGGACGTTAAGTTAATTCAACGATAAGTTAATTCAAAGATATCGGAGTGTCGGGGTACGCTACTGATGACGTCAGATCGCAGTAAGAGTTGGTTTTGTTAGCGAAGTGTCGGCTATTTGTTCCCTCGCGCTTCTTCTGACACCAGCTGATGTACTGCCGCGACACGGCGGAATTATAAATAGAGCCTTCGAGGGGTGATCTCCCAAAACACCAGCCATCCCTGTCTGCAGATCCAACCAGCCGGGGGAGCGAGCGAGACGCAAAGCTAACGAAAGTTATCGCCAGAACTCAAATCTCGCGAGCAAAACGACACGGTAATAAAGATAGAGGGAGAAAGTGAATTAAACAAAGACGGGGAAAGATTAAAGTTGCGCTGTACTAGCGCGCATACATGTACAGAGCTTGTAAGATTGAACTACACAATGGGGGAAGTGTTTGACTAACACTTTGTACGGTTTAAGTTCTAGATCAAATATTGTTGAGAGCTCTCAATTACGATGGTGAATATTTTAGTAATTTTTTTTTTACTTATTTACGTACCGGTCCGTAGACTAGTGGTAAGACTTCGAATTCCAGTAAAGCTCACAAAATATACCATTTATATCTTCAAGTATGCTCTTTGTTGGGTTGGAAAATTCATATACCTTTACCAAAGACCGGTCACCAAAGGTCCTTACTCTTAGAGCTCGTTCCCACTTGTCGGGTGTCGGATCCGTATATTCATCGGAGGTTCCAGTTGCAAAACATTTCGAACAAAATCGGTTTACGATAAGTGTGAATAGCTCCATCCATAATGTTCTGCCACTCGAACTTCCGATTAATATATGGATTCGACACCCGACAAGTAGGAACGGGCTCTTACAGCAACTGATTCTTGCTTGAGAATTTGCGCTTTCTATGGTGACGACCAAGCTCGCACAGAGCTCTATAGGTGTGATGCACACAGAAACAGAGCTCGCCAAATTGCCGATATTCCTCTAAGAGTATCCAAAGCCTTTATCTCAATATCTTTCTATTTTTGCATACATCTTTTAACGAATCACCTTTTTCATACACAATATATTATTAAAAATGCTGTGGTCTAGATTTTTCAACCTGACGTTATTTGCTTTTGTCACTTTTCTAAAGCGATTTCACGAAAAGGTTCAAAGATAAAAACTTGTGGATTAAGACATCCCTGATTTTTTTTAAATGATCATTATTCCTTGACACATAGGTTGGTATGAGGCTGACCACCCATACTGTAAAAAATGGTTCACTTTGCCAATGTCACCCCATTTTCAGGGAAGGCCGGCAAGAGTTACAGGGCTTATGTTCATTTGAGATTGGGTTTTTATACTGTAGGTCCACATGCAGCATGTATGAGCGCGAAATTACGCGTGTCTGCTTGTATGAATGCATTTAATATGAATTTCAAATTATACATATCTTTGCAGCTTAGATTCAGATTAAGATTAGATCATTAAGGGTAAATTAACTACATTTAAAAATAAAACAGTATCAACCTACCATTACCCAGAAAAACATTAAAACAAACATAAATCTGTACGTTGTTTTTGAAGCGTAAGATTTTGCTTCTTTTGTAGAACATTTATTTAAAAAAAATCATTGCTTGGAAGATGCCTTCCCTTTCATAGCTTCGTACCAACCACATACATGCATACAGACATACATGCCTCTAGCAATATCTATAACTATATCAGGCACTATCTCAACCAAGACAATTCTCTCCCTCCCCCTATCCTTGTCCCCCCCGAAAAGCTCCCCCGACTTTTGTCTCGGCGACTTCTTGCATACAAACGATATCTTAGAACATTATAGGGGTTGAGAAAGGTGGGGGGGGGGGGGAGGTGAACAAACGCAATGGGGGAACGTTGGTATTTTCGGAACAACTTCAATCTTATGATCTCTGAAGGAAAATTCTGATATTTTTATTTGAAACGAGTCAAGTTTAACAAAATATATTGCTCGCAGTAAAAAATGCCTTCGATTTGAGTTTGCAAAATTGATTATGAATACACATTTAATAAGAAAATTAAATTAATACAAAATTTATCTGAGAAAGAAGAAAACGTCATAAATGTCGGTTAGGGATCTCAAATCTAAGTTTTGAAGATTCATTGATTCATTGATTGTACCTACCTGAAGATGATCTAGAGATCGAAAACGTTCGTATGTATGAATTAAAATAAAATTTATAATAGAAAAAAAAAATAGGTTTAAATTATAATTATTGTTGAGTCCGGTTGATAGCTCAGTTGGTAGAGTGCTTGCATTCCATGCCGTGAGCTCGGGTTCGAATCCCACCGAGGGCG
The DNA here is from genome assembly GCA_951799405.1 of Agapetus fuscipes. Lineage (NCBI taxonomy): Eukaryota > Metazoa > Arthropoda > Insecta > Trichoptera > Glossosomatidae > Agapetus > Agapetus fuscipes. Next base: position 3,160,356 of record OX637334.1, on the reverse strand, counting down.
AGGGTGTCAGAAATGATTTCCCCTTTCGGTGTTTATTTCAAACCCCAAAATAAAAATACCGGCAAGGCTTACTCAGCCTTCACAAGAAATGAGTACCCGCTCTCTCGGGAGCTGGGAAACCCCCACTTCAATTGAAGTGGTTGGCGTAAGGCCGGCCCCCTTATCTGTAAAAATAAATAGGTTCAACTCGCCACATGCGACCCCTTCGGGGATAACGCGGCAAGAAGTTACACTATACGTGTAGCTTAGTTGCGTTAGTTGCGTTAGTTGCGTTTGCGTTTCTATAAAGTTGAGTAGAATAAATTTAAAATTTATATTAAAGGCTTGCCTACGAATAGACAATGACATAAACGCGCTTACGAATGCTGCATGTGTACTTAAAAATTAAAATCCAAACCTCAAATGAACGTAAGCCCTGCGCCGACCTCTCCTGAAACAGGCGTGATATTGGTAATGTGAAGCATTTTTTGTACTATGTACTTTCTATAAAAAAAATGAATTAAATTTACAAAGAAATCAACGTTGAACTTTAAAGTCTTGATCGGTTTGAATAAAAAATCATTATAAGATGACGAAAAAAATACATTAAAAAACACGGAGTTAATTTCAAAAGTTAATGAATGAAAATGAACGAAGTGCCTTCTTGTAGTCATTTAGATAATAAAACGTAAAAAATCTTGATTCATTTCAAAGAAGAAAAAAATTAAGCTTCTTATAGATTTTCTTCCTTTTTTAAAGAAGAACATTTTCATTGCTATAACAACGGCGCGCTTTCACATTTTAGTAGGCAGGGATTAGTCGATTCTAAGAAAAAGAGTAATTTGAAGAAAAAATGTTTTACGAGGATCCGGGCGCGTACAGGGTCTGAAAAAGAGGTCTTCACTGTTTGCATTTAATGACTTCCTTTTTGTTGTAACAAAATACTTAAATGGTTTTTTGCTTGTTTTTAAAATTTCAAGACATGATACCTACTTAATTTTTAATTATATTTTTAGGTATCTACATTAAGTAAAAGAAATGAAATCAAAGTACTAAAGATGTTTTTCAATATACTGAAAATATGAAAAAAAAAAATGTTCATTACTTTTTTAATATATTTGTTTCTTGTACATTCTGAAAATCTAAACTCTTTTTCAAAATCAAGGCAGATTTTCCTTGTTTATTTTTTCTTTTTTCAATCACATTTGTCTGTACAAAAATATGCCAATTCATACTTTATTTACCTAATACATAGACGTTTTTTTGTTGGTTTTTAATTTGATAAGAAATACTTTAAAAAAATATCGTAAGACTTAAAATTGTAACTCATTCGCACATTTTAGTAGAGGTAATTAGAGCCCTTGCAGATTTGCCTTCATTTTCTCTTACACTTGCGACCTTATCATTTTTTTTATACGTTTAGTTATTTTACCCCCTTTTTCTATGAAATCCCATTCTAAGACCATTTTTTTTTCATTGTTTATTTTTAAATATATTGTTACAAATGTATATGTTCATGTCCATGTGTTTTTATTATTGTATGTCTAGGCTATTTACTTGCAATATATGTATATGTGTGTGCAGACTAACGTGTTTTAAATTTTGCACTGTCGGTACTTTCGCGTCTCGATGGATGCTTCAACAGGCTCGTATGGTCTGAAACAGGTAAGACTAGGCTTTGGCCACTTATAAATACAAACAATATGCTATGAAGCAGCAGTGACCCATAAACGCCAGAGCCGTGAAGCCGCCAATACAGAAAATAACGAGTGAACCATATGTAATTATAAATGTTGTTAGGCTTTCACGGCCGGATTCAGATGCTTGATTTTTTGGTTCCAACTTTTGACCGTGGTTTGAAGTATCAAAAAAGAAGAAAAAGAAAAAAGAAGCAAAAATATGGACCACGGTCAAAACCCAGAACCAAAAAATCAAGCCATTGTAATCAATTTCTTAAAAAAAAATCAACTGAAATTTTATTTAAATTGAATCCGAAATAAATCATAACAATACATAATAATACAGAGATGAAATATTTTTGTACAACGTTTTTCAGACAATTTGAATAACCGAATCACTTGAATTTCTTTCCTTCGCATTCATGCATGATGGGATCGCGTACATTTCGTCTGCCTGCTGTCCTATTCATGATATTCGAGATTTTCAATTTGGCGCGTCGAGCTGAGTGCACAGAGTATCAACGCCTTCCACAGGAGTACTCGCACCTCTCCATACATACAAACATCTACGGTAAAAATCCGTAGATACCACACGCTACGATACCCTGACAACTGTTGAGCGTTGTGACGTCACAGCCGCTTTATTTCGCAGCTCCAATTCCAGTTTCAATTTTTGCAGTCGCGGATAAGCGCGTAGAGTAAATAAGAACAGACGAACGTGATAAAATATGTATTGTACGCTGGCGGGGCTGGCATGGCGTGAAACGGATGCGCTACGCCTCTACGCCGAATATAGTTACACTGGGTCTACGCCGACTATAGTTACACTGGGTCTACGCTAAAACAGGCCACACTTAGTCTACGGTTCTACGAGCCAGTCGTTGCAGCCTCAAGCTAGGTTTGGTAAAAAGCAGTGGCGTGCATATCATAAAGACCATTAGGCCTCGCCTAACTTACTTTTTAGGAAAGAAAAAATATTTTTGGAACAATAATTTTAATAAGAAACAATATTAATCGACGCCTAAAAGATAGGCAATTTTCGTAGCCCCGAATTAGACATTTGTAAGTTAGCGCCTACCGTTTTCATGCATGCAATACGCTCAGCGCGGTCCAGCAAGGAGATTTTGAACTTTAGCTCGGTCCTAGCGCGGCCATACATGTAAACAAATTCCCACTCATACATCCACATGTGGCCACCGTCTGTACGCTTCAACTCAGGCTTGCCTGGGTCAAAAGACAATAATAATTGGAAACGCACTTACGTCATAGTAGAGTAGAGACAGAAATAAACTGGTGATATACATGAAAGAGATGCAGAAAAGAAGTGTGTGAATTTTAACTTTTTGTTCATTCTCCAATTTCATCCAAGCCCGCGCGCGTTATTTTTGACGTCTGTGATTGTTTTTGTGATTTATTGTGAAACTTAATTATTACAATGGATAACTTCAGTTGTGAAAATTGTAAGGGAAATGTGTGCTTTCTAAAAATTAAATTCGGTTCGTTTTCTAAGCTTAGTTTTAACGATAAAATGCAAGTGATAAGTAAAGGACAGTCAACACCATCTTTAGAGTTAGTGCAAATCCAGAAAACGGTTAATCGGTCGAGAAGATTTCACAAATCAGCTTATGAAACTTTTCCGTGGTTAACTGGCTGTGTGCATAGTAATCGTTTGTTTTGTTTTTCGTGCTTGTTGTTTTCAAACGATAAATCTGTTTGGTGCGATACCGGGTATATAGATTTGCATAATTTACATGGTACCGCGAAAAAACATGAAACTTCCCTCAGACATATTGAATCGTCTTTAAAAATTAAAATGTTTGGTAAAAATCGTATTGAGACAAGAATCAATCATCAATTACGTGAAGATATCGATAAACATAATGCAAAGGTAGAACGAAATATTAATATTTTTAAACGATTAATCGATATAGTTTGTTTTCTAGGAAAACAAGAGTTACCGTTTCGTGGAGCCAGTGAAAGTTCTTCTTCAGTTAATAAAGGGAATTTTTTAGAGTTAGTAGACCTCTTAGCTAAATACGACGGTGTTTTAGAAAATCACCTGCAAATTTGCACAAATGCTTTTACCGGTTTATCTTGTAGAACCCAGAATGATTTAATTTCTAGTGTAGCTTCCTTAATTAATGATTCAATTCAAAGTCAAATTAATTCGACGGATTTTGTTGCTATAATGATTGACGAAACGCCGGATATAAGCGGTCGAGAACAATTAGTTATTATTTTGCGGTATTTTCATGAATCTCAGGTTGTAGATCGTTTCATCAAATACGTAGATGTGAGTGCTGATCGCACAGCTTCATCTCTTAGTGCCGTGGTGTTGGAAATTCTCGAAAAATATAATTGTTTATCTAAATTAGTAGCTCAAACATACGACGGGGCAGCAGTTTTATCGTCTGAACAAAACGGAGTTCAAGCATTAGTAAGGATTCAATGCCCATTGGCTTTATATGTTTGGTGTTCCGCGCATGTCCTAAATTTAGTTCTATCAAAATCTTTCGAACGTGTCGGGGAAGCAAAGCGTTTTTTTCATATTTTAAAAATGTTGGGTAATTTTTTTCACACTAGCACGAAACGTTTAGCTCATTTTAATAAATTCGCTGACATGAAAAAAATTCCTCGCGCTTCTGAGACTCGTTGGTCGTATCACTCGCGTATAGTAAACGTTGTATTTAAAGAAAAAAGTAACTTGATTAATTTCTTCGAGGAAATGTGTGACAATGTGGATCTGTGGGACGGTGATACATTAACACAAGCTACGTCTTTTTTCTATAGCCTGAAAGAATTTGAATTTAATTTTTTTTTACATATTTTTGATGCCATTTTCTCAGAGACGGACATTATTTTCGATATTCTACAAAACAAAACGTCTGATATTGCATACTGCGTTCGTAAAATTAAAGATTTCGAAGTTTATTTACTAAATTTACGTTCTAAGTTTATGGAAATTTATAATAAAGTAGTTAAAATTTGCGGAACTCCTAAACGAAAACGTAATATTGAAAGTATGGAGACACATTTCAAACAACTCTTCAATGGATTGATTGACAATGTGGTTAGCGAGATTCGCGATCGGTTTAAGAGCTTAAAAGACTTAAAGTTTTTTGAGTTACTTGCTTGTGATAACTTCCGTAAGTTTACCTCTACTTTTCCTGACGATTTAGTGAATAACTTTGTAAGATTGTACAGCACTCTCAGCTTTGATGTAGACCGTTTAAAAAATGAATTAAGATGCGTTTATAAAACAGCGGATTTTCAAAATTTAAGTGTTCATGACTTAATAGAACATGTATTCACCAACAGTTTAGATAAAGTTTTCCCCCAGGTGGTCCGGCTGGCTAAGTTGATCGTCACTATTCCCGCGAGTAGTGCTTCTGCAGAGCGCTCTTTTTCGTCCCTCAAACGTTTGCACACATATATGCGTAATACTCAGGGTCAGCAACGCCTCACCGACCTCTCGAGTATCGCGATAGAAAAAAAAATGTTGACTGATATAAAACGTGGTACTTCTTTTTACGATGACGTTTTAAAAGCATATTTAAAAAAAGAGAGGCGCCCTGAGCTTATTTACAAATAAGAGTGGCAGGGCTTGCATTCATTTATGATTTAGGTTTTTACATGCACATTTTCCTTACTTTTTTCGCAATTTTAAAAATCATTAAGTCAGCGGTTTTATGCCTTAGATACTGTGTGTGTTTGGAAGAATTGAGAAAAACGGCCTTTCTTAAGGCCACTTCAAGTATCGAGTTATTGACTTGTCTTATTATAATGAATCATTTACTCTGATATTTGATGTGGCTCAGGCGGCTTCCACTAAGCTTTTCAGTATTTATGTGTAAGTGTCGTGGGACAAGAACAACTACATAATGCTAGAGATTCTACAATGACTAAGGTAAGAGTTTCATAGATACTTTAAAGGTCCGTCTGAAACGGCAAGAAAAAACCACGGTGGTTATTTATTTAAGACAACTAATGCAATATTATTTCATTTTTAGGTTCAAGTTGGAATTACGGTCGTTTTACATGTTTACAATAATTATAACTACACAGTTTTTTTTTAACGGATATTACACGAACCGTCATAAGACAACTTACATTATTCTCTTATAACAGTTCGTGAAATATCCGATAAAAAAACCTACCTGCAATTATTGTAAATATTATTTCAGTTTTATACATGAAGGGTCTATGTTATATGTTTCTTAAAACATTGTTTTCAGATAATTGCTATTTCAAATTTTGTTCCGACAGGTTTCCCTGGAAAAATCGGTTTTTCGTTTTTGGTTTAATTAAATTGTAAATGCCACTGGCTGTATGGAATATGAAAAAAATCGGATTTTTATTGTTTTGGAGTTGCGCACAAAAAATAATCTTGTCCTGTCGAAAACCACCCAAAACCTAGAAGTTGCCGAACTAGGTCTTAATTCCTATGATCGCCCCTGGTAAAAAGCATTCATTGTTTTCATTAAAGAATGATTTTATATTGACTCCTTGTCTTATAGGTTGGTACGAGGCTGAACACCCATACTGTAAAATGGTACACTTTGCCAATGTCACCCCTGTTTCAGGGAAGGTTGACAAGAGTTGCAGGGCTTTTGTTCATTTGAGATTGGGTATTTATATTGTAGGTCCACATGCGGCATGTGTGAACAAGAAATTATGCGTGTCTTCTTGTGATAATGCATTTAATATGAATCTCAAATGAAACATATCTTTGCAACTTAGATTAAGATTAGATTTAGACTGTATAATAGGTGTTTTTTTAGAAACATTTTTTTCTTAAATACGATTGATTGACAAAACGCAATGTACAATGTAGTATTTAGCTTATTGTTTATAAACGGGTAAGAAAGCTTATTAATTAAAATACTTTTTTAACTTTGTTACAATTCACTTGAGTTTTATTTTTTAAAAAACACAACCAGTTTCGGGAGAAGCAGTACCTCCCATCTTCAGGTGTAAATATCAACTTGTTGATATTTACACCTGAAGATGGGAGGTACTGCTTCTCCCGAAACTGGTTGTGTTTTTTAAAAAATAAAACTCAAGTGAATTGTAACAAAGTTAAAAAAGTATTTTAATTAATTAAAATGTGCTTTCACAAAGTTACTGCCCAAAATCTAAATAATATAAGAAAGCTTATTCATTAGTTATTAAACTTCAAAACCTTAAGTCTTTTTCACACTTGTAAAGAAAACTTCAACATATTCATTGGATTTTTTTTATATTTTGTAGAAACGAATTCCTTTAAAATATTCATTAGTTGTTTTTGTAAAAAAATATTATTAGTTTGCAACAACTCAACAATAATGCAATCTGCCCAAACAAAATACCCTACAGCTATTTGATATCCTCTTTATCAAATAAAGCTTGTTTATTATTTTTTTTAAATCAGTTTTGGGCCAGGCAAAAATAGTTTTGTGAATTGTAATCCTTTTCACGAATTTATTAAAAAAAATACTAGAAAAAAGAGGTGGAAAAAGCTTATAAATTTACTGGGACTCGAGGAGGTTCGTACTTGTAAAATAAGAAGCCTTATGAAAGGCTCTTTATTTATTGAATACCTTGAAGAGATGTAAGCATTGCCTTATTTTATTTTAACATCTCTAGCGTCGAGCAGTGTAACCGAACGTCGTGCACCATGTCCGAACAGCAATCACTCTGTCCGAGCGCATCCATTGGATTGAGCTGAAATGTTAATTCAAGGCAAAGTGTTTCTGTTATCGCAGATTCTGTTTTTTCGCTTCCCAGTCACCACACGAGCAATTGCCCAACAAGCGAGAGATTCCATCTCAACTTAGTCTAGTCATGCTCAGCTCACTCCAAAATACTATTATGGAGTGCTTCATTTTTCTTGTTATTTATGTAAATTAATTGATTCTGTGATTATTGAGTTTTTAAGAAATAAGAAAAATGAAAACAAGAACGTACAAACAAGCGTCATCCTGAAAATATTCTTAGCAATTAAACAGGATAGTTCTCTTTTGAAGAAAAAAAAAAACGCTAATATTCTCAGTTGTTAAGCAAATGGCATAACTTCCTCATTTAAAAGATTTATCTTAACGTTATAATAAAAATAAAAAAATTAAAAACGTCTTTTTTTTAAAGAAAATCTGGTTTTCTCCAGATTATTGTATTGTTTAAATATTCCACCGTTTTTTAATACTCTGATGATCAGCTACTTCCGAAAAAAATCAGCTACTTCTGCAAAAAATCAGCTACTTCCGTAGAAAATAACTTCTTTAAGAAGAAAATCAACTTCGTTCAAGAAAATAAGCTCTTATTTAAAAAAGAACGTCTTGTATGTAAGATCACTTAGAGCAGTAGAAATAAATATTTCCAGTCTTTTTATGTAAATTTTTATATATGACTAGCCTGCCTGTGCTGAGAACGATTATGGTATTCTAGTTTCAAGTCCGGCTTCACCAGCCCACTTTTTTCCTGCTCTGATTTTTAATAAAATTATAATGGTTGATATTAATAGATCATCGGTATAAAATAATAGATTCCGTGGAAAAAATTAGCTATTTGTATTAAACAATAAATTCATCTATCTTGAAAGTGTGGGAGAATGCATTTGATATTTCTATTTTTTAATTACACATCTTATCATTTTTGTCCTTAAAAAGCTTATTACAATAAACAATAGGGAGGAGTTGTAACAATGTACAAATACTAATTTGACTGTCTTTAAAAATGTTTAAAAATCATAATCAGCATATAATGTGAATCTCCAATGTAACATATCTTTGCAACTTAGATTAGATAAGATGAAAAAATAACATATACCCCTCATCTGAGAAAAATTAAAAAACTACGCTGTTCAAAAAGTACTTGATAAAAGTCAATAATAAAACATATAATTCTGTACGGTAAATGTAAGATGGTACACCCTCTTCACAGAACATCGTCACATGATAGTTTTTAATTTATCGACCTGCCAAGCAGGATGCTTTCATGGTAAAAAATTGTTATGGAGATTAGAGAGTCATTCCCCCACACCCTCAGCGTTAACAGATACGTGTGGTATAAATGATAAGAAGTTTGATAACGTACAATCGTGCGGGTCTGTACCTTCCGAAGGGTCTAGTCGCTTTGCGCGGCGGCCATGCTTGGAGTTGTTGTGGACGAACATGTTGTCGGAGATGGACAGCAGGGGACCGTCCACCGCTACCTGCGTAGAGATGACAACCTGCAACAGAACACACAGTTACAACAAGTTGTCAGGAAAATAAAAACGCAGTTACAAGAAGTTGTCATGAATATGATGTAATTACAACCAGTTGTCAAGAATATGATCACGCAGTTACAAGTTGTCTGGAACATGAACACGCAGTTACAAGTTGTCTGGAACATGAACACGAAGTTACAATAAGTTGTCAGGAACATGAACACGCAGTTACAAGAAGTTGTCATGAATATGATGTAATTACAACCAGTTGTCAAGAATATGATCACGCAGTTACAAGTTGTCTGGAACATGAACACGCAGTTACAACAAGTTGTCAGGAACATGAACACGCAGTTACAAGAAGTTGTCATGAATATGATGTAATTACAACCAGTTGTCAAGAATATGATCTCGCAGTTACAAGTTGTCTGGAACATGAACACACAGTTACAAGTTGTCAGGAACATGAACACGCAGTTACAAGAAGTTGTCATGAATATGATGTAATTACAACCAGTTGTCAAGAATATGATCACGCAGTTACAAGTTGTCTGGAACATGAACACGCAGTTACAAGTTGTCTGAAACATGAACACGTAATTACAACCAGTTGTCAAAAATATGATCACGCAGTTAGAACAAGTTGTCAGAAAAATGGAACACGCAGTTATAACAAGTTGTCATGAGTATGAACACGCAGTTACAGCAAGTTTTCATGAATATGAATACGTAATTACAACCAGTTGTCAAGAACATCATCACGCAGTTAAAACAAGTTGTCAGGAACATAAACACGCAGTTACAACAACTTTTCTGTAACATTAACGCTCCTTCTTCTTCTCTTGTTAGATCTTAGCTCAATTTGCTGTGTAACTCCCTCCTGTGATGCAGAAGACCAGCTTTTCTGCCATCTTTTTGGGAAGACGGCCTTGTAGACTCTGGTCGTCTAATATTTCCTGTGCCACGATTCACGTTATCCCATTTTAGCTCATGCGGTCAATATGTTTCTTTCAGAACCGTCTCCTCTTCATAATCGGTCTGAAAATGTCTTATGATTTATGAGTTCCTTAATCAGTCTCTCAGTATTGAACGAGCCAAGAAATAATAGCCCAACGTGAACCTTAAGATGTGGTAGGTACAGAAAGAGGTCTGGTGACGGAAAAATGTACCTCTATTAAAAAATGGGCATAGATAATACCATAAAATAAAAAGATGTGATATCATTGGTACATTTGGTTAACTTTCGAATAGTACAGTACAAAAGTTTTCCGTTCAAAATCAAAGAAATGACTTAAAATCTCAATCGCGTCAATAACAATTCCGTAATGTAGTGCTAGTAGCTTTCACTTCCCTTTATCTATATTTATACGTGTAAGTTCATGCATATAGGTACATACATATGTATCCTGTTTCTATCTATCAGTTAAGTGTGTGTGTGTCTAGGTACATATAAAACTTCTTTACGTTTCAGCTGTTAGATTATAAACAGTGTGAACTTAAAAACGTACACAAACTGAGACAGCAACTCTCGTGAGAGTTGTAGATTCAATTCATTTTTGGTGAAACGCTGTACGTGAAATTTTATACTTGGGGTACGTATAGGCATTTACTATCGACTCCCCCGGGGTGCATCCGTTCCCATGGGAACCCACACGCACACAAACAAACGCACACACACACACTCACAAATCCCTAGGGAGGAGGAGCCAGCAGGACGACACCGCAAAATGGCCGGAGCGTCCTTCTTAGAGGGGCGAGGGGAAATGTAGAAAGGAACGGGGGGAAGCGTCTCAGAGAGCGGTGAAGCAAAACCTTAAAAAAACTACAAGTCCGTCCTATGCACGTATGCACGCACCTACACGTTCACATATTGGGGTGAGAGTTCTGAGTGAAAATGTAAAATAACAGTGTAAGGTATATAAGTAAGTAATATATTATATAAGGGGGAGTCTATGGACTGCTCGTACTATCTATTTTAAAATAAGTTGTAGGGGGATAAAAAAGTACATGCTTGAATTTAAAAAAAACTTAAAAATTACATAAATATATTAATTATGTATGAATAAAACACAAAGCTTTTCTTCACGAGTTGACTTATTTCCACGAGCTCTTTTGATGTTATCATATCATTATCAAGAGGACAAAATCAACTCTTGAAGAAAAACTTTGTGTTGTATTTTTACATTATTAATTTAAAACGCTAAAAAAATATTAATTATTGTATTTTCTAAATAAGAGAAAAAAACGTAAAAAAATATACTGTTGTAAAATAAAATGTAAATAAAATTGAGAGCTCAAAATAAGTGATTGTTACGCTCTTGTTTAATGTTTGCTTAGAAAACAAGCGAACTTGAAAAGTGGTTTGCTTTGTAAAGCAGTGGCGTCTCTTAGGGGATGCGAACAAATATCTTTGTGGCAAGAATGAATGTTCATGTTTAATTCATTGAAATGTGGCAATATTTTGCAGGATTTGCGTAAAATACCATTTGAAAACCTGTCTCTCATCGGTTTGTGTAATTTAAAAAAAAACTGCTTTTATAAAAATTCACATTAGGATGTCTTTTATTTTTGACATAGTTTTAATTTTTTATTCCTTGTTTATTTTTTCTTTGCTATTCTATAAAATGATATGTCGTATTTTATTCTGAAATAAATTAAAACTGCTGGAGTGATGTTTTCCGGGATCTGTTGCCGTGGTCTGTGGGAGCTGGAGCTTCCGGACGTTTCGCCCATTTCTACGATGGGCTTCTTCAGCGTGAAGTATGATGATGAAGATGATCTTGATGAGAACTGAACTTTTAAACTGTTACTATAAAAGAAAACCTTTTTTGGACTTGTTCTAGCATAGTTAGGTTTAAGTTAGAATTACGGTCGTTTGACATTTTGACAATTATATTAATTTTTAAAACTGAACAAATTTCAAAACTTAATTTAAATCGGATATTTATCGAGAATCATGTAAGTTCTCTCTAACCGGTTCGTTAAATATCCGATTTAAATTAAGTTTTGAAATTTGTTCAGTTTTAAAAATTAATATGATTGTCAAAATTGTTCTAGCATATCTTTATATCATATTTAAATACCATGGGCATCAACCTGTGACATCACCCAACCGAGGGTACTTTCGAATGTGCAGACTCGACTTTCGCAGCTCTTCTGATAGACGGATCTGTTACTATAATCGGGCATGGAGTTTTCTTGTCCCAGCCCGCCGTACTCTGCTCGGTTCCTTTCATTGTTCCACTCTAAGCCCTACAAGATACAACGAATGGCGGTCATTATATCTAATGCCAGCTGCAAATGGTTTGTAATTTTGATAAGACTGTGCGGGGGTGGGGGAGGGGACAGGGGTGGAAAGGGGGGAAGGGGTCAAAACACTGACACTCTGAGAAACCCGACACTTGAAAGTAAAATGTGTCCATACCGGTACAAGAAAAAAATGCAATGTGATCTTTGACTATTCCTTGACTTATTACAAGGCCGACCCTCCATACTGTCAAAAAATATTCACTTTGCCAATGCCAATTTGAAAGAGGATGTGAAAGTTAAAGTACAAAATAATGTGATGAGATGGTTTGGGCATGTGGAAAGAATGAATGATGATAGACTAACAAAGTATGTAAACAAAGAATGTGTGAAAGAAAAAAGAGGGAAGGGGCGACCGAGAAAAGTATGGAGTGATCAGATTGAGGAGATTGTGAAAGAATGGGATATACAAAGTGAGCGTAAAATAAGAAAATGCATGAAAAAGGTGATGGATAAGAAGGAATTGAAAGAGGTATGTCAGGATAGAGAAAAATGGAGGCAACTCTGCAGGAGTTCTGGCCACACCTAGCGGAATGGCGACAGCGTTACAGTAACAGTCACCCCTGTTTCAGGGAAGGTCCGCAAAAGTTGCAGGCCTTACAAATTACAATACGCATTCAGTATTTGTAAGGGCGAACTTACACGTGTATGTTTGTGAGCATGCATTGAATATGAATTGTAAAAAGTTAATATATTATCTTGGCAGTTTAGATTTTAGATTTAGATATGAAAAGCATTTTCCGCGTATCCATATTTTTATGCCATTTTCGAAAAATATCCTGGATGCGACTAATTTGTTCATCAAACGAAACGTCGAGAATGATGTAAGTTCTCACATAAATGTTCATTTTGAATCCAAAAATTTTAATTACATAACTGTGGAGTTATTATTTTATCTACTTACTTTAAATTACGGCAATTCCAGCAAACACCTTAAAAAAATAATTTAGACTTATTGAAATGTTTTCTCTTTAAAAATAATCTTTAAAATAAAATAAATAGGTACTCACTTGAAATCTTCTCATGTCCCTTGGGTTGCCGGCGTTTTTCAGGCAGTTTTGATTGCATTTCAGGAAGAATTTCAGGAAAAATCTGGAACAACAGAAAAATAAACATTAATTTTAGTTGAAACAATAAATTGTAAAGAGTGAAAAGTTAGCGATATTGGTGAATAAACGCGGTTTTTATACTAAAGGTATTGGTAAGTTAACTGTGCCATGATGTTCCCCCAGTGCTTGTTTGGCTTATCCACCATTTGATTAAAAGATGACCTTTCAATGAAATTGTCATAAGAATCACACAATCAAGAAAGCCGTTAAGAAGTTAAAAAGAAAACGTAAAATACGATAATGTTACAGTTGTTTTCAAGATTTTTACAAACAATGTCAAGTTTTCTTATCACACATTTTTTCAGTAGACATAAAAACATTGCTCGTGTGAAATTACCTCTGATGAACGTAGACACACATACACAAAGGGAACGATGAATTGAAATAAGTGAGAACGCAAAAAACACTTTTTTTAATGCTGGGCTTAGTACAACGTTGTTCACGTATTAATTTCGTAGAACTTCAAAAAAAGATTGTGAATTTTGCAACCTAAATCGATTTACATATTTTCTTAGCATGTTGACTTTGGTTGTGTTTGTTGCATTAATAAACACTTGGGATGGGCTGATGTAAGATTTATTGGTGTTGCGTCCACAACATGAATGTGACACATCGTTTCCGTGGTTGAGTGGATTAGCACCATGCATCTGTTGTCACGTGATCAAGTCCTGTGTTTGTTTATCATCGACAAGTTCCCGCCTGCACAAAGTTGCAAAAAATATGCAGTGAGAGTGCGAGTATGATAAGGAATTGAAAAATCACAGTAGGCGCTAGAAATTACGATGCAGAAAATTTTTACGGTATGCAATAATATATACATTTTGCGAAAAAAATGCCATCTTATAAGAATCAAATTATGTCACTGGTATGGTCGAGCGGTTTAGGCGTTGGCATTCAAATTTACGCCATTGAAACAAGTGCAAGTTTGAACCCCGCTTAGGCAGTGTTTGACATTAATTATGACACTGGTTCAATAGATGTCATTGAGTAATTACTGGTTAACAAGTTGGCGTAATACTAAGTAATGAATCATTGATTGATAATGTGTCTGGCGAGGAAAAATATAAATTGCTTTCCTCTTCACATATATTGATACGGCACACTTTTTTGTGTAGGCCTTGAATTTCGCCATCCGTCGAACTCCTTGACAAAACTTAACCCTACACGCTGATTGGCCGGCGTTCGGCAAGATACCGGCCGAGCCGAAATTACTGTAACAAAATTTATGTGTTTTATTGTAATAAAAAGGGAATAATTTGTCACAAGGTTTGTCGGCCTGTTGGCCCGAAGACCGGTTCTGTTTGTAACTTGTACTGAAAAGAGAAAAAGAGAATAAAAACGAAAAAGAAAAACCTTCAACCAAGTCTTCCTCATTATTGAAGAGAGGGTATCAATATGTTTTACAATAAGAAATCGTAGTTTAATTTTGTATTTGAAATTTCAAACTTAATTGGCGTTTTGTAAACCGATGTGAAAAATATGGAGGTAGAAAACATTAGAAAGAATTGCAGTTGAATAACTGATAAAACATGGTCTAACTCTGGTCGATAACAGAAGACGCAGAATGCGAAAGGTTTCAAGTTCAAATAGGTACCACTGCTGTTAAAGATATATCTGTTTTTTTGTAGTCATATCAATATTTAAAATGTTAAAAGGCCTATTCACATAACATTTGATACATGACTGATCATCGTTTTTTTGTATGGAAAATTCACTCTGTGATCTGCACGTGAGTTATGGTTTTTATGTTTGAGAATAAAACCGTAAGAGATTTGTGAGGGATTAGTCTAATCTAATATAATGTTGCAAAGATATGTAATATTAGGTATTCACATTATATGCATTCTCACAAGCAGACACGTATAATTTCCCACTTGCACATGCCGCATGTGATCCTACAACGTAAAAACCAATATCTCAAATGAACATATGTAACTATATGTTGCTTGAAATTATGCAGACGGTTCTTATTGTAGGTACACGAAGAAATATATTAATTAAATTCAGATCGTTTTGCCATGGGCTCCAAATACCTTTAAACTTCACTGTAGGCATAAAACAGATTTAGCAAAACTTGTCATTTTTGTCACTTTTATAGTAAACACTCAAGTCCTAAAACAGGACACATTAATCATAGTGTGGTGAGACTTGGGTCACTTAGCTGAGTGATGGTGCATCATTCACAGTCGATGCTGAGCGCAGCACTCAACAGCTGTAACCTGATACTTGCATGGGAGATAAGGAATAGCACACATCATGACGTGAGAGACAGAACAAATACATGAATTTGGATTCTGGATCTGACCATTTGGGTAAACTAAAAACTGTAAAATATTTCATTTAGAATTGTCTTTTTTTTGTAAATTTCAATTTTACACGGGTAGAACCGATATCTATAATCTACATATAATCTAAGTTGCAAAGATGCATTCACATTTCAAATTCACGTAAAATTCATGCCCACTAACAGACACGTGCAGGTTAGCGTTAACAAAATATACAGTTTGTGTACTAACAAAATCTAAGCCTCAAATTAACATAAATCCTACAACTTTCGCAGACCCTCCCTGAAACGAGAGCGACATTGGTAAAGGGAACCATATTTTACAGTATGCGTGGTCAACCTAATACCGACCTATAAGTCAAGGAATACTAACATTTCAAATTCATTTCAAATGCGTGTTCACAAACAAACACGGGCAAGTTGAAAGTAAAGGATTTTATTTGTAAGTACACATTCAGCATTTGTAAGCGCGAATTACACGTGTTTGTTTGTGGGTATGCATTTGAGAGCTTTAAATGAATATATCCTTGCAATTTAGATTATAGATTATAGAAGTGTAGGTACTACTCAGTAGGTTTTCAATAAGCAGGAATGCTTATGTTATGTTATTGTATAGTCGCCTTGAGTTGTAACGTCACCCAGACAGGTCTAAAAAGTGTTGATGCGGAAGCTCATAAGATATTCAAGCAGGCGGTGGCAGGGAAACCCTCAACCGCACAGGCATGTACATGCGGGAACTTACCAGTGTATGTATACTATACAGGAGGGAAACATTTTAGGGTGTAAAGTAAAAAAAAAAGTCAACAGGATGTTTAAAAATTGGATGGATTCAATAGATTAGTTGTTGAAAGTGATTTATTTAATTTTTTTCTACAAATCTATAATCTAAGTTGAAGAGATATCACCCTCCAGTGCCTGATTAGCTTATCTACCATTTGATTCAAATATTACCTATCAATGACATTGTACCAATGTAATAATTGTATCAATGAACATACCCAAGCCGTGAAGCCGCCGATACAGAAGTGAAAGAGTGAACCATTTGTCAAATTGGTTTGTTAACTGCAATTTTATTGAAAGTGAACCCGAAATAAATCCTTACAGTATAATAAAATAGATTGAAGGGGGCCTACGGTGAGAAGTGAACTGAAGAAGCAGAAGGATAAGTATATTAGATGAAATGCTAAGAAAATTTGCAAGTTTAAGGTTTAATGCAGATCTTCTCATGTTTCCCCTTCTCCACCCTACTCTCCCTCACCCCTCCCACCCATGTCTGGCGTTCCACCTTCCCTCACATGTTTACTCTCTACCTGAGTCCACACGTGTGCACCACCCTAGTACAAAACATTCCACGTAAACTAAGCCGCAACGTCAACCGAAAATGTGTGAAAAGTATAACAATCAACAGAGACGCTGCTCGAGATTCCCTTCACTTTGCGGTTGGGCTTGAGGTGACAGTTTAGAAGGGCACAATGGCAAAACGACCTACATATCACATAACGTCACATAACAAAACGACATATGACATAGTTAAACATGACAGAACAACACATGCCAGAACGACACGTGAGAAAACATTAAACTATAAACTACCATTGGTATGTTTTATTTGTGGTATGTGTATGATATGATACCATACACGGTACATAAAAAACATCACCATACAGAACGACTTTCTTGTGACGTTTTGTCGTAGTGATGTTTTGTCATGTGATGTACTGTCATTGTGATATTCTATCATGTGTCGTCCGGTCATGTGTCGTTCTGTCATGTGTCGTTTTGTCACTGTGTCGTTAAATTTAAGTTGTTTTGTCACTTCGTCGTTCTGTCATGTGCCGTTATGTCATCTGATCTAACCAACTACCCTCTGGTAACAAGTCTACAGCTTTAACTACTAGACTATGATCCATGTGTGATGTTTTGTCATGTGTTGTCCTGTTATGTGTCATTCTGTCACTTCGTCGTTCTGTCATGTGCCGTTATGTCATGTGATTTAACCAACAACCCTCTGATAACGAGTCTACAGCTCTACTAGACTATGATCCATGTGTAATGTTTGTGATTTTTTTTCATGTGTCGTCTAAGGCATGTGATGTTTTGTCATGTGTCGTCCTGTCATGTGTCGTTATGTCATGCGTCGTTTCGTCACTGTCTCGTTCTACCATGGACCTAGGCTTAACGCTTACTCGGGTATTGCGCGGCCCACACATATTCACTTAGAGTGAGCCCGTCCGAACATCATCGTTGCCGGAATGGCCGCCGTAACTGCCACACGAATATCCGCGCAAACGTTCGCAGTGAAAAACATTATCGGCGGAAACACACGAAGGGAAAACGTAACAATATCTGGTGTTGCAAAAACATGAGTACTTTTATGAACATTTAATAGTAATATTAGGATGAATTATTTGGTGAGCGCTGCTTTTGCAAGGCTGCAACAAATGGGAGAGGATACGGAATAATTAGTGATGTCGTAATTCCTCAACCATATGAGGATCTATAATCTAAGTTGCAAAGATATGTTAATTTTTACGATTCATATTAAATGCATGTTCACAAACAGACACGTGAAATTTCGCGCTTAAAAACGCCGCATTTATATGATGATGATGAGTTGATGATTTCTTTATAGCGCCGTTTCGTGATGTAGTCACTCCAAGGGCGCTGGTGCAAACGATGCCAGAAATTTACTTGTCTTCAGTGCATTCCGGAACTTTTCATGGTCCTCTAGCTCTCTCACATGATGTGGCAGGTACTTAGAAATTAAAATCCTAATCTCAAATGAGCATATGCACTGCAATTATTGCTGACTTTGCATGAAACAGTGGTGAGATTGATAAAGAGAGACATTTTTACTGTATGCATTGTAGCATTCATATCAACATATAAGTCCAAGAAAGTAATAAAAGTTATAGTAGGTACATCGATTTCTTAAAGATAAAACTGAATAAGTGACATGTTAAGCTAACATAGGTTTCTCAGATAAATGCACCGTTTTCCCTATTTTCTACGAGAGATAACACTTAAAATATTTAAAAATACAGTAGTTAAGAAGTTATCATGAGCACTTGCTTATAATTAGTTCAGTTACTATGAAAAGTTACCCACAATAAAATATTCAATCCAGGGTATCTCAAATAAGTGAATCAGAATATTCCTCGACTTATAGGTTGGTATGAGGCTGACCACCCATACTGTAAAAATGTTTCACTTTGCCAATGTTTCAGGGAATGTCGGCAAAAGTTGCAGGGCTTATGTTCATTTGAGGTTTGGATTTTATTTGTAAGTACACAATCAGCATTTATAAGCGTGAACTACACCTGTTTGTTTGTGGGCATGCATCTGAGAGCTTTGAATGAATATATCCTTGCAACTTAGACTATATATTATAGGAGCACTTGTTCAGTTTTAACCTTTTAAGTGGCGATATGCATCAATAAAATGCAGTATTCGTAGTTCACACTATGCGTCTGTTGTGACTTGTGCCTTGTGCGATACTTAAGTATTGAGTGTTGGTATAAAAACAAGTTGTTGTGTTACATTAGACCCCATTAGCGGCTCTATTAGTTCCACATTTCACGCTTTCTCTGTTTCATGTAAGACGTGATTATGCAATTTGTTGAAACGCAGTCACATCCTGTGCAGGCTCCGCCCCTAATAACTCATATGGGGGTAGAATGCTCAAGATATTCCAACCCTCAGTAGTAAATAAACAGAAGAAGAAGAAAACAAACGATAATTTTTTGCCTTTTTTTTCAATACGATTCAATTATTTATTTTTGTGATTTCCTTTGGGTAGAGAATGGTGCTATTTTTATAGTTTTTATATGTTCCTTGACTTATAGGTTTGTATGAGGCTGACCACCCAAACTGTTAAATATGGTTCACTTTGCCAATGTCAACCCTGTTTCAGGAAAGTTCGGCAAGAGATGCAGTGTTTGTGTTCATTTGAGGTTTGTATCTAATTTATAAGTACATATTCAGCATTTGTAAACGCGAACTATACGTGTCTGTTTGTGGGCTTGCATTTGATATGAGCTTCAAATGTTGATATACCTTTGCAACTTAGATTACAGAAATATCTGCTATATTTTGGAAGTAGTTATTTTTTTTTTCAATTACAGAATTAAACATTGTTTCGTCTCACAAGAAGCCAATTTTTTAAATGTGAATACTATTTGAGAAAATGCGGATAAACTGTTTTCAAGAAATCGAATCAGATTTTTTTTAAACTTAAGGTTTAGAGTATAGAGCGCTGTAATTCACGGACGTTTCATTTGACTTAAGAACTAAGACATACCAAAAAACAGGGGTAGGTACTTTTTTAGATGCCTGATAACTAAGTCCCTTCAAGATGGAATGAGTATATTTATTTTTTAAATTAGGGGTTTCAACCACGTGTTATGTTGTGAATATAAATAAGAGTGTAGATATAATAATAATAATAATTATAACAGAAGTTCTGTGAACGACACATGCAAACAGATGTGGCGCCGCAGGACATGAGGGGTAGGGGGAGACGGGGGTAGACCTTAAGGGCGGGGGAAGGGACAGGTCAAATATGGGACTAAATAATATTATCAACAGTACCAACAAAAAAAATACTTTAAGTTTTATATGTTTAAAAAAACTTTAAAATGTACAAAAAAATAATTTATGATTTTATTTTTACTAACCAGATTGTTTATAGAATAATGATAACTGCTTATCATGTAGGTACATCGATTTTTTTCAGAATAATTTTGATATTTTCATATCGCCACTTTAAAGGTAAAACTGAATAAGTGCTGATTCACTGATTTGATAAATTGTGGATAAACATTTTATTATTTGATGTAACTTCTCATAGTAAGTGAACTTATGATACTCGTGACAAAATTCGTTAGTGTTAGATTTTTTATCTATATAAGATTGTATCGTTAATACAAGAAAGTAATACAAAACATAGTTACTGCAACTACTTATGTACTAAAAGTAAAGTAACTGTAACTGTAACTCTGTCGCCATTCCGCTAGGGGTGGCCAGAGCCTCTGCAGAGTTGCCTCCATTTTTTCCTATCCTGACATACCTCTTTCAATTCCTTTATATCCATCACCTTTTTCATGCATTTTCTTATTTTACGCTCACTTTGTATATCCCATTCTTTCACAACCTCCTCAATCTGATCACTCCATAATTTTCTCGGTCGTCCCTTCAAGTAGTAAAAGTAATTCATGAATACAAAAAATGTTTGATTTTATACAAAAAATACTTGATTTTATAAATAAACATTGCAATCTATTTTGTTAAGAACTCAAATTCTATCGTTTAATTGTGCACCCCTTAAGGCACAATATCATGTGACTGATAATTTTATGATCTGTGACAATCGTATGATAATGCATGTAATTTGTTCCCGTTGCTTTGCACCCCGGGACAATAGAGACGTTAGTGCCCACTGTCTGGCAAGCGATTACCCACCCTAAGTTCATTCCCCGCTCACAAATTTCTATGGGTGTAATTTACTCATTTGAATATCATCCCCTGACTTATTTCACTCTGGACAAATTAAGTTATGAAGAAAAATACGAGTAATTGCATGTTAAAAGTAAAGCTCAATCATTGTTATAAATAAAAATAAACGCAACTAAGCTGCACTTATAGTGCAACTCCTTATCACGTTATACCCGAAGGATCGCATGTGGTGAGTGGAATATATTTATTTTTATAAGTAACGGGATCAGCCATACGCCGACCACTTCAGTTCAAATGTGGGTTTCCCATTTCCTGAGGTTGCTGGTACTCATTTCTTGTGAAGTCTGAGTAAACCATGCCGTTATTTTTTTTTTTTTTGTGTTTGATATTCCTTGACTTATAGGTTGGTTTGAGGCTGACCACCCATATTTTAAAAAATGGTTCACTTGGCCAATGTCACCCCCGTTTCAGGGAAGGTCGACGAGAGTTGTAGTGCTGATGTACATTTGAGGTTTGGGTTTTTATATTGTAGGTCCACATACGGCATGTGTAAGCGTGAACTTATACGTGTCTGCTTACGTCAACGTATTTAATATGAATCTAAAATGTTGGATATGTTTGCATCTTAGATTATGGATTATAATAATAAATAATAATTAACTAGATTTATTTACGCATTAGGGCTCTAGCGGGAAAACAAGAATGCTTTGAGCATCTTCCTGAAGGCTGTCTTATCTTCCTGGACAGCCTCTCTGGGAGAGTATTCCATGCCGCTGGCCCGGCAACACGGAAAGAAATATAAACACTGAAATGAGAAATCATTTCTGACACCCTCAGTGGGATTCAAACTCTAGTTTTCGGTATGGAATGCAAGCACTCTACTAACCGAGCTATCGATCTGTATAATACTTCTATCTTTATACAAATAATTTGGAATAATAGTTGTTTTGTACATAAAAAAATGTGTTAAGGTGTGTGTAGGCATACAGGTAGATTGTATTATTCAGCCTGTAACATCATTAATAATTTAGGGTATTTTTAAATGACCCTCCGCCGCTATAAACAAACTATAGAGTCCCCGTAAAATGACCAGCATTAGAGGGCTGTAAATCAGGGCCCTAAGCCCTCGGTAAATTACAAGACCGCTGGTAATGGTCCACCCAGCCGTACCGCGCAACTAAGGTCCTGTAATCCGGCATTAGCGGCAAGGAGACCTCAGATTATGTGGACACCTCTACGCTACCTAATATTAGGTACCTAATATTATTACCTGATATTAAGTACCTCATTATATTACCTAATATTAGATACCTAAATTGATAACGGTGTATTACGTTATTTATAGAGTATATTAAGTAGTATATTACGTTATATATATTATAAACAAGATATGTTAAGATTAATTTATTGGAATCGTTTCGTATTGAATTTTCTTCAATTAAACAAACATAAACATACTTTAATTAATTATTTGAGAAAATATAAAAATAAATAAAAAACACGTGTTTTTCAAGAACTTTAATTAGTTGAGTAGATTCATTTTTTCCATATATGTATTATCAAAAACAATTGACGCTAATAAAACGGCATCATATGATAGGTACCAAATAATGTATTCCTATTTCTGTAATTAAAAAAAAAAAAATAACAAAAAAACGATAAAAATGTGAAAACAAGTGTTTTTTTTTAATAGTTTTTTGTGGTGACAATTTTAAAGTTACATATTTTTTTAACCTTAATAATTTAGATTGAAAAAAACACGCCTGGTTATTTTCATAACTGTCACTCTTTTATTGTGTCCATCTAATCTAATCTAAGTTGCAAAGATATGTTACATTAGAGATTCACATTACATGCATTCCCACAACCAAGACATGTACAAGTTCGCGCTTGCACGTGCCTCATGTGAGCCTACAACATAAAAACCAATCTCAAACGGACATACACCCTGCAACTCTTGCCGTCCTTCCCTGTAACAGGGGTGACATTGGCAATAAAATGTCCATAAAATTAAAAAAAAAAAAACGACACATACAGGGTTACACAACAACCTTAACGTTAATTTAAATGTGAATATATCTTTGCATCCCACATTACAGATTATATATTAAAAATATAAAAAAGAGATTGCTTGAAAGCTAGACGCATTTAAAAATAATCTATGAAAAATAGAAAAAATCAAGTTTGGTGAATTAAAAAAAAACACAAACCATTAGCAACAGATGTCTCTGTTCAACTAGAAATATTAAACTAATTATTTATTACGACCAGAAAGGAAACACTTGAGATTTGTCACAAAAACTGACAAATTCTAGTTCACACTTCTGTATACAAAATAAGCTGAAAACCATAAAATAACATGCCATAACAAGACTCCACATATTCTCCACTTAAGATGTGCGGTGTTAAGTTACAAGGGTTTTTTGTATTTTCCCAAAAACACTTGAAATTTTTATGTCATTTGTTTCCGTTGTTTATAAGTATTTTTTGTTGGTAGTAAATCAAATTTTAATTGTAGGCAGTTAAATTAACTGATTTTTAATGTTTTCAAAAAATATCGTTTTTGGAAGAAAAAAAAAGAGATTTTAGAGGTAAGAATACTCTATCAAAATCTTAAAATGAAAAATATAAGATGCATGATGGATACGACTGAATTTTTTGAGAGAAGAAGTATCGGAAGTATCATTTAAAATACTCTAGAACTTGTATTTTTTTTTTAAAATAAGCTACATATTTATTTTTACAGTTAAGGGAGCCGGCTGCAGCCATCCACGCCAGTTGAAGTGGGGATTTCTCAGCTCTTGTGAAGGTTAAGTAAACCTTGCAGATATTTTATTCTGGGTTTGAAGTAAACACCGAAACGGGAAATCATTTCTGATACCTTCGGTGGGATTCGAACCCGGGCTCTCGGCATAGAATGCGAACACTCTACCCACTGAGTTATCGACGGGACTTAAGTGAAAGCGTTAAAAGATTACAATGCTCATCATTTTCAAGACAAATCTCGGAGTAAATTTTAAGGAATACATATTCTCTGAACGGTTATTATAAGTACGAAGCTTTTTTTTAAGGGGGCCAAAATATGATGTCACATAAAAGAGCATAGGGTCTTTAATTTTTATGGTAACGATGTGATCAAAGACAATGACCATTTGTGCCATTTCTTGTTCAGGGTATCGACAATTTCGTGACAGAATTGACACTTATTTTGAAAAGTTCTTTTAAATGAATCTTGATTTTATTACATGAGGTTTCTGTTCCCAGTTTTTTTTTATCTAAACTATCCAACTGTTTACGATTATGATGGTGCCTTTTAGGTTGTCATGAGGCTGACCACCCTTGCTGCAAAAATTGGTTCAATTTTGCCAATGCCACCCGCCCCCGCACGAGGCTTGGGTTTTTATTTTAGCATGCGTAAGCACGAACTCTCATGTGACATTTGAGAGGTTAAATGAAACATGAATCTCAAATATCACTCCAAATTTATGCAAGATCGGCAAGAGTTGCACGGCTTATGATCATTTGAGATTGCGTTTTTATGTTGTTAGTCCACATGCGGCCTGTGTAAGCGCTAAGTTATACGTGTCTGCATGTAACATGAATATAAAAAATAATATGCCTTTGCAACTTAGATTGTAGAAACGTCAACATATTCTTGCAACTGAAATTACAGATTATAGATGGTGACCTTCATTTTTTAATCGTTTTTTTCATGTGAATAGAAGATTAACTAATAAAAAACTAATACCCCATTAGTACAAGTTTCATTGTTTCACTTGTCCGATCACAGTTCGCCCCGAATGTTCACCCTTCTTGCTCGCCTCCCCTCTCTCCCATCCCACCCCTCCTCCCATTCTTTACAAACATTAATTTCCTGGGATGAACGTCGGCACTGGCCTGACAACTTTCTTATCCGAACATATTTGTTACTTCCTTCTTTTTCCCGAACGAGGATTTACTCTTTCAGTACTCCAAGTATACAACCTTACGTCTATACTCAACCTTATCATTTTATAAAAAAAATAACATGACTTCTAGTGAGCGTTTAACCTTTCAAACACTTTTAAATGAACGCTATGTTAGGCGTAGTTTTCTACTTGAAGTTCTGTGTTTGCTTGTATGTGTGTGTATACATACTTACATGTGTGTTTTCTCTGACACACACACACACGTACACTTCGTAACGACCTTACCAGCGAACCTTTCCTCCTTTCGATCAGTATTTTATATTTTATGGCCTATCTACGATTTTATGAAATAGCCCGAGAGACAGAAAGTGTTAACTATTTTCCAACAAAAGATGCCTACTGAGAACTACAGTTAGACGCTTTATCTTATAACATATATATTTAATTTGCTAGGCATAAATTTGAAGCACAAAATAATTGCAACATCATATTATGTTTGTGTTGCTAGAGAAAAGACAAACAACTATTTTGATATTGGTTGTTTAAAGCTCTACTCTAAAGTTCACCTGGTGCCGAGAAAAATCTCAGAGACATTGCAAAAAATTGCGATTTTTACACAGTCGAATTAACAATAATCAATTTATCATTTTATTTTATTTTTTTTATCTAAAATATAAGTTGCAAAGATACATTAACACTGAAAATTCTCACGATAAATATATGGAATTCTCAATGCTTCCTTGGTCTCTTAGTCAGCTCTTTCAGGAGACTTTTAGTATAAAAGCATTCATTAGCAATTAGAACTACTTGCTATGATCATATTGGAAATTATATGAATTCACAATTAACTAAATCGTGAGAATTAATTTTTAAATATATAAAAAAACCTTCAATTTTCATGAAACTTTTCTGGATGATTGACAGGCCGCACTGTTTTAAAAGTGAAAAACAAATACAATAAAAAACACAGTGTAAATAATTTAATTCCTGAAAAGCGAGAAAATATGAATTGTTTCAGAGCGTTTCAGTAGCATCCCCTTCACAGAGCCATGAAAAATGAATAACGTTTTGAGTTTTTGTTCACACAGAGAGGCTCGCCTGGAAGTTGGTAATTTCATCCGTGAGGTCTACGCCAAGTAACTCTAGCATAGTGATCCATCAAAAAATTATGAAAACTTACACGCTCACTAGAAACTCTGTTTTATTATCCATACATTTTTTGGCCTGCGCTGTGTAAAGTTTAAACGTGAAGTTTTATACTTGGGGTAATGGTCGAGTATTTGGACGTACGTTTTTAATATTATATGTAGGTATGTATTTGTATGTAGAAACTGTTAGAAGTCTTGGATATAATAAGTACATGAGGTTTGAACCATAAAAATTTAAAAAAACCTCAGTAGAAACTAATAACGAGGTTAAATATTTCAGAGTATAGACGAAAATTCTACGTTTATTCAATTTTTAAAATTTAAATTTAATCATGGAATAAAAAATATATTTAGTGTTCACACATTTTTCAGTAGTTGTTCGTAGTAGACTGTATAAACAGAGGAAATGTAGAAAGAAAAAGAGTAAAGGGAAGACCGAAAAAAAGTATGTCTAGATCAGATTGATTAAATTATGAAATAATCGGATTAACACAGCAAATGTAAAAAAAAACCAAACAACCAAAAACCAAAAGGCTAATGGAAATTAATTAATTGAAAGAGATGCAACGATAATGAAAATGGAGGCAAATCTGCAGAGGCTCTGGCGACGCCTAGCGTAACAGTTACTTCTCTGGCTGCAGTTCACAATATGTTTACAGTATTGGTCTGGAATGAGTTTTCCCGCCTAAGCGTTAATCTGGCACAACAGGCCGTCAAATTTACGGGGCTCGATAGCATCGCATGCCAACCCACTTATTATACAAATTATACAACCCTTGACTTATAGGTTGGTATGAGACTGACACCCATGCTGTAAAAAAATGGTTCATTTTTTCCTATGTAGCCCCTGTTGCAAGGAAGGACGGCAAAAGTGGCTGGGCTCATTTGAGGTTTGATTTTTGAATTGCAAGAAAACATGCAGCATTTTTAAGTGGGAACTTACACTTGTCTGTTTGTGGGCATGCATTTAATATGAACTTATAAGTTCTCAACGCACATGAAGCAACATAATAATGAACAGGGTAACAGAATAAAAAGTGTCATTTACGTTTACACTTAACTTCCTAACGTGAATGCACCATCTTTTAATCAAATTTAAAAAACGCGAAATATTTATTTTCATTTATAAAATGATGAAAGTTCAAATATTCTTTACACGCATGCTGTTTGCATATGTATGTATAAACATTTTAAGTTTATATATAATTCATGTTTTTCGTTGCATCCCTTCTGCCATGCACTCGCCCCTCGCAAGCATTTCATAGCTCGGATCGATGGCGTGCATTTTCCATTTGTACTTTCCAAATAATCGCAAAAGAATGGCGGATCTCCCATCTACGCACGCACCCTCTCCACTAGGCAGCCCCATCTACGGCGTAGACCCTCTTTCTCTATGGCGTAGGCCCTCTTTTTCTACGGCGTAGCGGCATCCCTCTCGCACTCAGAATCCCTGGGGGAGCTCGTCCCAAGGGGCGGTATCGACTGTTTCCCCTAGTGGCACTGCCAGTCAATACTGGGGAGCGTAGACCTGCCTTTATTGGTGGAGCAAACAAAACAAGAAAAGGGATTTTCTCCAATAAAAGAAAAATGTTTTTTGATGTGTTGGTGAGTGATGAATACGCATACGAATATGTCATTGTTGTGTGATGTTTTGCTAAGTTATTAAAGCTGAGAATGAAACTGAAGTAATTGAAGCATTAGGAATGGCGAGTAAATGAAATAAATACCAACTGTAGTTTATAGCTGAGGTGAATTATTATTGTGGAAAAAAAGCTTGAGCAAATAAAACCAAGACGGAATTATTTTTTCAAATTTATAAAAATTAAACATACTGTAAAAAATGGTTCACTTTGCCAATGTCACCCCTGTTTCAGGGAAGGTCGGCAAAAGTTGTGGGGCTTATGTTCATTTGAGGTTTGGATTTTATTTGTAAGTACACATTCAGCATTTGTAAGCGCGAACTACACTTGTTGGTTTGTGGGCAAACATCTGAGAGCTTTAAATGAATATATCCTTGCAACTTAGATTATAGATTATATAAACCAAACTTTGTTTTATTCTACTATGTTTTTATTTGAATTTTTAAAGAAAAACAAACCAAAATAAGTGAATTGACCGGTTTCGGCAAAAAAAAAGAAGGTATTTTTAATATTGATATTTTTTCATTGATTTATATGTAGGTTGGTATGAAGGTGATCACACATGCTGTAAAAAGATGGCTCACTTTTCAAATGACCTGTTTCAGGGAAGGTCGGCAAAGTTGTTAATGTGCATTTGAGGTTTGGGTTTTAGTTTGTAAGTACACACGCAGTATATTAAGCACAAACTTACATATGTATGTCTGATGATGATAAGGATGTAGAATCCATCTTTGCAAACTTGTAGACCATGTTCAATAATTCTTTTGTAGGCTGCTTTATTCTTTTTGGAAGGTTGCTACGTTTCGTCAGTTACATACGACTGACTTCTTCAGGGCTTGTACTTAGACTGATGAACGTGGTCTACAAACCCGAAAAGATGGATTCTACATCCTTATCGTCATCATCTGAAGCCGGCCATGAAAGCCTTAAAACACTTATTACATATGTCTGTTTGTGGGCATGCATTTAATATGATTATAAATATGTATACATCTACGCAATTGAGATTATAGAATAAAGTGATTAAGTGGTCATTACCCTGTTTGTAACACTAAAATATTTTAATCCTCAAATAAACATACAAGCTTAGTTTAATTTAAAAAAAAATGTTTTGACTAGTATATTTCATTCTTTTGCATAGTCCTTAATCAAGTAATTATTAAGCTCTCCACCATCTGTACTGACTGTAGAAAATACTTTAAACAAATTTTACATAATTTTCTAAAGAAGTAAACATATAGCTGCAAGGTTATTAAACCACATTTAAATATTATTGTACTACAAGCATTAAATGAAAATATTTTCCATTTAAATTTTCAGTGTTTTCTCACGTTCAAAGTCCCCTAGCGTACCTGCTCGGGCCGCGACACTGCCTCCTATATAATATACTATACTACCTGCGTATATAACTACGGTTATAGAGCCTTCCCTAAGCCAGGCCGGTCACCCTAAGGGGAGGGAGGGGAGCCTGCTAAGCCTCCCTCTGATCATTAATTCCTGGATATCCACGAGCGAATAAACGAAGTCGTTCCGGCGCCAAGTGGGGAGGTTGCTGGTCTGCCGAGTGCAATAGACACGACCTGTATAATGCGTTATACAGCTTGTGCAGTTTGAGCGAGAATAAATAAAGCTAACGCCATCGCTTCAAATGATTTTTAATTTCATTTCCGCAACGTGGCCGGTCCGTAGTCTAGTGGTTAACACTTCAGACTCGTAAATGGGTTCAATTTCCGGCGGAGCACGAAAAAATATTTAATTTTTCAAATTTGCTCTTTGCGGATTGAAAAAAATATTTCAATACCTTTACCAAAAGAGTGGTCACCATAGCCTTACAACACCCGGGTTTTTTTTTGAGAATTGGTGCTTTCTACAGCGACGACAAGCTCGCGCAAGACTCTTGAGGTGTGAGTCACACAAAAACAGCTCTGATCAAATAAATCATTCTTATATTAACATTATTAACGTGAAATTTAAATTCTTGCTTAAAAATCCCATCTCGGAATGATTTGAGGTTCAATTTTATGAGATTGATATGTCTTTTGTGTTTCACAATATTGTTGCATAACTGAATATTATTACACAAAGTTTTATTTTCACAGGTAAAGGAGCTAGCCTTACACCATTCAATTCAATTGGAATGTAGGTGAATAAACACAGAGAAATCACGATATTTAAAAAAAAAAACACAACTTATTTTATCAAATTAATTTTCAGGCAAGGATGTGCCAAGTTGATACTTAATTCAGAGTTATTTGGGGAGAACTCAGATACTGGTGTATGTGAGTATGGAGTAGGTATGGATATGAAACTTCGTCCCAAGTGAAATAACGTTTAACGAGAAGTCTGTCTCTACGAGCTGTAACTGAGTCATAAAACACTCAAACTTATCAAGGAAAGTTCGCGTCAAAATGTGACTTGTAACCCTTTCGGCACAATGTACCTAGCACCTTAACTCTACGATATTTATTAAGGTATTTTTAAATTAATTATTAATACACAAATTCACTAGTTCTGCTCAAAAATTTACCGTACACACATGCTTTGATGATTTTTAAAACAAAGCAAAAATAACTTTTTTTAATCAAAGAATAAAGACAAAAAACGTTGATTCATTTTAAATTAATAAAGTAAAAATAAAACACTTTTTTTTCACTAGTTATTTTTTACCTGGAGCGCTTTTGATATTATCACATCATTATCAAGAGCACAACTCATAGTGATGTTATAACATAAAAAGCGCTCGATGAAATAAATGAACTCGTGAATTTTTTTTTTGTGTTTTATTTTTACATTATTAATTAAAAACGCAATGTCAAGACACGAACCCTAAAATTTGTAAGACATTCTTATAGGAATCCTTCAAAAAAACAAACTTAAATAATATAGTATCGTTTTTTTTTCTTTTACCAAATGTATTTTTTTCGAAAACTTTAAGGTTTTCGTATATATAAGTGCCTTAACTGGTCTCTACACTTATAGAAGTATAAGACATTGCGTTAACTCAACAGCATGGAAAATTGAAAGCACCAATAGAGAATGATATTGTTTTCATCTATTTATTTCTGTTTTTACGAAATAAAAAATAACGCAATGCTTTGGAGAATGCTTTTTAGACCTCTATGCAATACCTAAAAAAAGAAAAACATTTCCATCACTGCGTTTGTTAGCTTTTAGGAAGTCAATAAAAATCACATAAAGAAAAAAAAACTCGGTGATAAAAACTGTCGGTGCTATGGCCGAGGGGGCCAAGTGTGCTGATCTTTCTAGCGTGTTTGCAATAGAACAACGTTGGTTCGATCCCCGCCTGGGTCATTTGACCATAACTTTGACTCTGGTTCAACAAATGTTATTGGGTAATTATTAATTACTAATTCATTAAAATAAACAATGATGAATTATTGATTGATAATATTAATACCTGTTTCTGGCCAGGCAGAATAGGTTGATGAATTGCATTCCTCTTCACAAATCATTTTTTTTGTAAATTAAAACAAAAACAAAAAACTCATTTTTTCAGCTATCGAAACTTTGTGCAAACCTGACTTAATATCATAGGGTTAACTTACTGCTTTAACTCACGAGTAAATAAATCCAATATGATAATAATCTATAATCTATAATCTAAGTTGCAAGGATATATTCATTTAAAGCTCTCAGATGTATGCCCACAAATCAACAAGTGTAGTTCGCGCTTACAAATGCTGAATGTGTACTTACAAATAA
The DNA here is from genome assembly GCA_951799405.1 of Agapetus fuscipes. NCBI lineage: Eukaryota > Metazoa > Arthropoda > Insecta > Trichoptera > Glossosomatidae > Agapetus > Agapetus fuscipes. Next base: position 3,128,940 of record OX637334.1, on the reverse strand, counting down.
AATCCAAACCTCAAATGAACATAAGCCCCACAACTTTTGCCGACCTTCCCTGAAACAGGGGTGACATTGGCAAAGTGAACCATTTTTTACAGTATGGGTGGTCAGCCTCATACCAACCTATAAGTCAAGGAATATGAATAATAAATTACATTTAAATATAAAAAAGAACAAAACCTTACAAAGAAATCTATACAAAAAAAGTCAAAAATTTCCTATGAAAAAAATGTAGCAAATGAATACACCAACATTAGAAATCAACATTGCAGATTAGCCGCCACTTCTTCCTGTCCTTGCATACTTCTTTCATTTCATCCAGAGTCATAACCTTTTTCATACAAGTCCTCCTTTTATTATGACTCTGGATATCCCAGTCATTCGCTATTTCAGAGATTTGATCCTTCCATACTTTTCTCGGTCTTCCTCTACCACGACATCCATCTATTCTAGCAACATATACTTTCTTCGTCAATCTTTCATCACTCATTCTCTCCAAATGCCCGAACCATCTTAACATACTTCTTTTAATCTTCACTTTCACACTTTCCCTTACACCACATTCTTCTCTTACAAAATCATTCCTCACCCTGTCACTTCGTTTTTTCCCAATCATGCTTCTTAGATAGTCCATTTCTACTGTATGGACTTTACTAATTTCCCTTTCACTCACCGTCCAGGCTTCACTTCCATACATCAAGGTTGGCACTAGTATACCACCGTGCACCGCCAATCTAACATTTTTTGAGAGATTTTGGTTCCTGGCGATGCAAGCGGTCGCACCCAGTACACACCTGCCTTTCATTATTCTTCTTTCAAATTCACCGGCCATTCTTCCATCTTTTTCAAACTTACTTCCCAAATATACAAACTCATTTACGACATCAACATTCATTCCATTAATTTTAAATTCATAATTCATATTTTCATCATCTCTTTCAAAAATCAAAACTTTCGTCTTTCTTGCATTCAACTTCAAATTATTACCTTTCAAAGCTTCGTTCAATCTAGAGAGCATCATTTGCAATTCCACTGCTGAATCAGATACAAGGACTGCATCATCCGCATACAGTAGAACGCTTACTTTGCTCTCTCCTATCATTAATCCACAATCATCAAGTCTAGCATCTCGAACACACTTGTCCATGACTATGTTAAATAGCCATGGGCTCATCACACATCCTTGCCTTACACCCTTAAAAACTTCAAACCATTCACTATACTCACCATCAATACGAATGCAAGCCATAATAACTTTCATCAAAATTTGATAACTTTGGTTCTGCGTCAGCTTATGGAATTACATGCTTACTTCGTCACAAGTCTGCCTACTTCTCAAAGTTGAAGAGCGATTAATTAATATGATACGGATTTTATCCGCGTTACCTGACACCGTTTCTTGTAAAGTAATTCACTGACTTCAGAAACAACTTTATGACGTTAATTAATACTTCTCTCTTGACAGTTTTTTTTTTTATAGAATATTTTCATTTTGTCATTTTTTGATGTCAAATAAACATTTGAAAACGAATAAGACGTGTTAGTTTATGTTAATAGAGGCCTTGAGCATCTAAGTGCTGAGAATATAGCTGTTCTGAAGGAAGAAGTATGAAGGGTGTGGTAGATTGAGACTGGAAGGAGTTGTTGGACAGGCAGCGCTGGCTGTTGTTAGTTAATCAAGGAAGCCAAGATCCACCACGAGTTTAAGTGCAAGAGATGATGATAACGATAGAAAACCTTAAATTCTATTTTAAAAAATGTTCAAAAACAGCTACGGGTGTTTTTTTTTATTAAAACCATGAAAAGTCAATTTTGTTGAAATTTTTCCACTTGTTCCTAAAAGAGGGTTATCATGTATTAAATTTAATACTTAATCAAACATTTTTACTTTGCATTTTACGTTTAGTGTGGATATATAGACTACAGACCGGTCCGTAGTCCAGGTGGTAACACTTCGGACTCGTAACTGGAAGGTCGTGGGTTCGAATCCCGGCGGAGCACAAAAAATATACCATTTATATTTTGAAATTTGCTCTTCGCTGGGTTGAAAAATTCATAAACCTTTACCAAAGACCGGTCATCAAAAGGTCCATCCAGCCTTACAACAACTGGGTCTTGCTTGAGAATTGGCGCTTTCTACAGCGACGACCAAGCTCGCAGAGGGCTCTTGAGGTGTGATACACACAAAAACAGCGCTCACCAAATAAATCAGCCTAATTTAATTTTAATTTTAATATACATTACATTTATTAATTTTCTCCTGAAAATGCACAACCTTCCACGCACACTTGTTCAAGAGTAGCGACTTTTCCCCTCGCGGTTCCACAGCGGGAAAATGATATCAGAATTCATTACATCGCATGTCCCGCTTAGGTTTAGAAACCTAAAATCCCGCTCAGGTTTAATAAATTGAACCTAGAATCCCGCATAGCTAAGAAAGCCGTGGTACGCGGTGCACCACGCACTGTCCTCAGGGAGTAGGAAGAGGTGCCGTTGGAAATGAGTGTAGGAGAAATTATTTCATAGACTTTTAGAGATAATGCAAGGAGATAATTAATTAATTGTACAATCATGTTAGGATACCCTTATACAAGTTGTTATTGCAAAACAGCAGCGACTGTCAGATTAGATACGAAATTCAGTTAGACTGTCAGATTAGAGACGAAACGGCTTCGCAATCCACTTTACTTCCTTATTTCCATGCATACTTCTTGGAATTCATTCTTCTTCAATCTTTTCAACAACTTTCAATTGATCATACTTTTCGCTGTTTATTTCTTAGTAGATAAGATGTATTTTCATCTTGTATAATATTCTTTCAATGCCTTTATCATAGGAACGCCCCGCCGTCTGCGGCGCTCTGTCACCCGTGATGTTGTGTTGGTCAGTGAGGCTCCACATTTAGGGGTGATTGTTTGTCCTGTCTCTCCCTCCCCCTCCCTCCCCCCTACCTCCCGCCCTTCCATACTGTCGCCCTGGTAACGTGATAACCCCTCCCTCAGCCCCCCTCATATCCATCCCTCCCCTCTCTACCTACCGAAAAGCCTGCTTCCCTCAGGGCTGGTCATACTTATTTACTCAAATTATCTAAGCAATTATCTGTAAGATAAGTTGCAAATAATAATAATAATATTAAGATGATTAGGACACTCTGACTGAAGGTTGATATGAGGCTGACCCCCGTGCTCTAAAAATTGGTTCACTTTTGTCAATGCAACCCCTGTTTCAGGGAAAGGCGGCAGGAGTTGCAAGGTTTATGTTCCTGTGAGTTTTTTTTATTTGTAGGCATACATGCAGAATGTGTAGGCGCGAACCTACATGTGCCTGTCTGTGGGTATGAATTGAATATACGCCTTAAATGTTAGCATATATTTGCAGCTTAGATTATAGATAGTTATTTGATGAGCGCTGTTTTTCTGTGAGTCACACCTGAAGAGTCCTCTGTGTTCTAGGTCGTCGCTATAAAGATTGCCAATTATTATCAAGCAAGACCCCATTGCTGTTAGGCTAAATATACCTTTCGTGACCGGTTTTTGGTAAAGGCGCATGAGTTTTTAAATTTCGTCGACACAGCGAAGAGCATATTTAAAAATGTAAATGGTTTATTTTTGGTGCTCCGCAGGGATTCAACTCATAACCTTCCATTGACGAGTGTGAATCAATCACTCTACCAACTGAGCTATCAATCGGTTCTAAATCTACAATTCAGTTTTTTTTTTTTGATGAATCAAACCTGGTCTGAATTAAGCCTGACAGTTTGTCAAATAAGAAAGAATACTGCTTAATAAGAATGAATATAGTTTTATAAACAATCAGGGTAAATTCAGACCAAAAACAAAAAATTAAGCGCCCTTGGGGTGGCTAGTGCCTCTAAACGGCGCTGTATACAAATTCTTCAATTATTATTATTAATGATTTTTTTTTATAACTTCTCGTTATGGTTTTTTTTTGTATTTGCCAACCCTGCTAGCCTAGCAAGGGTCGCCGTGGAGTAAAGCAATGGAAGGTTGATGGAGGGTAAGAAAAGAAGGGAGGCCGTGGGGGGGAGAGAAGAGAGAAGGGAAGGGGGGGAAGATTTTCCTTTTTCCTTTTTTCGTGAATCAAAAGACCCGTTTTTTTTATTTTGTTAATGTCTTGTCTCCCTCCCTCCCATTAGGATTACAAATCTGTTCGCTCCGTCCTTTTCGCACAGCGCTATGTGCAAGGTGAGGATTTTTTTTTTTAATCTGGGAGATGTTTGTTTTGTTCCTTAAACGGGTTTAGTCTCTACGACGGGTTTAGTCTCTACGACGCTGATCTCCCTGCAGGACATATAAGTGTCGTGTAGCGGGGATATCACCCTTTTGTCGTTCAGCTTTATCTCTCATCATCTTTTAACGTTTTTTCACCAACCAACGACTTTAGTTTAGTTACCAAAAATCAAAACACAAATGTTTGGCTAGTGATAGAAAATATTGGTGTATCACAATGTACGTTCGTGTATCATATCTTGTTACTTAGGAAAAAAATGCTATTAAAATTCAATGTGATTGAGCAGCATTAGTAGAAATGTAATAAATGACAAACATTCTTTAGTTTTCTTAAGCTTGAACGAAATGAGAATTCTTGTTTTAAATACTGATATTTTTAAAAGCTTGAAGTGGCAATTGACGATGGCTGTATAAAGATTAAAACGTACATGCATTAACTGCTCAGAATTGAGATTTTTATTAACAAATAAGTTTTCATTATAGTTTTTAGATACAAACATAACAGGCTGTATTATAAAAAACAACCTCGTAGCCTATTGGTTGTTAACTTTTATTTACTGTTCTAAAAGTGTTTAATTATCAAAAAAAAAATTTACGTGTGAAAAGTACAGCACATTCAAACATATACTTAAAATTTGTGTTGAGAAAATACATAAAATATTTGTTGATACATACTTAATATTGAGATAGATTTGAGACGCCAAACTCTCAGATCTGCAGGGTGTGGGGTGGTTGACTTAGTCCAGCCGTCACGTCAGACACGTACTAATTTTGGGGACCGTGCTTTCCGGTTTGCGGGCCCAATGGAGTGGAACAGACTACCACCTAATGTGAGGAAGGCAGAAACTGTTGGTGTCTTTAAAGGAGCACTAAAGACGCATCTTTACAAAAAATCTTATCCGTGATTTGAGAGGGCCCTTGAGGTGTGACACACACAAAAACGGCGCTCTTCAATTATGTGTACCTTATAAATAAATTATCCTTGTATATATATATATAATATTGTTTCACCCAAAGAGCCTACAAAAAGTCTTTCATACGCATTACAGGTCTTCAAAATAAAATAACCTTTACAATTCGTAGGCCGATACAATCGTCGTAGCGCGCACCTGTAACTAGCGGCGTAGCACTTTCAGAACGTAGCCCATAGAGGGTAGAGCGCTCACGTGAGTGCGGACGCGCCACCCCGTATTGGTTTTACGTTCACAAATTGGCAATCGCGAGTCCCAGCGGGGCAGGTGACCCACGCAGAGCTGGAAAACGCAGCGTCGTAGAGGAATTCAAAAATATACAGAGCTTGCGTTGTGATTGGGGTTGATTTTAGTGTCAGAAAAGCCTTTAAAAGGAGATATGATTAAGTGTTCTTGCGGTGAAATTTAAGAAAACAGTGCTTAAAATTTATCAGTTTTCAGTTATTCATGTTTCAGTAAATTTTCTTTTATTTTCAATTTTTTGTACGTTGTTATCATTTATTAAGAAATGTGCATATTTACAAAATCTCATTACTTATGATAACATTGAAAGAAAAAAATACAAGTTGCTTACGATTCACGGATTCTTCCGTTAGCTTTATGTTCTAGATTTTAGCTAAAACAAGCATAAATATTGTGAATAGTAAATTGATTGAATTTTTGTAAATAGAAAAAAAATACTTTTTACATAATTTTTTCTATTAAATATTTATATTCGTGTTGAAAATCTTATACTTAAGTAAATAGCGCCAAATAAATACATATTTAACTGTTGACCAAAAAAGTACGTTACTAATAAATGAGCTAGATTTATATTAAGGATAAAAGAAAAACAGCTTTGTTTTCGATTACATGAGTAATATATTTTTATACCACAACCGGTTTCGCAAACATCCGTTTGCATCGTCAGGTGACCACCTGACGATGAAAACGGATGATCTTAATGATGAACGATTACAAAGTTAATACCTCTACAATAAAAAAAATTAGATTTATATTATTTTAAAATTCAATTGGATAAAAACAGAGCTTTAATTCACTTTTTTATTTCTTTTTTTTGCTCAAACATTTTCGCCTAATGAGGCTTTTTCAGAAGCAGAATTGTTAAAAAAAAAAGTTAGATTTAGTTATGATATTCGGTTGATGTATGCATCAGTCACCATCACCCCACGCCTTGTTAACAGAACTCTTCATTTCCTCGTGCTACGGCTCCAGCACGCGCCCTCTCTCTATTTCTCTCTCTACCTCTCTAATTGTTACTAGACCCACGGGGGCAGTTGCCCGCTCAGCGATCTGGGACTCACACTCACTTACCTGGCGATAGCACAAACAACTAAATATGAACCGACTGCCATCGTGAATACTCAGTGAAATCGTTTTTGAATACTGCTTAAATTGTCAAATTAGTAAATACAAGTTTATTTAAGAATAAAAGTATTCCGTACTAAGTGGGAGAAAAAAGAGGAGTTTTGTAAAAAAAGCCACTAACATTAAAATATCTTCCTTTTACCTAGATATTAAAACACAAATTCATATGTTAATTGTATTAGGGAGTACATGGAATTTACGAAAAACTACAAAAACGTACGTTTATCATTTATAAGTTCCTTTGCTTCATACACACAAGAAAATACATAAAAAGAGACAACATAATAACAATAATCTAAGTTGAAAAGATATATTAACATTTAAAATTCATGTTCAAAGGCACGCCCACAAATAGACAACCTCAAATGGAAATAAGCCCTGCAATTTTGCAGAAATTCCCTGAAACAGGGGTCACATTGGCAAAGGAACCATATTTTACAGTATGGTTGGTTTGCCTCATACTAACTTATAAGTCAAGGGATGTTTAAATGATTCACAAGATTTAAGAAATAGTTTTTAGCCCTTTATGAGAAATGAAAAGTATTGGCTCCTACATGCCATCATGCAAGAAAGAATGGACGAATGACAAGCTCCAAGTCAAAAGAGATCATAATTAAAAACCCGAGCACCAGTCTGTTCTTTTATGCAATAGTGTCAAAAGTAAAAATAACCTTGACAACTACCTATCTTGAGACATGGTGGACGAAAATCAGAAAGGCAACTACGCAACTAAGCTACACATATAGTGTAAGTTCTTGCCACGTTATCCCCGGAGGTGTCGCATGTGGGAGTTGAACCTATTTTTTACAGGTAAGGAGGCCGACCTTACGCCAACCACTTCAGTTGAAGTGGGGGTTTCCCAGCTCCCGAGAGAACTGGTACTCATTTCTAGTGAAGGCTGAGTAAACCTTGCCGGTATTTTTTTTTGGAGTTTGAAATAAACACCGAAACGGGATATCATTTCTGTCATCCTCGGTGGGATTCGAGCCCAAGCTCACGGCTTGGAATGCAAGCCCTCTACCAACTGAGCTATCAAACGGACTAAGAAGAAGAAAAGGGAAGATATTTTTTTGACAAAAAAATTGACTAGACACATAAAATAAACGGAAAAAAAGTACAGATATATTCACAATCTTTACTAAATACGAATGCGTGTAAGCTTTGCTACGCTTTCCGTAGCGCTCTGTGGCATCGAGTCCCTCAGGTCTACGCCGTAGCAGTTAGGGCGCCTACGCCAAACCGTAGAGCGTACGTGGCCGGCGGGAGTAAAGTGTTTTAAAGTGCAATAACGGATAAACAACGCACAAATTAACATTTTTAGACCGCAAAAATGCTCTTTTGTACAACATTCAGTTTTTTTTTTTCGAATAATATATTACAATATTTAAAATAGATAAATGTAAATTATTCAAAGCATTTAAAATTGTTTAGTTTTTTTGAGCTTTACCAGGAATCAAGTATTCCATCAGTCCGCAGTCCAATGGTTAGTGCTCCGGACTCGTAAATGCAAGGTCGTGGGTTCGGTTTCCGATGGAGTACAAAATGTATACCATTTATACATTCAAATATGCTTTACATTGGGGGGAAAAAATCACAAACTTTTACTCAAGACCGGTTACCAAAGGTCCATCCAGCCTTACAGCAACTGGGTCTTGCTTGAGATTGGCGATTTTTATAGAGACGACCAAGCTCGCAGAAGGCTCTTGAGGTTTGATTTACACAAAAATAGCACTTACCAAATAAATTATCATAATATTGTATAAGATGAACTCGATACAACCTTACGAATGAATAATGTAAAAAATTAATTAATTACATTTTTAATGGTGTGTGTATTCTCACTGTGAAGATTCACACAAAAACAGCGCTCACCAAATAAATCATTCTAATATTATTATTGTTTCAAGTATGAATGAACCAGTATCATACACACTTTTTTCACAATTTTTAATAGAAGTCTACGACCGTATTTTATTTATTTTGGTTCCCCTGACCACGCTGTGGGGTGCTATCGAATTAATCAATATTATATTTCCGCTTGATCCTGTAATCCGCTCATAATCCGTGAACCGTCTGGGGTTAAACCAGCACCCTGCCATCCTCCACCTCCCGCTCAACTCCCTCAGCCCCACCCCCGCCCACACAACCCCCCAGAGCGTGAAACTTGGGAACAAGAGAAGCCGAGCGGAGATGTTTAAGCGGTCCGTGAGAGGCGATGTACCGCGTGGAAGAAATGCTCATGGAAATGTTTCTCCGTCTTTTTTTATTTTTTAAAAGTATTGGACTTTTTAAAGGTAAGATTCCTATTGATAATTGCTTGAATAAACGTATGATCAAGATGCCGTATTAAACAGAAAACGTATGAACATAAAAAAAGAGGTTAATTAAAACTTGGCTTTTCCTATTGAATTTAAAAAAAAATATGATCAGGAAGTTAATGATTATTGAAAATTTAAATATCTGAAATCATTTCAACAGATAAATAGCTTTATTTATTTTGTTTGTGCCCATTTGACTAAATAATATACTTTTTTTGTTAACTTATATGGAAACTTAACGAATAATTTGCAGAGCTTGCTGTTAATATATTATATCTGTTGACAGGTATATAAGAATTTATTTATTTTATGAAAGTAGAAAATAAATATTATATATGTGACTATCTATAATTTAAGTTGCAAAGATATCTTGACATTTAAGGCTTACACATCCAGCAAGTGTACGTACAAAATAAGTTAAACATCACATGAACATTAACATTGAAACTTATGCCGCCTTTCTCTAGATCCGGGGTGGCATTGACAAAAGTGAACCAAGTTTGTACAAAATGGAATGTTAGCCTCATACCATACATAGTCAAGGAACTGTTACATTGACACAATACAGAGTCTGATTTCACCTTGGAGTGACTACATTACGAAACGGCGCTATAAAGATCGGTGCGTAGTCCAGTGGTAACACTTCAGACTCGTAAATGGAAGGTTGTGGGTTGGAATCCCGGTGGAGCACAAAAAATAAACCATTTATATTTTTAAATTTGCTCTTTGTTGGGTTAAAAAATTCATAAACCTTTACCAAAGACTAGTCATCAAAAGGTCCACCCAGCCTTACAGCAACTGGGTCTTGCTTGAGAATTGGCGCTTTCTACAGCGACGATCAAGCTCGCAGAGGGCTCTTTATGTGTGATACACACTAAAACAGTGCTCATGAAATAAATCTGCCTAATTTTTTTAAATAATTTTGCCTAATTTTGAGAAATCATCAACTCATCAATATTCAACGACTTTTTTCAACCAACTTCAGTTTCTATTTTTCTGTGGGTAAATAAAAATATACAATAATACATTATGATTCTGAATATAATAGATCAAAACATCAGTTAAAGCACTAACTGTGTAAACCAGAGAGTTATATTTGTCTCATGTAAAACAATGTTCGCAGATAATAATACATGCAAGTTGGTTTCAGTATCAGCGATATGGGGCGGCCTCGCAAACCCAAAAACTTGCTTCATAATTCAAACTAACTGCGATAATGAGGGGCGAGGGGGAAGGGGGTGAAGGTCACCCCCTCCTAGAGGGCAAATAAACGTCACGACAAGATCAGGACCTCTCTTTCATCCCCGCGCACCAAACAACCAGAGCAAAAGGGACGGTCAGATGTTATGTATGCTTTATTAAACCCGTCGTAATTTATAACGCGCTGTAAAAAAGTTTTATGAAGTGCTTATTCCTTATTCCTCATACCGCTCTCTCATTGTGAGTCGCGAACTTGCCTCCGGGCGAGAGAAGAATATCAATGAAAGCAGCTTACTGCGAGCTTATTTCTGATTTTGATTCCCTGTTTGAGAATCCGATACCGCGTGAATCCACTGAACGGTGCTTTGCTCTATTTTTACACATCTAAAAATAAGACGAGCCATTTCTGTTTACTGTGTCTTAACATGACTTATTATAAGAAAAGTAATCTAATCTTGTATGATATATTGAAAATTGACGAAAGAATTGGAAAAGCGCGCTAGTAGAGGAAGAAATGTAATGGAAACAGTTGGAAGAATTGCAAGAAATTGAAAACTTACGAAGAATATGAGATTGGCGGTACACAATGGCATATTGGTACCGACATGGATGTATGGATGTGAGGCGTGGACAGTTAATGAATGTAAGCTAAGTAAAGTATGTACGGTTGAAATGGCAATGGCTGGAAAGACACTGAATGATAGAGTACGCAATGATTGGGTGATGAACGAGTGTGGTATAAAAGAGAATATAAGAATGAAAGTGCAAAAATGTACTATGAGATGGTTCGGACATCTCGAAAGAATAGATGATGAACGACTAACGAAGAAAGTGTACAAAGGAAATGTTAGAGGAAAGCGTGGAAGGGGAAGGCCGAGAAAAGAATGGTTAGACCAAATAGGTAAGATTGCAAAAGAGTGGAACCTGCAAAGTGAGAATAAGAGAAGAGTATGTATGAAGAAAGTGATGAATATTGAGGAAATGAAAGTGGTTTGTAAGGACAGAAAAAAGTGGAGGCGCATCTGCGGAGGTACCGGCCACTCCTAGTGGAACGGCGGCAGGATACAGTACAGTACATTATCTACAGATAAAATTATTGAGACTGTACTATTGTGCAAGAGAAAATCATTATATGTAGTTCCGATGTAGATGATACACAAAATTTGCAAGTTATCTTTGTTTTCTACACGATGAAAAAAGCATCACGTCGTCATTGTTTGTAAAATATCTGTAAGCCTTCATTAAGAACATTAGTAACAGGTAATCTACTGATTTTTATTCTCTTCTCTGGACCTTTTTAAAGTTTAAGTTAATTATAATAAATAAAGGATATCTATACTTCCGATAGTACAACTATTAATCAATTGTGAAGTCAACTAATAGAGTTGCTACGCCCGGTATTTTAAACGTTAGCATATTTAATATTTTTAAGGGTTTGGTGGTTAACACAGTGAAAGTCCATTGTATATTAAATAAATTAACACAGTTTTAATTCACTTTTTTAAATTTAATTGTTGTCTAGTACTATCGCCTATAAAGTCTCTTCAGGACAATGGATTTGATTGATTAGATTGTCCCGAAGATTCCTAATAGGCGAAAGTACTAGACAACAATAAAATTTACAAAAATGAATTAAAACTGTGTTAATTTATTTAATATTTAGCATATTTCAGTTTATAACGACTAAACTACTACACGTGTTTGTTTGTACTACACGTGTTTGTTTGTGGGCATACATCTGAGAGCTTTGAATGAATATATCCTTGCAACTTAGATTATAGATAGAACTAAGCAAACAAAAACTACCCACACGTTTGATATAAGAGTGTTTTTATCATTACGTATAACCTCGCTGTGTCAACGTTGAAAATAAAAGAATTACAGGCTTTTCTTCAACAGGAAAAACATCAATAAAAGCTTGCAGTTTCTACATTAAACTATAAGAAACAAAACTTGAAATATTTTTTTTTTAGAATGTGATGTAATAAATTCTACATAACATTTATTTGTCGTAGACTTAGGGTCATATTGTGACGCTATCGTCCCTCTACGCAGGATCGTAGAGATTACAGTCTACGGCACATATATAATATGATGATGGTTATAGGACAGAGAGAGATATTCATAAGCGGGCAGCCTCCAGATAAATAGCCGCCATTCAACGCCCGGGGCGGGAAGGGGGAAGACCCGACAAGAGACGGGATAACCAGATTAGAGAGACGGACAAACACTGCAAATATTGTGTGTGTAAAAAGGCTGTCCTTGCGACAGATTCTGTGTATGAATTAAATAAATATATTCACATACAGGTTGGTATGAGTCTGACCACGAATAAGTACTGAAAAAAAGGTTTACTTTGCCAATGTCACACTATTTCAAGGAAGGTCGGCAAGAGTTGCAGGGCTTAAGTCAATTTGACATTTATTAAATAAATGTAATATGCCTTTGGAACTTAGATTTTAGATAGATTATAGATAAAGACTAAAATATACTTTTTAGATTTTGTAGGGTTTGTGTATTCACACAGTGAAAATTCATTTTTTTAAAATAAAGCTTTATTTTACTAAAATATACCATTTTGCTAATATTTTTTTTCTGTTATTGCAGTCCGATAGATAACTCCGTTGGTTGAAGGTTTACGTTTCATAACAGAAGACTATTGTTCGATCCTTACTCAGGTGCCACAAATTATTGTTTCATTGTTAATGCACAAATCCAAAATCAAAACTTTGCAAAGTTAACTCAATCTTCAAAGGAAATGAGAACCACCTCCATGGAAAGCTAAGAAACCCGTAAGAGCGTACGACAAGCCCCCTTAGCTGTGAAAATAAATATGTTCCACTCACCACACGCGATTGATTGGGGACACCACGATAAATACTCTTAGTTATTTATATGAGAAGCTTATGTGAGTTTTCGTTTTTTATACAAAAAATATAAAATGTAGTCTACTAAGGGTGGTATAAAACTCCGCACTGGAAAAAGATTTTTCAGTTTTGCATAAACTGAAAATAATATTGAATTTATCTCGACTATAAATTCTGCATGTAATTTAATGTTCATTAAAGCAAATAGTATTTGGTTTTACAAGAAATTGCAAAAAAAAATATTGCCAATTATCAAGAACAAAAAAAAGAGATGACTACAAAAACAAATAATGGGCAAAAATGGGCTCATTATTTTGTCGAAAGATAAAGACATACAAGAGGGGATCCGCAAAAAAGAAGGCACACACTTGTACCTTCTGGGTACGGGCCTCCTACTTCCTTCTGTGTATAGGCTTCCCTCTTCCAGACCTGCTGAGCCGGAGGAGCAAAAAGCTAAAAATGCAATTTCCCGCCGAAAATCTTCGGATCGTTATTTTTTTGCTAATCTCTTATACCGGCGCGTCATTAATCTTAGTCGAGAGCCGGGGGGGAGGGGCAGGAAGAATGATGCGGGGGGTGGAGGGTGGGAGGGTACATACTTATATTAGGTATATTAGTATATAAGTGGGTATGTTCGTGTGAGGGTAAGACAGGTACAAGGGAAATTTACCTAAACTGAATTTCCCTTTGATGTTTTTATACTAGGTAGGTGAAAAAAAATGATGACGTATTGCGTATAAACAATGTATGTGTGCAAATTAATTGAGACAAAATGTGTATAAAAAAAAAAAAAATCACAGCGGTTTATCCAGCCTTACAACAACTGGGTCTTTCTTGAATTAGTGCTCTGAAACGATGACTAAGTTCAGAAGGTTTGTAAAAGTTCACACAAAAGCAGTTCTCACCAAATGAATCACCCATTTACTTCCAAAAAAAATCATAAATCGATCAACCGTTCTGATATTCAGATTTAATGCACGTCCACAGCAGACGCGTGTAAATCTACACATGCTGCACGTGTTTTTTTTTTTCAAAATATAGCTCAAACATTAAATGGGCAACAATGTTTAGCTTGCACCGCGTTTTCCTGAAACACGGCGCTGGTACTCATTTCTTGTGAAGGCTGTGTAAACCATGCCGTTATTTTCTTTTTGGGTTTGAAAAAATACCGAAACAGAAAATCATTCCTAAAACCCTAGGTGGGATTCGAGCCCAAGCTCTCGACCACTGAGATATCGACCGGATAAACGAACCATTTATTTAAAAAAAAAACAAGTCGATTTAAGAAAAGAAGAGCGTTACTTGGTAATGTTGCAAAAACTATCTACATTATGTAAAACAAAAAAAGGATCTCCTCTTGGCGATCTCCAGCGTTTCTTCTCGTGTAATAGATTAGGTCATCCTGTTTCCTTAATGCAACATTGTTTTTCTTCTCCTCTCTTCTCGGAGGGTGGCAGGAGGGGGAGGGGAGGGGAGGAGGCACTTTAAGGGAAGGGGGGGTGTTAAAAGATCTTCCAGCAAGAGGAGAACCGCAAAAACTCAGCGGTTTCCGCTCCCAGCTACTGGTTGTGTCGAGACTGATTGTGTACACAATTTTAGAAAATTAAAATGAATGATGCAGTTGAAGAATTACAGAAATCGAGAAAGCCTTCTATGGAATGTTCCTTATTTCCAAAAACCTTCATAGATAGGTCTATAAACTAATTTGCAAATAAGTATTGACATTTAAAGTTCGCATTTAATAAACGCCTACAAGCAGAAGTTCGCGTTTACACATGCTGCATGTGTAAGTACGTACTTGGGAAAAGAGGTCGCACAGGTAATAATTATTCTGGTTGATAGTTCAGTTGGAATTTACTATTTACTAGGAACTTACTTTTGAAAATAAATAGATTCTAGCATTTTTAATACAGTTTCGTTTTTTTATGGATAAAACTGTAAACAGATAACAGTTTTATAAATAAGGCTCTTCGTTAGATAAGTATTATTGAAATTATTATAAAAAATCCAAGCCTTTATTATTAGAAGAAGTCAGTTCAAAACATTGTTTTTACACTAACTGTGTATCAAAAATGTGTCTAAGTTCTTGGGAAATAAATACAAAATTTTGAGTTTTTCCCTTTTTTTAAGTTAAATTAAACATAAAATAGGTTATTATAGTTTAAGAAGTATTTATAGATAGATGGCAGGAGAAAATGATTTGAACTATGTAGTTGAGAGTTAAGTGTAAGGAGAGATTGACCATACATATGACTTGTGCCATGCTAACTGGAAGCAAATATAATTCTACCAAACGGAGAATTTTTTACAAAATTTGAGTTTATGACCGGTCCGTAGTTCAGTGGTAACACTTCGTACTCTGAATGGGAAGGCTGTGGGTTCGATTCCCGGCGGAGCACAAAAAATATACCATTTATATTTTCAAAGTTGCTCTTCGCCGGGTTGAAAAATTCATAAGCCTTTACCAATGATCGGTCACCAAAGGTCCATCCAGCCTTACAGCAACTGGGTCTTGCTTGAGAATTGGCGATTTGTAGCGACGACGATCAAGCTCGTAAAAAGGTCGATAACTCAATTGGTAGAATGCTTGCATTCCATGCCGAGAGCAAGAGTTCGATCTCAAAGGTTTACTCAGCCTTCACAAGAAACGAAAACCAGCCCTCCCGGGAGCTGGAAAAACCCCCCCTTCAACTGAAAGTGGTTGGTGTGAGGCCGGCCCCCTTACCTGTAAAAATAAATAAGTCCCGAAGCGCCACATGCGAACCCTTCGGGGCTAACGCAGGCAAGAAGTCACACTATATGTGTAGCTTAGTTGCGTTTTGCGTTTGCGTTAATCTAGAACCTAAAAATATATTGGAAGAAAAAATATATATACACCCTTAAAACACTGTGAGTATTTGAAACTAATAGCTTCTCATTAGAACAAGTACAATGGAGCACCATTTCCTCCATTCACATCTCGGTTGTTTATCTGACTTCCGTTTCCTTTAATTCCTCCACCGGAAGACCTTCCCCTACTTCCGTTGTTTTTCCTTCTCCCCGTATGGACAGATCCTCAGGTGGTAATGAAACCGATCGCCTGATTGATATTTATACGGTCTTTTCGGGAATTAGTCGGACGCTCTTCACTTCCTTCCAGATAACGCCGGCCATTCGTCTGGAGGAAGGGATAGAGAAAAAGAAAGGAAAAGATGGAAAGAAAGAGAGAAAGGGGGGGACTGCTTACTCATTAAGAAAACAAACAAATCTCTCGCATTGAGAAGAATTAGCTTTCTGTTTCTCAGAGGAAAAATAATAATAAATAAAATATGTGAAATGAAATGTAGTTTTTAAGTTACTAAAAATATATAGTGAAAGTATTAAGATAAAAATTAATAGATTTCTTAGAACTTAATTTTTGAAGAGAAATAACATATCATACAAGTACATAATAAGTACGATTTTTTTTACGGATTGAATTTGCCTGGATAGATACTGTTGTAACGTGTCATTTTAAACTTAGGTGTATGAATTATGGATAAAATATCGGATATTTTTATTCAAGTGGTAAAAACCACGGGCCTTTAAACGAAAGATCATGAGTTCAATTCCAAACGGTCGATGGAGCACAAAAAAATCATTGAATTTTCCAAAATTAATGGACCGCGGACTGGTCATTAAAATTGCATCCAGTTAATCCAGCCATACAGCTCTTGTTGGATCTAACTTCAGAATCGACATTTTGCGTGCCCAGGGCTCTTGATGTGTGATGCACACAAAAATTGCTCTATAATATAATCTATAATCTAAGTTGCAAAGATATATTAACATTTAAAGCTCATATCAAATGCATGCCCACAAACAAACGAGGACTACCTACCGCCGCTGTAAGTTGCAAATACGAGGACTACCTACCGCCGCTGATTAGCGGGCGGTAGAAGCTCTGTTTATTTTTTGTAATTTTTTTCTAATTAAAACTGTGTTCTAGTGATTACAATATTTTAAAAGTTAACCAGCAGTTCAGATGCTTACGCAGTGCAATTAAACACAGTGAATGCGCCTGCAAATAAACAATTCAAAATAAAATAAAAAATTCCATAACCTCTAATTTTTGACAAGTGACATCGCGGCAAAGTGCTTGCAGTGGGTAGGTACCTACTTACTCGCCTGCATGACAGAAACAGACGCGCCAGTGCTATGTCCAGTGCAGAGGTACTCCCTGCAAGTACTTAAAGATATAATAACTAACACTGTGCCGCGAGTGCAATGTCGAACAAAAGAGTGGCCAAACATTGTGCTGAGGAGGCGCGTGAGGCGCAGAAAACGAGGAGGGCGACGGCTGAACTACTCAGCCCCGCCAGTGACAACTCCTGCTGTTTGTTCAGTGCATTGTGAGGATCTTGCTTCCAAATCCAGATCTTCAGTGGCACCTTCATCGCCGAGCTCCCTGCTGATCAGCGGGAGACATCAGCAAATTCTGGAGAGGAAGATCAATCTTGGATGCTGGAATGCGAGATCTATCGCCAATAAAGTGGATGACATTTGTGAATTATGTAAAAGCCATGACCTTGGCATCCTCGCACTGACAGAGACGTGGCATGAGAGCTACCACTCAAGTGCCATGAAGAGACTGCGTGCACTGGGGTTCGCGACATTTGAGGAAGCACGGGCAAGGCCACGTCATGGAAAAGGGACAGAGAATATTTCCTGGACCAACCATGGCGGAGTTGCGTTGCTAGTGCGTCCAGGATGTCGTGTGGAGAAGATCAACTTTTTTTCTTTCACGACATTTGAGTGCCTTGTATGTCGGGTATCTTCCGGTGCAACGCTCACAATAGCTATTGTATATCGCCCCGGCTCTAAGCCTGTTACGGCGGAGTTTTTTCATGAATTTCGGGAGCTCTTTGAAGTTTTAGTAACTCGTAATGAGATGTTTCTGATAGTGGGGGATGTTAACGTCAGGCTTGAGCGCAGAGATGACACCAATTGTGTTACTCTCACTGCCTTGCTTGCGGACTATGGCTGCAGACAGTGGGTAGATGCTCCCACTCATGATGCGGGTGGCCTACTGGATGTGGTCATCACTAGACAGGAGGATGCTCCTTTGAAAACAGAGGTAAGAGATGTGGGTTTGTCGGACCACAGGTTGGTGGTGGTACGTTTAAATCTAGGACGACCTGTTCCTGTATACAGGAAAATTACCTCCAGGTCCTGGAACAAATTTAAGATCGATTTCTTCAAAATGGATTTATCTCTATCGCCAATCTGTTGTCCGGAAACCTACGTCTCAATGCACCCAGACACATTAGTTGGGCTGTACAATGACACCATGAAAAGTTTAATAAATCTGCATGCTCCCATTACAATCAAACATGTTAGGGAGCGGAATATAGTGCTATCTGGTTTGATAGTGAATGCAGTGCGCTGAAACGCAAAATGCGACAAGCAGAGCGTAATTTCAGGAGTGGCAAGCCAGGTAGCACTAGAGAAATGTGGATAATTGCACAGGGTCTGTACAGGTCAGCTATTCTCCAGAAAAAGTCCCAGCATTATTGTACCATTATTGCTAGTGAAAAATGTCCACAGCGTTTATGGAGACTTCTGGAGAACGTGTCTGGTAATGCCCGGGCCGGTGCGGGTCCGGTGACGACTGCTAGTGATCTCGCTGCTTACTTTCAAAGTAAAATACCGACCAGATATTCTCCCCTAGGGGTTAGTCCTGGTTCTCTGGGACTTTTGTGTAATTCACAGCTTGAAGTGCTTGGGCTGACCTCTATTGAAGAGGTGACGCGAGTTGTAGCGGGATCGCCAAATAAGCAGTGTGATCTGGATCCTGTGCCGACGTGGGTACTAAAAGAGTGCATTCTTCTAGTGGCTCCATTTATTGTTAGGTTTATCAATGGATGCCTAATGGATGCCACTATCCCCTCCTATTTAAAGGAAGCGCAAATAACGCCAATATTAAAAAAGCCAAATCTCGATCCTAACGATCTCTCCAATTTCAGGCCGGTGTCAAACTTACCGTTTCTGTCTAAGGTACTGGAGCGCATTGTCTCTGATCGGCTGGTATCTTATCTGAGTGCTAACGATCTGATGCCTAAGAGGCAATCAGCCTATCGAAAATATCATTCGACTGAAACTGGCTTACTGACGGTGGTCTCAGATCTGATATCGGCAGTGGATTGCGGAGATCTTGCTCTCTTAGCGCTTCTGGACATGAGTGCGGCGTTTGACACCGTATGTCATGATATTCTGATAAGGAGGTTGGAGGGTTCGTACGGCTTGAGGGATAAGGCGCTGGCGTGGTTCTCCTCCTACTTGGCGGATTGCAAGCAGGTAGTGCGTACTTGTGACTGTGTCTCACCTTCCTATTCGCTGATCTCCGGGGTGCCGCAGGGGTCTGTACTGGGACCGATCCTGTTTATTTTATACACTGCTGACATTGAGAGTATAGTTGAGAAATGGGGCCTCATTACACATGCATATGCAGATGACTGGCAAATTTACTCTCAGTGTCAGCCACATATGGCACAAACTCTCAGTAACAGGGTGGCAGCTTGCATTGCGGAGATTGGTGAATGGATGACAAGCAATGGCCTAATCCTTAACATGGGTAAGACAGAAGTGATGTGGGCGGCTACAACCAGGCGTGATCATCTTTTGACAACTCGAGTACCACTCTCCATTGGGGGAGAGCTGATTCAGCCCTCCGACTCAGTCAGACTTCTAGGAGTCACACTGGATCGGAACCTCACAATGGGAGAGCAATTGAACTCGACTGTATCTTCCTCATTTTTTGAACTTCGCCAGATAAAGGCGATCAGGAGATGTTTACCGTCGGGATCAGTCAAGACCCTGGTGAATGCCTTTGTGATGTCACGAGTTGACTATTGCTCAACGCTGTACATAGGTCAGCCGAAAAAGCAGTTCAACCGTCTTCAGTCTGTGCTGAATTCAGCGGCAAGACTCATATTCGGGATGTCTAAATTTTCTCGCATTACTCCATTGTTAGGGAAACTGCATTGGCTTCGTTTTCCGGAGAGGGTGGTCTACCGTGTTTGTCTGATGGTGTATAAGGCTGTAAATGGTACAGCTCCTTCATATTTGGCTGACATGTTTACACCCGTTGAGAGGGATTTGAGGCGCCAAACGCTCAGATCTGCAGGGGATGGCGTGGTGGACTTGGTTCAGCCACACCGTCAGACACGCACTAATTTTGGGGACCGTGCTTTCCGGTTTGCGGGACCAATGGAGTGGAACAGACTGCCACCTAATGTGAGGAAGGCAAAGACTGTTGGTGTCTTTAAAGGAGCACTAAAGACACATCTTTACAAGAAATCTTATCCGTGATTTGAGAGGGCCCTTGAGGTGTGACACACACAAAAACGGCGCTCTTTAATTATGTGTACATTAAAATAAATTATCCTTATATATATATATAAACACGTGTAGTTGGCGCTTACAAATGCTGAATGTGTAGGTACTTACAAATAAAATCCAAATCTCAAATGAACATAACCCAATAACTTTTGCCGACCTTCCCTGACACAGGGGAGACATTGGCAAAGTGACCAATTTTTAACAGTTTGTGTGGTCAGCCTCATACCAACCTATAAGTCAAGGAATGCTCAAATATGGCTCTCACCAAATAAAATATCTTAAAACATTTTTCTCGAACTTTCAATGTTAATACAGTTTTTTTACTTTCTTAAAATTAAAGAACACAAGAATTGAAGTTCAAATAAACAATATCATCCCTCTTTTTTTTGCAGTAATGCACAAATTTTCGTATATCATTTTCATAGCAGGATCGGCTTGATAACATTAATATTTCGTAAAACCAATTTGTCACATTGGCTCTTGCATTACCGAGGGGTGCGTCACCTCTCTACAGCCTCCTTATACCATCAGAGGTAGCATTGGCATGGAATTAGAACCCCTGGTGTTTTTTACACTTAGACTGCAGTATTGATACCTTATAGGGAAATAAATTCAATTTGAGAACCGATATGGTAGATAGAAGGATAATCACATTACAGTACCCCAAGTGTAAAAAAACTTTTATCTTAAAATGTATGGAAACTGTAACGCAATATTGAGGTGCTATTTTTGTTTTCATACATTTTTTATTAACGCTGTGTTTGAGTTAAAATGTTGAATTTTACACTTGGGGTGGATATAACGCGATATCACATTCTGCAATAGGTACATTCTTTATATTTTTAAAAAATAATTTCATTCCGACATTTTTTTATTTTTTTGTAAATATTCAAGGTAATGTATTCAGCACGACTTCCATTGATAGTAAAATTGTGACGTCATACGGCCGGTTTTTTGCTCGGAAAAAAAAATACAAACATCTTGTGATTGGTTGCAAAATACTCTAGTCATATGGACGTGCGATGAGATTTTATAAAGTAGAGATTTTGTCAATGTTACCCCTGTTTCAAGGAAGGTCGGCAAGAGTTGCAGGGTGTATGTTCATTTGAAATATGGGTTTTTATATTGTAAGTCCACATGCGGCATGTTTAAGCGTGCTTTTATACGTGTCTGCTTGTGAAAATGCATATAATGTGAATCCCCGATGTTACATTTTGTTATACATCAGTTAAATATCAGATTCATATAAATACTTAGGTAGGTAGGTACATCATTTGTAGCTGATAAGAGTGTATAATTAATACAGTAAGTAGAAATAGTTATTATAGGTACCTAGGTTAAGAAAAAAAATCATCTAAATTATGTACTCGAAGTATTCGGAGCGTTCGAGAAAGGTCCAGCAAATTGACTTCTAGCGACTTCTACACGGGAGTATAAAAAAGCTGCAAGTGGCTTGCGGCAGTTAGTCGAGATATGTCGCTCTGATTGTGAACAAGAAAGACAGTATAAGTGAACCATCTGTGAAATAAATGTGAGTTGCTTAAGAATTGTAAAAGTGTTAAAAATAAATATAAATAAAAAGGAAAAAAAGTAACCATTCTGCTCCTGAAGATGCCTCATTAGGCGAAAATGTTCGAGCAAAAACAAAAAGAATAAAGTGAATTAAAACCATGTTTTACCATTTAAATTTTTTAAATATTTAAAAAAATGGACTTTCACTGTGTTAACAGATCAACACTAAAAAATATAAATATGAATTGTTAAAAAAAAATTAAGTGTAACATAAATATACATGAAAGAAGACCAGTTTTGTTAATTTAAAGATTTTGGAACCCTAAAAACACAACAATATCTTTGCAACTTAGATTACATTAGATAGCCCAAATGCAAGGACACAGCATGTGAGAGAAATCGTTTTATAAGCCAATGTTGACCCGCTAATGGTGAACCTATCCCCCCTACCTAGCTCCATACATCATTGATTTAAATCTGAATTGTATTTGACAACGAGCCATCGACATACGTAATGGAATTTTTGTCGCCCCATTGATGAAGTAAGCCCGGCTTGTTACTCGACCCCAGTGGCGAAGGGTGAAATTCCACAGAAGGTAAAGCTGCAAGAATAGATGGATGTCGTGGTAGAGGAAGACCTAGAAAGGTATGGATGGATAAGCGCGAACGTATACGTGTCTAGGGAAGGTCCAGGGAATACGTGTTCAGGTAAACAGGGAAGAAATTGCTGCAAGTCAATCCCAGTATTGAAACAAGAGAAGAAACTACATGCCCACTTGTTAAAATGCATTAAATATGAATTTTAACTGTTACATTTCTTTGCAACTACGATTATTGGTTATAGTTACAAGATAATGGGATGAGATGGTTTTGGCATGTCGAAAAAATGAATGGTAATAGACTGACGAAGTATGTATGTATACAGAGATAGTGTGACAGGTAAAAGAGGTAAGGGATGACCGAGAAGAGTATGGAGTGATCAGATTGAGGAGATTGTGAAGGAATGGGATGTACAAAGTGAGCGTAAAAGAAGAAAATGCATGAAAAAGGTGATGGATTTGAATGAATTGAATAGATAGGTAGAAATGGAGGCAGCTCACCAGAGCTGGGGGACCACCCCCCTAGCGGAATGGCGACAGAGTTACAGTTCAAAATAGTCAAATTGCACACTAAAGTTTATTTTAGACACGTATATTTTCAATTCGAAAAAGCGTATTTTTCAGTGTGTAACCTAGCATATTTCATTCTTTCAACAGTGTCCTAAAACCTTATCAACCTTCCGATCCACGGTAGAAAAAAGGGATGAAGAAAGGCCGGAAGAATCCGGGCCTACCAGCCTCATCTTCCATTTACTGTATTCGTCACATACTCCTCACCGAGTGTATTATCTACAAATCCAATTCTCAACTGACAATGGCTCGGAAGGTCCCCATTATTTACTCCCCGATATATTGATATTCGTGTAGGCCCCGGCACCCTTTCGATTTGCCATCCCTACACCCCCTAACTTTGAAAAGGGTGCGATTCGATTTTTTTCCTCTCGCGGAAATCTGCTCAAAGGAAAGACGTTTGAAAGTGAGATGACGCTTTGTTATTGAGGAGGAACACACCAAGGTAAATCCTACCGTATTCCAAGTAAGTATTTGTATTCACTGTCCTACTAACACTTACCTTAGACCATACTTGCACTGGATATTGTGTATAAATAAAAAAATATATTCTAAGCTCTAGTGAGCCCTAAGGTAAGAGTTAGTAGAATTAGTGAATATGGGAATATCCAGAGTCATAATAAAAGTAGAGTTTGTATGAAGAAGGTATGACCTGTCCGTAGTCTAGGAGTAACGCTTCGGACTCGTAAATGGTACGTTGTTTGTTCGAATCCCGGTGGAGGAAAAATAATATACATTTTGTATTTTCAAAAATGCTCTTCGCTGGGTTGAAAAATTCATTTATTTCACCAAAGACCGGTCACAAAGAGCCCATCTAGCTTTACAGCAATTGGATTTTGCTTGAGAATTGGTGTTTTGTAGCGACAACCAAGCTCGTACAAAGTCCGGCCGATGTCTCAGTTGATAGAATGCTTGCATTCCACGCCGAGAGCAAGGACGACCCAGCCGAGGGTGTCAGAAATGATTTTCCGTTCCGGTGTTTAGTAAAAACCCAACATAAATACCGGCAAGGTATACTCAGCCTTCACAAGAAATGAGAAACAGCCCCCTCGAGAGCAGGAGAATCCCTCTTCAACTGAAGTGGTTGACGTGAGGCCGCCCCCCTTACCAGTAAAAATAAATAGGCCTCGAATCACCACATTTGTCCCCTACGGGGTTAACGTACGCAAGGAGTTACACTATGTGTGTAGCTTTGCTGCGTTTAAAAAAAATCAAACAAAAAAAACTCAGCCGCCAACATAAAAAATCAGCTGCCATTTTTTGGTGGGTGCATTCTTCTTTCATTTCATACAGAGTCATTACCTTTTCTATGCAAATTAATTAAATGTATCTACATTTAATGTACCTTTATTAAATATATGTACCTACATTTAATGTACCAATATCTAATGTACCTACAAAAAAAATTAAATGTACCTACATTAGGAGAAGGAAAAACTTTTGGATATCGAACAATCCATCTGATGATTATAATGTTCATTTAAAGTCAACGCAACAATTGTTAAACCTATAGATCTAGCTGTTGTAATATATGTGTAGCATGTTGGATTGTGTATGTGCGCGGATATACATAATGAATGAGGTGTATGTGATGAAGAGGGTCAGGCCACGTCAGACTCGGTTTGTCCTTGAAGTCACAAACTCCCGCCAATTTATAAAATATTTGTGCATACACACACACACATGCAAGTTCACGCACACACACTTGTGCACATGTATAATGCAATATATGCTCCTATAACACGCAATGAAACAAACAAATACAAGGAGGCTACAAAATAACTTCTTGGTTTTAGGATACATCAAAAATATTTTATGAATAGCTGAATTCAGAATTGTTGATCCAGTTTTTTTGTTTATTTGAAGTTTTAATTTAAATTCAAACTATTTTTTTTTCATTTGAACTCATTTTGAACTAGATTAAAGTTTTTTAATTTATTTAACTTTCCGAAATTTCAGTGTCCCTTGACTGATAGGTTGGTAGGTATGACGCTGACATCCCACTCTGTACAAACTTGGTTTACTTCCGCCAATGCCTCCCATTTTCAGGGAAAGGCAGCAAAAGTTGCCAAGTTATTGTTCAGGTGAGGTTCAGCATGTGCAAGCGTGAACTTTCATACGTGTGCTAGGGCATGCATTAAATATAAGCGTTAAATATGAATGCGTCTTAGCATCTAAGATTATTTTAGCAATAATTA
Organism: Agapetus fuscipes; assembly: GCA_951799405.1. Taxonomy (NCBI): domain Eukaryota; kingdom Metazoa; phylum Arthropoda; class Insecta; order Trichoptera; family Glossosomatidae; genus Agapetus; species Agapetus fuscipes. The sequence goes on along the minus strand of OX637334.1, from coordinate 3,103,734 downwards.
AAAAAACAAAAAAAAAAGAGTGATTGATTGACGATTTGAATGTGTTCTATTAAAAAGTTTATTTGTATTTTTTCTCATGTGAGAGAAATGTAGTGCTACAAGTATATAAAAACGAGTTTTTCTTTGAATTCATTTAAAAATTAAGAAATTGTATAGATTGATATATACGTACATTTAAAAATGAATCAAAGGAAAAATCGTTTTATTTGTAACGGAAATTCAGTTCAATATGAAACAAACGTTACATTTTCTGTGAGCCCTGTGGGAGTGAGTCAATCATCCCTTAGGACCAGGGGCCACCTGGGACATGGGGGGGTAGGGGGGTTAAAAGGGGAGACGGAGAGGGGGAGGATTTCCTTCATACATTATAATAATACTACTGGATATAATGTACCTATCTTATGTGATATTTTAACATTATTATTTTTACGCAAGACGTGAACTTCACTGTTGTTATTTAAAGTCAATGTTTTATTTTTTATTTGATTTTTTTTATAATTTTGTACAACCCTAACAGCAAAACTGTAATCTTAGTTGCAAACACATATTCACATTTAAGATTCATATTAAATGTATGCTCAAAACAGACACGTAAAAGTACGCCAAAAAATATTACAGACGGAAATATCAAATTCACTTAACCCTTCAACTCTTGCCAACATTCCCTGAAACAGGGGTGATATTTTTTTAAGGAACCCTGTGCGAGAGACTCCCTGGATTTAAGAGACTTCAGGGGACTATGACACTTGTTGTAGTGCCGCAGAGGTGTAATATTGGCAATTTTTTATAGCACAGGTGGTCAGCCGCACATCAGAAAATTCCCGCCCTTGGGAGTATTTTTTTGGAAAATGAGATACATATTTGGAAAAACTCATTTTAAAACAATTTCCATAAAATAAACTACAAATATCTGTACAAGTTTAAGGGTTTGTGTGACATTATGAAGATGCATTTTAAAGTAATAACGTAAAAATAAAACACAAAGTTTTTCTTAACAAGTTACACAATTATCCACCTAAAACATGTTCCAGTACCCGTAGTACGAGTTTTTTCACAATACTCGAAGTATCGAGTATTCGAGAAAAATGTATGTGAACTTGACAAGCACCTCTGGCAAAAAAAAAATCTTGTGAAAAAACTCGTAGATACTACGGGTACAGAATTCAAATTTGTAATTTTAGATATGTTAATTGTATTCTTGATAATTGTGTGATTACATCAAAAGCGCTCGAAGAAATAAATCAGCTCGCAAAGAAAAGCTTAGTGTTTTTTTTTTACATTATTAATTTATGAATACCTATGTTTATCTTATTTTTGAAAAATTCTATGAGGTTCGCCCATAGTTCTATGTGACTCAAGTAGCTGTAAATTCCTGCGGACTTTGAAATAAAAACTAAAGTACCTAGGTACATTTAATTATTGTACCGGACAATTTTTTGGAAATCCAATTTTGGCAATTAAATATGAATTAATATCATCTAAAATACTTTTTTTCTCGTACACACGGTTTACAATTAAAACTCGTTTTTAGCATGACTTTATAATTAACCCTTTATAAAAAACCCTAGCCGCCAACATCACAGATCAACCGCCATTTCTTTCTGTCCTTTAACACTCCTTTCATTTCCTCCAAAGTCAATTAATTAAATCACTTGTAGGTCACCACCCTCAGTAGTACCGAGGCATTTTTCACAGCTACAGTTATCTTGTATCTTGGTGCCTAGTGCACAGGGGCGTCTAGTAATTCTCGTAACTAATTTGGTTTCCACAATGCTTACTGGTCTAATTACTAGCACGCTACAGCGGCCGCGATTCAATTTGCTTCATCTATCTCTCTCTCTTTCTCCTATACATCTCAGTATGCAGCTGTCCCGTTCTGACGAATGCTGATAAATATGATTTGCTCGGGGATGCCCCGGTCCAGGAGGGAAACCTCCCCCTACAATGAAATTGTGACTTGAGATTTTCATTTTCAATTTTTTGCCTAACTACTTACTTGCAATTTTTTTCTACCCCTGTGGACTAACCATCGAGCAAATTAAAGTTTCGGTAAAGTCGTAGACAGTTTTTCTTTTTATTGTGAAATAATCTCTCCTATTTTGTCGCCATTTGAATTGATTTCATAGACAATTACTCTCTTAAATTTCAAAAAGATTTTGTAAAATATTTTTTTCGTAAGCTTTTCTATAATCCGTGTTGCAAAGAAATCTAAACATTTAAGACTCATACGGTGAGATTCACACGCAGCAAATCCATGGCTCAACCGCCACCTAACGTGAATATTCCATGTAATAAAACGATAATCCATGGATGAGCTATGAATCAAACGTGTTGTGAATAACCCTGAGAGGTGTTAAATACACGCCCACAAGAAGACGCGTGAAAGTTCACGCTTACTTATTATGCATGCATACAAACATAATAAAGATCCAAAAGTCAAATGGATCTAATCCCGGCAACTTTTGCCGCACATCCCTGGAAGACATTGGAAAAGTGAACTATTTTCACAGTATGTGTGATCAGCCTCATACTTATCTATAGGTCAAAAAAGAAAGGTAACAACATACAAGAAACTATATACGTAATGTAATATAATTTAATTATTTTGATTAGCTGTTGTATTAATCGACCAAATATATGAAATTTGACCTTTCACGTATCTAAATTTGTCACCTCATTTGTTTGTCCATCACCGCCGCGTGTATTCGTTGTGGTTTGGTCTCAATCGGTCTGTCTGGTTCCCAAGCTTCGTCTAAACTCTATCATTTAGTTTCACTGAAAAAGTACTGTAACTAAAGCACACACCTTTGGCGCTGGTTGCGTTTTCATACATTTTTAATGAAGCTCTATTGTTGAGTATAACGTAATGTTTTATACTTGAAGTTTGGAAGCAACACGGATGTGTAATATGTCTGTGGTCACAATATTCCGCCATGTCGCCTCAAACCTACCTTCATCAGCATCATACACATGATACTTACATACATAACAATCCTCCAATGATAGAAGAAACTGTCAAACTTAACTGTCAAATGGAGAAACAAAAGAATATGAAAATTTAATTATATTAGGCTAGCTTAATTTTTTTTTTAAATATAAACATAGCTTTTGGAAACCTCAGTTAGTCTATGAAGATGGATGTAGACAAACCGATAGCACAAATTGTGAAAAGAAAAACATTTTTTTATTAATAAAAAAAGTGTAAGGGTTTTTGTAATTACATTGTGAAGATTCATTTTAAATTAATAATGTTATGTAATCTAATCTAATCTAAGTTGCAAAGATATGTAACATTGGAGATTCACATTATATGCATTCTCACAAGAAAACACGTACAAGTTCGCGCTTGTAAATGCCGCATGTGAACCTACAACATAAAAACCCAAACCACAAATGAACATACACCCTGCAACTCTTGCCGACCTTCCCTGAAACAGGGGTGACATTGGAAAAGTGAACCATGTAAAAATAAAATAAAAAGTTTTCAAATTGTTTTGGTGAAACATTGTGGAATTCCATTTTAAATATTTGATTCAAAAAATATTAATACATAATTTTTAGAACACTTAAATGAAAAAACTTTGTTTTAATCCACTGTGAGTATTTATTTTTTGAAAAAACGTTTTCGGAGATCATTCTCCATCTTCAGTTTCTTATATACTAAACTTACAACTAATAACAAGAAGTATAACTAAAAGTAAAACTAATAACAAGAATAAAACTAATAACAAAAAGTTTTTCCTGACAAGTTGATTTATCTCCTCGAGCGCTTTCAATATTATCACACCATTATCAAGAGAACAACAAAAAGTTGTTTATTGTTACATCATTAATTATTTAAAAACTGATTTGTAATATTTGTGATCCGAATCAAAACAATTATACTAACATAACTTTAAAATATAAATTTATTAAGAATTCATTTTTTATAGATAAGTGGGTAGTACCTAAGTAAATAAATTCTACTCGTATATTTTGATTTCTCCTCTGATTTTCCCGGAAAAAAGGTAAACTATCAAATTACTTAGACCTCGCTTTGTTTATAACACAATACATACAAATCTGCCCGCAACTCTTTCTCCATACAAAGTATAAAATACCGAGCAAAGAAAGACGGAAAGAACGGATAAAAAAGGTTGAGGATTTAGTTTGCCCTCAGGTATTTTGTATTTGGGAGGAGAGATCCTGATCTCACTTTGCAAATAATGTACCCCAAGTCCACAGCTTCACGTGAAAACGCAACTAAAAAGTTCACGACCACAAAAACAGCGCATCTATCGAGTGTCTTAGTTTTGATAGGCTTAAACTGGAATGACAGTCTTGTCTTGTCTTGTATCCTGCTCCATTCCTCTAAGGGTGGCCGGTACTTCCACACAAGTGCCTCCAATTGACTTTGTCCTTACATACTTCCTTCATCTCATCTAATTTAATCACTCTTTTCATGCATGCTCCTCTCTTGCTTCCACTCTATAAATTCCATTCATTCGCAATCTCACTTATCTGATCAATCCATTCTTTCCTAGGTCTTCCCCTTCCACACTTACCTATTCAATCCCTTTATACACTTTTTTTGTCAGTCGGTCTTCATTCATCCTTTTAATATGTCCAAACCATCGCATCACACTTCTTTGAACTTTTACTCCGCATTCAATCAGAACCCATTCGTTTCTCACTTTATCTTTCATTGTTTTTTCTGTCATACTTCTCAAATGAGTCATTTCTACGGTGCATACCTTATTTACTTCTCTTTCATTCACCGTCCACGACTTGCTTCCATACATCAGGGTCGGCAACAATATACAATCGTGTACCGCAATTTTCATTTTCGTCATATTTTGTTTCATTCAACAGTCGTTTGTCATATTATTTACAAAACTTCACAGTCAGCTAATGAAAATAAACTTTAAAAGATAACTTACATAATCCTCGACGTTTCGTTGGTGACGTTTTCGTTTCGACGCTCTCTGCACGACGATTGAAGATGAACTGATTTTTATAAAAAAAATTGTCACAAATCACTGCGTAGCCTGAGATGGATATACAAATTACGTTTAGTTATATAACAATAATTATTTATCACTTTGTGTTCAAGTTACTAGATAGCACCAGCACCGTACAGGTATGTTTGAATAACATTATTATCTTCGTCCAAGGGTACGCACTGATTTGTGTCAATTTTTGCAATTAAAAATCAGTTCATCTTCAGTCGTCGTGCAGAGAGGGTGCCTCCTGAAAACGTTGAAACAAGTCGTCGAGAATTATATAAGTTTTGTTATAACGGATCGTCCGATTCGGAAAAGCTTAATCACCTAACTGTGAATTAAATAGAATTGTAAATTATATTTACAATTAATCCGGTTATATTCGATCGCCACTTCCTTGCAGCGCCTCACGACAGAAGCAACACCTCAGCGGCACCCTTTTAGGGTGACATAGACCCACAAGACTTTCAAGAATTGGGGAGCCTCCCGCACAGATTCGTTAAAAAAGTAAAAGGGTATCTTTATTCACACAGTATTGTATTTCAATCGGAAAAACAAAGTTTTAATTCACTTTTATTTTATTTTTTGCTCAAACGTTTTCGCCTAATAAGGCATCTTCAGGAATTGTGATTGTTATTCTTATTTTTCACTTTTTTTTTGGTTAACGCCATGGGTTCAGTTTAAACGGGATGTTTTATACTAGGAGCGTATAGGTCCGGTAAGAATCTGGGATACTCCGCCTAATAAATATTGATATCCCCTCTATTTGTCCTCCCCTCGGTCTTCCTCCACCGCCACTCCTTCCCCTGGCCCGCTCGGCTGCAAACGGATATTGATTCGGAAGAGATCCAGCACTATATTATAGGCGGCAGTAACTCATGTGAGAGCTCCCACGTATTGAGATGAATGCGGTATCGACTGTGTATTGAGAACTAAAATTTACCTTTGAGACAAGATGGTCATTTGTGCATCTTGGTATTTTTTTTTATCGATTTCTCATACGCATATAATGAATTTTCTCAAAGTTTTTTGGTGGAAAGCCATTATTAAAAGGTGTTATTATTTTTTATAAATAAAAAAAATCAACTTTGTTTTATTCCACTTTTATAGTTATTTTTTCAGTTATTACCAACTTTTTCGGAGCACCTCCTATGCGTAAAAAAAATAAAACCGTAATTGTAATCGTATTGCTATATTTTTTGGGGGTCATTTACAATTAAAAACTTGATTTTTTGAAGATAATGTTATGTAAATATGAAATATAAATATTTAAAATAAGTAGGTATTAGTTATAGTTATAGGAATTCTGTATTGTATTGTGTGGGTAGGAATAATTGAATAAAAATACTTGAAGTATCGAGAAATAATGATTACTACGCCTTTCTGGAACTGTCTAGCGAATATGGATCTGGATTGTACTGTTTTGAAGAGTATAAGAAGGGTGCGAGTTGCTTGCAGAGCCAGTATCCTACAAGCTTTGCAACTACATACATTGAACCAAAACCAGTGAACAGAAACCAAATGTAATGGAATAGTCGAGACTACCTTTGTGAAAATAAATTATTAAAAGTGTAAAATAAACAACTGTATAAGAAGACCACTATTTTTAATTGAAAGACTTTTGAACCCTAAATTCGTAACAATAATTTATTGTACAACTTGTAGTCATTGTTGGCTCTTGACTGTCTGGTGTTTTTTTTTTTTTTTTTTAGAAAAATAGATTTGTGAAGAGGAATGCAATTCACTAACTTTCTGCCTGGCCAAAAACAGGTATTAACATCAACAATTGATAATTCATTATTGTTTCTTGTAATGAATTATTTATTAATAATTACCCAATAACATCTGTTCAACCAGGGTCAAAGTTATGGTCAAATGACCCAGGCGGGGATCGAACCAACGTTTCTATTCCAAACACGCTAGAAAGATCAGCCCACTTGGCCCCCTCGGCCATAACACCGACTTTTAAACTAACTCTATCTCTCACACAAAATTCATCCTTGATTTAGATTTATTTGTACTACCAGATAGGTTCATTTGCTTTGGCACCGTAAATCATTGGAAAGCTCAAAATCATTCCAGTACATCGCATCGGTGCAATAATGCAAAAATAAAAACAAAGTTTTTCTTCGAGTTGATTTATTTCCTAGAGCGCTTTTCTTGATAATGGTGTGATAACACGATAATCACATGAGAAAATAAACCAACGTTTGCATTATTAATTTAAAATGAACATTGAAGTGTCAATGCACAGCCCTTACACTTAAAAAAATGAAATTTATGAGTTCTTCCTTAATCGTTGTGCAGCATGGGTGCCTCTTGAAGACTTTGCTTACGACGAAACGTTACTTCTAGAATATTGTATGCTATTTTACAATGGTTCTTAAAATATATGAAAAAAATGTGATTAAATTTATTATGAAATTCAACAACCATACAATTCTCAAATTCTTTTGACAAACAGCTTTGAAAATGATTCAAACATTTAGTGGCCTGGAAAAACATTTTTCAAACTTCCCACAAAATGTGCTATATTGAAGTTAGCGCCATTAAAACCCTACCTATCGCAGGTAATATAATAACACTAGCCAGGCCATAAACTAGCCGTAGAGGTGTACTCCCCGGCGTTTCAACACTAAAAATTAATTAGTAAATTGTTGTTTTAATTATTTGTCGGGTCTGTGATGAGTGCCCACCCTAATGGCTCTTATTTGCATTCGTAGCTCGTAAACACCCCCTCAGTCATACCTCTACCTTCCTCCCACATTCCCAACTCCTCTACACCTGAACACTCCTATGACAACTGTTCACGAAACTACGATCATGTGAGTATGACTTCTACAAATAACAAGTAAATTTTGATTATTTGTAGATTGCACCAAAAAAGTATTCGATAACAATACCTACTAGAAATATTAGATATATTTTTAAGATAGGATTTTTATGTTGTCCACATGCCCACAGCGGTCCACATGCGGCATTGTAAGCTCTAACTTACACAATACACATGTCTTCTGATGGGAATGAATGTAATCTGAATCTTTTCAATACCGGTAATATGCTCCTTGACGGATAGGTTGGTATGAGGCTGACCCCCGTGCTGTAATAATTGGTTTACTTTTGCCAATGCCACTTCGGTTTCACGGAAAGGCGGCAGGGGTTGCAAGGTTTGGAGGCAAAGAGTATATAATCTATAACCTAAGTTGCAAAGATACATATTAAAAAAAAAAAAAAAATAGGCTGATTTATTTGGTGAGCGATGTTTTTGTGTGTATCACACCTCAAGAGCCCTCTGCGAGCTTGGTCGTCGCTGTAGAAAGCGCCAATTCTCAAGCAAGACCCAGTTGTTGTAAGGCTGGATGGACCTTTTGATGACCGGTCTTTGGTAAAGGGTTATGAATTTTTCAACCCAGCGAAGAGCAAATTTGAAAATATAAATGGTATATTTTTTGTGCTCCGCCGGGAATCGAACCCACGACCTTCCAGTTACGAGTCCGAAGTGTTACCACCTGGACTATGGACCGGTCAAATATATTAACATTTAAAGCTCATATTAAATGATTGCCCACAAACAAACACGTGTAGTTCACGCTTACAAATGCTGAATGTGTAGGTACTTACAAATACAATCCAAACCTTCCCTGACACAGAGGTGACATTGGCAAAGTGAACTATTTTTTACAGTATGGGTGGTCAGCTTCATACCAACCTATAAGTCAAGGAATGTGTCCATAGACTAACGTGCTCTGCACAATGGGTCATGCGAATTCTTGAATGATTCATGAGCGTGTCGGCTTGTATCTTGTGTGTGGACTCCGCGCGCTGCACGCACCGTGACGTCACCAGGCCTCAAAACCAACAAAAAGTGCGCTCGTTAAAAAGCCGAGCTTAAATACGTAATGAGGAGCCATCCCGGGCTAAGCTGGACGATAAATTAACTGAGGAGACGCGTGACTGAGGACAGAAGAGGGTGGTGACCACAGAAAAAAACAGGAATATTTATTCTAGAAAGGTAGTAAGAAAGTAGTGAAAGTCTAATTTGTGATAAAAATATGTCGGCTGATAAAAATCGAAAAAAACGAAAGCTGAAAGAATGGAACGTATTCATTTTCACAGGTGAGAGAACCAGTCTATACTGAACACTTCACATGAAGCAATGAATACTATCGTATTATTTGTCTTTAACGCAGGCTTACATTGATCAAGACCTGAAGAGATTTCTCTTGTTCCTGAGTCAGACTCAATTCTGTACGACACAACTCACCAAACGATGGGAGTATTTCTGGAGAGATGTTTTCCGGAATCTGTTGCCGTGGTCTGTGGGAGCTGGAGCTTCCGGACGTTTCCCCCATGCCTACAATGAGCTTCTATAGTGTGAAAGTGAAATGCTGAAGATGATCTTGATGAAACTTTGATGAAATTGCGGGTACACTTGGGATTTAAGTATGCAATATCATCAGCCAGCCTTGTACGTCTAGAACTCCTATATAATGCGAGTATTCATCTTGAGTTTTGTGGTACGGAAGGAGAATTTTGAACACAATAGACTTTTGAGGCCAAAAAAAGCATGCAGCATAATTGCTTTAATACAATTGTGTGTGTCTTTTTGTGGCATAAGCTTGCTAAATAATTAGGGATGTATCATCGCCAGTGTATTTGCGTTTGTAACATCAAAGCGCGAGTCATTGCTTGGAAGCGCATAAAACCGTGCTGGTCACATCACTATCTACGCGGGAATCTCACGCGATGGCATTATTAGAGCGGGCAAAAACCGGGACAGTGAAAACGATTCCACGACATAACGGTAAAAGACAACCCGTCCAACGACAGTTCGGCCATTGAAAAATCGGTCACAAGACACTTCGTCCACATGAATTTTCGCTCAACGGCATTTATGACAAAGATAAATCGGTCAACGGCAACCCGTCCGTAGACAACTCGGCCAAGGACAAATCGGTCACACGACACTTCGTCCACATGAATTTTCGGTCAAAGACATTTTGATCAAAGACAAATCGTTCAACGACAACCCGTCCATAGACAACTTGGCCACGAACAAATCGGTCGCACGACATTTCGGTCACACGACATTTTGGTCAATGACATTTCGGTCAGCGACATTTCGGTCATAGGGTAAGGTGGTGCAAGAGTACGCACTTTCTACGTTTTATTTTCTAGGAATAAATAAAAAGATCTTAGAAATTACTTTTAACTCTATTTATTTTCCTTGGTTATTCAGCTTAAAATAAAAATTATAAAAACAGACTTATACGTACCATTTAAGAAAATATTTGAAAAAAAGAACGTTTAGTCAAACGCGCACTCTTGCACACCCTTGCGGACAAGAGTGCGCACGCAAGTGTACAAGAGTGGTCATGGAGGACAAGAGTGTGGATTACTCACAAACGACAAACTTGTAGTGACCATGTCCTATGACGTAATCTGTGCATTTCTTAAGCCACCAGTTTTTGCAGGAAAAACACTGGATCCAATCTTCTACCATAGATTTTGTATAAATCTCTGCGCACTCTGGACAAGCCCAGATTTATTTCTTCGGTACATTTTTTGAAGATTCCTTTATGGGGGGAACTGCTTAAAATTTTACTTCTCTTATTATAAGCGCGCGCACTCTTGTACATTGGCACTGCGCACTCTTGCACAATCCTGACAAAATACATTTTAACGAGTTCACCTGCCATTTCTTGTACACATTTACAAAGTTCTCATACTTTACGCTATCCCGGTCTGTAGACCGCATTACATGTAGTGTAAGCTTTCAATGTAAGGGAAGCAAACCCTTCACAGCTAATTAAATAAAACTCAACTCCCTTATTCAAAGACAATGCTGTGAGAACAAAAAATGCTATGCGTGAGTCCATCGTATACGCTACTCTACTATGCTTTATTAAGTATAATTTCTTGCCGCGTTTTCCCCAAAGGGGTCGCATGTGAAGAGTGAAACCTACTTATTTGTACAGGTAAAGGGGCCGGCATTACGCCAACCAATTCAGTTGAAGTGGCTTCCAAGGGAGCTGGCACTCATTTCTTGTGAAGGTTGAGTTAGCCTTGCTGGTATTTTATTTTGGGATTTAAATAAACATTGAAACGGTGTTACGGCCGTCGGTGTTATAGCCGTTATGGCCGAGGGGGCCAAGTGGGCCGATCGTTCTGGCGTGTTTGTAATGGAATAACTTGGTTCGATTCCGGCTTGGGTCATTTGACCATAACTTTGACCCTGGTTCAACAGATGTAATGGGGTAGTTATTAATTAATAAATAATTCATTAAAAAATAAACAACAATAAATTATTAATTGATGATAGTAATACCTGTTTCTGGCCAGGCAGAATAGGTTGGTGAATTGCATTCCTCTTCACAAACCTATTAAAAAAAAAAAAAACATTTCTGACACTCTCGGTGGGATTCGAACCTGAGCTCTCGGAATGGAATGCAAGCACTCTACCAGCAGAGATATCGACCGGTATACAATTGTTTATTGGAATCATACATAGTATTCACTGTATGTTCTCATAGCATCGACTATGAATTCGAGTTGCGGTTACTACAATACTTGAGGCTTTTACACTAATTTCAATTCCTACCTTAGTTTTATTGTACTCGTATTATGAATAAGCTTACACGTGGGCACACCTCGTACCTGTACACTTTATGCAGTCGTGTCGGGGTGTTGTTTGTACTACCTAACACGTCACACACATTGTCACTTTGAAGTTACACAAATATTTGGGAATTTTCACATACTTGATATCACATTTTATTTTATTTTTTTACTTAAAAAAGTGACAACGATAAAATGGTTTATTCCAAACAATATGTGTTTTTTATAAATGCGTCTGTTTTTTTCGTAATGAATCCCTTGACTTATATGTAGGTTGGAATCAGACTGACTATCCACGCTGTAAAAAAAATGCTTTACATTGCCAATATCAAACCCTGCTTTAGGAAAGATCGGCAAAAGTTGCAAAGCTTATGTTTATTTTATAAGTATTTATTATTTTATATTATGAGCATTTGTAAGTGCGAATATACACGTTCGTGTTTGTGGTCATGCATTTAATATTAGGTAGGTACTTTTAAATCTTAATACATTTTGCAACTAAGATTATAAAGATTATTATACATGAGAAAATGATTAACAGCGCTTTTAATTTTTTTTTTTTTCATGAGAGAAATATCTACGACGTTTATTACATAAATAAACATTGAATGAAAATAAATTTTTCTTCGTTACCATTTTTTGCGGTACTTACCTCCTTAAATTGACCCTTAACTGGTCCGTAGTCCAGTGGTAACACTTCGGACTCTTAAATGGAAGGTTGTGGGTTCGAATCCCGGTGGAGCACAAAAAATATCCCATTTATATTTTCAAATTTGCTCTTCGCTGGGTTGAAAAATCCATAAACCTTTACCAATGACCGGTCATCACAAGGTCCATCCAGCCTTTGGTACAGCAACTGGGTCTTGCTTCAGAATTGGCGCATTCTACAGCGACGACCAAGCTCGCAGAGGGCTCTTGAGGTGTGATATACACACAAAAACAGCGCCCACCAAATAAATCAGACTAATTAATAACAAAAAAAAAAAAAAAAAACTTGGAACTAGTTCAAATAGGAATGTACATCAACAGTCGCTTCATCCTTTATGTTAATTAAATCTATTGTTTACAAGGAAAAAGAGATTATTTTCCAAATATATTAAAAAAAAAAAACGAAAAAAATTGCCAGATTTCCGTCTTTGCTTCTTCTCACATGAACTCCTCAGATGCAGGTGATCCTTTACTCCTGACTGGCAGTACCGCTGCATCAGAGGTTCCTCTTTCCTCTTTCCACCTTCCTTCACCTTCCTTCTCCCAACTTCCCTCATCCATCTGTGCTCCAAGTCTCGCCAAACAAATTTAACTTTACACAAAACAATTTAAGTTGCGCCAAGTGCCTGTGTAGCCAGACAACAAGTGAATAAATACCTAAGCAACCAACTCCTCTTTTTTTTCGTCTTCAATTGCCGTTAATGCGGTACCTGCACACAAACAGCGCGCCAGACAGATATTTTTTTTTTGCTGTAGAGATTAACTGCATTTAGAAAAGTTAAAATTGAACAACACTAGAAAAATACATAATTGTGTGTTTTGTTTGTCTGTGTGAGTTTATAATAATATAGTCTGTGAAATTTTAGTTACTTTTATATATTCTTTGAATTTGATATTGATTTGTTATTATTCCTTGACTTATAGGTTGGTATGAAGCTGACCACCCATACTGTAAAGAATGGTTCACTGTGGCAATGTCACCCCTGTTTCAGGGAAGGTCGGCAAGAGTCGCAGGGCTTATGTTCATTTGAGATTGGGTTTTTTATACTGTAGATCCACATGCGGCATGTGTGAGCGCGAAATTATGCGTGTCTGCTTGTGGGAATGCATTTAATATGAATCCCAAATGATACATATCTTTGCAACTTAGATTAAGATTTAGATCGTACGAGATTGCTCGAGTGTTTGGTTGGATGTTGTAGTAAAGTCTCGCATCTACCAATTCTCAATGATTCGTGAATGATCCTTATTATGCTATAAAATAAGAGCCAAAACTCTCTGTAGCTTAAGAAGTCAATCAACCGTTGGATTGTGCATGTATAAAGTGACTCTGTGTCGGAAATCAATTGTGTGAAATAAATCACCGCAGTTTTAATTAAATTTAACCTGCGAAAATCATAACAATATAGTGCAGTTTTTTACCGTGTTTTCCGCTATAGGGTCACATGTGGAGAGAGGATTTTTTACAGGTAAGGAGGCAAGCCTTACGTCAACCACTTCAGTTGAAGTGGGGGTATCTCAGCTCTCGAGGGGGCTGGTACTCATTGCTTGCGAAGGCTGAGTAAACCTTGCCAGTATTTTTTTTCAGGTTTGTAACAAACACCGAAACGGGAAATCATTTCTCACACCCTCGATGGGTGAGATTCGAATCTGAGCTCTCGGCTTAGAATGCAGGCACTCTACCAACTGAGCTATCTAGTAGATAGATAGAGCTAATGAAATGATTTTATTTATGTTTAAAATAAAAAATAAAAACAGTGGGAAATGCCTACGACGCGACGTTTATTACATAACTAAACAGTGCATGAAAATTTATGTGTATCAGTTAACACTTTTTGCAATACTTACTCCTTTAATGTGTTTTTTTTTAATTATTTTGAAAAATGTTACTTAACTAAAAAAAACTTGGCACGCGTTCAAAAAGGAATATCAACAATCCCTTCATACGTTATGTTAATTATATTGTTTACAAGGAAAAAGGATAAAAAAAATGTGCAGTTCTGGTAGACGGGGCGGCGACTGGACGAGGGGACAAAAAACTGGTTGTCGACGGACAAAAAGTGGATCGAGTAACATATCGTCTCCTTAATGCTCGTTTGTCTTATGTCCATCAGAGGTCATTTCGCATAAGCAATGTTTGTATGTGCACTGGATCAATGTATCTCATGAATACTGAAAATTTATTTAAAAAAAATATATTATATATTTAAAAACAACTCTCACAATATCGTGTTTCGCGTTTTTTTCTTAGCTCAGATTGTGTACATTGTGATTTTTAAGACAACGTCATTGAAATGTCATCTTTGAATCAAATGGTAGATAAGCCAAAAAACCACTAAGGGGACAATATGCACCAGCAGATCGGTACAATCTGATCAATGCCCCGAGTATAAAACAATACGTAAAAGTCACATCGATTGCATAAATTTAAAATGTATGTAATTAACGACGGCACTCTTATAGGGTGATTTAGTTTTCATATTTTTTTCGATTTACGCGATCGAGGCGAGCTTAACGCAACGTTTTTTTTATACTAGGGGCACAGGAATGAAAACATGCAATGAGGCTGGTAAAGGATAAATATGTCATCACTTAAGTGCTTGTTTGTCTTATCTCCAACAGAGGTAATTTCACAAGAGCGATATTTTAATTTGCACTAAACAAATGTGTCTTATTAATGATTTTGAAAATATATAAAACAACTCTCACGTTATCGTGTTTTACGTTTTTTTTTTAATGAGATTGTGCAAAATGTTATTTTTATTACTATTTCACTTCAAGATCACATTTTAATCAAATTGTACATAAGCCAAACAGGCATTGAGAGGACGATGTATGTTCAACAAATGACAAAAAAATTAACGACTCGGAAAAATCAACGCGACAAGATCTACGAGCTATATGGTGCCTTTGAAAGGCCATGTTTTTTACTCAATATGTACATTTAAGATAGGTAGTAAACAGTGACGTACTATTTGATGACATAAATGATGGACAGTCGTCTTAGACTATTATAATAATAATTTTTTCTGACTTTTTCCTTCACTAATAGGTTGGTGTGAGGTTGATCCTTAATATTTGTACAATATTACAGCGTCTTCACTGCCTGCGTGTCCCAGAGAGAGTGGAATATGAAGGAAGCCTTATGGTATTTAACTCGCTCAGAAGAACAGCCCCGTCATATTTGGTGTATCCATTCCTTCCTCGGTCTTTCCCTTCCACATTTTCCTCTGACATTTTCTCTGTACACCAGGGGCGTGCATCCCATACAGGCAGATGCGCCTAATATGCAGGCAATATATTATTATGTAAATAGCAAATACATATAAATGTTTAAGTAGGTAGGTATACCATTTGTAGCTGATGGGAGCTGTATATAAGTAGGATTCTAATTTAATCTAATATAATCTAAGTTGCAAAGATATGTTACATTGGAGATTCACATTACATGCATTCTAACAACCCGACACGTAAAAGTTCGCGCTTGCACATGCCGCATGTGAACCTGCAACATAAAAACCAAATCTCAAATGGACATACACCCTGCAACTCTCGCCGTCCTTCCCTGTGACAGGGGTCACATTGGCAAAGTGAACAATTTGTACAGCATGAGTGGTCAGCCGCATACTAACCTATAAGTCAAGGAAAATATTAACACCAAATTCAAGCGAGCACGTTGTAAGTTTGCTTTTACACATACTTAACATTAAAAAATCCAATCTAAAATGAACACAGCCATGTAAGCATTGCCAACTTTCCTGAAACAGGGGTAATATTGGCAAAAATGAACCAATCGTTTCAGTGCAGGTGGTCAGCTTCATACCAACCACTGTCACTTTGATAAATAGGATTTGGTTTTGTCTGCACTTTCTTTGTTAGTCGTAGAATAGTACAGTAAGTTCATTGTAAAAGAGACGCACATAAATTCGAGAGTAAATTTAATAAAACATAGCTCATTTATTCATGTACCAACTTACCCGTAACATGACGCTGCGTGAGTCCTACTAATAAATTACCGAGGAAAGAAAAATCTCTTATTAAATCTCGACAAATTGCATGAAATATGACGTCAGAGTTCATAAAAAAGCCGGATCATAAGTCATTGGGTGGCAACGAGGCTGGAAAACCGAGCCGGAACCGAAACTCTCGTTAGCCGGAAGTAGAATGGGGGTGGGGTAGAAAGGGGAGTTGGTGCGCGGGTAAAATGGGGAGTTAGGGGCTGTTAGGGGGTGGGATGAAGGGGGATGATGGGGTAAACGGGGGAGTGAGGGGGTGTAAGGGGGAGTGATGGGGTGAATGGGGGTAGAGGCCAATTAGGCGGAAGAAGTCGCGTGGGAGGAGGCAGCGCAGCATCAATATCTAAATCTGAGAGATGTCAAGGAGACGGGATGATTTGATTTGGGGAAATGAGTCGCACGCTTATTTCTTACCCGCCATTCATGTACAAAAAGCCGGTAGGTGCTTAAAAAGAATACCCAACAAGTCAAAAGTATGATTTGTGTTTTTTAAATTATAAATATACGTAAAATCACCGTTTTTTTTTTAATTTGATGCTTATATTAACGTCAGAATAAATTTCAGGGGGAAAAAAATGCAACTAAGCTACACATATATGTAGTGTAACTCCTTGCCTTCATTAACTCCGAAGGGGCATATGGTGATTCAGGCCTATTTATATTAATGGGTAAGGAGGCCGATCTCACTCCAACCTCTTCTGTTGAAGTGAGGGTTTCCCAGCTTGCGCGAGGGCTGATTCTCATTTCTAGTTAATAGTCAGTAAACCTTGCCGGTATTTATTTTGGGTTTGAAATAAAAACTGAAACGAAGAATAGTTTCTGACACCCTCGTTTTGGATCGAGCCATTGCTCTCGGCATAGAGTGCAAGCATTCTACCAACTGAGCCATCGAGTGGACTTTTTACGAACTTGAAAATAGGCGCTTTGTAGCGTCCTACAAAGTGGCAATTCTCAAGCAAGACCTTATATAGAAAATACGATACGATATTGAAAAAGCTCGTATTCAAATTTTGGAATCAATATAAAGTGCGAATATGATATCAGAAATGATTTTATCGCGCGAGAATAAAAATGAAATCATAGAAAATGGCGAAAAATAACGCGCGAAAAGTTTGCTCGGCAGAAAAGTCATTCGCTCGGAAACCCCGCTTCTCGCCGCGTTACAGGTTCCTACATGTGATGTATAATAATAATATGTAGAGTTACATATGCTATATATATAAACGAAGCCTCCAAAAGGCACTCGCAGAGGTTCTCGCTATAATTCCAACAATCCGTACTGGCTTCTCTCCCTTTCGCTTCTATTATAAACACTCTTATAATATGATCTAAGAATTTTTATGGAAATAGAAAAGAAATTAATGTATATGTTGGTTATAAATTGAAGGTTAACTCCTTGCATATTTTTATTGAATGACGTCTAAATGAATTGAAAATAAATACGCAAAAATATAAATACATTTTCGAAAGTGGTTCGGTCGATAGCTCAGTAGGTAGAGTGCTTGCATTCCATGTCAAGAGCTCGGAATCGAATCCCTGATTTCCTTTTTGTTTCAAATCCAAAATTAAATATCAGAAAAATTACTCAGCCTTCACAAGGAATGGCGAGATGTAACGATATGTGCGTAGATTAGTAGGTATAGCATTACGAATGAAAAAAACGGTATTTTTTACGTATGTATGGTTTCTCAACTGTTATTAACTTCTCAACTGAAAATTATTTTTAATGGGTTGTGAATCATTTAAATGTTTGATGCAAAACAATGACAAACAAAACAGATGATAGTTAACTCTTTATTAGATACTTAACGCAAAACGCAACTAAGCTACACATATAGTGTAACTTCTTGCCGCGTTATCCCCGAAGGGGTCGCATGTGGCGAGTTGAACCTATTTATTTTTACAGGTAAGGGGGCCTTACGCCAACCACTTCAGTTGAAGTGGAGGTTTCCCAGCTCCCGAGAGTGCTGGTACTCATATCTTGTGAAGGCTGAATAAACCTTGCCGGTATTTTTATTATAGGGTTTGAAATAAACACCAAAATAGGAAATCATTTCTGACACCCTCCTCGGTGGGATTTGAACCCGAGCTCACGGGGTAGAATGCAAGCACGCTACCAACTGAGCTATTGACCGGACTAACTTCAAGTAAGCAAATTTGGCTTTTACTGAAACATGTTTAAATTTTTTTGAAGACACATAGGTACCTAGTTACACAGGGAATTTTTATATCTTAAATTTGTCAAACACGTACAAATTTAACACATTAAAATGAAAATCAAGTTGTAGACTTTTTCTTTTACTTTCATTGTCGGCGTTGGATTTGTAATTCACCAACATTCAGCGGACTCGAAGGCCACCAGGTCACTTTGAAAGCAAGCCTTGAGGATGCTTTCTGCTTGCGGAAGCAAAACCTCGGCGGGTAGAACGTGACCACACCAGAAATAACTCCATGATTTTAAGCGGATTTACTTTAAAAAATTAAAATTGAAAATAAAAAACAAATTGTATAAGGCTACGGGGCGAGTAAAATTTAATAATGTACGACCGGTTTCGGTTTGTTCATAGCGCGTATAGGGTACAAAACTCAATGCTATTCTCAACTCCTTGTAGTAGCAGAACAAGGGGATAGTAGACTATGAAATATATTTGCAATATGATTGTCTGTCTGGGGAGGTGGTACTACTATATACATGGTGTCTGCTGTATGGTATACAGTATACATATAGCATACACTTTCATACGGAACAAGGGCAATCAAAGAACAGTACACCGAGTGTAAGGGATCGTAGAAACTCACCTAGATTGCGTAAACCAAAAATGTATGGAACATACGACGGAACTCCTAGAGAGTGTTTACATTTACGTACATTTTTTCGTGAGGTGAGTTTACTCTACTTTTTATACTCGAGGTGCAGAACAGAAGAAGCGCAGTTCCGTGTACTGCCTTCGTTTTATTTTACTACGTACATTGCAAGATACGAACAATTTGGAATTAGGGTTTTTCGTTGCGCGAGATTGCAGTTTAGGAATGAACAATTTAGACTGAAAATGTTACATTTTTTGCATGAAAAATTATACATTGTAGGTACTATTGTAGAATTTGTATGCCAACTTAATAGTTAAAACGACTTGGATAGATCATTGTAACTTTTTATTTGATCGGTTAAAAACATTTCATTACATACTTTTTTATCTGCTTAATGCAGAGCCAAGGTAAGTTTGAAGCCTATTTAGTCTAACTATAATCTAAACTCTCAGTTGCTTGATCAAAACCCACAGGCTAACACGTGTAAGTTCGCGCTTACACATGCTGCAATTGTACCTCAAAAAAAAAAAACTTCTTGCCGTCTTTCCCTGGAATGGGTGGTAACCAAGTTTTTATAGTATGGGGGTCAGTCTCATACCAACTCATTAGTAAAGGAACAGCAAGGTCAAGGAACAACCTATGATAATAATAATACAAATAATTTCTGACACGAACAGTTCGTGGTTCTTCTTTGTAGAAGAGACACGTCTCCTGAGGACGTCAGATATGACTCCGACGAAACGTAGAGAAAATCGTTCTTCTCTTTTGCACGGTCAGTAAAATCCGTTTTTTTCATTCTATAAAATGTCAAACGACCGTTATCATAATTTAAAATCTTTGATGTAAAAATATGTTGCTGAATTGCATTATTTTTAACGAATTAATTTTTAAAAAGATTGATTCTGAATCTGCAATATCTATAATCTAAGTTCCAGGGATAGGTATGTAAGCATTTTAGATTTACACTCCATACAAATACCGACACAAATCGACACTCGTAAGTTCTCTCTTGCACATGCTTAATGTGTAGATAGAGCTGATGAATCTAGATTATTTTTGACAGTACGTGTCGTCAGCTACATACCACATTATTAGTAAAGGAATATAAGGGTACTAAATGACATTGCGACCTCTAATATCAACGGGCATAAAACTTAACACCTTTAGAATGGCGCGTTAACAATGGAAGCGTTGACCATTATGCGGGGGACCGCACGTAGAACATGAGAACATTTCTGCTGAGTCGGAGGAGTTAAGCATTATCCTTGTGACCATGCAGGCGATATTCACTGTACCAAATACACATAGTAGCAAGAATATAAGTATTGTTATGTTTTTAGGGTTCAAATAGTCTTCAAATAAAAAAAAAACTGGTCTTCTTTACAGGATATTTATTTTACACTTAGATTTATTGAACAATCTTTATTTATTTTTTACAATTCACATTCATGGTTTAGCAATTGACATTTATTTCACAGATGGTTTGTGTTCACTTATACAGTCTTTCATGTTTAGAAGAAGAGTGTCGTATGCTTGTTTAGTTTATCTACTATTTGATTCAAAGATGACCTTTCAATAAATTGTTTTTAAAATCAATTCTACACGATCATAAGAAAAAACCGTAAAACACGAAAATGTGAGAGTTGTTTTAAATACTTTTTTTTCATATGACACATTGGTCTAGTACACATACAAACATTGCTCATGTGAAATTACCTCTGATGGGCATACGACACACGATTTGGTACCAGTCCAAAAGAGCCCCTATGCCTTTGGGCATGCCCAAATATGGCCTCAGACAAAAAATACCTCAGGCTCGTGTCCTTTAAAGAGGCTCACACATGTCGGCCGAGTCAACAGCCATGCGGAATGTTGAGGCTTTTTTGTGAAGATTGGGTTGTCATTGGATCAAGTTTGGCAAAATGCGTGGAATTCCTAAGACAGAATCTTGTAGTGCATTGAGTTTTATTTGATTTTATAAACTATTTCTTTATTTAAAAGGTTATGACTCTGGATGAAATGAAAGAAGTTTGCAAGGATCGAAAGAAATGGCGGTTGATCTGTAATGCTGGTGGTTAAAGCTGAGGCTTTTATTTATTTTTCTTGTTTTAAATATGTTTTGTAGTTTTTAATTTTTTACTGTTTAATTGTTTAGAGTTTATTGGTTTTATATATTTGAATGAATTAATTGCTTGTATTCTTTGACTGATAGGTTGGTATGCGGCTGTCAACCTATACTGTAAAAAATGGTTCACTTTGCCAATGTCACCCCTGCTTCAGGGAAGGTCGGCAAGAGTTGCAGGGCTTATGTTAATTTGAGATTGGGTTTTTTATATTGTAGGTCCACATGCGGCATGTGTAAGCGCGAAATTATGCGTGTCTGCTTGTGGGAATGCATTTAATATGTATCTCAAATGATACATATCTTTGCAGCTCAGATTTAGATTTAGATTTCTGATTGAGGTAGATATGATAATTTTTAAACGAATTCTTGGATTACTTTATTTTACACAGAAATCTGTGACTAATTACATAAATTTAACCTCATAACAATACGAGTATTTTATTCCTGAAGACATAACATTTATTTTCACTGTTTTTTTTATGTTTCCTTTTTGTTTTCATTTTCGTCATAATAATCTATACTCCAAGTAGCAAATGAATATCAAAATTTAAGATTCAAGCAGACACGTGTAAGTTTGCGCTTACAAGTGCCGCATGTGTACTTACAAATTACAATCCAAATCTCAAATGAACATGAACGGTGCAACTTTTACCGAACTGCGCAGAAACAGGGGTGACATTGGCAAAGTGAACCATCTTTTGCTGTATATATCGCTGTCTTAGTTCTAGTTTAGTTGAAACGCCATTGAGAAAAAATTACATGAGCAATGTTTGCATGTGTAGGTACTGGACCAATGTGTCTTATAAAAACAAGAAATTTATTTAAAAAATATTTAATATAACTCTCACATTATCGAGTTTTACGGGTTTTCTTAGCTCAGACTGTGCAGAATTTGATTCTTAAGACAACTGCATGAAAAAGTCATATTTGACAAGATTGGCGTAAACGGTAAACAAGAACTGGGGTAGCGATATATACATGTGTAATGTGTATACAAGGATAATTTATTTATAAGGTACACATAATTAAAGAGCGCCATTTTTGTGTATGTCACACCTCAAGGGCCCTCTCAAATTACGGATATTTTTTTTCTTGTAAAGATGCGTCTTTAGTGCTCCGTTAAAGACACCAACAGTTTCTGCCTTCCTCACATTAAATGGTAATCTGTTCCACTCCACTGGTAATTTTTGATTACACATAGGTAGTATGTGCGTATTCAAATATATTTTACTAAGGAACAAATCTTGTACCAATACGTAAGTAAAGTGCTTTAAGTCGAATTTTCTTTGGCGAGTAGAGTGTATGTATATACTCGAAACTTGTATCTATTATGTATGTGTGTAGTATGCATTTAGTATGTATGTATATGGTGGAAAATTATGTTTCTATCTCTGGTGTAAGATTTCCTGGAACTAAAGACAATTGCACACTTTCCGTGTCGCGTCGGTAAGGAAGAGCTCTGCCCCCTCCCCCTCAAGTTACCCCCCGTCCCCTCCCACAACCCTCTCATGTCTTATCCGTTCTTAGAATGTTTCATTTCATAGTAGGCTGACAATTTAGAATGATAACATTCGTTTTACTAAAGTTAAGGACAGCAGATGAAGGTGGTTGGATGGTGAAAAAATAAACATCAATGGTTGTTATATCGTCCCCCAAGTGCTTGTTTGTCTTATTTGCGTCATAGGTAATTTTGCATTAGCAATGTCTGTGTGCGTACTGGACTAATGCGTTTTATCAAAAACTAGAAATCGATTTTTAAAATGTTTAAAACAACTCTCACATTATCGTGTTTATGTTTTTTTCTTAGCTTAGATTGTGTAGAATATGATAATTAAGAAAATTTCATTAAAAGATCATCTTTGAATCAAATGGTAGATAAGCCAAACAAACACTAGGCGAACGATATGTTTTTAAAAAAAAATAGTTATGTATGTATTCCAAGTATGCATAAATTCAGCCATCGGAGCAGATATCGGAAACAAATGAAAAAAATATAAAAGAGAAAATAAATGTGGAATTGTGATCGCTTTTTTAAGAGATTTACGCATTAAAATGGCGGTATAAGCTTCCTCTGATTTATATTATGTGTGCTGTTTTTGTGTGAATCACACTTCAAGAACCCTGTGCATGTTGGCCATCGCTAGTCAAAGCCAATTTCGGACGAAATATCCCATTTCTGTGAGACTTGGAATCGGTCATTGATAAAATTCGATGAGTGCCTCACCTCAGTCAAAAGTTTTTTTTTAAATAAAATATATTTTTTTTTACGCATATCCACAACAGGCACGCGTAAGTTCTCGTTTTCAGATGCTCCGTTTGTACCTACTTACAACATTAATAAAAACAAACCTCACACGGACATAAGCCTTCCAACCCGTGCCTGGAACAGCGGTGGCATTGGCAAAATTGAACCAACTTTTACTATTAATGTGGTCAGTCTCATACCAACCAATAAATTGTAATTAAAGATTTTTAATTATGATAATGGTTGTTGGACATTTTATAGAATGAATAAAAAAACGGATTTTACTGACCGTGCAAAAGAGAAGAACGATTTTCTAGAATTAAATTGTAAGTCAAGTAAATTAATTGTAAATCCAGAAACTTTTTCAGTCTTCATCTTCCTCTACGATAGGTCAAAAATTTCCCATCTATAATCTATAATCTAAGTTGCAAGGATATATTCATTCAAAGTTCTCAGATGTATGCCCACAAACAAACACGTGTAGTTCGCGCTTACAAAAGCTGATTGTGTACTTACAAATAAAATCCAAACCTCAAATGAACATAAGCCCTGCAACTCTTGCTGACATTCCCTGAAACAGGGGTGACATCCTTGTATTATAAAATAGAGAAGGCTGTATATTTCGATACTCATAAATGTCTCTAAGGTACAACGGTTTTCTCATTTTGATGGCTGGCAGGCCTTCTGTTATTCTGGTTTCAGTTGTGATTGGGCTGAAGTATTTTTAGAGTTGAAATCACAGAGATCTTTTGGATGACCTCATGTAGGGAGGGGGGATTTAAAGCTCTTTTGCTCCCTCAGGGGGGTTGGTGGGAAGAGGTAGAAGGAGGTGGGGGAGACTTAAGCGAGGTCGACGATATAAGCTCCAGCGCATTGTTTCTGAGAAGCCTTGAAGGTAATGAAATAGACAAGAAAGTGAATAAAAAAATTTGAAGAAAATATTTCAGATAAAATATTGATCACTTGTTTTTTGAAATCAGTAAATATCAATAAAATCTAAGCTGCATTAATAATGAATTAAAGATGAACTTCTTGTACAAACATATCGCTGCCTTAGTTCTTGTTTATCGTAAACGCCATTGAGAAAATTTTACATGAGCAATGTTTGAATGTGTACTGGACCAATGTGTCTTATAAAAACAAGAAATTTATATTATAAATATTTAAAAGAACTCTCACATTATCGAGTTTTACGGTTTTTATTAGCTCAGATTGTGTAGAATTTGATTCATAAGATAACTGCATGAAAAAGTCATATTTGACAAGATTGGCGTATACGGTAAACAAGAACTGGGGGAGCGATATGGTGTGACGCAGGGGCGTATACAGCTTTTAACCAATAGACAGGCAATTACATGAGATTTTAAAATTCTCGGAAGAAAAGGCATTTTTTTATCCAAAAAAAAAACATGATGTTTTATAAAAAAAAAAAACATGTTTTCTTGCCTACACGTTAAATAATTTACTAACATACATCGCTAAGTCATATGCTGCTTTAATTCCTATTAATTTATTCACAAACAGCAGATCCACGGCTTATCTGACGTCTATTTAGTGAATTTTCCATACTAAAAAAAATATTATCCATGGATCAGATATGCATCTAATGTGTTACATTAAATACAATAACTTAACAAAATGATTTTAGCGAAAATCATTAAAAAAAGTAGTAGTTTTCAACTTTTACAAGGTTTGTACAGAGTTTTCAAACTGTTGATTTATTTATACTTTGTGTATAATTCCCGATAACTCTTTTTTTCCTAATTTAAAAAGAGGCATCTCAATGCATATTTTCTTTTCAAGATCACTAGTAGAAATCTCCTTGTTCTCTGCTGTCCTCATATAGCAGAGAGGGTATATATAGTAACAGCCCTTCCCCGCACCCCTCCCTGCCACTTCTCCTTGCCCCTGTTCCCTCGGGAACATCCCCCCAGAGACTCGCGCATGGTGACCCCTCCCCCCCTTCAGTTCTTCACACCCGCCCCCGAACACTACCGTTGGCGTTGCCCCGAAGCGGACAAAGAACTCGCGAGGCCAATTCAAATTGCGGTTTATAACCTACAAATACGGGACACTTACAATTATCTATAAGCGCATGTGATATAAATAATTTTGGGAGTTAACAATACTGACTTTACAAGGAAATATGCAACTAAGCTGTACATATAATGCAACCTATTACTGTGTTATTGGCCAATACTGTTTTCTTCGTTTCATCAATGTTTTCGTCTGTTGCTGAAGTGCTCTCTGGCGTCCGGCACGCTCTTCGTCGTTCACATCTTCTCGGCCCTCGGCCCGAGAACATTTTGTATCAACAAAAAACATTGCTTTGGTCCAAAGTATCTTCACTTTATTCTACAGTCAACATTTGGAATGCGTTTGCCCCTTCATTTTGTGTTTAACACTGAATTTGAGAGAAAAAATTTCACACAGTTTTTTTTTGAGCCATTTGAGCCATTGAGATAATTTTACATAAGCAATGTTTGCATGTGTACTGGACCAATGTGTCTTATAAAAACAATAAATTTATTTTTAAAATATTTAAAAGAACTCTCATATTATCGAGTTTTGCGGTTTTTTTTAGCTCAGATTGTGTAGAATTTGATTCATAAGACAACTGGATGAAAAAGTCATATTTGACAAGATTGGCGTATACGGTAAACAAGAACTGGGGGAGCGAGCTTTCAAAAGTTAATTTACCATTAAAAATTGCTGACCTTGTCAGCATAAGTAAGGAACATGAGTACCATCATATAAAACAAAATCTACATATTTCAAGTAAAAATATTAATTTTGTATTAATTCTATTTTTACTAGAAAAAATGGTAAAAATACTCATTTCTTTAGTCTCTTTCTTTTTTTCATTTTACTTCAGTTTTAATTTCAGTTTACTCGTTTCTATAATCCATCAATTTAGTTACAAATACATTTCAACATAAGAGCTAAATTAAACAATATTTCAATTGGCTAATTCATTTTATTTTGACTGTATTTGCAAACGGAATAACTTTTTGCAGAGCGTTGTTACTGTCGTACATCGCAAAGATTGGCAAAGGAATCTGACCAAAAGCCACAACGGCGTCTACAAGGCCGTTTTGCGAATCGTAGCCTGTACCCTGAGTATAAAACACCACGTCAAAAACTCAACTGTAACGTTTAAGAAAAGTATATTCAAACTAAAGCAGCTTATCTAGTGAGCGTTATAGTTTTTCGTGAAACGCTTTGTTTGAGTTGGAACGTAATGCTTTATACTTGTGATAGTGCAAACGAATAAAAAAGCGAGCTCGTAAAACCGGCGTAGACTGCTTTTAGGTACTGCATTTGCAGCTAGCTTCACTTCGCAGGCATGGAGCTACGCCGGGCTGCGATCATACTTCTGGTGCTACGGCGTAGATAGATATTGCTTCTACGCGGGATACAGCAGTATGCTGTGAAACAAGGCCCTCAGAACTGTGGTGCGTAGACTCTGTACGCGCTACGATTTACAAGTGGTCTAGTAGGCTACGCTTCAGATTCGTAGTTAGGATATAGTGTGATAGATTAACAGCAGAACACATCTAATAATAATTATTTGATTTTATTTATATTTATCACTGGATAAAAAATAAACTTCTCGTAACATAGGCTGATTCAGCCTCACATTAAGAGTGTATATATACCCTTAATCTGACGTTTTTATTACGTAAGCTTTATGGTCTTAGTAAAAGAGTGTCATTGACAATGGCATCTGTTAAACCAGGGTCGGAGATGCGGTCAAAGGTTCAGGCGGGATTGAAACCAACGTTATTCTGTTCCAAATACGCTAGTCAAGAATAGTGACTGGACGCACTCGGCTATAACACTTGTATGGAGAATTTATTTTAAGTGGCTATGGATTTTTTGTGTTTGAATAACATCAATTGTGCTTTTAAGCTTTTCTTGTCAAAAATCTAAAACAAACTGTTTTCCTTCTTTGGATACATATTTTTCTGACAGAGTTTTTACTTTTTTTTTACAATTCTAGATATTTATTTTCTAAAATACAGATTAAAGTTTTGAAAACGGAGTCCAAAGATAAATGTTGACTGTTCGGGCTAAGGTCTATACTACACACCTAGACTGTATAGCACACACACACACACACACTAGTCTGTATTTGTGTATAAGTGTGCGCATGTACATACACTCGGCTTTCTGGAACAATGTGCGGCCGTGAAAATCTGTGGATTTTATGACGTCATAAGTCATAACCAAGAAAGCAGAACCAGGAAATCAGCTGATTCCAGTCTTGCTGCAGAGAAAAGGAGATTTCATGAGATTTTCTCTTTAAAATATATTTTATTAAAATAAAAATGAGAATATAAACCTTATGTATTCATTGTAAAGTTTAAGTTGGTATTACGATCGTTTGACATATAAACAATTATAATAACTACACAGTTAAAAAAATATTCGCATATTACATTATTCTCGAAGTTTTGTCAGTGACTTAGCCGACGTCTTCATGAGACACACTCTCTGCACGTTACTTCTCAGTCGTTGTGCAGAGAGGGTGTCTCCTGAAGACGTTGCCTATGTGATCAGTAAGCAGCTTGCAAAAATATTGATTGTTTTACTTCTACCACATTGTTTTATTTGGTGAGCGCCTTTGTCGTGTAAATCACACCTTAAGAGCCTTCGGCTAGTTTGGCTTAGAAGGTGTCAATTTTCAAGTATGACTCTATTGCTGTAACGCTGGATTTACCCGTGACTGATTTTATTATGTAGGTAGTCAACAAAAATTTTCAATTGCATCTTTGAGAGCTGCGATCCCTCGGAAATCAAATCCAGTATATTTCAATAACGACTACATAAGGACTACTTAATATGGACTACTTAAGAAGTATGATTGGGAAAAGACGGAGTGATAGGGTGAGGAATGATTTTGTTAGAGAGGAATGTGGTGTAAGAGAAAGTGTGAAAGTAAAGATTAAAAGAAGTATCCTTAGATGGTTTGGACATTTGGAGAGAATGCATGAGGAAAGATTGACGAAGAAAGTATATGCTGCGAGAATTGATGGATGTCGTGGAAGAGGAAGACCGAAAAAGGTATGGATGGACCAAATTTTCGAAATAGCGAATGAATGGGATATCCTGAGTCATAATAAAAGGAGAGCTTGTATGAAAAAGGTTATGACTCTGGATGAAATGAAAGAAGTATGCAAGGATCGAAAGAAATGGCGGTTGATCTGTAATGCTGGCGGTTAAAGCTGAGGCTTTTAATTTTTTTTTTTTTTTTTTTTAAATATGTTTTGTAGTTTTTTATTTTTTTACTGTTTAATTGTTTAGAGTTTATGTGTTTTATACATTTGAATGTATTAATTGCTTGTATTCCTTGACTGATAGGTTGGTATGCAGCTGACCACCCATACTGTAAAAAATGGTTCACTTTGCCAATGTCACCCCTGCTTCAGGGAAGGTCGGCAAGAGTTGCAGGGCTTATGTTCATTTGAGATTGGGTTTTTATATTGTAGGTCCACATGCGGCATGTGTAAGCGCGAAATTATGCAAGTCTGCTTGTGGGAATGCATTTAATATGAATCTCCAATGATACATATCTTTGCAGCTTAGATTTAGATTAGATTTAGACTACAAAGCGTTTACCACTACACTTCGAATCGCCATTTTTTTTTCAGAAATCAATAACTTTTACTAATTTCAATCTGTATAATTTCTTATTTATTCGTTTTCTTCTTTTTAATTAATCGATCAAGATCGTTAAATGCTTATACGGGTCAAAAAAATGTCTGTCAAATTTAAATAATAAGACATTTTCTGTATATTTTTGTATGAAACGCGTTAACTCCTAATGGCAGTTCACAATGGTGCTTCATTTCATACAGCAGCCGTGTTAAATTGAACGCTTGTCCTTACTGCATGTGGTCAGCGCGTGTTAAACCGATAAATAAATTGTGTTTGGGGCCAACTCGGTTATTATAGGCGGTGAACGCAAAATACACCACTTCAGAATAAGCTACGAGAATAAACAAAAAATATGCGGTGTACCTTTTACTATCACCGTTCCATTAGAGGTGGCCAAAACCTCTGAAGAGTGTCCTCCACTTATTTCTATCACAAAATACTTGTCTCAGTTCATTCATATAATTAAGTCGCAACGATTAAGTAACATTCAAGATTCACATTAAATGCTTGCGCACAAGCAGACAAGTGTATGATAACGCTTACGCATGCTGCACGTGTACTTTTAAAATAAAAATAAGATCTAATCTATAATTTATAATCTAAGTTGCAAGGATATATTCATTTAAAGCTCTCACATGTATGCCCACAAACCAACACGTGTAGTTCGCGCTTACAAATGCTGAATGTGTACTTACAAATAAAATCCAAACTTCAAATGAACATAAGCTCCACAACTTTCGCCGACCTTCCCTAACACAGGGGTGATATTGGCAAAGTGAACCATTTTTTACAGTATGAGTGGTCAGCCTCATACCAACCTATAAGTCAAGGATCTTAATTAACAAAAAACTCTTTGTAACGCTTACCTAAAACAAGGCCATTTTAGATATTGAGATGCATAAGACATTGGTAAAGTGAACCAATTTTTACGGTATGGAAATGCTTTGACGAATCGTCTTCTTAGTTTTTATTTTTCTTATGCCCAACATTAGTAATTTCACATGAGCAATCGTTGTATGTGTACTGGACCAACATGTCTTTTGCACACTGTAAATTTATTTTACAAATATTAACAACCAACTCTCACAGATTCGTGTTTTACGTTTATTTTAGCTCGGTTTGTGTAGAATGTGATTCTTAAGACAATTTCATTGAAACTTCATCTTTGAATCAAATGGTAGATAAGCCAAACAAGTCCAGGGGTACGTTATATGTGGGTATGAGGCTGAACTATTAACTTAAGGGTTGCAGGAGTGCAAAGATTTTATTTTATTAGTGCACATGCAGCATGTGTAAGCGCGAACTGAAACGAGCCTACCTTTGGTAGCCTTATATATATAAAAGATCCTTGCATCTTAGATTGTAGGTTCAAGGTGAACAGCCTCATACCCTTCAATAAGCAAATGGAATTAAAATCCCATCCCCCCGATCTTTATGAATCAGAACCTTCATGGTTCGTCAGATTGAAATGTTAACGCTGCTACCATAAATCGTGATCACGATTTGAGTGTGTCGTGTAAAGGTTACTTCATTGATTGCCTGTTTCCCCGCTTAGTCACCCTCCTCTTTATTTTTATGAACTGATCACCAATCCAAGTGACATATGGCCACCCAGTTCCCCCCCTCCACCCCCCTCAAACAACAGCCCTCACCGTGCGGTTAAAAATCCCTATTCAATTAAAACACTTCCAAGCTTCCTAACGTAATCTTTTGAGTGACTTTCATACCAGCTTTTTTTTCTAAACTTAATTTCTATGACAAGGTATACGTATTTTTTTACTTTCACAAATTGAGTATGTATTTGAAGACTACAAGGAAAGAACAAGGAATGTCAGTTGAAGAATTTTTTGAGAACATGCAAATTTTCAAGTTTATATATTTTGTATTGTTTGTGTATTAACACTGTGAAAATTCATACTATTATAGTTTAAAATTTTTTTTGAGGAATTCAAAAACACTGTTTATTTTCACATGAATATATTTAAAAAGATTACAATCTTTAGAGTAAGTTACTAACGTTTTCGACCTAGAAGGTCATCATCAGGTATCTTCTTCAAATTTAAGGTGCATGCTTAATGCATGCCCACAATCAGACAATTGTAAGGTGGCACTTATAATACCTTTAATTAATTAAGTTTAGAAAAAAAAGCTGGTATGAAAGTCACTCAAAAGATTGTAATCTTTTTAAATATATTCATGTGAAAATAAACAGTGTTTTTGAATTCCTCAAAAAAAAAATTTAAACTATTTCAAGTTTATATTTATCATGAATATTGCCTGTCACAAAGAACCGGAAATATCGCCAGAAACTGTGATAGCGACTGTTGTTGCATTACAAATTTTGCAGAGCTTTAGATACACACAGATGCCACTACAGAGCATCAGTAGATTATTTTCTTATTTTTTATGGCATTCCTTGTTTTTCGATTGTAGTCTTTATTTAACCCCAAGTGAACCATTTTTACAGCATGGCTAATAAGTATCATACTAACGTATAACGCCCTTAAAAGTGCTTATTTGGATTATCTTTAATCTGATTCAAAGTTGACGTTTTAATGATATTATCTAAAACACAGTCTAAACTAAGAAACAAACGAAAAATACGATACTGTGAGAGTTTGTTTTCAATATTTAAAACAATCAAGTTTTCACAAGACACATTGGTTCAGTACACATACAAACATTGCTTATGTGAAACGAGCTTTGATGGGCATAAGACAAACAAGAACTAAGTGGACGATAAGTCAAGGAATCTAAAAACAATTCAAACACTAGTGAACTTTTTTCATTTTTTTATTGCACAACAGTACCCAACGATCTAACACCATCCAATCATCCCTAGACTTTTTTTAAAAATAATTATTTGCGATTGTGTCACAATGAATTATAATTCCACCATCTGTTGCGAGTGATCTCCTCTATTCCACTCCTGAGCGTAAGCCTCCCCCAAGTCCTGCATATGTGTGTAACCTTACAAGTAAACATTTCAATTCCTGCCCAAGTACCGACTGTGAATGAATAATACATCAGTGTCACTTGAGAAACTACTTATGGGGCGAGGGGTAGGGGTAGGAAAAATAAATGGTTACAGGTTTGAACGGCACAGTGACAAAACGAGACATGACATAACGACACATGACAGAACAAGACCTGGCAAAACATCACTTTGACAAATAAACAGAGAAAATACATCGCTATGACAAAACATCACGCACCTAAAACAGAA
Organism: Agapetus fuscipes; assembly: GCA_951799405.1. Taxonomy (NCBI): domain Eukaryota; kingdom Metazoa; phylum Arthropoda; class Insecta; order Trichoptera; family Glossosomatidae; genus Agapetus; species Agapetus fuscipes. The sequence continues at coordinate 3,071,345 of OX637334.1, read as the reverse complement.
CATACAATAAATGGCACTTGAAAATCTTCAAATTAGAAAACATCACAAACAACACAGTGGTCATATGATGTTTTCTAGTCGGTGTTATGATTTATTTTTAAGGTATTCTTGTTTTCTTATACTGAAATGTTTTTTATTACTCGTATTCCTTGACTTATAGGTTGGTATGAGGCTGACCACCCATACTGTAAAAAATGGTTCACTTTGCCAATGTCACCCCTGTTTCAGGGAATGTCGGCAAGAGTTGCAGGGCTTATGTTCATTTGAGGTTTGGATTTTATTTGTAAGTACACAATCAGCATTTGTAAGCGCGAACTACACGTGTTTGTTTGTGGGCATACATCTGAGAGCTTTGAATGAATATATCCTTGCAACTTAGATTATAGATTATAGATTATAGATGGCCGAGGGAGTCAAGTAGGCTGATCTTTCTAGCGTGTTTGGAATAGAACATCGTTGGTTCGATCCCCGCCTGGGTCATTTGACAATAACTTTGACCTTGGTTCAACATATGTTATAGGGTAATTATTAATTAATAATTCATTCAAATAAACAATAATAAATTATTTAATTGATGATATTAATACCTGTTTCTGGTCAAGCAGAAAAAGTTGGTGAATTGCATTCCTCTTCACAAATTTATTTAAACAAAAACATCACGATGACAATACACCACCTAATGACAAATCACATACCTAAAACAGAATATTCCATGAACAGACAGAAGTTTACGGAATATTGTATACTCAACGTACAAACCTCGCGTGTCGAATCAACTTTGGGGACAAAACTACCTTTTATATAGAAGTATATACTCGTATGTACCTAAGTGGGTACATTGTATACAAAATAAAGAACACTTACTTCATAATAATCTCTATAATCGAAGTTGCAAAGGCTTCTTCAAATTTAAGGTGCATGCTTAATGCATGCCCACAATCAGACAATTGTAAGGTGGCACTTATATATGCTTCATGTGTAGGTACATACAAAATAAACCAAATCTCTCATGAAGATTAGCTTTGTAACTCTTCCCGCATTTACGTGAAACCAGGGTGGCTTTGGAAAAAGTTAACCATTTTTTTACAGCATAGTGGGTAAGCCACATACCAACCTTTTTAGTCAATGCTGAATATGAAATTAAAAATAACACTTTAGGAAGAAAAAAATGGTTTAACATTTTTTGTGATGTTAATGTGCAATAATCTAAAAGCTTAATTTCAGTAACACTTCAGCTCCTGAATATGATCTACTTAAACACAAAATAATTATTTCTATTTAATCAGATATTGAAAAATTGTTCCTGCTTTCATTTGCACTTAATAAATTTACAAAAAGCTTAATCGATTAGCAAATTCTCTTTTGTTATGTACATTAATTTGCCACATCATCCCAATTTAATCACGCCTCTTACAAAACCCTATACACTCCTTACAATATGGCATTTTCCAGTCGATTACTTGTACAAGAGCCCAGTATGGCGATACATTATATCACATACGTGTACTGGAGGGGAGCACCCTCAACCCAGTCCCCTTCCTCATCCCTCCCACCCTCCACCTCTCCCAGCCTTTAAAGAAATGATGCACTAATTTTATGTTATTAGTTTAGTTTTATTATATTGTGTACCTGTACCCTTAGTACGAGTTGCAAAACTTGAGAAAAGTAAAGTTTACGGAAAATATTAAAGAGTGATTTCTCCCAAAATCTGCCGTTTTTGTTTCTTACACTTTATGGTCTTAGCAAAAAAGTTACAGTGATGAAGAAAATCAAGTTCAAACAAACAAAACGGCAGATTTTGGGGAAAATCACTCTTTAATAATTGCCGTCAACTTTACATTACCCAAGTTTTGCAACTCGTACTAAGGGTACTGATAATGGAAACATTGCTTTCGATACCGGTAGTATATTATTAAATTTGACTCGCTCCGAAACCATATCGACGATTAAAAGGAAGAAGAATAAGCGACATAAACTAAATTGTTCAGGAGAGCAGATTAAAGTTTGAGATTGCAGAAAAATGGAGTGACTTTTTAATTTTTTACATATCGTTAAAATCAAAACAGATCTAGAATTAAAAAAAAATTAAGGCATTTATTGGCATTCCTTTTAATGTGGTTTAACAATGCTTTACGTTTTTTTTATGTCGCAAGCACCTTTAAGACAAAAAAGGCCATAGCCTTGTAGGTTACACCAAAAACATACATGGAAAACGCAGTTGTTTGCAAGGGCATAAACAACGAAAAAATCATCGGAAAGTTACGGGAGGGAGCGCATTTGAAAGAGCGGAAAATTTTAAGTAAGATGGCAATCATAACTCATTTTTGACCAAAACGTCGCTTAATCATTTTAACCGTCGATATACAAATTAATTTTGATTGTTAATTTTTAATAATAATTAAAAAAAAAAAAATTAAAGATTACAAAGTGAGTGCCTAATCAATTAATGATTTTCAAAATATATCATTTAATGTAAAGATAAAACAGTTTGCGAGCCTTGGATATAGACTGTAAGGGGAAAGAAATGGTCGCGTGCTGGTACAAGCATCATCCCTTAAGTTAATGCAAAGACATATCGCTGCCTTAGTTCTTGTTTACCGTATACGCCATTGAGAAAATTTTACATCAGCAATGTTTGCATGTGTACTAGACCAATGTGTCTTATGAAAACAAGAAATTTATTAAAAAAATATTTACAATAACTCTCACATTATCGAGTTTTACGGTTTTTCTTAGCATAGATTGTGTAGATTTTGATTCATAAGACAAATGTATGAAAAAGTCATATTTGACAAGATTGGCGTATACGATAAACAAGAACTGGGGGAGCGATATAGTACCTCGAGTATAAAGCATACACTCCCCTAAATTACGTAAACCGAAAATATATGAAATATACAACGGCACTCACAGCGAGTGATATAGTTATCATACTTTTTTTTTAATCTACGCAATCGAGAGGAGTTCTTGCAATGTTTAATACTACAGTATACGAATGTAAACAAATATACCAATAATTATTGTAATCCACTCTAGAGAGGAACAATTTGTTAGAAAGTGATTACTTCAATTATGTATGAAGCTTTTTATTGCGTGAGAATCATTGAGGGCTTTTGATTATTATTGAAGAGCTTTTATTGTTTGGGAAATAGCTTTTTAATCGAGTCAAAAAATGAACTAAAAAGCGAAGTATAATTGACTTGAAAATAATTGTTAGTACGTTCTTCTAAATGGATAAGTTTAAATTGAAACTTAGAAAAATTTGATTTTTGTTACCAATCTAATCTAAATCTTAAACTAAGTTGCAAAGATATGCATCATTTGAGATTCATATTAAATGCATTTCAACAAGCAGACACGCATAATTTCGCGCATGGCGCATGTGGACCTACAATATAAAAACTCAATCTCAAATGAACATAAGCCCTGCAACTCTTGCCGAGCTTCCCTGAAACAGGGGTGACATTGGCAAAGTGAACCAATCCAGAAGCATACCAATCTATAATCTATAATCTAAATACAATATAATCTACCAATCATGTCAATAATTGATTTAAATTTATTAAGATGTTACAAGAAACTGTTTTTTTTTAAATATTACAAAAACCCTTAAAAAGGTTTCCAAAAAAACTAAAGCAATTTTTAATACATTCTTAAAAATGCCACCTTCATTTTAGTGAAACGCAAGTTAGAAAGGTTATGTTCATTTAAGGTTAAGATTTTAAATCGTTAGTGCACATGCTGCATGTGAACGAGCTAACTTATACGTGCCCATTTTGTATGTGCACTTCTATAATCTATAATCTAAGTTGCAAAGATAATTAACATTCAACACTCATATCAAATGCATGCTCACAAACAGACACGTGTTAGTTCGCGGTTACAAATGCTAAATCTGTACTTACAAATTAAAATCAAAACCTCAAATTAACATAACCCTGCAACTTGTGCCGACCTTCCCTGAAACAGGGGTGACATTGGCAAAGTGAATCATCTTTTACAGTATGAGTGGTCAGCCTAATACCACTTAATGCCTACGATTAAAAAAACGTAATGCAACAAAAATTGATTAAAAAACAATCTACAAAACGATTTGAATCAATTCCTTTAGAAACGAAGGCAGTTCACATCAATTCAGTGAGTGGGACAGTAATTTATTTTTTAAGTCCTTCATCATTTTCCTAGTCACATGTTACATGGGAACAGGGGTCGCCAAGTCGGGTTTATGGTCCGTGAGAGGGCCGCGTGCTTGGAGGGCATTAAATGGCCACCCCTGATCACTACTAAGCGGAACACTTAAGCGATTAGATGTCGCTTTACGTAACTTACTTGGGATGGTTATACTGACATTTAGTATACTTAGGGTCAATGATACAATTCAGCATATGTAGTATGTCATGCTCAAACATCTCTTATAAAATATTTGTCACAACGTATAGGTTGGTATGAGGCTGACCACCTATACTGTAAAAAAGTCCACTTTGTCAACGTCGTCCCCTCTGTTTCAAAGAAGGTCGGCAAGAGTTGCAGGACTTATGGTCATTTGAAATTGGGTGTTTACGTTGTAAGTCGAATCTGTAAGCGTGACATTTTATGTGTCTGCTTATGAGAATGCATGTAATGTGAATATGAAATTTAATTTATTTTTCCAACTTAGACTAAAGATTTTAAAAAAACTGGCCAGGCAGAATAGGTTGATGAATGGCATTCCTCTTAACAAATCAATATTTAAAAAAATATTGTAAGAAAATTAAGGTCTTTAGAGATACGTATTATATAACCCACATCTACGATGAACATGAGCCCTGCAACTCTTGCCGACCTTTCCTGAAACTGCAGTGACATTTAAAAGGACTCATTTTTTTACAATACGGGTGGTCAGCTTCTTACCACCCTTAAATTCGTAATCTTTATAGTCTCTAATCTAAGATGCAAAGATAAATCCACTTCTAAATTCATATTAAATGCATGCTAACAAACAGACACGTGTAAATTCGCGCTCCCAAATACTGCATGTGTACCTATTTAAAAATCAACATACAAACCTAAAATAAACATACATCCTGCAATTTTTGCTGACCTTTCCTTTAACATGGGCGACATTGGCAGAGTGCACCATCTTTTACTATAGATTGTCAGCCTCATACCTCATAACTTAACTTAATTAATGAAAATTAGGATTATATCATATTAAGAAAAAACAACCAATGATTCGTACGTAGATTGTATAAAACATAATAGCGACGCAAGTCCACAAGTAAATTGATGTAAGAGTTCGTGCGCGTCCCCACTTGCACGCTATTGCACAAATTCAATTATCAAATTACTTAATTCTGTACAATGCCGGGCGCAGTACAACTAACTTACTTACTTACTAGCTTCGTATGAACAGTCCTCCCCACTTGCAGACAATCATTTTTCAATTTAAAAAAAATTTATTACTTTAAGAATTTTTAATAATAACCGTCATCATCATCACGTGTTTGTTTGTAGGTGTGCATTCGATATGAGCCTTAAATGTCGTTAAATTCTTGCAGATAAGATGATCAAATTATATGAGAGATCATTCCTTGAGTTATAGGTTGGTATAAGGCTGACCATCTACACTGTAAATAGTGGTTCACTTTGTCAATGTCACCCTGTTTCAGGAAAGGTCGGTAAAAGTTGCACGGCTTATGTTCATTTGAGCATTGGATTTTAATTTGTAAGAAATACACGCAGCATTTGTGAGCGTGAACTAACACGTGTTTGTCTGTGGGCATGCATTTATTATGGATTTTAAATGCTAATATATCTTTGCAACTGCAACTTAGAGTAAATCATGCACGATGGATCTTGGCCCACTTGATCAACCTCTGCCAGCGCTGTCTACGCTAAATTTCAATAAAATTTCATCTAAATTTTGTAAGCAATCTTGTCTGGTATGAGGCTGGCCACCTTTCTGTAAAAAGCTGCTGTAATGCTGGATGGACTTTTGCTGAACAACCAAAATTTTTAACTCGGTGAAGAGTAAATTAGAAAATTACATCATATATGTTTTTAAGAAATCCTGTGCGGGAGACTCCCTAGATTCTAGAGACTCTAGGGGTCTATGACACTTGTTGTAGTGCCGCAGAGGTGTACGAGCTTGCTCATCGCTACAAAGCGCCAATACTCAATCAAGACCCAGTTGTTGTAAGGTTGGATGGACCTTTCAGTGACCGGTCTATGGTAAAGGTTTATGAATTTTTCAACCCAGCAAAGTGAAGATTAAAAGAAGTTTGTTAAGATGGTTTGGGCATATGGAGAGAATGAATGAGGAAAGACTGACGAAGAAAGTATATGTTGGTAGAATAGATGGATGTCGTGGTAGAGGAAGACCGAGAAAGGTATGGATGGACCAAATATCCGAAATTGCGAATGAATGGAATATCCAGAGTCATAATAAAAGAAGAGCTTGTATGAAGAAGGTTATGACTCTGGAGGAAATGAAAGAAGTATGTAAGGATAGAAAGAAATGGCGGTTGATCTGTGATGTTGGCGGCTGAGGTTTGTTAAAGTAAAATTGGTTTTATGATTTAGTTTTTATGTCCATGTATATATTGTGATTTATTGTTTTTAAAAAATGTAATTTGTCATGTATGTTCCTTGACTTATAGGTTGTTATGCGGCTGACCACCCATAATGTAAAAATTGGTTCACTTTGCCAATGTCACCTCTGTTTCAGGGAAGGACGGCAAGAGTTGCAAGGCTTATGTTCATTTGAGATTGGGTTTTTATATTGTAGGTCCACATGCGGCATGTGTTAGCGCGAAATTATACATATCTGCTTGTGGGAATGCATTTAATATAAAACTTAAATGATATATATCTTTGCAGCTTAGATTAGATTAGATTAGATTAGCACATTTGTAAATATAAATGGTATATTTTGTGTTCGACCGGGATTCGAATCCACAACCTTCCATTCACGAGTCCGAAGTGTTGCCACTGGACTACGGACCGGTCCAAGAATTGTTAAATATTGTTTCGGGATCTCTGGGAATCGAACTTACTACCATCCGACTGCATGTTGATATATCTTTTCAACTTAAATTATATATTATGGAGTATAATATTTCAAAAAAAGTGTATTCGAATGATTTATTTTGTGAACTCTGTTTTTGCGTGAATCACACCTCAAGAGCCCCCTCACATAATGTACCACATGTAAAGATGTCACCACACGTTGTATGTTTATTTAATGTGTGTCCTTTTTTGTTGACTTAGGCCGGAAATTGCCAAACTTGTGGACATATTAATTTAGTAGGGAATCAAACGCAGGGTGGCATTTTTTCCCTCCAGCAAAAAAAAACATTTTTTCTCACATTCAAATTTGCAAAAAAAAAATAGAAAGAGTGTATTGCAGTTTTGTTATTTTAATCAACATCGATAGTTATGATTTATTCATATTGTACAATTTTCAAAAAAATGTCTTCAAAAGCTTTTCCTAGTAAAAAGACGTAAAATGAAAAAAAAAACAGAGAATAAAAACTGAACCTTTTCGAATTCTATCAATGGATTCGTAACGGATGTTCCAAGTTGATTTTTTCTTTTCGTTCAAAAATTCACACGTCTTTGTAACTAGAGTTTTTTAAAATGAAACACAAAGATTTATTAAGTTTTTTTCTTAGCATATACTTGGTATGCGGCTGACCACCCATACTGTAAAAAATGTTTCACTTTGCCAATGTCACCCCTGCTTCAGGGAAGGTCGGCAAGAGGTGCAGGGCTTATGTTCATTTGAGATTAGGTTTTTTATATTGAAGGTCCACATGCGGCATGTGTAAGCGCGAAATTATGAGTGTCTGCTTGTGGGAATGCATTTAATATAAATCTCAAATGATACATATCTTTTCAGCTTAGATTTAGATACTAGTAGTGAGACGTCACAACTCACATTTTTTTGTCCATGCCAATTGTGCGGACTCCATGAGCCTACAAGCAAACACATTACAATCTCGTAATTTCTTGAAATAACAAGGAGCGCTATTCTTGTTCCATAAATCATCATTATTGCCATGATCGTTTGTACACTTTGCAACATTGGCTCAGATTGGCAGTGACGTCACAGACTGGTCACGTGGCTGCCACGTGGCTTCCCCGAAGGTCTCTTACCCACCCTACAGGTCCCAACAGTAGTTGGAGGGGAAGTCCAGCGATTGCCAGCCTAATTGTAGTTGGTTCAATGATGACTTTAGGTGAATTTCATTTCGCGCGACCGACAGACTTGGAATGAGTTTTTGATACACACAGTATTGTTTTCTAGGTTTGTACAACAACGATACATTTTTGCAACATCGATACCTATAAACGAGACACAAACACTGAGATAATCGATATGTATGTATTTTGACGGCAAATACGGAATTTCTTTAAAGAAAACAGCATGCTAAAACATCGATACATACCTACCTACCTGCATATTATATCATAATATTTCTTCTCGTTTATTTACAATAACGATACCTACAGCAACAATGATACCTACAACAGCAACAATACCTAGTGCAACTTCGATACATAAGCACTACAACCCTTCCTCATCCATACCAACTATAATATCTATTCTTCCCCAAGCCGACCTTAGTCCATATACGTACTATATTTTTTTTTTCTCGTTGCATTGTTGTCAGCAACGATACATACAGCAACAACGATAACTTAGCACTACAACAACGATATGCATTACAACTTCGATAAATACAACAATATTTACGCCCTTTTTACGCGGCACAGCCCGCTGCCGGATCGGAATTCTGGAGTGTATGGGAATATAACAATAAGGTAGCTTTCACGTGATGTGTGCGGTGATCCCATACATTTTACGAACAAAACAATAAACAAACCGGACCGAAATCATTTCGTGTGAATAGGCACTTATACCTACTATAACAGCGATACCTATTGCAACATCGATAGTCGATACCCACCCCTGCAACAATAATTTGAATGAATTCATAGTTTATTCCGCCCACAGGGATGCGTCATTTCAAATTCAGAAATTTATTATTGGATCTGCGGGCAGAGTGGCGTGAGGTATCGATATATATGCTGATGAAAAACGATATCACTATCATCATCATCATCATTCGTAGCACATTAACCAAAAGCGTATACAGGCGTCCTTCATCAATTTCTGCTAACTCGCTCCATCCATCTTGCTCCGGTTCTTCTTACTGCCTTGCATTCTTCAGGGTATGTCATAACATTTCGTCACCTTGTGATGCTTGTTTGTTTTATTGCCAACAGAGATAATTTATTACGAGCAATGACATAGTTTTTTTTTGCTTTTGTTAACACAGTGAAAGTGGGTGAGACGAATGTTGGAGTTCTTCTCTATGCTGACGATGCCGTAGTGTTGGCTGATACAGCGGAGGAGCTCCAGATGATACTCACCAAAATGAATGATGCTTTAAGTAAGAACGGTTTAAAAGTGAATGCCAGTAAGACGAAAGTAGTGTTTGACAGGACTGAGGAATGCGAGGTAATTGAGATAAGACTGAATGAAACAAGAGTGGAGGTCGTGAAAGAATTTGATTATCTGGGAAGCAAGTTTGAGTCGAATGGGAAATTGACGAAAGAATTGGAAAAGCGCGCTAGTAGAGGAAGAAGTGTAATGGGAAAGATTGGAAGAATTGCAAGAAATAGGAAACTTACGAAGAATATGAGATTGGCGGTCCACAATAGCATATTGGTTCCGACATTGATGTATGGAAGTGAGGCGTGGAGAGTTAATGAATGTGAACTGAGTAAAGTATGTACGGTTGAAATGGCTTACCTGAGAGCAATGGCTGGAAAAACACTGAATGATAGAGTTCGTAATGATTGGGTGATGAACGAGTGTGGTATAAAAGAGAATATGAGAATGAAAGTACAAAAAAGTACGATGAGATGGTTCGGACATCTCGAAAGAATGGATGATGAACGACTAACGAAGAAAGTGTACAAAGGAATTGTCAGAGGAAAGCGCGGAAGGGGAAGGCCGAGGAAAGAATGGTTAGACCAAATAGGTGAGATTGCGAAAGAATGGAACCTGCAGAGTGAGAATAAGAGAAGAGTATGTATGAAAAAGGTGATGAATATTGAGGAAATGAAAGTGGTTTGTAAGGACAGAAAAAAGTGGAGGCGCATGTGTGGAGGTACCGGCCACCCCTAGTGGAACGGCGGCAGGATACAGTACAGTTGCCAAAAGCAAGCGGAGTATACAGCTCCCCCGTCGTTTCGAGCCTTGAAAATGTTCCCCGCTCGAGGGAACAAAACGTTGGGTGACAAAATTACTGCAAATAAAACATGGTCTTACCAGAAAAACCCTTATCCTTTCGACAATGTTTTAACGTGAAATAAAACAGTTATTATTGATTAATTAATTTGACATTATCAATTCATTAAAATTTAAGAACATTTGATTAATTTCAAACAGACTTTAATTTTTTAAAACCTTATTATTAAACTGCATAAAACCATCCCCTAATATTGTTAATACTTGTTGATTAAAGAGCCTAAAAGTCATGTTAGATTCCAATTGTTTTGGTTCCCTCCTCTATGAGTTATGACGTCAACCAGCGCAGTTTTGTTTTGATAGCGGCGTCACACCCTCAAGGGCCCTTCCTTGATTAGCCAGATCGCTCCCCTCGCTTCATTGTTTCTGTGAGGCAATCAGCCTTACAACAACCGCACGCAAATATTTGTACCTATGAGAGCTTTTATTATTGTGGGTAACATCAAACGCCAACCGATATAACAGTCAACAAAACTTATTGTTAAAACAACAATACATAATGAAGAAAATATTGACTGGTATTGAGAGGGGATATCATTTACCTTAGGAAAAATAAAAGCAATAATTCACATTCGAAAACAGACAAACGCAACTAAGCTACACGTCAGTGGCAAAGGGTGCCATACAAGCCGGTTCCCATCGGCTTCCCTTTTAAAATAATGACGTAACCAAGTAGTTAAAAAGTAAAAAAAATACATTTAAAACCAAAAAAACAATACGTATTTTTTCCCCATTGAAACCATGCAGTCTACTTTATTATCATTTCTGCCTCATTTTAAACGGAAAACCGATGGGAACCGGCTTGTTGGCACCCTTCGCCACTGCTACACACATAGTGGAACTTCTAGCCACGCTATCCCCAAAGGGGTCGCATGTGGCGAGTTGCACCTATTTATTTTTACAGAAGGGGGCCGGCATTACGCCAACCACTTCAGTTGCGAAAGAGGTTTCCCAGCTCCCGAGAGGGCTGGCACTCATGTCTTGTGAAGGCTGAAGAAACCTTGCCGGTATTTTATTTTGGAGTTGGAAATAAACATCGAAACGAGAAATCATTTCTGACACCCTCAGTGGGATTCGAACCCAAGCTCACGGCATGCAATGTAAGCACTCTACCAACTGAGCTATCGACCGGACAAAGATGTCTATAATCTACATATAATCTAAGTTGTGAAGATATACTAACATTGTAAACTTATGTTAAATGCATGACCACAAACAGACATGTATAAGTACGCGCCAACGAATGCTGCATGTGGACTAACAACATAAAAACCCAATCTCAAGTGGACATAGCCCTACAACTTTTTCGACCTTCCGTGAAAGAGAGGCGACATTGGTAGTGTGAACCATTTTTGTACAGTATATGGGGTCAGCCACATACCGACCTTTTAGGAAAGGAAGTCAGAGTCATAATAAAAGAAAAGCTTGTACGAAAAATATCATGACTCTGGATGTAATGAGAGAAGTATGCAAGGACAGAAAAAATAGCGGTTGATCTGCAATGTTGGCTGCTAAGGCTGATGTTTTTAATTTGGATATTTGAGCGTGAAAACATATATAATTTGTTTTGCAAATAACAAGTTTTGTTGAAAGAACTGACGCGTATAAATTAATTTAAATTTAGTTTTCAGTTTTTTGTTTTAAATCCGAAACGTTGCAGGAGGCAAAAACACGCGACAAGCAACAGAGATGGAGCGAGATGAACGCATACAAGGTGCTTGTGAACGAAAGGGACAGAGTGATATTTTTTTGTATTTTTCAGAATGCAGCGAGGTTTTTTTGTATGGAGGTGTATTTTTATTCAGAGAATGCATACACAATGACGTATAATATGAGGTGTATAGAAACAAACCCGGCAATCTAAGATTGTTTTCTAATGTGTGCCATATATATAGAAACATAGAGAATTAAATTGCCTGCAATTCCATGTTAATATCTCAATATAAGAAATATCCTACATTGCCGCTTTTGATTCCATACAAATTCCATGTAAAAAGAGCTAGAACAATTTACTATCTACTGCACCAAGTATAAAACTCAAACATAGCGCTTTAATAAAAGTGTATGGTAAATTAAACGCCCACTAGAGGCACTGTTTTAGATTGGATACATTTTTTGTAAGCGCTTTGGTCTGAATATTTATACTTAGCTTTCGTCATAGAGACAGCACTGTTAATACAAAATTCTCTTTTTGAAAAACTGTAACGAGAAAATTTTCAAACCTATAAGGCCATATTGAACTGTAGTAATATTTTAGTTAACTATTACTTGAACTTTTATTCAAAATACTCAATCTCGAGTTAACTAAAACCGAACTTTACCGACATATAAAGCCACGCCCCCAAATCTTGGAAATAATTAAAATGCCATTCAAAAGCTTTAAAACAAACAACTATTCATAATAATCATATGTCTAACCTTCATTAAGCTAGAAAATAACACCAAAAATGTTCAGTTTACAACACTTTGGATGTATCCTTACATTAAAAAAGAACAGCTGCTGTCAGTGAAGCGCCGCCATCTTGAAAATCGAAAGTAAAAGTTACTTAATATTTACTGCCGAAATTCGGTGAGTAAAATATTATGATGATTTAACTAAAATTGCATTTTAGTTAACTTTACGATACTTCAAAATACCGGGCCTAAGTGTAAAATGTGAATAAGGTATTAAAATGGTTATTTTTTATGTATCTTCTACGTGGATTTTTCATTATTTAATTCACAAAATTCATTTGGATTGTTTGGCTGGTTGTGTTATACGGATGTGAAGCTTGGAGTCTGACTCAGAAACAAGGGAAATGTTTCCAGGTATTTAAAAACAAAATGGTCATTAGAGCACAATGACCATGGAAGGAAGCAACACAAGACAGAGAGTCTTAGAGGATTGAGTATTCATTGCAGGTACTATATAGGTTGTTAATATTAATTAATAATGATAATATTATAATGATTTATTTGGTGAGCGCTGTTTTGTGGGAATCAGAGCAAGAGCCCTCTGCGAGCTGTGTCATCGCTTTAGAAATCGCCAATTTTCAAGCTAGACTGTAAAGCTGGATGGATCTCTGTTGACCGGTCTTTGTCAAAGGAATATGATTTTTCCAAACAAGCGAAGAGCGTGTTTGAAAATATAAATGGTATATTTACTGTGCTCCGTTGAGATTTGAACTTACCACCTTCCATTTACGAGTCCGAAGCGTTACCACTAGACTACGAACCGTTCTACTTCTCAACTTCTTTATTATCTACCTACAGTAGTAAGTAGATGTATTAATTATTATCATTATTCACTTCTACGATGATAGTTATTCTACTTATATAATAATAGTATTAATACTTTTTAATCCAGTCTTGTCACGCGGAGGGTGCAATAAATGACCAGCCATATATAATTCTGTATCCTTTGTCCAAAATAGGCGATGGATGAATTTATTCGTAAGACACTGTGCCTACATCACAAAATGAACGCATGTGCAACCGTGAAAGTATTCACGAGGGTTGAAGTCTGTTTTAGGGGGTGATGGGATGAGGGGGTGGGGAAAAAGTAGAAGGGGAGGTGGACGGGGGGGGGAGGGGGTCGAAGGGTGTTTTAAAATAACTTCCTGGCCTCTAATAATAATGGAGGAGCCTTTTGGCATTTCGAAAATAAAAATTAAAAAAAAAACGAAAGAGAAATTTTTTGAATAGACCATGTTTTTTGTATGCGAATCCGAGCACTGCAAACTTTTGTGTGGCATTTTTTTTTTGCCGGCGAAAAATCGTGCTTTTGTTTCAGACAAATGCCAAAAGCTTTGTTTTGTTTTGTTTCGCGATTTTTTTCGTGTTTAAAAGGCCTATCTGAGTTAAATATCCGCTACCAAGAAAGTGACAACAGTTAGTTGAGACTTAATGTATACAAAACATTTTTAAAATCTATGATCAAATAGGATTTTTCATGCAACTAATCTAATCTAATCTAAGCTGCAAAGATATATATCATTTCAGATATATATTAAATACATTTCCACAAGCAGACATGTATAACTTCCCGCATGTGGACCTACAATATAAAAACTATCTCAAATGAACATAAGCCCTGCAACTCTTGCCGTCCTTCCCTGAAACAGGGGTGACATTGGCAAAGTGAACCGTTTTTTACAGTATGGGTGGTCAGCCGCATACCAATCTATAAGTCATGTAACAACTAAACTATATTAATAGTGTTATCACCGAAGGGCTCGCATGTATCGATTCAGGACCCATTTATTTTTACAGGCAATGGAGTCAGCTTTATACCAACCACCTCAGTTGAAGTGGAGGTTTCCCAGCTCCTGAGAGGAGTGACTCTTGCCGGTATTTTTATTTTGGGGTATGAAATAAATACCGAAACGGGCCATCATTTTTGACACCCTCGGTGAGATTCGAACCCGAGCTCTCGGCATTTTATGAATAAAAAGGCACTCTAGAGTCATATCATCTTCTGAGTAGACATACTCAGCTTAATTGTAAGTCAATCCACAACAGAAGGCCGGCAATACAAAAGACGCGATTCAAATAATTTAGCCGTGTTGCATATGCAGGAAACCGAGCCTAACTACGAGTATCTACAACAGAAGTATGAGCAGACCTCAAAGTTCTCCATCTGTCCTGGGATGGAAGTCTCATCACCACGATAATTCTTACCTACAGAATATTGGTAATATTTGTATGAAGACCTGTCAATCCAAGATGGCTGCAAGTGAACAGCTGATTAGTCTTCATACAAATATTACCGATATTCGGTAGATAAGAATTACAATGGGGATGAGACTTTCAGCCCAGTTCTGAGTTCACCACACGTAGCTCTGAGGTATACAGTGGCGCAATGTTTTGTGTAGACTTAAATACATATGAACAGACTGTATACTAGACTTCTTATAAAAAATAATTAAAGGACTTACCGATCGATGATGACAGGATCTGATGGAGTTTCATTTCTATTACCACAACTTTTTTTATCACAACACCGACTGAAACAAACAAACAAACATACAATTAATTTTCACGAAAATCTTTTCACCAAGTTAAAATCTATGGTCTGAGAATTAGACCAGTACAAGTAGTTTTAAATATACAATAATTTTAATGAGCAAAGAAACTATACAGGTTATTTTGTACATAAATAAAAAGAAAAAAGCTTTTCCGTATTTAAAGCTCTGTTTTTTTTTTTAAATAAACAGTGTTACAACCAATTAAAAAAAATACACAAAATATTAATGAATTTTCATATAGTTATACCAAAATATTTCAACCATAATTGAGGTAATAATATGGCAAACATTTTTTTCCACTTGTAACAGTCTGGTTCTTACATTGAACACAATATACAATCTATAATCTAAGTTGCAAAGATATGTATAGAATTTAAGAATCGTATTGTGTGCATGCCCACAAACAGACACGTGTATGTTCGCGCTTACAAATTCTGCATGTGTATTTACAAATTAAAATCCAAGCCTCTGCCTAGCAAATTTTGCCAACCTTCCCTGAAACAGAGGTGAACTTGGCAAAAAACATTGGCGATATATAGGCTATTTAAAACCTTCAAAAACACAATTTTATAATTAGAAAACTCCTTTTTTCGGCTGTGGAGAATTAGATTGTACAATCAAATGTAATAGGAAAGAACTTGCGTCATATCATTATTCTTTTTATGTTTATATAATATGGAATATGATAATAATGCGTATGATGTTAGTTTTTTCAACAAAATAAATATATGAGTACCTACCTAAAGTAAAAACAATTTACCCGACATGCAACGCATTGAGCATCTTATTGTGAACACATATCTAACATCCAACACGTTATATTTTGTGCGTATAAAATTTAGCTTAAGAATCAAGCTCTGCGAGCTTGGTCGTCGCTGTAGAAAGCGCCAATTCTCAAGCAAAACCCAGTTGCTGTAAGGCTGAATGGACCTATTGCTGACCGGTCTTTGGTAAAGGTTTATGAATTTTTCAACCCAACGAAGAGCAAATTTGAAAATATAGATGGTATTTTTTTGTGCTTCGCCGGGATTCCGACGAGTTCGAAGTGTTGCCAATGGACTACGGACCGGTCCATATACACCGGACATACACATTTAAGAGTTTTTTTTTCATTAGATTTTTTTTCTTTATTCAGAAACAGTGCTAAGCGTAGCGCGTGTTTGTGCGACAGTGTTGTTTGCACATAACAATGTTCGCGTGCTCCCGCTGCCACACTTAGCGTCACCGCTCAGCCCCTACAAATCTTCCCTTCTTGATCCTGGACTGCTAGACTGCTAAGGTGGAGGGGGGAGGAGGAGATCCCAGTGAGGAAACGTCATCATTTTCTGATAAAATACCCTTTAACTTAGAATTATTCATAAAAATTCCAGTTCTTAAAAAAATAGATGATTACAAGTAGGCAATGATAAATTGTTGTATTTTTTCAATATTCTTTAAGACAGCATATAAGTTTATAATAAAATGTAGAACTTTCTTTTTCAATTAAGCCATCCGCAACTGTTCTAACTGCCGACGTTTCGCATTTACGAGCAGAGAGCATTTTCAAGGCTTCTTACAAAAAATATATCATAAACCCTGCAAGTCTTGTCGACATTCCGTGACAAAAAGACTGACATGCGCAGATTAAATCATTTTTAGAAGTGAATTTTAATCTTTCGCTGTGGAAATGAGTTCCATTCACCACAACGTGGCAGGAAATTTCACTACAGGTTATGCTTAGTTATTTTTTTTGTATATTTGAATGATTTATTAATTCATAACTACCCAATGACATACGATATGTTGAACCAGGGCCAAATGACCCAGGGGGAGATCAAACCAGCGTTATTCTATTCCAAATACGCTAGAAAGATCAGTCTCTTGACTACCTCGGCTATAGCAACGACATTTTTCTGATGTAAATATTGTTGTGTGATCCCTGCGCCACTGGGGGATGGGGCGATGGTTGAGGAATGAGGAAGGAGGATGGTGGATGGTGGGGCAAGGTCCCAAGAGAGTCTGTCCTTCTGCCTATTCACTCAATGTCTTTGCCCTCCACTGGGGATAAGGGGTGGTGAAACGGGTGGGGGAGGGGGGAGGGGAGTCAGGACAGGGGACGTCAATGCTACACGACGTTTTTCAGTGACAAGTTAGAACGGCACAGTGACAAAACGACAAATGATAGAACAGCACAATGACAATACATCACATTTCAAAACATCACAGAAAATACATCACTATGAAAATGTTTTTCATGTGCCGTTTACGGTAGTTCTATTTTAGGTATGTGATGTTTTGTCAGTTGATGATTTGTCATGTGTCGTGCTGACACTGTGTCGTTCTAACTATGGAACACATTTTTCAGAGCATACAGTAAAAATTGTACACTTATTTCAGATATAAAAAACTCAACTTCTGCTTCTAGTTAAATAGTAGAATAATAATTTATTTCTTCCAATTCAAAGTTATGTACTAAAACAGAAATTCCTGGGTGGATAAAAAAAATGGTTGAAACTTTTCGTCGCCGCTGTAAAAAGCGCCAACTTTTAAACAAGATCGTATTTCTTAAAAGCTGAACCGGTTTTTGGTAAAGACGCATAATTTTTCGTAAACATCATTGAAATTTACCGATAATTTTGATGCTCTCCGCCGGGGATCGAATCCACGACCATGTGATTATAAGCCCGTTGCGTTAACCACAAGACTACCGGCTCTTACTGTAACCCAATCGGCTTATGAGACAGGGTGGCCAAAACCCACTTAGACCCTTTTTTTTTTTAAGAAATTCTGTGCGGGAGACTCCCTAGATTCTAGAGACTCTAGAGGTCTATGACACTTGTTGTAGTGTCGCAGAGGTGTACGAGCTTGGATGCCACTACAGAGCGCCAATACTCAAGCAAGACCCAGTTGTTGTAAGGTTGGATGGACCTTTCAGTGACCGGTCTTTGGTAAAGGTTTATGAATTTTTCAACCCAGCGAAAAGCAAATTTGAAAATATAAATAGGATATTTTTTTGTGCTCCGCCGGGATTCAAACCCACAACCTTCCCATTCAGAGTCCGCAGTGTTACCACTGAGCTACGGACCGGTCAACTTACTTAAGAATAAGACAATTTCAAACACTTTTAAAGTGTATTTTTTTTAAGTTATCAAGTCACCCTTCCGTGTATTATATCTGTCACGCACCCCCTCCCCTGCAGTCTTCCCTCCTACACCCTTTCCCACCCCTTCTAACATAGAAAGACTTGTAGGGTCTCCCTGTGACGTTGGCTATCAAAACTTTATTTGCCTAATACTCACAATATTCTAAGTACAAAGATTTACTCAACAAAAAAATATGTATGAAAATTAAAACGCACACTGGAGGCACTGCTTTTGTTTTTATACATGTTTAAGTTGTCAAACTTTTTTGTGTAATACCAACTTACCCAAGTACATAACTTAACCGAACCAAAGCGTGTTACAATAAATGCGCAAAAACTTAAACGCTCAACAGGTCTGCCATTTAGTTTCTATAAATCTTTTGGTATACGTTATGGTTGAGTGTGAACGTGAAACTTTATTTGCGTAATATCTAGATTAAATATTTAAGAGCTTGCGTGGCTGGACAAACTGAATAAAATATTGTACTACAAGTCATACAAAAATAGTGCCGAGGAATGTTTATAAAACTGTCTTATGTTCAGTTATTTCCACTAAAAAATTGCCTACTTACATCAACAAAGATTAAAAATATTTTAGCGTTTAAAAAACAATAATTTTTCTAATTATTTATTAACATATTCATTTTTTTTCTGGGTTGAAGCACAAAAACTTTTTTAATTTCAGTTTTTTTTGGGTTTTTACAATGATAAGCTCGAAAGCAAATACATAATATCTCACTGAAATTTCGTTAAAATATAAGTAATTTAACAATTTTAACATTAACAAATCTTTTGATTTTCGTCATTTTTTTTAAATTGCATATTGTATTTAAAAGTATCCTTGTTTTAGGGCAGGTCGGCCAAAAGTTTCAGGACTTTTGTTCATTTGAGATTTGGATTTTAATTTGTAAGTACACATGCTGCATTTGTAAATGCGAACTTACCACATTTCTGTTTGTGAGCATGCATTGAATATTTACAACTTAGATTTTTGATTAAACACATACGGTGCTATTCTTAGACATTTTAGTCGTCTGTTGATCTCACGCTTTGATGATGCATTTGTATCAAGACCTGTCAATCCAAGATGGCCGCAAGTGAACAGCTGATTAGTCTGCATACAAATATTATCAAAATTCGGTAGGTAAAAATGACCGTGGTGATGAGATTTTCAGCTCAGGCATCATTAGTTTGTCAAAGCGTGGGCTCAACTGACGACTTAAATGTATAAGAATAGCCCCGATAGTACAGGTATATAAGAGAGTGTAACAAATTTGAAGTCTTTACCTGCACATAACTTCATGGGTGAGAAGAACTCGGCACATTTCTGGATTCTTGTCTTGACCCTCATACATGATGGGCTGAAACAAACAAAAATATATTATTAATACAAAATAATGTTACGACTGTGTGATCGTATGTTTGTGATTGTATGTAAAATATGTAGTTGCAGCGAAATAGGGGGCCTGCCTCACGCCATTTCAGTTGAAGTGGGGGTCGAAATGAGTAGGTACCTACCAGCTCCCGAGGGGGCTGGTACCCACACATTCCTTGTGACGGCTGCGTAAACCTTGCCGGTCTTTTATTTCTGTAAAAACACATATTATACAACTTATCATTTCAATTTCACTCAAATTTTAGTTGGTATGAGGCCCGAAAACATTTGTTATTTCAATAAAAAGAAGTGACAAGAAACAGGGTTGAAGGATAACTTAATTTTACAAATAACTCAAAAGAAAATAATTCTAGATTCATACACACAAAGATGGTTTATGGATAGGAAACGTTTTTAATTTATAATCTTTATAATAAGAGTGGAAATAAAACAGTGTTTAAAATAAAGAAAACAATATTTAATTTCAATTTAATTGTAAGATGAATAATGATTGTTTACAATACACAAACCATTCAAAATACAAATCCGAAAAACTTAATATTTCTATATGTATTCTGGATATAAATTTTCCATGTGTAGGTACTCTGGCCACCCCTCATTGCATCTACACAGATCCATCTGGCAACAGTAGCAGGTTCGACATTTTAAATGATGCATGGAGCAACAAATAAAAAACCATTTGTTACAGATGAGGGGGCAT
Source organism: Agapetus fuscipes (assembly GCA_951799405.1). Lineage (NCBI taxonomy): Eukaryota > Metazoa > Arthropoda > Insecta > Trichoptera > Glossosomatidae > Agapetus > Agapetus fuscipes. The sequence goes on along the minus strand of OX637334.1, from coordinate 3,050,822 downwards.
AACAATAGTGACAATATCAACTAAAAAAACAATCGAGTTGGTACAGAAAAGTGTATCTGATAATGCGGCTAAATTTGAGAGTAAATCATCATGATATAAAATATTCTTAATTATTTTAATTTTATATCATAGTCAAATAATAGGTCAACGACGTTAGCCATGTTGAAAGCACCGGTTCCCATAGATCACCGAAGTTAAGCAACATTGGGCGCGGACAGTACTTGGATGGGTGACCGCTCAGGTACACCGCGTGTCGTTGGCATCTTGGACCGGTCCGTAGACCGTAGTGGCAACACTTCGGACTCGTAAATGGAAGGTTGTGGATTCGGATCCCGGCGGAGCACAAAAATATACCATTTATATTTCGAATGTGCTCTTCGCTGAGTTGAAAAATTCATAAGCCTTTACCAAAGACCGGTCACTGAAAGGTCCATCCAACCTTACAGCAACTGGGTCTTGCTTGAGAATTGGCGCTTTCTACAGCGACGACCAAGCTCGCAGAGGGCTCTTGAGGTGTGATACACACAAAAACAGCGCTCACCAAATAAATCATCCTAATATTATTATTATTATTTATTATTAAACTACCAGCCGTAGTTCAGTAGTTACCATTTCAGACTAAGGATCAAAAGGTACATTGGTACATAACATGACTGCCAACCAGAGTGACGGTTTCGGAATCTGTTGTCGTTTTTAAGGGAGCACTGAAACGGCACCTTTGTAAAATATATCATTCATATTCAAGAGGGCCCTTGAGGTCTGACACATACAAAAACGGTGCTCTTTTATCACGTAGAAAATGAAAAATAAATAAATCATCCTCATGTATGAGGATTGGTATGAGGCTGACCACCCATACTGTAAAAAATGGTTCACTTTGCCAATGTTACCCCTGTTTCAGGGAAGGTCGGCAAAAGTTGTGGGGCTTATGTTCATTTGAGGTTTGGATTTTATTTGTAAGTACGCATTCAGCATTTGTAAGCGCGAACTACACTTGTTGGTTTGTGGGCTTACATCTGAGAGCTTTAAATGAATATATCCTTGCAACTTAGATTATAGATTATAGATTATAGATGTATAAATATCGTCCCCACAGTAGTGGTTTACCTTATCTATTATTTTATTCAAAGATGACTTTTCAATGTTGTTGTGTTAAGAATCACATTCTACAGAATCTGAGATAAGAAAAAAACATACTACACGATAATGTGATAGTTGTATAAATATTTTTAAAATCAATGCCCAGTTTTCATAACACACATTTGTCCAGTATACAAACATTGCTTATGTGAAATTGTATACATATGTGATGGGCATAAGAAAAACAAGCACTAAGGGGACTATGTATAAATAACAGCAACAAAAAACACCCAATTAAAGGTACCACGACCTTACTTATAGAAGAGCATTTCCAACTTAGTATATATATTTTTTTTAAATAAAGTTTCAATTAACCATAGTTAAATAAAACGGCACTATGCAGTCTTTGTAGAGATAACCAGAAGTATATTCGTATCATATGTAGTAGTACCCCATATGTTTATATGGTGGGGTTAAGTCGTAAAACCTAATTACATTTCACACAGGTCATTTAGGGTTAATACGGAAGTTCTGGCCAGAAAAGTCCATTTAAACTGTTTCGCTTGAGAAACTTGCAAAAGTGCCGCATTTCTACTGTAAGTGCATTTTATTTCAAGTAGCGGCTCAAGCTAAAATCTACGAGAGGGGATGACCTTGAAATATAGTTAATGATCCCCCTATAGCACCCCAGGTAGTATACACCAACAAATTGTAACGTATAAATCTAAGCCAAACACGTGTTCATAATATTCAGCAAAATGCGGTACTTTTAATGATTTGATTTTAAGCGCACTGAATTGACATTTATATTTAAAATAACATAACAGTTAAAAATGTGAACGTGAGCATACAATTGATAAGAAAGAAAGTTTTGTTGAAACACTGTTGCAAATAAGAGGATACAATTATTTTGAATTAAAATTATATATATTTGAATGTATTTAATTGCTTGTATTCCTTGACTGATAGGTTGGTATGAGATTGACCACCCATACTGTAAAAAATGGCTCACTTTGCCAATGTCACCCCTGTTTCAGGGAAGGACGGCAAGAGTTGCAGGACTTATGTTCATTTGAGATTGGGTTTTTATATTGTAGGTCCACATGCGGCATGTGTTAGCGCAAAATTATACATGTCTGCTTGTGGGAATGCATTTAATATAAATCTTAAATGATATATATCCTTGCAGCTTAGATTAGATTAGATTAGATTAGTCTTAGTAAAACTTTGTAAGTCTTTCATGCGTGCTTCCAATATATCCACCTATGGCTTTGAAACCATAAGGCTCACTCAGTACAGCGCCAACAGACTGAGGACGTGCCAAGGAAGATGCTGGCAATCAGTCTCAGATATAGGATTCCAAACCAGGAGATCCGTAGACGCACTGGTGTCACTGATATCATACAGTGAGTGGCCTGCTTAACATTATGTTGAGCTGGTCACGTCGTAAAGTAAGACCATGACAGGTGGCCAAAAAGGATCGTCCAGTAGTGTCCTAGAATGGAGAGTGGGGAGACACCAACTGAGGTGGATTGACGACATCAATGGAGCTGCAGGCAGAAGATGGCTGAACACAGCAGCCGATAGACAGGAATGGAGAGGATTGGAGGAGGCCTACGTTAAGGAGGGGACTGAGAAAGGCTGAAGAAGATGAAGAAGTCTTTCATCATCCATTCTTTCTTTCTCTATTCTTCTGTGTGTAAATAACACGGTTGGAGTTTGTTAAAGATACAATAATGCTTATATTTGTATCAATTATTATTTACAGGCTTTATTGAATCGTTAGAGATTTTTCCAGGACATGTCTGAGGTTGTTTAGCCGCTGTGAGAGCAGGCACGGCAGGACATGCCTTATGCATGCGGAAACAGGTTCATGGGCAGAGAACATGTAAGCAGAGAGCATGTAACTGGAAGAGACAGGGAAACCAAGGAAGAGCGCTACAGGACTCTGAAGGAGGCTAATAAGTACCTGTTTAGCAGACATGTTAGTCTCAGATGAAGATTGAACATGTACATTGAAAATAGGTACTTCAGATGAAATAGTGACAAAACATGTGTCTACGAAAAAGATAATTAATGTTTCATTTAAAAAAGGCACTAAAGCAAACAAATTTTGATTGAGCTGCACGGATAGCGCAACTTTTTAACTCGTTATCGCCAATTGAGCGTGTATAGCCTATTTATTTTTACAGGTTAGCAAGCCAGCTTTAGACCAATCATTTCACTTGAAGAGGGGATTTCTCAACTTCTGAAGAAGCTGGTTCTCATTTTTTGTGAAAGTTTAGGAATTTTTATTTTACTTCAAAATAAGCATTGTAAGGGGAAATAATTTCTGACACTCTTCTTGGGGATCGAACCCTTACTGTCTGACATTGAACACAAGCATTTGACAACTTTGTTCAATAGGAATAAAAAGTACTCTTATTTAATCTATAATCTATAAATCTATAATCTAAGTTGCAAGGATATATTCATTTAAAGCTCTCAGATGTATGCCCACAAACCAACAAGTGTAGTTCGCGCTTACAAATGCTGAATGTGTACTTACAAATAAAATCCAAACCTCAAATGAACATAAGCCCCACAACTTTTGCCGACCTTCCCTGAAACAGGGGTGACATTGGCAAAGTGAACCATGAGAACCATTTAATCTTCAAAAAAAATATATTGTCATACAAATGGGTCCCGTAGTGCCACATGCAACCTCTTAGGAGATAACGCAGGCAAGAAGTTACACTATATGTGTAGCTTATTGACAAAAAAGATACAAAAATATTTACACATTCTCCGATACAAAAAAAAGGTAGGTATTGGAGCAAAAAATAGACGGAATAGAATTGGCAATATTAGTTGGGATTACAGTTTTATTTTTTGAATGGGGGTTGAATATTAGTTATCGTGCTTTATTAGCAATTTTATCTTACAAAGGGTCCTCACTCACAAATCCTAATGGCTTTCCTCCCCATGGTGACAGCATAGAATGGCACAGTGACAAAACGACACAAGATATAACGACACATGACAGAACGGCACATGCCAGAACAACACATTACAAACAATGAACAAAAACGACACATGATAGAACTACACATGACAGAAAATCACAATGACAAAACAACACAAAAAATACATCAATTTGTCAAAACAAAACAAGGACAAAAACATCACATATTTTGATGTAATTTTTTTCATGTGCCGTTTCCTTCACTTATAGGTTGGCATGAGGCTAACCAACCGATACTGTAAAAAAATGGAATTCTTTGCCAATGTCACCCCTGTTTCAGGGAAGGTCGGCATAAGATGCAGGGTTTATGTTCATTTGAGATTTGGTTTTAATTTATGAGTAAGGTTTTTTTATGTTGTAGGTTCATATGCGGCATGTGCAAGCGCGAACTTGTACGTGTCTGCTTGTGAGAATGCATATAATGTGAATCCCGAATGTAACATATCTTTGCAACTTAGATTAGATTAGATTAGATCAGACACATTCAGCATTTGTAAGCGCGAACTTACACATGTCTGTTTGTGGGCATGCATTTGCTATGAGTTTTTAATGTATCTTTGCAACTTAGATTATAGCTTAGGGTATGTTCTATTTTGGGTATGTGATGTTTTGTCTAGTGATGTTTTCTCATCGTGATGTACTTTCCTGTGATGTTTTGTTATGATGATGTTTTTGTAATGTGTTGTTTTATCATGTGTCGTTATGTCATGTGTCGTTTTGTCGCTGTGTCATTCAACCATGGAACCCCTCCCCCTATTGGAACCATCTCCATCCTTGGGAAGAGCTCCTGGTCTGCCGGTATACCGGGGGAAGATCCACGGCTAATCCCGGTATTAGATGTAATTCCCGCGATAGATTTTTCCCTGTTTAATTGAATATGTAATGGAATGACTTAGCGGAGGGTTTCCCAAACTTTATTCTTTTTTTATGACTTACATGTTGGTATGAGGCTAACCACCCATACTGTAAAAAATGGTTCACTTTGCCAATTTCACCCATGTTTCAGGGAAGAGTTGCAGTGCTTATGTTCATTTGAGGTTTGGATTTTAATTTGTGAGTACACATGTAGCATTTGTAAGCGCAAACTTACACGTGTCTGTTTGTGGGCATGCATTTAAATGATATATTTGCAACTTAAATTATAGATTATTATAGATGCTCTATATAATGGAGTTGTAATATTTTATGCACAAATGTTGAAATCCATCTATGTGACTAGAGTCCTCAGCTACATAATACAATCTAGAATCTGAGTTGAAAAGATATGTTAATATCTAAAATTCATATTAAATGCATGCCCACAAGCAGACACATGTAAGTTCGCGTTTACAAGTGCGGCATGTGTACACAACAAGAAGTATATTTTAATCGTTATAGAAAAATAAAATCGATCCCAATACCTTCCGAATACAAATCTAAAGCGTTAACCACTAGATGACGTACGGGTATACCCGTCCGGGTTTTGACGGGTAACACACAAATAAATAATATTTAAAAATCGCTCGTAGACATAATTTGTATTTTACTTTATTGCAGCTAATTTAACAATAACATATAGGTACATTGGACAGACGTTTCACTGCTTCATGTGTGCAGCATCATCATAGAGAAAACTTTTTATCACGCACTTTGCGCAACACTGCCTTAGCGGGACTTACCAAAGGCCCCTGGTACCATACGCTTACACGCTCTCAGCTTAGCTACAATAGCCCGAGTATCTGTAACCAGGACCCACTAACCCTGGGGGTGGCTTAAATTAGACCATGGTTAACATGTGGGGAGAATTATCCTGTATTCAGATGTAAATCCTCCATTACTGCGAGGAACCCCTTTTGTAATATTTTTTATACATTAAATAATAATAAATGATACCGGTTTTAGTTTAGGAGTTAAAAGCTCAGTGAGCACAAATTATTTTTAATTTTTTTTAGTAAATATTTTTCCCCTAAAGATGAGTGTCAGGTTTACGTAGCTTTGCCGTCATATACACACTCATTTTGGGGACCGTGTTTTCCGTATTGCAAAACCGATGGAGTGGAACAGGTTGCCATCCCAAATGAAGAATTCGCACCTTTATAGAAATACATTTACAATTTATTTTAGATTGTGATTTGATGTATGCCCATATGATGTGTTAGCTCGCGCTCAGCAACTTTTGCCGTTTTTTACTAAATTTCCTGGAATCATTCTAATCAACAATTCAAAGAACAATAATATAAAACCAGGTATTCGGATATCTTGTTATACGGCCTACAAAGTTTAATTTATTTTTGAGTTTATCACATTTTATCTGTTAATAAAAAACGTTAACAAAACAGTAAATTTCCAAGAAAATATTTACAAAAGGGATGAAGAAAAGTTTTCAAAGTAAAACGTCTCATATAAAACGTCTCAGATTGAATCATAGCAAATTCAATATCGAGTGATTTTAAGCAATTTCCCTTGAACACTTTGCAAGAAGGAAAAGTTAAACCTAATTTTCTACAAGGAAAAGTATCAAACAAATTACGGAGAGAGACGAAGAGAGATTGTCGGGTGGGGCCGCAAGCGAGACAAAGTAAGTTATCTCGTGATTTACAGTACACACACTCTGTGCACCGCTTCAAGCCAGAGCGAGACACTGAGTGAGGTCTCTTTCGCATCCATTACACGTATTAACTTTGTCACATCTCATTCCGGGCGTTTCCCATTCAGGGCTTTTATTTTAAATGAAAAATCTACACGTCTTCAGTCGCTTCTTACACTCGACTTGCCAAAGGCAAACATGATAATGTAGTACCTACTATCGACGTCGTGAGCAGAGATATTATTTTTATTTTATTTTATTTATTAACAGACATGATAGTCCGATTAAATAATTTTATGACAAGGTAATTTACAAAGAATAACAAAGAAACAAATTCAAGGATTAATATTACATAATAGCACAGTCAAATATATACCTATACTTTCCTCAGCAAAACAAAGCTCTACGAAAATCAGACAGACTCATGCCGCATAAATCTAGATGGGAGGAAGAATTTAAAAGACGACACATTCTGTTAATAGGAGAATAGTATCCTAAATTTGAAGTATGAAAGTTGAGGGAGAGCAATTGATTTATTCTAAATCTTCGCGTTGGAACATTTAATTTGATACATTGGAAAAGATAAGGTGAATATTATTAGATATTTATTAACATACACATGTATAAAAAGAAAATGTGACAGGAAAAAGAGGGAAAGGACGACCGAGAAAAGTGTGGAGTGATGAGATTGAGGGTATTATGAAAGAATGGGATTTACAAAGTGAGCGTTAAAGAAGAAAATGCATTAAAAAGGTGATGGATATGAATGAATTGAAAGAGATATGTATCTAAGTAAAGAAAGAAATGGAGGCAGCTCTGCAGAGGCTCTGGTCACCCCTACAGTTACGAGTTACAGTTACAGTAACACAGTTACAGTAACACCCTGAACTTGATTTGAAGTATAATCTAAGTTGTCAAGATATATTGACCTTTCGGTTTCATATTTAATGCATTCTCATATGTAGGCACACGTAAGCTCACGCTTACATACGCTGCATGTGTACATACAAAATATATCCAATCTCACATAAGCATACACTTCGCACCTCCAAGGAATGGCATTGGACCATGTTTGTACAACATGGGGGTCAGCTTTATCCCATTTCTTTAAAAATAGATTTGTGATGAGGAATCCAATTCACTAACCTATTTTGCCTGGCCAGTTGTCTTCATGCGAAAGCAGAAGCTTGTGTGCGTGCAATGGCATCCGTTGAACCAGTGTCGAAGTTATGGTCAAAGAGCCAGGCGTGATTTGAACCAGCTTTATTCTGTTCCAAATGCGCTAGTCAAGAATAGCGACTTGATAGCGACCGTCGGTCATAATAAGCAACTTATAACCCGTCAAGTTCATACATTCATCCTGTATAAACTCGCATTGAGTATCTCTAAAATTGAGTAACTAAATTAGAAACTGTAAAATATAATTTGTCAATTGCTTTTCAAATCATCACCTGAATTCCTAACTCGTAATTTTTGCACTTTTAAATATATTTCCACATAAGAAAAACAATTGAATGAAAAACGGGTACAGATTTTCCTAGAAGTAAGATAAACTGCTGTTTTCCTGTAGTCTGCTTCAGACCCTCACAGTGAGTTGCCGTTTCCACAAGCGTCTCTAACAAATCGAATTAGCAGTCAATGTGTTTTGCCGCCTTTGCCTCGCTACCACGTGTCACGACCCACGTGCGAGGGAGGAAGGCAACTTAGTGGAGAGACCTCAGAGGGTGGTAATTTTATTTGCAACTTCATGCGGTAAAAGACAATCAAAGGTTTGCGCAATGGGGTATCAACAGCAAATCAATGCTGTAACTGTAACTGTAACTCTGTCACCATTCCGCTAGGGGTGGCCAGAGCCTCTGCAGAGCTGCCTCCATTTTTTCCTATCCTAAAATACATCTTTCAATTCATTCATATCCATCACCTTTTTCGTGCATTTTCTTCTTTAACGCTCACTTTGTATTCCCATTCTTTCACAATATCCTCAATCTGATCACTCCATACTTTTCTCGGTCGTCCCTTCCTTCTTTTTCCTTTCACACTTTCTTTGTATACAGGCTTTGTCAGTCTATCATCATTCATTCTTTCCACATGCCCAAACCATCTCATCATATTCTTTTGTACCTTAACTTTCACATCCTCTTTCAAATTACATTCTTTCTTTACCCATTCATTCCTAACTCTATCTTTCAGAATTTTTCCTGTCATGCTTCTCAAATGCTTCATTTCCACCGTACATATTTTACTCATTTCGCTATCATTCACTGTCCATGCTTCACTTCCATACATCAATGCTTCTATTAAAAAAAAACGCAACTAAGCTACACATATAGTGTAAATTCATGCCTGCGTTATCTCCGATGTTTCGGTCGATAGCTAAGTTGGTAGAGAGCTTGCATTCCATGCCGAGAGCTCGGGTTTAAATTCCACCAAGGGTGTCAGAAATGATTTCTAGTTTTGGTGTTTGTTTCAAACCCAAAATAAAATACCGGCAAGGTTTAATCACCTTTCGCAAGAAATGAGTACCTGCTCCATTGTGAGCTGGAAAACCCCACTTCAACTGAAGTGGTTGGCGTAAGGCCAGCCCCCTTACCTATAAAAATAAATAGGTTCCACTCGCCCCATGCCAAAAAAAGGGTCTGTTTTTGGGTGATGCGATTAATATGAATTGTAAATGTTCATAATGAAGACTACATCTGTGTGTATCTAAAGCTCTGCAAAATTTGTAATGCAACAATAGTCGCTATCACAGTTTATGACGGTATTTACGGCTCTTTTTGACAGGCTTCCAAATTTCAAATTTTGATTTTCTCATAATTTTCTTAAAACTGACATTCCATGTTATTCCCCTGTAGCTTGCATATGCATATTTGCGACTTAGATTATATTTAAAAACATATTTTTTAAGTTCAAATCCATGCATCGGCAGCTTCCCACTTCAACATTCTTCCCACGAACTTTCCAATCCCATCACACAACAAAGCGTATATTGACACGATTATCATCATCCCATCGCAGAGCAAACACCATTCCCCGGTCGCGTGGCGGTCTACAATAGCTAAGAAGGTGCCGCACCCCCCGGACTAAGTCCCAAAGCAAACAGGGCCGCGTGGGCACGAGGGATGACCTGCATATAAGTGTTCTACACCCCAACTAAAACATATTATTAACTCAAAACAAACTTTTACCAAAAAATGTACTAAAACTTATAGCAGCGCTTCTAGTGAGTGTTTGAGCTTGCTTAGTTATTTCGATAAACGCTATGGTTGAGTTTTTATAAATTTACTGATTACAGTGACTCGCATGATGAGATATTGCAAGTAAAACATAATCTAAATGAATGGTGCGGCGCTGTGACGTCATGTTTGCTTTTACAGACGTAAATATTAGTGACGGAGTGGCTTGAGATTCTGAATCAATATGTTTTTATTTTCAAAAAAATAATTGCATGTTTAATGAGTTGTGGGTACCATAAGAATAAAAATATATCACCATACATATTATATTCGATACAAAAAAAATACTAAGCTTCTCGTATGGTGCAACTTCTTGCTGAGTTTTTCCCGAAGACATTGCATGTGGGAGTGTTTTTTTTTTTTTTTTTTTCATATTTATTTTAACAGGTAAGGTGGTAACCTTACACCAAACAGTTCGATCGAAGTGGGGGTTTCCCAGCTCCCGAGAGGGCTAGTATTCATTACTTGTGAAGGCTGAGAAAGCCTCGCCGGTAATTTATTTTGGGTTTGAAAGAAGCACCGATACGGGAAATCATTTAAGACACCCTCGGTAGGATTTGAACTCGAGCTCTCGGCATGGAATGCACGTTCTCTACCAACTGAGCTAACAAGTGGGTAGTCACGCTGATGAATGCTGTTGTTTGTGCTCCAATAGAAATCAAACCCATGACATTTCAGCTTAGTCTCTAGCGTTAACCGCTAGACTTCGGAATGGTTAAGGTTTATTGAATGTATTTAACCTGAAAATAGTTTTGTACAATTGTTTTTAAGTATTAAACCTAAGTGAAAACACAACGCTTATACAGGGAAAAAAATATTTAAGTTACAATTTCATTATGGCACAAAAAAATTACAGTATTTTAATGTGTTATTGATCGGTAAATTAATGTTTTTTTTCTTTTTGATACTCGTAAAATTTTTAAATATTGTCTGGCGTAGCACATTGGTTCTACGAATATGAATCCGTATTAGCACCACAAGCCTCTACGCCGCGCCGTACAGTTTTAAGTACTGCGCTCCATGGCGTAGACCAAAAGCTAATCAGCTAATGAGAGCTGATCATGCGGCATCAATACACAATAAAGTGTATGTAATCAGACCTCTAATGCTGTGCAATGGTTTCGGTTGGAGCATGAAATTACACATGTTGGCTGCAATTCAAAATAACCAACTTATTCCTTGACTTATAGGTTGGTATGAGGCTGACCACCCATACTGTAAAAAATGGTTCACTTTGCCAATGTCACCCCTGTTTCAGGGAAGGTCAGCAAAAGTTGTGGGGCTTATGTTCATTTGAGGTTTGGATTTTATTTGTAAGTACACATTCAGCATTTGTAAGCGCGAACTACACTTGTTGGTTTGTGGGCATACATCTGAGAGCTTTAAATGAATATATCCTTGCAACTTAGATTATAGATTATTATAGATGTAAGTGTTTACCACCTATATTATTTGTTTATGGAAAGAAAATATGATAAAAATAAATATTACATAGATGTACAAACCAATGAAAATTATAAATAAGGTTTAAAGGAAAATCAGAGACCAAAATAGAAATCTTATACTTACCAATAGATTTTGAACATCACCAGCGCTACTGTTTATTTCTTAGCAAGCAAACCGTCCTCCCAGTGCTTGTTTGTCTAATCGACCGTTTGATTTAAATCTAACCTTTTAATGAAATAGTCTTAAGAATTACATTCTACGCAATCTGAGCTAAGAAAAAAAGAGTTGCTTTAAAAATTTTCAAAGTCGATTTCCAGTTTTTATGACACACATTGGTCCAGTACACATTCAAACATTGCTCATGTGAAACTACCTCTGATGGACATAGGACAAACAAGCACTTAGAGACGAAAAGTCAAAAGTACCGTTGTACCTCGCTAGGTCATATTAAAGTCAATGGAGTCTATAATCTATAATCTAAGCTGCAAAGATATGTTAACTTTAAGGCTCATATTTTGTATGGTGTGTGTATTAACACTGTGAAAATTCATATTTAATAATTTATTTAGTTTAAGGGCTTAAATCAAACACATGATTTCATTGACTTTTATTTAAAAAAATTGTATACCTGACGATGATCTAAGATCGAAAACGTTAGTTTAATTTAAAAATAAAAATTATAAAAGTGAATTACAAAAAATACTTTACAAAAAATACTCCAATTTAAAATAAAATTAAACTTAATATTAAACTTGAAATCAATGCCCTAGCCACCATTTTTGCAAATCAACTGCCATTTCTTTCGGTCCTTACATACTTCTTTCATTTCATATAATAAATATTTTCAGATTATAAAACAATCACACTTTAAAACAGTTTTCTAACTTTTTTCAGTACTTTTTTCTGTTTAAAAAAAGCGTAGCTCAGACTGGCTTGTTAAGTAAGCACCAGCATTAAGGCTGTAACGCACTCACGCCGTGATTTCTAATAAATTTAAAAAGCTGTAAACAAGATGTTGTCTCCGCGTTGCGCCGGTTAAGTGGCAGTTTGCCGGAGCTGTAAACCTCACACGTGGGCGTTACAGGAGAAAGGGGGCGGTAGAGAAAACACGAAGGGGGCGCCAGCTAATATATCGCTGAAGCAAATTTATGTTAAACGCAACAAATATTACGGTGGCCGTAAGCTCAGGCTCCGAGCAGATTTATGAAGGCTTTATGTGCCCCCCACCGCCCCCTTTTCCAGCTGTAACGCCCCCAGTCAACAAGCCTGATAATTTCATAAAGCCACTGACTTATTTTTTATGACGCTGCACAGTGAATTACCTACTTGACTTTGTAACTATTTACGTTAACTGAAAACGCATACGTTTTGTACGTAAACCACTTTATTTTTAATCTGGCTTAAACTCAGTTTTTCCATACAAAGTAGTAGTAAGCTTAGCGGCAATTCAACTAAAAAAAAATGCAACTAAGCTACACATATAGTGTAACTTTTTGCCTGTGTTATCCCCGAAAGGTTGCATGTGGCGGTTCGAGACCTATTTATTTTTACGGGTAAGAAGGGCGGCCTCACACCAACCACTTTCAGTTGAAGTGAGGGTTTCCCAGCTCCCGGGGGGGGCTGGTTCTCATATCTTGTGAAGGCTGAGTAAATCTTGAGATCGAATCCTTGCTCTTGGCATGGAATGCAGGCATTCTACCAATTGAGCTATCGATCTTTTTTCTAGCTTGGGCGTTGTCACTACAAAGCGCCAATTCTCAAACAAGACCCAATTGCTTTAAGGCTAGATGGACAGAAAGTTATTTTTAATTAAAATAAAAAAATAGTAGGTTTTAACCTGGTTTGTGGTTGAAATAATCTAAGGAATAAAGCTGCTGATACCTAAAAGGAAAACTTTTAATAGTTCGTATTTTAAACTAGGCACGTTACGCAAATAATCTGCACAAATAGTGCAACGTTTTACCGTGTGTCTCTGAAGGGTTCACGTGAGGCGTGTGGAACCGTCTGAAATTAACTAACTGAATGCCTTGTTCATCGACAGCATGCGTGATTTTTTCCCCTTCAATAAAAAGGGCGTTTTCAGACATAACGCATTCAGTCCGGATTGTCTATGGATTACAGGACAAACCGCGTGAAAACTTTCATACATCTCCATACACTACTGACTTAAAGGGATATCCGGACAGACCGGATAGAAAAAAAATACTGACAGTGTGGCTCTACATAAGTAAGAAATAAATCATGAACAAGTGTTAAGTGTAAGCTGTAACTCTGTCGCCATTCCGCTAGGGGTGGCCAGAGCCTCTGCAGAGTTGCGTCTATTTTTTCCTATCCTGACCTACCTCTTTCAATTCATTCATATCCATCACCTTTTTCATGCATTTTCTTCTTTTACGCTCACTTTGTATATCCCAAACTTCTGAAAAACATACAATGTCGTAATAAAATGTATTTAAAAAAGATCATTAAATATTTAAAAGAACGTTAAAAGTAAATTTGCGTCATGTGAACATATTAACAACGTCTGTATTTTTTTAACGTAGGTTTTCTCATTCACAAACATGGGTACAGATTACAAAGATAAGTAATAAGATTTATCAAGAGCGACTTATGTACATGATGCTTGAAGCATCAGAAATAAGAGAACGAAGCGTTCCTCAGAACGTTCTTCCTCTTTCCTTCTTCTCTCAAGATATTTCTTCACAAAAACTTGGCGACGTATATTTTACAAAGGAGCCTTAAACATTACACCAGCTCTTAAGAGTCACTGGCCAATCTGTAAGATGCACTTACTTTTCAAAAAAATGTTTGTCAATTTTAAAATTCCAAAGTGGCCAAAGCTTTTGCTGAGTTGTATCTACTTATTGCCTTTTCTTATGAGCTTTAATCATCTATTGAAATCCATTTACAAATGGAATGAAATAAATGGAAGTTTGTGGGTTCGAATCCCGGCGGAATACAAAAAAAGTACCATTTAAATTTGCATGTATGCTCTTCGCTGGGTTACAAATTCATAAATCCTTTACCAAAGACCGGTCACTAGAGCTCCATCCAGCCTTACAACGACTGGGTCTTGCTTGAGTATTGGCGCTTTGTAACGATGACCAAACTCGCACACAGCACCTCAGTGGCACTACAACAAGTGTCATAGACCTATAGAGTCTCTAAAATCTGATTTCAAATGAGTACTGTTTGTATGTGTACTGGACCAATGTGTCTCATAAAAACTGAAACTTGATTTAAACAACACTTCCTAGTAAAACAACTCTCACGTTAAAGTATTGTACGTTTTTTTCTCAGCTCAGATTAGGTAGAATGCGATTCTTAAGACACTTGCTATGGAAGGTCAGATTTGAATCATATGATCGATAAGCCAAACAAGCACTATATGCACAGATGAAATTCATGTTGTAAAATTGTTCAGGGAATAAATAAAAGCTTTTATAAGTTTTTGAATATTTTTTTAGAGTGTCTCGCAATTCGGACAGGAAGTGTGTTATTACATACTCGTACATACATACCGTCGTTACTGCTTCTATGAAAGAAGAGTCATAGAGAGGGCAGCAGTAAAGGCTGAATTTACGTTCCCCGCGTAACCCCCAGTCTAACAAGAAGGGGGTGGGACGGAGTGGGTGCTAGTGGGGTGGGGGTGGGAGAGTGGGTGATAGAGGGGGCGGGGGGTGGTTGGGGAAGCTTTTACAGGAAATTATTTATTTCCGCGAAGCGCTCACAATAATTCAATGAAATGTTTTATGAACTATTAAAAATACACGAAGCGTCTAGCGAACGGTATCGCTCACTCACTCAAAGTGGATGAATGGTTATACGATGATATGTAAGTGAGCCTTTACTTGGTACTTGCGATCATATAAAGAAAAATGAGTGAGTAACTTTATCTATTTACTTCAAACTGTATTATTAAATGTACAAAAAAAAAACGAAAAAGGTAACTTTAACGCTAACACTCTAACGCTAGTAGTGGAGACTACTCTTCATCAAAACCTATGTAGGGAGCATCTTTATGTACGGCTGCGAGACATGCCTATCAAAAAGAGATACACGGAGACTAGAGGCTTTCAAAATCTGGTCATATAGAAGACTACTAGAAATTTCTTGGAGAGACTGCACTACAAATGAGGAGGTTTTCCAAAGAATCGAAGGAGGAAGGCATCTGCTCAGGACCTTGTCCGAATGACGTGCAAGATGGATCGGCCATGTTATACGACAAGAAGGTCTCTTGCATGCCATAATGGAGAAGATGACCGAGGGGAACAACTCTAGAGGACGCCCAGGCCAAGAATACCTGGAGGACCTGTTGGTGGGCGTACGCTGCTCATCATATGCAGACCTTAAAAGAGCCGCACAAGACAGGGAAGGATGGAGGAGAAGAGTGAAAAAAATTGCTGCAAGCCAGTCCCAGGATTGAAACTAGAGAAAAAGAACGCTAGTAGGGCTACTAAGCTGCACGGATAGTGTAACTTCTTACATCTCACATCTGGCGAGTCAAAGGCTAACCACTTCATTTAAAGTGGGGGGTCCTCGGCTTCCGAAAAAGCTAGTACTCATTTCTTATGAAGGCTGAGTAAACCTTGACGGTATTTTTATTTTTGGTTTGAAATAAAGTATGGTAGTATTTACTTTGTTTTTGAACAAAAAACTGGTTGAATAACTAAGAAATAGGTATGAAACTGACCACGCATACAGTAAAAATCACTTTTGGAAACACAAAATGGTGTTTTACTAAAACAAAAATTGCTCTGCAACCCTTGTCATGTGAGAGAGCTAGAGGATGGAAAGTTCCGGAATGCACTGAAGACAAGCAAATTTCTGGCATCATTTGCACCAGCGCCCTTGGAGGGACTACATCACGAATTGGCGCTATAAATAAATCATCAACTCATCATCATCATGTAGACCTTCCTTGAAACAGGTGTGACTTTGGCAAAACTGAAGCAATTTTTGCAGCACAGATGGTCAGCCTCATTTGAACTTGTCCTACCAATTCAGAAATCAAATAAACAGCATTCAAAAAAAGGAACATGCTTTTAGTTTCTCTTTTTTAAAAAAGAAAAATCATATTCAGTGTCAATTAAAAAAAAAAAAAAAAACTAATATTTTGATTTCACACAACCACAAGACGTCTCTTCTCTTCTTGCGCCCCCTCCTCCAGCTACTTTTACTCGGTATTCCTCTTCCCATGTTTCTTACATCAGGTCCGCAACTGTTGTATCCAATTAACGGGGATTTATGGCCGACAAATAATTAACTCCGCACACACACACATACACACACACACACACACACACTTATTCTTCTTCTTCTTGCTCTCATTCACTTGAAGTTTGTCGTATTAAAGCCGGGTCTACACAACTAATAAGGGAGGAAAAAACATAGGATTTGCGGATGTAAGTGATTTACCATATCGTATATTAAATTATTTTTTTGTTTTATATAGTTAAATGTACCTAATTAATTTTTATGTTCCTTGACTTAAAGGTTGGTATGAGGCTGACCACCCATACTGTAAAAAATGGATCACTTTGTCAATGTCACCCCTGTTTTAGGGAAGGCCGGCAAAAGCTGCAGGGTTCATGTTCACATGAGGTTGGGATTTAATTTTCTAAGTGCACATGCAGCATGTGTAAGCGCTAACACGTGAATTATTGGGCATGCATTTAATATGAATCTTAAATCTTAACATAAGGTTGTTAAGGTCGGAAAAAATATGATCATTATTGAAGTTTGGATTTTAATTTGTAAGTACGCATGCAGGATTTGTATGCGCGAACTTACACGTGTCTATTTGTGAGCATGCACTTAATATCAATCTTAAATGCTAAAATATCTTTGCAACTTCGATTATAGTTGTCCTGAAGTAAGGGATTCACTTTCTTTCTAGAACCTATTAACTACAAATGGGGGTTTTTGCCCAGAAATATTTGTGTTTCTACTTGTGTAAGTACGTACTTTGAGAGTTAACTTCGATAACCCTACAACTGACATAGATTTACAGAGTATTGTCATTTATATTTATTTATCTTTTGCATCCGTTTAATGTCACATTAGATGCGATTTCTGTTTGCAAGGAGGAGTAGGTGGTAGTGGGGAGCTCTAGGAGGGGGTGAGGGGGTGTGCATGCGCGCGCACCCTGATTGGTGGCTTCCCCGACACGTGACAGACACGTGGTCAGCACGTGAGCGATAACAATCGCAACTGAGGATTATAGGGTCTACTTAGCGCAGGAAAACCACGTGTAAGACGAATTTAGAGAAATTGACAGTCACAAAAATTGTTTTTTTTATTTATTGATATCATCACTTGTAAGTCAGATCCGAATAGTCCAAGAGAGAAGAAAGAATGACTGAATAAATGGAACCCTGATCGTAGTTTTATTTCTCTTAAATCAGATGATGATGATGATGATGAGTTGATGATTTCTTTATAGCGCCGTTTCGTGCTGTAGTCACTCCAAGGGCGCTTGTGCAAATGCTGCCAGAAATTTGCTTGTCTTCAGTGCATTCCGGAACTTCCATGGTCCTCTAGCTCTCTCACATGATGTGTTCATACCTACAGAGCTGATGTTTCGACACGCAAATGGATTGATATCATCATAATGATCTATAATCTAAGTTGCAAAGATATATTTACATTCAAAACTCATATGGAATGCATGCCCACAAACAGACACGTACAAGTTTGCGCTTACAAATCGCTCCCCCAGTTCTTGTTTATCGTGTACGCCAATCTTGTCAAATATGCCTTTTTCATGCAGTTGTCTTATGAATCAAATTCTACATAATCTGAGCTAAGGAAAACTCGATAATGTGAGAGTTCTTTTAAATCTTTTTTAAATAAATTTCTTGTTTTCATAAGACACATTTGTTCAGTACACATGCAAACATTGCTCATGTAAAATTTTCTCAATGGCGTATACAATAAACAAGAACTAAGGCAGCGAAATGCTGAATGTGTAGTTACAAATTAAAATCCAAGCCGCAAATGAATATAAGCCCTGCAACTTTTGCCGACCTTCCCTGAAACAGGGGTGTCATAAAATCAGAGCAGAAGCCTCAAAAAATTATACGAGAACACTCGTTATTATTTTGCTATAAAGAAAAAATAATATTAAAAGTATTGTCACCCTAGGAAGTGCTGCAATGTTTCTCAAATCAGAATATTTAAGCTAAATTGCTTTCGCATTGTGGGGAGGGGCGTTAGTTGTATAAAAAGGGGGCGTTATAGGAACACAGGGGGGCGGAAAGTCAGTGTACAAACATAATCACAAGGAAACCAGCTCTCACCGGCGATTCCAATCATCGGGCGTGTGTTCGGATTTATTAATTCATACAGTAGCGGTGTACATCCATCAGGGATCTCTTTCTGTTAAGTAATCTGAGTTGCAGTATGCTTAAGCCACTTCACATGTATGTGTCAGAAGGACTCACATCACGAGGAAGCTTGTTTAAAGCTATGTAGGTATAATCTTAGTTTAAGGATGATTTTTTGGTGAGCTCTGTTTTTGTGTGAATTATATTTCATGGATTGATTTTGATTTTTAAAATGTAATCTGTTGTGTATGTTCCTTAACTTATAGGTTGGTATGCGGCTGACCACTCATGCTGTAGAGAATGGTTCACTTTGCCAATGCCACCCCTGTTTCAGGGAAGGCCGGCAAGAGCTGCAGGGTGTATGTTCATATGAGATTCGGGTTTTTATATTGTAAGTCCACATGCGGCAAGTTTAAGCGCGAACTTATACGTGTCTGCTTGTGAAAATGCATATAATGTGAATCTTTAATGTAACATGTATTTGCAACTTAGATTAGATTAGATAGATTAGAAAGCCCTCTGCGAGCTTGGTCATCGCTACATGAAGCATCAACTACACCAGCTAGATGAACAGTGGCGTGCATATCATAAAGACCATTAGGCCTCGCCTAACTTACTTTTTAGGAAAGAAAAAATATTTTTGTAACAATAATTTTAATAAGAAACAATATTAATCGACGCCTAAAAGATAGGCAATTTTCGTAGCCCCGAATTAGACATTTGTAAGTTAGCGCCTACCGTTTTCACGCATGCAATACGCTCAGCGCGGTCCAGCAAGGAGATTTTGAACTTTATCTCGGTCCTAGCGCGGCCATACATGTAAACAAATTCCCACTCATACATCCACATGTGGCCACCGTCTGTACGCTTCAACTCAGGCTTGCCTGGGTCAAAAGACAATAATAATTGGAAACGCACTTACGTCATAGTAGAGTAGAGACAGAAATAAACTGGTGATATATATGAAAGAGATGCAGAAAAGAAGTGTGTGAATTTTAACTTTTTGTTCATTCTCCAATTTCTTCCAAGCCCGCGCGCGTTATTTTTGACGTCTGTGATTGTTTTTGTGATTTATTGTGAAACTTAATTATTACAATGGATAACTTCAGTTGTGAAAATTGTAAGGGAAATGTGTGCTTTCTAAAAATTAAATTCGGTTCGTTTTCTAAGCTTAGTTTTAACGATAAAATGCAAGTGATAAGTAAAGGACGGTCAACACCATCTTTAGAGTTAGTGCAAATCCAGAAAACGGTTAATCGGTCGAGAATATTTCACAAATCAGCTTATGAAACTTTTCCGTGGTTAACTGGCTGTGTGCATAGTAATCTTTTGTTTTGTTTTTCGTGGGGTACGCATGCTGGATAATTAAAGTTGCACTAAATTACAAATAATACATCTTACCCCGATGTTTCTTTTCCCCAGTGCTTCTAAATTTCCTCAGACTTAGATTTTGGATTGAAACAATGAAACCTTCACACACTTAAGATCCTCACAAGGCACAACAATATTTTCACCGGAATTAATTTAAATACTATCAAAAAAGGTGGACAAAAAAAGACAAAAATAAAAAAGCAAAATTAATAATCTAATGATTATTAATTTTTAATTAAAAAACAAAATTAACAATCTTTATAAAATAACAAAATTAATATTATCTTGATTTTGCAAAAAAGTGGGTTCGATCGCAAACAAGGAATAAGTAAATTATTCTGATATTCGAATAAAACACACCTGACGCGACAGTTTATTGAAAATACAATCGGTCATTCATACAACTGTAAATGGCTCCAGTCTGGAATCGTAAAATTGAATGGACGAAAAGCTAAGCATATGGTGATATTATTATCATGTGTACTCCCAAGCACAATCTGTAATAATATTGTGTTCATTTATAATGACAAAAGAGCTTAACCGACTATATTCATACAAGCTTACAGAGATCAAGCTTTTTTCATACATTAAACAAAGACAGGGATACATTTCTCAATAACGGTTGCGTAACAGAGTTTACTTCATCAATGCCTAATAATAATAACCTACTGCCACACACAGATGGCAGCAGCACGACTTTTGATGGGGAGAAATTTAAAAAGACGAATGACTTTAAATGTCTGTAATCTACCCAAAAATATTCATTATTTGCATTTCTGATGGTACGCATGCTTAGCTTTTTAGCTTGTATGATAGTCACGCCACTGGAAGGGACTATGTTATATGTTTCTTAACAGGGTTGTAGCCGCGGGGTTATAGCCGCGGGGGCCAAGAGGGCTGATCTTTCTAGCGTGTTTCGAATGGAACAACGTTGGTTTGATCCCCGCTTGGGTCACTTGACTTTAACTTTGACCCTGGTTCAACAGATGTTATTGGGTAATTATTATTTAATAATTCATTAAAAATAAACAATAATGAATTATTAAATGATGATATTAATACCTGTTTCTGGCCAGGCAGAATAGGTTGGTGAATTGCATTTCTCTTCACAAATCTATTTTTTTTAAAAAAAAAAAAAAAAAAATTTAAAAAAACATTGTTTTCAGATAATTGCTATTTCAAATTTTGTTCCGACAGGTTTCCCTGGAAAAATCGGTTTTTCGTTTTTGGTTTAATTAAATTGTAAACGCCACTGGCTATATGGAATATGAAAAAACTCGGATTTTTATTGTTTTGGAGTTGCGCACAAAAAATAATCTTGTCCTGTCGAAAACCGCCCAAAACCTAGAAGTTGCCGAACTAGATCTTAATTCCTATGATCGCCCCTGTAGATGAAGTTGATATTAGGCTAGATGGACCTTTGGTGAACGATCTTTGGTAAAGGTATATGAATTTTTCAACCCAGAAAAAGGCATATTTCAAAATATAAATTGTATTTTGTTTGTGCAGCACCGAGATTCTAACCCACGAACTTATATTTACGAGTCTGAAGCGCAACCACTTGACTACGGACCGGTATGCGCTAAACTTCCAAATGCATTTATTATAAAATAAAGTTAGTAAAAAAAAAGGAGGAAGCGTTTATAATTTAAATGACAAAGGGGTACGAACTAATTAAAAGTAAAGATATACAAAGATACCAGTTATCTTGTGATGGGGATTTTGTTTTACAAAATGTTCCCCTTTAATTGAAATTCAGATAATTTAGTGATGCAACATAAAACAAGACACGATCAATAACTGACGATTAAAAGTTATTATACATTGAAGCTTTCACGGCCAGTTTTTGTTGACATAAAAATCACTTTTTCAGGCTATGTAGCCGTGGTCTGGTTGATTCTTTCCGGACAGTTTCGCCCAGCAATTTTCGCGGAGCAATGGGTGAAACTGTCCGGAAAGAATCAACCAGACCACGGCTACATAGCCCGAAAAAGTGATTGTTACGTCAAAGATTAAAAGTTAGTTTAAATTTATAAAAATAAGGTTTGTAAAGAACCCCAGTGTTCATATTTTACAATCTTGTGTATTTGAAGTCAAATACAAAAACTAAAATAGTAAAATGAAACTTCTTACCTGTTTTGTGACTGAGTCGATAAGTCTAACAAAGATGTCTTGTTCTTGTCGGACACCTGGAACAAGAAAACATTATTATTAATTAATCAAAGGCAGATGAAAGTGGCGCTTGATCTGCATTCTTGGCTGCTAAGGCTCTTACATTTTAAATATTAAAATTAAAATAAGGTTAACCAGTCATCTACTCATCTTAAAAAAAATGCGATATCATAAGTAATTCTTGCAAAAATCGAGCCTTTGAGACATCTGTTGTTGAAACATTAAAGGTCACCTCATAGTACAATCATCGATCACGAGCAACAACAACTTTTTCTCAAAATTTAGTTTGTGCTTCTTCGTCGAATAAGAGACACGTCTCCTAATGTCTTTGTCTGCAATGTGATTTTTAAAATCCTTTCATCTATAGAGAATATTAGAGAATATATATTTTTTTAGATACCTTGACGTCGAGTGTTAAATATATATCTGTCTCTATCATATTCTACTTTTCTAAGTTAGAGAGAGAGAGACAAGTATGAAGAGTCTCCCTCCACTTCATTTGTCTCATTTAGCGTGTCGGACTATACGCCGGCTAGCTTGGCAGGTGGCGCTTGCACTATTTGTTAACAGGTCACAATTACATGACAAGGCATTTGTCTGCCGAGCTCTGCGGGGCCAACTGTAATGCATCATGCCGTAGAATACAGATACAACTATAAGTGAGAGTGTACGAAATATAGACAGATAATAAAAATAGAAACAAAATTGTTTAAATTGTATTATGGAGTGTTTTAACCGTTGCGATGGCATGAGTCAAAATATTTTTTTACAATTATATTAACTGCACGATTAGGTTAGGTAAAGCCGGCCCCCTTAGCTGTAAAAATAATTAGGCTCTACTCACCAAATGTGAAATTCTTCGGGCATAGCGCGGCAAGAAGTTACACTTTATATGTAGCTTAGTTGCGTTTTAGGTAATTAAACAATTAGTCCTCAAAAAAACGTCGAGAATGAAGTTCTCCCATAACAATTTGTCTAATATACGAAAAGTTTTATTATCTTACTGTGTAGTTTTTATTACCTACTGCAAATAAGTCAAATGTCCGTAATTCTAGCTTAAACCTAACCATGAGTCAATAAAATTTCAAGAGAAGGCGGCAAAAGTTGCAGGTTATCATCATTCTGATTGAGATAGAACCTAAAGATAGTTTCACATTTCCATGGTTTAGAAGCTACGTAAGAAAATTATAAAAAGAGTTAAAATAATTTCAGATTGACTGTTTTCGTACAAAAACTGTATGATTTGCAATCACGGAATGAGAAAATAAAGAGTTCAATACATCTTATTTTAAACGCTTTTAACGTTGTCGTTAGTTAACAAGTTAAAAAAAATAAACGGTTATAGCAGAAAATTAAATTAAAAAAATATAACATGTATCTTGTATACTTTATGAATAAAAAAGCAAAACATGTATAAAACCCTAAAAAAACTTACATAAAACATGTTTAAACGCTTGTAACGTTTAAAAAATAAATAAATAAACTGTAGATTTTGTAGGGTTTGTGTATTCACACAGTGAAAATTCATTTTATATAAAATAAAATATTTTTTTCTTAAACGTAGTTTAATTTTCACAATAATATTTTATATCTCGAGCACTTTCTTTTTTCATTTTTAATTTTTGACTGTTATATTTAATTTACATTAAGTTCATCTTTATTGTACCTATACCTACTTATTTATTTGAATTTATATCATTTTGATCTATGGTTTGTTCTTAATAATTTTAATTTGACATACATCACTCTTGATAATGATCTGAGTATTGACGGTCGAAAGTGCTCGAGATATAAAATATTATTGTGAAAATTAAACTACGTTTAAGAAAAAAATATTTTATTTTAAATAAATAAACTGTGTTTACTAGAAAAACTAAGTAAACTCGGGATGTCATAAAGACATATGGGATGTAAGTAATATAAAAGAGCATTTACATAGACGGAAGACGAGCGCAAAATTCTCCCTGAGGACTCCTTTCCCCATACGAGTCTACGGTATTTACAAAATGCCCCTCGATAGGGTGCTACGACGTTTTTAAAGTGCTACGGTTCACCTGAGAACTTTGACTTTTTTAGTTTTCAGGACAGAGCTTAGTGAAGAGGTAGATTAAAAATTTGCTTGGGATAAACCAGATTAAAATATTTTTTTAAACGTCCTTAACATCTGACAAATAATGTGTAAGTATACTTTTTGTTTATGATTTTATTTCAGAACGTTTGAACAATCTAAATAAATTATTGAAATAATATTAAATATTGACAATGATTTGTCGGTGCTATGGCCACGGCGGTCAAGATGCTTGTTCAGCTAGCGTGTTTGGTTCAGATAACGTTGGTTCGAGCCACGGCTGGCCCCTTTGACCATAACATTGACCCTGTTTTAGATGTCGTTGCATGCACACAAGCTTCTGATTTCGCATGAAGATAACTAGCCAGGCAAAATAGGTTGGTGAATTGCAATCCTCTTCACAAATTTATTTAAAAAAAAATAAAAAAATTTGGTAGTCAGGAAATACTGAACAATAGCTGTATTATTCGATATTTGGTCATATACAAAGAAAGTGTGAAAGGAAAAAGAGGGAAGGGACGACCGAAAAAAGTATGGAGTGATCAGATTGAGGAGATTGTGAAAGAATGGGATATACAAAGTGAGCGTAAAAGAAGAAAATGCATGAAAAAGGTGATGGAGATGAAGGAATTGAAAGAGGTATGTCAGGATAGGACAAAATGGAGGCAACTCTGCAGAGGCTCTGGCCACCCCTAGCGGAATGGCGACAGAGTTATAGTTACAGTTACAGTGGACAATAGTTTTCTTCAATAAATTTGAAAATGAATAAAATACTATGACCAAAAAAAAAAATAATCAACCTTTATTTCTGGGTAATACAAACAATAAAGCGAGGTATTCCCCGTAAAATAGGCACAAAAAAAAATTAACAGAATTATAATGAAAAATCTATCAGTGTTTAGTATACAATGAGACAGATTTCTATGACTTTAGTATTTTTATTTTTTATTCCAGTACCTAACGCCCTGCTCACGCATCACGAATCGTGACCGGTTTGTCTATGAGTATGTATCTTATCGAAAAAAAAACCGTTTGAAAGCTTTTTTACATCCCCATACGTTACTGGCCTTTTGATCCGGCACCAGTGCCCTTAGTACGAGTAGCAAAACTTGAGAAAAGTAAAGTTTACGGAAAATATTAAAGCGTGATTTCTCCCAAAATCTGCCGTTTTTGTTTCTTACACTTTATGGTCTTAGCAAAAGAGTTACAGTGATGAAGAAAATCAAGTTCAAACAAACAAAAACGGCAGATTTTGGAGGAAATCACTCTTTATGAATTGCCGTAAACTTTACATTACTCAATTTTGCAACTCGTACTAAGGGCACTGGACAGAATTCGTTATGTGTGAATTGACACTTCCAGAGATTAAGCGCAAGACTACCAAATTATTTTGCCATTTGAACCAAAGAAAATTTATTTTAAATCAGTTTTTCATGTCGAATAATTATTCAGAGTTATTCGGTATTCGCCTTAGGGGGGAAAGCGATAACTCATATTTCGAATATTCGCTATGACCATTACTCGTAGCATATCTTTTACATACCTTAAAAAAAAGGAAAACATCCGTCTGCATGTTGAAATAAAATAACATAAAAATTACGCAGCAAGAAAAATGTAGCATCCCTTTAACAGACTGTAACGCTGAAAATTTCAGGATGTTTAACTTTTCTATAAATGACCGTCTCTGTACAGGACGGGAGCCATGCACCTTTAAAACGGTAGGTAAATAGAAAGCATTTACAGTTTTAGAGAGATGTTTTTTTTTTGTGTAAAAAAAAGTGATGTAAATAAGACTCGGCAAAAACATTTACACAAATTAACAGTAATTAACTATCAGTTTAAAGAAGCATAGCCAAAGCGATGAGAGCTTTTTCATGATTAAAAAAATATATATTATACAAAAAAATACATTTTTTATTACCTGAATCACAATTCTATTCATATTTTTGTACTGAATCGTTCGGCAATGAAATTAGTTGTAAAAAGTGCATATTTGTGTGTGTGTGTAAAATATAACGCAAATCTGAAATTAGCATGCAACCTACAACTCTTTATTTAAACACGAGTGACATTTCAAAGTGTACTATTTTTAAAGTGTGAGTGGTCAGTGCCATACCAACCAAAAAAAAAGGAACTGAAGTAAAATTTGCATAAAAATATACGATTCAATTATAATAGTTCCATTAACATAAATATTTAAATTAACAATGTAAAAATAAAATTTGTCTTCACGAGTTGATTTATTTCCCCGAGCGCTTTCGATGTTATCACATCGTTATCAAGTGGAATATTTAAAAACATGAAAGCCTAATCTGCCAACATTACAGATCAACCGCCATTTTTTCAATTCTTGCGTTGGTGTTTCTTGATTATAAATTATGTTGAAGGTTAGTTCAATAACATTCATATTTATTTGTACACAAAAAAAGTAAAAATTCGTATTGCAATTTTATTTCAGCTTCTCTTGTATCACCAAAAAGCACATATTAAAAATATATGCATAGTAAACACATCCTCCCGCCTCCAGACATACAACTCTTATTTTTGGTTCCAAGTTAGAACGACAAAGTGACAAAACGACAAATAACAGAACGACAGATGCCAGAACACCACATGACAGAACGACAAATGACGGAACAACACTTGCCAGAGCATCACAATGACAACACATAAAATGCTCAACATCACATGACAAAATATCACATACCTTACAAAGAACATACAATAAACGGCACATGGAAAAAACATCACAAAACAGAAACAAACATGAACGCCATGACAAAAAGTGAGACATGAGAAATAATATACGGAAATGAACTCATGCATTTTGTCAGTGTGACTTATTTCTGTGCTGTTTTGTCATGTTATACACTGTCATCGAAATGTTCTGTCATGTCTTGTTCTGTTATGTGTCGTTCTGCCACATGTGTTTTTTTCATGTGTCGTTCTGTAAGATGTCGTTATGTCATGTGTCGTTTTGTCATATGTCGTTATAGCATGTGCCGGTCTGTCATATTGTGTCGTTCTACCATGTATCGTTTGTCACTGTGTCGTTCTGACTTGCGTCGTTTAGCCATGTGTCTTTCTGTCATGTGTCGTTCTGTCATGTGTCATTCTGTCATGTGTCGTTTTGTCGCTGTGCCGTTCTATACTCGTACCCTTATTTTTAAACATCAAATTTAAGCGTTACACCCTCAAAGTGGCCAGTAAAGTAAACTCAAGTTTCAGCTGCATGTTTATAGCCTGGGGGGGGGGAGGCCGACTCCCACCCCGGGACACATCTGAAGGAGGCGCCCGCCCACCCACCCAGGTAAAAGCTTATTTTCTGTAACGGAGGGAAGGCGGGGAACACACGGGGAATGTTTTACTTGACGTTGTTTTCATTTATGTGAATAAACATTTTAATATTACGATATCACCAAATTAGTGTGCGCTTATCACACGAAGCGATGGACAGGAATTTCGACGTCACACTTTTTGTTTTGTTATTTAGTAATGTGAAAGGTTCCTTGGTTTATTGGTTGGTATGAAGCTGAACAGCCATACCGTAAAACATGGTTCACAATGCCAATGTCACCCCTGTTAGAGGGAAGGTTGGAAAAAGCTCATACCAACCTCTAAGTCAAGGTAGATAAACCAAATAAGCACTGAGGGACAAAAAGTGTGTTGATTTGACGTAAAATTGCTCACAACATAAAAAACACAATCTGAAATGAACATATAATTAAATCCTGCAACTTTTGCCCAGCTTTCTTGAAACAGTGTAATTTTTTACATGCTACCTTCAAATATAATAATCTAAGGCAATGCAAACGCAACTGAGCTGCACGTATAGTGCAACTTCTTTTAGCATTATCTCCGAAGGGTTTTGCATGTGGTGAGTGGAACCTATTTATTTTTTACAGATAAAGGGACCGGCGTTGCGCCAACCACTTCAGTTGGAGTGAGGGTTTCCAATCTCCTGAGGGGGCTGCAAATCATTTCTTGCGAAGGCTAAGTAAGCCTTGCCGGAATTTTATTTCGTCTTTTTGAAATATACACCAAAACGGGTAATCAATCACCCGAGCTCTCGGCATGGAATGCAAGCACTCCACCAACTGAGCTATCGACCGGACTCCCTTCAAATTTTCTACTATAAGTATAACACAACGCAAACGCATCCAACCCATTCATATAGTACAACTTCTTGCCGCATTATCCCCGAAGGGTTTCGTATGTGGAAATGAAATCATTCCTGACACCCTCGCCTCGGTGGGATTCGAACCCGAGCTCTCTCAAGCACTCTACCAACTGAGCTATCGACCGGTATCTTTCAAATTTGTTGTATGTACGCGTTCTCATATGTATATCAAGCTAGACTCCTATATGTACGTACATACGTTAGAAATACCATATTCCCCTCATGTTGCATGTAGTTTCGTATGAGATATTAAAGCTTAACCCTCAACTCTGAATGTGCGGTCAGGGCCGGGCTCGAGGATTTGACTTCCTGACCGCGCTTTGAAGACCCAGGAAGATCCTCCTGCTACTCCATGGGTCCCTGAGGACCCCAGAAACTACAGTGGTCTTAGGAAGGCACAACCAGAGCCAAGGAACAAAGCTAAGTATGTACCTCCTGCCTACAAACATAATATGCTCAACAAAAATTAGTTTATTACAAATTTCAGACAAAATTGTATCCATAGCTGATATGAAAACTACACGGGAAAACAAGGAATGTCAGCAAAAATAAGTTCGAAAGAAAAAAGTAAAATCTAGTGGCATGTGTGTGTATCTAAAGCTCTGCAATTTGTATTGCAATAACAGCCGCTATCACAGTTTATGATGGTATTTCCGGTTCTTTGTGACAGGCAATAACCATGATTTAAAAAATTTCAATTTTTGATTTACTCATAGTTTTTAACTGACATTGCTTGTTCTTCCCCTGTAGTCTTTTCTTTATATATAGTTAAATGATTTTTTAACGGAAAATTCACTGTAAGCTGCCGATGAGCGATGGCTTTGCTGTATGAAAAAAACTTTCTTACTTGACATTTTAAAGGTTTGGGAATGAGATTTCTTGTAAAATTTACCTTCTTTTTCAAATATACCATTCGCAAAAATGAAAAATTAATGTACCTTTACCAAATACGGGGCACAAAAATTCATCCACCCTTACAGTAAATGCGTTTTGCTTGAGAACTGTCACTTTCTAAAGCGGAAAATAAGCTCGCAAAGGGCTCTTGAGGTGTGATTAACACAAAAAATAACCACTAAATCATTCTTATATTATATCCAATCATGGTCTGAGGTCCGAAAATGTTTGAATTGTTTGTAAAAAAAACTTTAAATAAGCAGTGTTATGAATAAAAAAACTCTTTTTTTATCTTTGAAATCTTTAAATAAGCAGTGTTATGAATAAAAAAAACTCGTGTTTTATCTTTGAAATCTTTAAATAAGCAGTGTTATGAATAAAAAACTCGTGTTTTATCTTTGAACATCTTCAAAAACATTTTTTTTCAGTGTAACTATAATACAGACACCTTTATTACATGTTTCGTTTGATTACTAACCATAAAGTCGTTTCTTCATCAAGTTTAATATTCAGTTCGATCCTTATGGTTTGTATCTGAGCACACGCCTAGTATAGTAACAAAGAGGATCACAAAAACTTGCTTCAGCTCGTGACTGCGTGGTTGATGGGCATCCTTTGAAGACAGGACTTGTTTTCGTTATAGGACCGGTCACCCGGAAAGGAAGGTCGACCTCCACTTCACTACCAAACCAAATCCTCACCCTAGTGCTTGTTGGTCTTATCTCCAAGAGAAGTAATATCACATCAGCAATGTTTGTATGTATACTGGACAATTGTATAGTGTATAATCTCAACATAATATAATATGACCTTAGTTGTAAAGATAATTATATTGAAATTTAAAATTCAAATTAAATGCATGTCCACAAACAGACGCGTGTAATTTCGCGCTTGTAAATGTTGTATGTGTACCTACTTACAAATTAAAATTCAAACCTCAAATAAACATAAGCCCTGCAACTTTTTCAAAACTTCCCTGAAACAGGGGTGGCACTCATGCCAACTACGAATGCTGAAAATTGATATTGTAAATATTATAACCTACTCTCACATAATCGTGTTTTCTACGTTTTTTTTCTTAACTCAGATCGTGTAGAATGTGATAATTGTGTAAATTTCATTCAAATGTCATATCTTAATCAAATGGTAGTTAAGCCAAACAAGCACTAGGGGGACGAAATATCGTGTAAGAGATGTACGAGTATGTGGCAAAGAAACAAGCATACTAATGAGTGTTTTAAATATTTTAACTGACTATATACAAACATCGGTCCAAAATTACGAATCGTTGTGGCAAAAAAAGCCAAAATATAACATGCGTAATTTAAAATTAAAAGATGTACATAGACCTAAAATAAATAGAAGAAAGAGAGGAGCGTTTTTAATAGTAAAATTGTGGTACACAATGGTATCTTGTTACCGACGTTGATGTATGAAAAAGAAGCGGGGACTGTCAAAGAAATGAGTAAGGTACCTAGTAGAAATGAAGTATGGCAGGAAAAACTCTAACGGTGTTATTTACGCTCAGCAAATCTATGGCTCAACCGCCACCCAAGGTGAATTTTCCGTGCAAATAAAACGATGATCTATTAATCAGCTGCAGCTCAAATATGTTGTTAATAACCCTTTATGAGATAGAGTAAAGAATGAATGGGTACAAGTTGAAAGATGATGTGAAAGTAAAAATACTAAAGAATGT
This sequence comes from Agapetus fuscipes, assembly GCA_951799405.1. Taxonomy (NCBI): domain Eukaryota; kingdom Metazoa; phylum Arthropoda; class Insecta; order Trichoptera; family Glossosomatidae; genus Agapetus; species Agapetus fuscipes. The sequence goes on along the minus strand of OX637334.1, from coordinate 3,019,781 downwards.
GATAAGATGTTTTTTTAAGAAATCCTGTGCGAGAGACTCCATAGATTTCAGAGACTCTAGGGGTCTATGACACTTGTAGTGCCGCAGAGGTGTTTAAGAGCTTGGCCCAGATACGTGCTGTAAGGCTGGATGGACCTTTTAGTGGCCGGTCTTTGGTAAAGCTTTTATGATTTTTTCAACACGGCAAAGAGCATTTTTAAAATATATAAGAAGTATATTTTTTGAGCTCCACCGGGATTTGAATTCACGACCTTCCATTCACGAGTCCAAAGTGTTGCCACTGAACTACGGACCGGTCTATTTTTGGGCCGGTTTGGATGTGTACAAAGAATGGATAGTAAAAATCTGGCAAATTGTGTATACGGACGAAATGTGAATGGAAAAAGAGGGATTGGGAGATTGAAACAAATCTGGCTGGAACTTAATAATTAATATTACGTTATAATTAATTATTTAAAAGAGACTAACCACTTGCGTACAGAAGCTGCAGCCTGTACTGGATTCCATTGTTGGTCTTCTGTCCCTCAGTCTCCTGCAACAAACATAGTAACATTCAACATAAAACAACGCAAAAAACAATGTAAAACAAACACAAACATCGGGATTTCTGACTGGTTTCGAGGTTAGTTGACTTGCAGAAAAACATTTTTTCTTGATGATGCAGCAATTTTATTTTAAGAAGGTATATACTTGTTTACAACGATAGTCTTTGAGCAAAAATTTGCAAGGAAAATAACACAAAAACCATAAAAATTCTAGTTTAAGTAGTCAGCTCAGGCATCATTAGTTTATCAAAACGTGGGCTCAACGGACGACCAAAATGTCTAAGAATAGCACTGATTGACTATAAATGTTGAGGTTGACCAATTAAAATTCCCTACAATAAATCATTTAGGTATTATTTTTACCATTTTATCATTTAGGTATTATTTATACCTGTGGATGCTGTCAAAAGCCTCGTAGCTGCTTTCGTCGTCTCCCGATTAGACTACTGCAATATCATATATGCGGGACTACCGCAGAAAATGTTTGATCGGCTGCAAATGGCTTTCAATGCTGCTGCCAGGGCAATTTTTCGACAGGGAAAGAGCTGTCATATTTCGCCACTGCTGAGAGAACTGCACTGGCTGAGGGTCCGAGAGAGGGTGGAATTTAAGTTGTGTCTCACTGTGCATAGGGCCCTGAACGGCACTGCACCCCCATGTCTCGCTGAGCTATGCTCTGTCGATGGGACTTCAAAAAAGTCACTACGCTCTGCCCTTACGGCTGTCAACAAGGTTATAGTGCCCAATAGAGCAAACACATCAAACTTTGCAGACAGAAGCTTTGTGGTGGCCGGGCCGGTGGCCTGGAACAATTTACCCATCGGTGTTCGCGCGAACCAGCCTACCACCACCTTCAGAAAGGAACTGAAGACACTACTTTTCTCGAGAAGCCATGGCGCCCTTGAGATGGTCCTGGACCATTAAATGGCGCCACAGGAAAGAAATCATCCATCATCATCATCATCATCACCTGCCGTATTTTAATATTTAATCCAACGTAATTTTTACTCTAAAAATTCTAAACATTCGACACTTGAACAGCGCAAAATATGTACAACTTTCAACAATGAAAGAATGTCGAAAGGAATAGCGAAAAACTCTATGCTCGAACAGAAAACGACAAATACAAGAGAAAACCAAGAAGGCCAATGAAGAGATAAAAGGACAGCTGGACTTCATCAAAACAAGAGATTACCAAACACGTCATAAGAGCAAGAGAAATAAGAACAATAAAATTATCAACAAGACAATAAAAAATAGCAATTAAAACGGATCGTTAATCATAATGACATTTCTATCAGATGCATTTATAGGAGGAATCTCAGTGATGCCAAAATACAATGGACAGTATTATGTGCAGGTATGCAGTATAGAAGGCTGTATCGCCACCTTAATAAAACTGAATAGTTCTAATTCACTGATTTGAGAAATCGTGGATAAAACATTCTATTCGGTGTAATTTATCATAGTGAGTTAACTAATTGTAAAGAAATGGCTCATGACAAACTTATAAACTACAGGTTTTTCACATTTTTGTATTGTTTTCTTTGGTGAAAAAAAGGAAAAAGGTGCATTTATCTGAGAAATCCGTTACTTTTTAATACTTCACTTATTCATGTGTATGCTCCTTGACTTTTAGGGCTGTATGCGACAGACCACTCATGCTGCAGAAAATGGTTAACTTTGACAATGTCAACCCGTTTCAGGGAAGGTCCGCAGGAGTTGCTGGGTGTACCTATGTACATTTTAGATTTGGTTTTTATGTTGTACTCGTAGGTTCACATGCGGCATGCGCAAGCGCGAACTAGTACGTTTCTGCTTGTGAGAATGCTTTTAATGTGAATCCCCAATGTCCCCATGTCTTTGCAACTTTAGATTCGATTGTATAAGATTCAGTTTCACCTTAAAGGTATCTAAATAGACTTTAATGGCGAGTATATAGAATTTCTTTTATATGGTTTCAAATTCGGATTGACTCGGTCGCTAAAACTTTACAAAACCTATTTGACAGTTGTGTATTTTTTTGTAATTTTTTGTAATATTTAATGCTGAAGAATATTTCCGTGACGTCACGTGAGATAAAGGCTGTCTCACACTTTGTGTCGGGCAGAGAGCTTCACAATATTTACAAAGGCGCACTCACACCCATAAACTAGCCCGGTCCGTCATTCACGTCAGGCAAACAAGTCCGCATCAGGCTGTACAGACATGAATAGTAAACGCAAAGGATAGTACATTGTCAGTATGTATTCTAGAAGAGCAATACTCCATTGCACTTATCGACTGACACAAATGTTATCTAAGTTTTTAATGCAATTCAAAAGTCATGAAATGGCATTCTCGTACGTAGAGCAGAAAATAAATCCCAATCAGCTGTCGTTTTCACATTATGTCCAAGTTATAAACAAATACCTAAACAAAAGCTTTTGCTTTAACAAAATAAAGAAAAATATTTTTCTTTTGATAACCGGTGGACAGCCAAGCTGGTAGAGTACTTGCATTTCATGTCGTGAGCTCGGATTCGAATCCCACCGAGGATACGCAACGTAACTAAGCTACACATATAGTGTAACTTCTTGCCGCGTTATCCCCGAAAGGTTTTGCGTGTGGCAAGTGGAATCTATTTATTTTAACAGCTAAGGGGGCCAGTCCTACGCCAACCACTTCACTTGAAGTGGGAGTTTCCCAGCTTCCAATGAGGCTGGTACTCATTTCTTGTGAAGGCTGAGTAAACCTTGCCGGTATTTTATTGTAGGGTGTGAAATAAACACCTAAACGGTTTATCATTTCTGACACACTCGGTGGAATTTGAGCCTGGACTCTCGGCATGGAATGCAAGTACTCTAGCACTGAGCTATCTACGGGACTCCTATTTTAAACTGCCTATTTTTTATAATATTTGGACGATTTATTTGGTGAGCGCTGTTTTTGTGAATCACACATCAAGAGCCCTCTGCAAGCTTGGTTGTCACTATAGAAAGTGGCAATTCTCATGCAAGACCCAATCGCTGTGAGGCTGGATGGACCTTTGGTATCGGTCTTTGGTAAAGGTATGTAAACTTTTCAACTCAATGAAGAGCATAATACGCTCTTAATATAGATCACAAAAAAAAAACATTTATATTTTCAAATATTATTTGAAAATATAAATGTTAAATTTTTTGTGATCCAACGGAATTAGAACCCATGACCTTCCAGTTGCGGTTTTGAAGCATTACCACTAGACTACAGACTGGGATCTTTTTTACTATCTTGGTTTGAATGCAACATTGTGCTAGTAGACAAGAGAGTATGGAAGCAAGCACTGTCATAGTACACACGGGCACAGGACTTTCATACAGAAACTCACATGGGGTGAATACTTGATAAAGGACACGCACTGTTCTTACGGCGGCGAGGGAAGGAAGGAAAGAGGAGTGCCGGGAAAGTGTGGGTAGAGGAATTTACAAAAATATATATACAAAAATAGTACACGCATAGCGTCATCGTGGAAAGATTCAAATCCATTCTAAAGAGACTATATAATCCTTAACTGAAAATTGGGTGATATATCGCTCCCCCCCCAGTGTGTGTTTTTTTTATCTACCATTTGATTAAAAGTCGCTTTTTTCATTGAAATTGCCTTAAGAATCACATTTTAGACAGTCTGATCCAAGAAGAAACATATAACAATAATGCAACGCAACTAAACTACACATATATTGTAAATCCTTGCCACGTTATCCCCGAAGGGTTTCGCATGTGGCGATTGGAACCTATTTATTTTTACGGGTAAGGGGGCCGGTCTTACGCCAACCACTTCAGTTGAAGTGGGAGTTTCCCAGCTCCCGAGGGTGCTGGTACTCATTTATTGTGAAGGATGAGTAAGCCTTGCCGATATTTTATTTGGGGTTTGAAATAAACACTGAAATGGAAAATCATTTCTTACACCCTCGTGGGGGATCGAACCCTTGCTCTCAGAATATAGAATGCAAGCATTCTACCGACTGAGCTATTGACCGGAATTTTTACGAGCTTGGTCGTCGCTACAAAGCGCGTATTCTCAACCAAGACCCAGTTGTTGTAAGGCTGGATGGACCTTTGGTGAGACACATTGGTAAAGACACATACATCATATGAAATTACCTCTGATTGACATAAGACAAACAATCACTAAGAGTACGTATAGGATACTTCATTTTGTACACAATTTTGTAATTGCACGATTGAATTTATTACCGAAATGATGACTTTTACGTGTGTGAATGCTCTGAGGTCAAAATTTTTGCAATTTTCGTTCATTTCTGTTTGGAGCAAAGGTTATATCTCTAATGGACATAAGACAAACAAGCACAATGGGGACGATATAGATAAGTGCGACTATAATATTTTGTACGAGTAGCCATGACAGTTTGTAGAACCCACTGCCTTCTGCTATTCTCTGTAGGTAGATATTATTTTTGCAGTCCAGAGCGACGCCTGGAAGGATGGAATAAAATATGCAGCTGGTTTTTGTTGGACTTGTGGCTCATACACCACGTGCACTGTATAAGTGCAGTCTATGTCCATAATCTAAGTTGCAAACGTCTGCTAGAATTTCAGATTATGAAATTATATGCATGCAATTATACTGTTACGATTTTAGGGTTCGGCGTTTAAGGCTGAGGCTTTAAAAAAATATTTTTCACTAGGTTTTTCCCTTTTATTTAGACAAGTACAAGTTCGCGCTTGCACATACCGCATGTGGTCCTACAATATAAAAACCCAAATCTCAAATGAACATAGATACACCCCGCAACTCCTGCCGACCATCCCTGAAACAGGGGTGACATTGGCAAAGTGAACCATTTTTACAGCATGGGTGGTCAGCCGCATACCAACCTCCAGCACTGACTTATTATTAGTTCACTTACTGTGAGAAGTTCCTCCCAATAAAATGCTTTATCCACGATTTTTCAAATTAGTGAATTATCACTTATTCAGTTTAACTTGTAAAATAACGATATAATTAACGCAAAAATTAAGGCAGTTAATCTACACATATAGTGCAACCTCTTGCCGCGTTATCCCCGAAGGAATCGCATGTGGCGAGTTGAACCTATTTATTTTTACAGGTGGCCGGCCTTACGCCAACCACTTCAGTTGAAGTGGGGGTTTTCCCAGCTCCCGAGAGGGCTGGTAGGTACTTTTTTTTATTGTGAAGGCTGAGTAAACTTTGACTGTATTTTATTTTGGGGTTTGAAATTAACACCGAAACGGGAAATCATTTCTGACACCCTCGGTGGTATTTGAACCCGAGCTCACGGCATGGAATGCTAGCACTCCTCCAACTGAGCTATCTACCGGACTTAACATATTATTCGTGTGAAAATTATGATAAAATGCAATAGATGAACATTTAGAAGATCCTCACCTGGTCCTTCTCGATGAAGCCGATGAAGGCAGTCCTCTCTATCTCGATGGGCTGTCCAGCGCGGTCATACAGAGCGACCACGAAGTGAAAGAAGTTGCTCTTGCGGAGGTTGCTGGGGGGTTGTTTCTCGAAGTGCGCGCGCCCCACGCCAATGCTGCACAGAAAGCGACAAGATTACCACGCTGATGATGGAACAGTAGACAGAGCTTCATATTTCTAGGACTCGGAGCAGTTCATGAATGACTCTTTGTATAATGGTAACTAATAGAGACAGTTGTCAACGACAATACCATGTTGAAAGCACCGGTTCTCATCAGATCACCGAAGTTAAGCAACATTGGCCGCGGATGCTACTTGGATGGTGACCGCTAGGTACACCGCGTGTTGTTGGCATTTCTTGGACCGGTCCGTAGTCCAGTGGCAACACTTCGGACTCGTAAATGGAAGGTTGGGGATTCGGATCCCGGCGGAGCACAAAAATATACCATTTATATTTCGAATGTGCTCTTCGCTGGGTTGAAAAATTCATAAACCTTTACCAATGACCGGTCACCAAAGGTCCATCCAGCCTTACAGCAACTGGGTCTTGCTTGAGTATTGGCGCTTTGTAGCGACGACCAAGCTCGTACACCTCTGCGGCACTACAACAAGTGTCATAGACCCATAGAGTCTTTAGAATCTAGGGAGTCTCCCGCACAGGATTTTCTTAAAAAAAAAAAAAAACTAGGTGGATAACGTTCAATAAAGCTAAGCTGCACATTACCTTTAACTTATTACTATCTATATTGCCTGTGAAGGGATCACATATTATGGCGTTCAGAACCTATTGTAAATTCACATGTAAAACAGAGATACCGTTATATTGGCAAAAGAATTATAATATTTAATTGTTAAAATTTTCATCGATAAAAAAAATATTTTGGTGGTAAAAATGCAAAAATAATTTTATAAATCTAGTACATAGTAATTATGTATCTACTGTGTGACTGTCTACTCATGCTGCGCACGATTTAAGCATTCTGGTTTTATTTAAATTAGTTAATGTTATAACAAAAATAAAGGAAGTGAAGAGAAAGAAAAAAATACAAATGCAACAAACATAATAATAGGATTAGCATGTTTCATTGTACTGAAAATTGTCTTTGACAAGTCTCCAGTGTCCTTTTGCAAACTGACACTGAGTTAGCTGTCAGCTATTGTCATTAGTCAAAAATCAAACATGGTTCACACGGTAGTGGAAACTTATACAAATATGTGCAAAAATAACTTTGTTGACAGATACATTATGAATAATGATGACTCTAACCACGGACTTTTGTTTATTCAACCAAAAGTGGAAACAGTTTGAATTGTGTCACAGTTAGAGCGTGTTTTTTCAACAATAGCTTAGCGACATTAAACTGAAAGAAGAGGACAAACTTATGAGATCGTTGTAGACGTTTTTTTGCTTATTTGAAAGCATTGGTTCTTAATCTGCAGCCCTCAGGAGAATCCTTAGTATTCGAGAGTTTTTTTAATAAATTTGAATTTTGAAAACAATGCACAATGGAAGATTTGTAGTGTATGTTATATATATGATCGAACCGATGAAATTTTTTGTGAACCAAAGATGGTAATCTATGTTTTTTAGACAAATGTAAAAAAATAAAATGATTTATTTTCTGTGTTTCCATATATTTATCTCTTTTTCTAAAAAAAAAACTATAGATTTCCATTGGTTCTCATTTATTTTCAAATTAAAATGTAGGTAAGTGACCCAAATATGGCCTACCTTAACTTTATTATTACCTAACTAGCGGGCTTATAATAATAATGCAATGGTCATTTGATATACTTCTATATTTATTTAACTTTGTAATAAATTAAATAAAATTACTTTATAAACAAAAATCACACTTTTATGAACACAAATAACTAAAATGGCATTTGGGCTTTATTGGGAACCCTGTGTCTTAATAAGGCCTACATAAAAACAAATCAGCTTTCATTTTTTTCAAGCATTCATATGTTGTCAATACTTATATTAAATCTTAGAGGACATGTCTACACATATAATTATCCTATAGAGAAAGCACAGCACACCGTGTACAAATAAAAATAAAAATGTTACTTTTTACTCTGCCAACACCTTAAGAAATCAAGCGTGCGCTCCGCGTCCTGGATGTTTTGGACTCCAGGATCCAACATGCTCACGCCAGGGACCACTTGTTGTGCTTGTGTGCGTTAATTAATGTCCACACACACTTCTACAAACATTGGCGGCCATTTGAAAACTCGAAGCGGGAAATTTCATCAACTAGCCTTATTAGGACATAGGCCTTATTTGGGTCACCCCCCTATGTATTATTTTAGGGATCCAGTGGTTTCATAACTATCAAAGTGATCTCTGGTCGAATGCAACTAAGCTGCACCTATTGCGTATTAACCCAGAAAGAGTCGCATGTAGAACCTATTTAATTTCACAGGCCAGGAGGCCGGCATTGCGCCAGCTACTGTACTTGGAAAGAGGTTTTCCAGCTCCCAAGGGGGCTAGTTATCATTTCTTGTTAAGACTGAGTAAGCTGGTCCAAAAAAACAGTTTTTTTTCCTGGCCAAATGAATACAATCAAAATAATCTATGGTCGCATTTAAACCATCATAGTGTAATCTATAATCTTAGTTGCAACATATATTAACATTTGAAATTCATATTGAATGCATGCCCACAAACGGGAATGTGCAAGTTTGCGCTGACAAATGCTGCATGTGTACTTACAAATTAAAATCCAACGCTCAAATAAATATATATACACGCTACAACTTTTTCCGATCTTACCTGAAACAGTGGTGACATTGGTAAAGTGGTTCCTGGTTGAATTCAATCAATCACAGAAAGGTTATAATAAAAAAAAGGTTGAGAGCCGCTGTGGCTGTCCAGCTACCAGCTAAAATCTAAACTATTGTTGAAACACACGCTGTGGTGACATGTTTATAGACGTTGGTATGCCAACCCTTTGAGGCTTCATACAGCCAGTCTCCCGCTGACGTTGGTTGTCCCGTTACATGGAATTGCATGCTCTGTCTGTGAATGCCAAAGCACTAATCTTGCTTCTTTCATGTCGGAAGAAAGGGCATTCAGATGAGAGGTGTGGGAGAAATTTCTAGAAGTCTTTATTGTTGTTGTTTTTCTTTATAACATTTTTATATTTAACATTGAAAGGAATGTTTTAAATTCTCTGATTACTTAAACCCATATTTTCATTGTATGTTTGTTAATTCCACTTAAAATTATTGTAACTCGTGCGATCTGTTTGATTTCTTAGAATTGTTAGTAAGTAGGTAGGTACAATTTAATTACAGAAGATTTCTGATTGAAAACCACTTATCTTAAAAAATAAATAAAGAAATCTAGCTTTGTCTATCAGCCTATGATCTAAGTTTAAATATTTTAAGTCATATTGAATACATGACCACAACTATTAATTGACACTATTAAGTCAATAACCAAATCCTAAAGGAACGTACACCCTGTAACTCTTGCCACCCTTCTTTGAAACAAGGGTGACATTTACAGTGTGAGCTAATTTTTATAAAACGGGTGGCCAGCCTCAAACTAACCTACGCAAACGCAACTAAGCTACACATATATTGTAACTTCTTGCCGCGTTATCCCCGAAGGGGTCGCATGTGGCGAGTTGAACCTATTTATTTTTACAGGTAAGGGGGCCGGCCTTACGCCAACCAATTCAGTTGAAGTGGAGGTTTCCCAGCTCCCGAGAGTGCTGGTACTCATTTATTGTGAAGGCTGAGTAAACCTTGCCGGTATTTTATTTTGGGGTTTGAAATAAACACCGAAACGGAAAATCATTTCTGACACCGTCGGTGGGATTCGAACCCGAGCATTCGGCATGGAATGCAAGCACTCTACCACCTGAGCTATCGACCGGACTAACATAAGGGAAATACCTATAAAGGCTATAGGAAAGTCACTTCTTTAAAATACTTCTTTAATAATTAAATATTAAAAATTATAACAGGGAAAATACAAAACCGTGTTTTGATTTGAACCTTTCAATTAAATAAAATATTATTGTATATGAATTTAAACAGTGTTAATACACAAGTAATTCAAAACATAAATATTTTGGTATTTATTGCCGTACCTAAAACTAGCATAACTGTAACTGTAACTCCGTCACCATTCCGATATAGGTGGACAGAGCCTCTGCAAAGCTGCTTTCATTTCTTCCTATCCTTACATACCTCTTTCAATTCACCTTTTTCACACGTTGCTTTATAATGTTTTATTTGTACATAAAATCAATATTTTAAATGTAAACGACAAGTTAAACAGCTGATTAATTACTGCAAACCATACCCTTGTAATTTCTACAGATGATTTAGTAGGGCAGGGCGCATATTAATAGGCGAGTTGGCCATGCTAAATGAGGGCTGTCCACCAGTCGTCAGGATCATGTGATGACGCCATGACAAATGAGGGACGCCGGGACGCGAAGAGGCAGCCCTGAGTTATGACGCATTTGCGTGTAGACTAATGAGGTGGTGAACCAAGCATTACAACAACTATTAGGGTAATTAAACCGTTTTCTTCTACTTCTTTAACATGTTGATAATATAGGTAATATTCATGTTAGAATGATTTATTTGGTGAGCGCTATTTTTGTATAATTCACACCTCAAACACCATATGCACGTTTTGTCATCGCTATAGAAAGCGCAAATTCTCAAGCAAGACCCAGTTTGTGTCCTCATTGCTTGTTTGGCTTATCTACCATTTGATTCAAAGATGATCTTTCAATGGAATCTCTTTTTTCACAATCTGAGCTAAGAAAAAAACGATTAGGTATGTGAGGAGTGTTTTAAATATTTTTTAAATCAATTTCCAGCATTCATACCGGTCATCAGTCCGGTCGATAGCTCAGGTGGTAGAGTGCTTGCGTTCCATGCCGAAAGCTCGGGTTCGAATCCCACCGAGGGTGTCAGAAATGATTTCCCGTTTCGGTATTTATTTCAAACCCCAAAATAAAATACCGGCAAGGTTTACTCAGCCTTCACAAGAAATGAGTACCAGCACTCTCGGGAGCTGGGAAACCTCCACTTCAACTGAAGTGGTTGGCGTAAGGCCGGCCCCCTTACCTGTAAAAATAAATAGGTTCAACTCGTCACATGCGACCCCTTCGGGGATAACGCGGCAAGAAGTTACACTATATGTGTAGCTTAGTTGCGTTTATACGATACATTGGCTCAGTACACTTACAAACATCGCTCATGTGATATTACCTCTGATGGACATAAGGCGACGAGTTGGTGGTAGGCTGGATGGACCTTTGTTAAAGGTATATGAATTTTTCAAACCAGTGAAGAGCATATTTGTACACATTAATTGTATATTTTTTGTACTCGGCCGGGATTCGAACCCACGATCTTCCATTTACGAGTCCAAAGCGCTAGCCGCTAGACTACGGATCAGTCAAATGTTATTCGTAGGAGAGTTTATTTAGCTGACCTAACAGACGTTATTTTTCCAATTGCAGTCAATTTGATAGTGATTGTTTTATTTATTTCATTTCCATATATTAGTAGGCTGTAGGATCTATAATCTAAGTCGCAAAGATATAGTGGCATTTAAGGCTCGTATTTAATGCATACTCACATGCAAGAGCATGTAATTTTGCGCTTATACACGCTACATTTTCTTTAATGTGCACGTACATAAACTATGAATCTTTATCAACATGCCTCCGCAACTTAATTGAATACATTCTCGACAATATCATAATTGAAGAATTCTCATTTTAGTGATAAAATCCCAGTCGTAAATTCGCATACATTGTAGACATGTGCGATTGTCAACATTCATAGGCAGCCATATTGGATTGCAAAATAATCCACGCCTGCCAACGGGGTCGACACAAATTTAAAATTTGAATTTTAAATTACATTCATGCGAGCGGATTGCATTCGATTACTTCCAACAATCAACAATAGTAATATGAATATGCTTTGAACATACATGTCATATCAGTCAGCGGCGAAACCTCGATAAAGGCAAATAGGTAGTGCTACCGTACATTATTAAATGCAAAATATCGGATTGGATTCTAACAATATTGAAATAATTTTTCACGTCAAAATACGTTACAACGAAACTAAGATACATCGTTTTTTACTAGTAGGTACAATTTTTATCTAATAATTAATAAGCTGATAAAATAAATTAATAGGCTGCATATGTATTTGTGCATAAACAGAATAGAGTCTTATTCTCAAATGAATACAATATACTCTGCAACTTTCGCCACCTTTCCCTGAAACAGGAGTTGCATGGCTCAAAGTGTACCATGTATCTTTGCGAAATGGATAACCAGTCACATATCAACCCACATTCAAAAAGAAAGCTATGAGTTCTTAAAATTTCCAAAGAGAAAAAGAGATTAAAAAACTAAAAAAAAGTGCTTGTGTTGATTAAATTAGTGTGTTTTCGTCTTACTAGAAGGGCGTTAATTAGTGGCTGAAAAAACACACTTTAAAAAAAGGGGGCGGTGAAATTTTAACCGCCCCAAATTAAGTTTCGGGCGAAAAATTAAAAGACATGACAAGCCGCCACTTCGGCACTGGTTATTTAATTAAAAACAATATCGTATTACAGTAATGCAATTACCCGCCGGCTCTGCCTTAATAAGGTTAATCATTAGTAGGCTGTCTTGTGGACAAGGGGTGGTACAGGGAGGCAAGGAGGCGCAAAAAGGGCGCTAGGAGGAGGCTAAGGAAGGCTTAGTGGGTGTTGAGGGTGCTCAAGGGGGGAAGAGACGTTAGAAGGGTACTAGAAGGCTCTTGAGTGGGCGGTGAGGATGCAAATGGTGGAAAAGGGGCGTTCAAAATCTCTGAATACTTTGAGAAGGTGTAAAGAGGCGCTGAGAAGATTCCAGAGATGTGGTAAGGGATGAAAGAAGGCTTTTGAAAGATTGAAAAAAAATCAAAGAGGCGCTGAAAAAATATAGAGGATGTTGAAAAGTATGTAAAGAGGCGTCAAAGCGGTGACAAGGTTCTAATAAAAGACAATCAGGAAAACTTTTATGTTAAAGAGACTGAACGAGAAGTAAGAAGGCGTTTAAAAGATTGAAAACGGGTTTCAAGAGGCGTTGAAGAGAATATGGGGGGGGGGGGTCGGTAAAAATGCGGTAAGTGATGTAAAATATGCATTTAGAAAGTATGTCAAGACTAGAAAGGAAAAAGGCGCTAAGAGGATACTATGAGGGTGGTAAGAGAGCAGTAAGGGCGTTAAGAAAGTAGTTCCGCATGTGAACCAACAACATACAAACCCAAATCTCAAATGAGCATACATTCTGCAACTCTTGTCGACCTTCCCTGAAACAAGGGTGACATTGGCAAAGTGAACAATTTTTTACAGCATGGGTGGTCAGCCGCATACCTACCTATAAGTTAAGGAACAATCGGATCGTATAAAAAAGAGAACGCTAAGGGGGCGTTAAAAAATCAAACTCTCAGAAAAATTTAAGTAGGCGTTAGAGAAACGGTGTAAAAGGGCGGTAAGCGGTCGGTAAAGGGGCGCAAAAGGGAGTGAGAAGGGGGCGGATTAAATACGCGGGAGTTTTGTTGGTAATTTGGCGCTGGAAAGGATGAACGATGTTAGGGTTGAGAGGAATAATTTTTTGATGAATTGGCATCAATTTCGGTGACAGAGATTTCAACGGAAGTTACTTTTATTTTCGACACGAAAAGAGGAGGTACCTAATGAATTGAAGAAATCATCATACTTGTAAGTATCTATCTATCTATAATCTATAATATAAGCTTCAAAGATAGGTTAACATTTAAGGCTCATATTAAATGTATGCCTACAGACAGGCACATGTAGAATCGCGCCTACACATTAAGGAGGGCCGATTTTTTTTTTTTTGGATAATAATCATCTAATAGTAAGAATATGTTGCCAAAAGAAGTTCAAATTACGTGTGTAAAATCAAATTCCGTAAAAGTATTAATCATCTGTCTCCAAATCGGCCTCAAAGTTTCGAAAAAAGGTCATTTTTATCATTTTTTATGAGGGCTAATAATACAATAAGGAATTGAGATTTTTCGGTTATTTCTATATTTTTATGCATAAAATATAGTAATGCGCACCAACAGTACAAATAAACAAGTTATTTTTTCACAAAATAAGCAGTAGGAGGGGTAGAGAGAGCGTCGAATTTCACTATTTTGCAAAGAATTTGTGACCGCGCGTTTTCACTATGAGTTGAATACGAAACTTATTTCAATGTCCTGTGACTGGTAAAATTTGTTTTATTCTTTTAGAAAGCATGGAGTGTCATGAAATGTATCTTTTAATGCAGTAATGTAACTGCACAACTGGACAAAAAATGTTTTGAAAATCACGAAAAAACGCCAAAATCTCCAAAAACAACTGATATTGTTTAAAAAAACCCCACCCAAAACTGTTGAGCTTATGATAAAGATGATTAATAATGTGCTGTTTTACATTTATTGTCCTGTAAATGTAAAGAAATAAATCAATGCGCCTTTCATAGAGATTGCGGAGTGTTCGCACAAGAGCGAAGCTTCCTAACTGACTAGCAAACATCAGGGAAAATGATTATTGGAAATAGGTACAGCCATAGTCGTTATAAAGTAACTAAGAAATCATAGAAAAAAGGATCTACGTAAAAAAGCTTAGATAATCGAACCAAAATACATTGATGGTAAAAGAACACGCCTAAATCTTAAAATAACATAAAACACCATCATCATTGAGTATGTATATCTCCACAGCCAGTCTCACAAGAATCATTTCCAAAGCTGCATCGCCAACTTTTCAAAAAAGGCATACTGGATGTTTCTACATTGGCAAAAACTTTCTACAGGTATCGAGTTTTGGGAAAAGTGGCAGCACTCATAACTTCAGAAGTTCTGCATGGTATCAAATGTGAAACATTCAATTAGTTTTCAAAAAAACCTTTAATACCCATATGATTTTTTCGCACAAGATTAAAGTACAGATCAATTATATCTTTACAAGTTTGTCTTAGAAAACATAAACTTAGCCCATAAAACTCCAGGAAAAAAATCCTATGCTTGGTGGATTCCGCGAGCTATAGAGCTTAGGATCCCTTAAAAAACTTATTAATTTGGCAAATTATGTTGTTCAAGCATACGCTTTAGCTTGATTTATAATAATATGCCTTATTTTTGTAGCAGTTACCTTCTTAAGGTACATACATATACTCAAAAATAATGATTACTTTTCTTTTCAGTTACATTTATGATATTTGTAAGTGCCATCCTATTGCAAAGATGGTTTCCGACATTTATCGAAGTTTATTTAAATTAAAAATATTCATCAGGACAACCTAAAATGATATTTGATTGCGCCAAGTGAAAAAATAGTTGCTTTGCTCATTCAGAAAACTTACTGATAGCGAAGTTACGAATCTTCACAAACACCTAAGTGAATTCCTCGCAGATACACGTAAGATTCTAAAAATTCTTATCATGCAAGGTGGGAAAATTGACTCTTACAAAATACATCTGAACCACTAGCATCTCAAAAGACATCTGATGGAGATCTCATTTTTTTTCACAGCACACGGTGGGCAAATGGATCTATCTCATCTACGTTTATCATACGAAAACTAGCAAAATGTCTTTGAAGAACAGCACAAAAGTCTCTGTTTTCAACGTTTTTTTTTAAATCAACATTAGAAAAAAATATTTAACCTAAAATAACGTCTCGCAGTGTCAGGCCAAAATTCGAAAAAAAAACGGATGTTTTACGTTATCAATAACAAAATTTTACTTTCTGTAATTTAATTTTTTCTCTCAATGTGTTATTTTATACCTTAAACATTTGTTTTACATGAGAAATAAAATTAAAAAATCGGGCTTAACCCTTAAATGGGCCGTCATACATCTACTGTAATTTTTTGCTTTCTTACTACATATTTATATTGATTTTGGATATAGTAACAAGAATTTGAAAAAAAAAAAAAAAAAAAATTGTGAATAATCGTTTTTTCAGAACGTCCGCTGTAACGGACATTTCCTGAAATAGCTTATTGTTAGTTCTAATTCACCATGTCACTTAAAACGGACATAACCAAGTTGAGCTAATGATAAAAGTTAGTAATACTAATCCTATAAAAACGGCTGATGCGACTTGGAATGAAGCACATTTGTTTTTCATATATCCAGCTTGTCCTTCAAACTTAAATCTCCATTTATTTGGTTTCTTGGGGATGTATTGTCTTATATTTCTAGCCTTTTTCCCTTTATACAAGATCATCATTTTGTCAATGGAATATGAGCCTCCTTCTTCTATTTGTAAACATTTTGGTCGGATGTGTTCTATAACAGGGCAGATTTAAAGCGTAACTATCATTCTTAGGTATGTTTGAATTATCACAAAAATGGAGATAACGTTTTAAAGTTTGATACCTTTTCAGGGGCATCGCTTTAGCAATACATTCATATCGGAGATCATTCGACCAAAAGTCTTCAATAGCTGGCATGCCTCTTAGTATTTTGATTCCTAATTTCATCCTAATAACATTCTAATTCTTTTCTACTGATTTTTATTGTTTTTCCCGTCTTTTGTGAAGAATATAAATTGGTCACTGTTACTATAAAATCCATAAAGTTATTATCGAAAAAATGTTGAAAGTATTGAAGAGACGTCTTTACCTCATCAAAGGTATTTCTATTTATATATATTTTTCGTGTGCCACAACATTTCTGTAAAAAAATGTATTTTTTACAATTTAAATAATAATAAAAGCTATTGTTCTGGTCAAAGTAAGGTAATACGTACTAGAAATAATAGCAACACAAACATAGAAATACACCCAGACGCAAACAAATATGTCTGAGGCGTACAGATATTTCGTCCAATCCAGGAATCGACGCTAGAATTGAAGAAATATCATGTGATTGATTTGGCAACGTCCGTCACAAGGGACATGTGCTACAGCCACTACTTGTAGGGAGAACTAGGCAATGTCCGTTTTAAGAGACATCACTTAATTTTATAAATAAATACTACAAAAATGCAAAATACTAACTATAATTCTACAAAACATCAATACATAAGTATTTTATTACATAAATAAATTGATTTTAGTCCAAAAAATCTTTGACATAGATATAAAATATGAATATTCACCTGGCGAGTAAATTTAGATGTTCGTTGATAAGTTCAAATGCTCATAAATCATGCGACATCGTGCTTTGTCGCTCCGCGCGCTCAGTAAATAAAAGAAAGATAGTTCCACGTGGCAAAATCAACAACGAAAACTTCATACGTTTGTTTTGAAAGCCATGAATGTGTGTTTATGTAGACGTCATTTTAAACGGACAAAATCAATTTAAAGTCAGTATGTAAAAATATTTTTTTTGTGTTTTTTTTCAATTTCTCATTATTTCAATGTCGATTTGGAGACAAAAGTTGTTGTTTGATTCTAATGAAACTTTCTGTACAATAAAATTACGTCATTTAGCAACATAATTTCACTCTTAGATTAAAATTCAGCGTAATTATTTTTTTCCCATACATCAGTGGCCCTCCTTACTACACATTCTGCATGCGTGCATATAAATAAACAAAAACTCACATGAACATAAACCTTTCAACTCTTGCCGCTTTTCCCTGAAACAGGGTGGCATTGAGAAAAGTGAACCGATTTTTACAGCACAGAGGTCAGCATCATACCAACCAATCAGTCAAGTATAATAGAGAGAAATAAAATTTAAAGAAAAAATAAAATTGGTTTTGATTGAATAAGGGTACATTTTAAAATTAATAAATACTTTAAGTAAAGGGAAATGGATTTAGTTTTGGTTATAACAAGGACTTGCATAAAAAAACTTATTTATTATTTATTTGTGAACGTTACTTATGCTAAGTAGGTACTTACATAAGCTACGTATGTAGAGTGTAACGTTTTGCAGCGTTTTCTCCGAAGGATTCGCATGTGTTGAGTGGAACCTATTTATTTTTACAGGTAAGTGGTCGACCTTACGCCTATGACTTCACTTGAAGTGGGGTTCTCGCACTAGTCGAGGGAGCTGGTACTCATTTCTTGTGAAGGCTTAGTAAAATTTTCCGATATTTTATTTTGGGTTTGATGTAAACACCGACACGAGAAATCATTTCCCCGAACCCGAGCTCTCAGCATGGAATACAAGCACTCTATCAACTGAGCTATCGATCGAACTCAATACGCTGCATTTTATGGAACATTAAAAAAAACAATGATGAAAATATGAATGCCATTATTTAAAGATAAAATACAAAAGGTATTTGGTTAAAAGGCTTTACACTTGATTCTCCTTTACAGATATGAATAATTCCCGTCTGCCTGTCCCTAAGTTGATTTGGATAAGTGTCCCTAGTACAAAATCTAACGCTTAAACTTAACAATACATTCGTATTGAAACCAAAGCAGCAACTCTAGCGAGAGATAAGTTGCTTAGCACAATTGTTGAGTTATTAACGAAGTTTCATAGTAAGGGTAAAGATATAAACACCGCATTTTCATACTCTCCCAGTCCGCCAAATATTTACTCTGCAATTCGTGCGACAGATGTCTGAGAGACCTTTTAGCGATCTCACCGAGGGAAAATATGGGAAACAAAAGCGCGAGTCTCCGACTCTATCCAATTAGGACCGCATCAATATTGTTGAGGGAGGCTGATGGTCCATACAGACGGATGCAGTTTCCAGTTGTTTAGGACAGTTAGCAAGTTGCGTTTACGATCCTTTTCATTAGAGTTCAGTTTTAAGGTTAATTGCACTTTTCGGATATAAAAAGAACCGTTTTTTTTTTTTTTTTTTTAAGGAATCCTGTGCGGGAGGCTCCCCAATTCTTGTGAGTCTTGGGGGTCTATGTCACCCTGGAAGGGTGCCGCAGAGGTGTTGCTTGAGTTCTTGGTTCTGTCGTGAGGCGCTGCAAGGAAGTGGTGATTGATGTTGGTTTTGAATAAAACCGGATTAAATTGGGAAGGGAACACAGATACTGGTAGACCATTCCATAAACGGGCAGTTTGGCAAAGGAATGAGTCATGAAAACGCCAAGTTCTCATAGTTTTGAGATCGACTGCAAAGGGATGAATGAGAGTCGTACTACGAGTTTCCCTTTCTGAAAAGCGAGGGGGAGGGATTAATGAATGGAGCTCATTAGAACAAGCTCCGATATAAATTTTGATAGAACTCACAGCTCATAGATCCCCAAACGCATTATATATGGGAATTCAGGAGGAAGACGAAGGCTTGGACGAGGTAAGGATATCGGAGGCTAAAAAATCTAAATCTAAGCTGCAGAGATATATGTCATTTAAGGTTCATATTAAACGCATTCCCACAAGCAGACACGTTATAAGTTCACGCTAACACAAGCCGCATGTGGACCTACAATATAAAAACCCAATCTCAAATGAACATAAGCCTTGCAACACTTGCCGACCTTCCCTGAAACAGGGTGACATTGGCAAAGTGAACCATTTTTTACCGTACGGGTGGTCAGCCTCATACCAACGTATAAGTCAAGGAAAGGTATAAGGAGGCCATGGAGATATGAGCGATAGAGCAGTTGAAAAAAAAACGATGAATTATTATGAAACTTTCGTTTTATATATAATAAGTGAAATCATCGTTGAAATTTAATTAGTATAATATATAAATAGGTCGAACAAATATCCAGTCTAAATTTGACCTTTTTCATTAGATTTTCTGAACTGAAAATCAAGTATAAGTCTCGTGTTTTTTTATGGAATTGATGACTTTAAACCGGATGAAAAAAGATTTTTTTGTAAATCAATTAATTATTATCAATTATACTGTTTATTACATTTTCATAATCAAATCAACCACCTATCATGTTCACTCATAGAACAGTTATAAGAATGGATAAGTTTATTCATAAAACTTGCATATGCACTTGATTAAAAACACCATGAAAATCAAACTGCAAGGCTTTTATTAAAATAATTTCAGCAATCTTAAAATATTATTATCTTAAATTTTTGGTTTTTCTTGAAATTGTGTTTGATTTCTCTTCCGTTTATTTCTGGAAAAATTGTTTTGGGAACAATTTTGGAATAATCTCCATACCTATGGATAGCACTTAACTAGGTATATTTAATTTAACCTTAATCAAAAAAGGACATACATGTGTAAAACGCACGAAACCTTTCCAGTTTTAGCACTTAAAAATTGTATGAAACCCCGTTTTTTTTTTGTTACAAAATAAAACGCAGATTAAAGTTCTGTACTAATTGTAATACTAGTCTATACATTCAGCCACTGTCTTTATTTAGTATCCCCGTTTGTTATGCCGGCGGTTCTAACAGGCTTACCACTAGGCCAGTCCACCATAAACTGTTTGCTTTTTATTTTCTCTGTTGGGCTAATAATTATCCTTACGGACGGACCGCTAGCCACTTGGCGGTCCGCGCTAAGGCTTATTCAATTATTTAGCGCTAGAGGGAAGGAGGATTAGGCGAGACAGTTTGCGGGAAATCGAGAAAAAATATATGTGAATCAAAAGCAACGACAGATGTGCATTTATTTAAAGATGAAATCAAATTATACATCAATAAATCGTTCTCTTAATGCTTGTTATCTTATCTTCGACAGATTATTATTAATTCAGAAATTATTTTCACTTATTTTGAGTTAACAAAGCCTAAGCGCTATCAGACTATCCGTTCATCTTCAGAGGCTATCTGAGGTTGCAGACCATTCGATAGAAAAATACCATTCCTTCGATACAACAGGTGTAAAGGTCCTCCACTCAGGATGCAAAGGCAGACAACTTATTGTCCTTGAAACTCTCGAAATTCAATACAATTTAAATAATATTATTAATAAGCAAATACCTAGTCCTTCTCCTCTACTAACAGTAGCTGCCCGAAAAACCCGACCCACTTTCTCTTTCCTACCCTGAATTTTAACCCTTTTGTTTTTAGCCTCAGTTAGCCTCTGAAGATGTACGGATAAAGTCCGATAGCGCTTAGGCCTTGGTAACTCAAAATAAGTGAAAATAAAACTATGTTTTAATAAAGATTTTTTTAATTCAAATTAAAATGAATTTTCACTCTTTGAATGCACTAACTCTAGAAAATGTACAAAAATTATGCAGCGCCATTTATGACAGTGGGTCCCTGCAAAGGCGCTTGAAAGACAAAGGTACCTAATTTCACATAACCAATGTTTATATGCGTACTGGACTAGTGTGTCGTATTAAAACTGGAAATTAATTTAAAAAATATTTCAAACAATTCTCACATTATCGCGTTGTACGTTTTTTTCTTAGCTCAGATTGTGTAGAATGTGATTCTTAGATAATTTCATTGAAAGGTCATTACAAACGTAAATTAACCAGTAATTTATTGTTCCTTATACTAGCAATTTTTTTTTAACTAAAAATGTTTTTAAGTGCGAAAGAGAGCAAGAAATAAATCATAATCGGAAGGTAGTGGGTTCGATTCCTTGCAAAGCAAATGCATGCAATTTGATGAATATTTTATCTTATATTTAGTAAAGAAGCTTTATCTTCAATTTATTTTATCCAGATCTTAACAAAAACTATAATTATATATGTTGCAAATATGTATTACATTTAACATTCATGTTACATTTAAATAAACCTTCCCTGAAAAAGGGATGACATTAAAAAGTGAACAATTGTTAACAGTATGGTTGGTCAGCTTCATGCCAACCTTTTAATCAAAGAACCACGTTCTTAGACATAAATGAAAAATGTTACATGGTTTCCACTAAAATCTAGAGTTCCTACATTCCTGAGTCTACGACATTGTTATTGAGAATTGGTATACAGAAAAGATGATCCTTCTTGTGCTACGATAATGATTTCCAAAAGCCCACGACCGTCTCGTTTGAGAAGGATCACAGTAAGTACTTTCATACATATATCTTGGTCTACGCATCAGTCTTAATGACGTGGTCAAGTAAAGAGACCGACCGTAATTCAATTACAGCTACCTGGCTGGGTCTACGCCGTAGAGGGTACCAGTACTCCGAGTATAAACGCTGCGTTAATCTCTCCTCGATTGCGTAAAGCAGAAAATGTATTTGAACTAAATCACTCTCTAGAAGTGCCGTCGTATATTCCATACATTTTAAATTTACGCAATCGAGGTGTGTTGACGTTTTATACTCGGGTACAGGTCTACGCAAAGTGACCAGCTACGATCTGTCTACGACCCAGAGTCATCACACACTGCCCTTAGTGAGCGTCAAACGTTTAATCACATATATATTCAAGATATAAGTTTAACAATTTATATTTCTTTTTGTGTGAATTGTATGATATGCTCATTAAAAATTTAAGCTTCTTTTATTTAGTTAGGTACATTAAATCACCAATTTTTATCGTTTTTTTTCACCAAGGATACAATATAGAAGCTCTCCACGCCTGAGACACAGGTTTTCCTAGTTCAGGCACATGTATAATTTTCTTACATAAGTTAAAAGGCTATGTAACTCTTATGTAAAACACTTTTATGAATAAATTATTATTTTCATTATAGTCTTTGACTTATAGGCTGGTATGAGACTAACCACCCATACTGTAAAAAATGTTTCACTTTGCCAATGTCACACCTGTTTCAGGGTTAGTCAGAAAAAGTTGTCAGGTGTATGTTCATTTGAGGTTTGGATTTTAAATTGTAAGTACACATTTAGCATTTGTGAGCGGGAACTTACACATGCTTGTTTGTGGGCATGCATTTGATATGAGCTTTGGATATTAATATATCCTTGCAACTCAGATTACAGAGAGATAGCTTAAAATACACAAAAAGAATCAACTGAAATCAAAAGGGACAACAATAATTTCACAAGCTCTGCACTTTTGTTTTGTTTTTTTTTCACTTCCTCTTTTTTATCAAGTAAGTACTTAACATATTTATTTAACAGAGACGGAAACTCTTTAAAAGCCAATAAATAATAAAAACAAATCATCCTGTGAAGGATTAAATTGCTTATAAAATATACCTATCTACTAAAGTTTTAAGCATGATTAAAAAATCTTATTCTATATTTATTCCATTTTGGTTTCGTCCTTTAGTGCATTGACTTTTTGCAGTTGTAGTCACTCCTGATTTACCGGCTTAAGGTCACTTTTAATATTTATATTCCAGAGTTTTATTTTTATTTTTTGCAAGGTTGAATAAGTGAGTTGAGTGACTTACTTGGAGTTATCCACCAGGGTAGTTGGCTGCATCCACGCCCTGGTGAGAGGCTCCTCTTTGAGTGACGTCACGGGGCCTCTGGGCTGTGAGTGCAGACCTCCTCCAGCGTCTCCGTGGTGAAGGCCAAACATCAGACCTCCTGGAGAAGAGTAAACAAGAGTTAGACAGGAAAAACTAAGAGGTCGAGAGAAAGAACCAAGAGTTAGAGAAGAAGATTCAAGGGTAAGAGAGAAATTTCAAACGTTACAAATAGTGTGCCATGCTGTGGCTTTCTACAGATTTTCTGGAAGTATAACCAAGATTTTGAGAATGGGAAATCCAAGGATTTTCAGAAAAAGAAAGGTAGTTAATTTAATAATACGGTACCTACCTAATGGTGGAACGCCGGGGGTTAGATAGATGATGCGTAAATCAAAGTGGATAAACCATGGGTTAGAGAAAAAGGAAGATGTAGAAATAATAAAAGGAAAATCACGGGTTAGAGATAAATGTAGGTAGATGTACAAATTATAAAAAAGCCCATGGGTAAAGAAAAATGAAGATTAGAGAATAATGAGGATTTCCAAGTAATAGAGTAATGAAAAATAGAGATGTACAATTTTCAGAAAAAAAAACGGTGGTTTAGAGAAAAATGGGATGTACAATTTTAAGAGAAAGAATTGTGGTTTAAAGAAAAATGAAGATGTAGGTACTATTTAAAGAGAAAGGACCATGGGTTAGAGAAAATGAAGGTGAACAATTTAAAGAAAAAGAACCATGGGTTAGAGAAAAATTTAATATTGAAAAAAGAAAAAATCTATACCTACCTAATTATAAAATAGGTTAGAGAAAAATGAAGATTAAAAAAATAAGAGAAGAAAAATCTGGAGAGAAGAATAAAGATGTACAAATTAGAGAAGAATATTTCTGACAAAAATATAAATATTTATTTTATTAAAATCTAAGGTAACAAGAACGAAACAACATTGTAACCACATAATTAATAATAACAATATATCCACAGAAAAATCTGTAACTTTTGTTTTGTATCCTGAATCGTCTTTTCTTAAATTATTTAAATAAATAGGTACGGTTCAAATATTTGTTATAATTTAATGATCTCCAAGAAATTGTTTGTCATAATTGTTGAATGAGAATCTTATCACTTCAATATTACAATAAAAATAAAACGGAACATTAAATTCCTTAGATTTTCAATCATAATTTTTATGCAGACTTCTTAATAGGTACAAGGGTGCAATTTTTTCAGAAATCAGTGGTCACCAACCTGCGGTCCTTGGCCCCGTAGGCGGGTACAGTTTCCTGCCCCAAGCTCCTACAGGGTCCAACTCCAGTGGTGGCCATGGTGAACCCGCGTACCCGCCCGCGGCCGCACTGAGCTCGTCCGACCGAATCTTGGGTTTAACAGCCCTGCAGGGCCTTCCTAGAACTTAACCTGATGCCGTGCGCAAGCGATCTACCAACTGAATCCACTAAATCACTCAAATAAACACAAATATTTATTCTTATAAGTCATTTTTGTATGCGAGAAAATTTCAGGTTGAAAATGTAACGGTTTCAGGAAGTTTCAGTTGCCGACGGAAGGCGCTGTTTTGGCAGGCGGTTGAAATAAAACACAACTTATTTTGTATTCAGATTGGTCCTTATTTTTTTTATTGATTACTTAAACATTATTTGTATCATTAGGTTTGTGCAAAAATCTGAAGGAATTGAATAGATTTATTGCGATTTTGATTTTTAGAAAAAACACAATATTCACTATTTAATTAACGAAAAATCGTTCAGATGATTTATTTTACTTAAACCGTTTATTTACTAGTCTTCTAAGCTGTTGTCTTATTTATCACTTTTATAAGAATATTTGTTATGATTTTTTCCCAATTAAAATATATTTTTTTACAACATATAAAAAATATTCGTATATTTTGAATCCCTTTTCTTTCATGAAATACTGAAAGAGAAATTAAAACATTCCCATCTGAATATGAAAAATTACAGAATACAAAAAAAATATTTTTTTGTTACGTATATTCATGAAAACATTGAGGAAGGTTAGTTCTGTCAAATTAATTTTTCACAATTCCTCAAAAATACATAAACGCTTTCACGTAAATAATTTTAATGAAGCACTTTATAAATTATTCTTTATACTGCGATTATTTTCTCCAAGTACACGAAACAATAATAAAATGTAAAAAATATTTTTTTTAGTTTTAGATTTTTTACACAAAATGTTAGGTTAGATTGGTTGCCTTTAATTTGTGTATAAAAAGTGTCAGATATTTTTGTGGATTAAATATAAAATATCACAATACATTAGAGTCATCGTTTTGAGAAACGAAAAAAAAATTCAAACACTTTCGCTAAAAGTAACTCGCGGTGGAAATCTCACGGGTGTAAGCGCGGTTCCTCTAAGGACGACGGCTGGAGAGCTAATGCCTTGGGAGTTGTTCTCGCCTGGGGGAGGGGCCCCGTGGGTGGGTGGATGGGGTGGGGGGAGGGGCGTGGCCCCATGGGGGGGGGCGGAGCGAGCGGGACGACAACACGTCAGGGGCGCACCCTCAAGCGAGACGACACACGCGGGAACCCAACGACGCAAGGGTCATTTTCAAACGCAACACTCCCGAGACTGCGAATACTTTTTAGCGCGCTTTAAGAATTTAAAGCCCTTGAGAAAGTAGCCAAGAAAAATGAATTTACCTTCTTTAGAAAAAAAAATACGTAGTAGGTGAAAAGAGGTTTTTTCACATAGATATTAATGGAACTTTTTTTTTTTTTTTTAATTTCGATACGTATTAGTAGGTAGGTACCTAGTCTAATCTTAGCTATAAAACGAGACACATATTTTCACATCTCCTTATTTTTATTTGAAATCTTGGTGTGAAGATATTTCTATTAAATTCGATTGAAAAATAAGCAAATTTGATCATTTAATAATTAAGGTGGGTAAACTGAAAATCGATTCATATAGATATCTTAAGCCTAAGTACGATAATTTAACGAATGTATCTATAGTTAAATTTTCCGAAAATAAAAACCAGGAACGTAGATAGGTACCTATTGCTCCATAAATTAGTTTTTGATTGCTTCGTCCACCTTCATTTCTGATAGATAATGATTTGTCATTTATCATAAATCAGTAAATAACATGTCTATGATATCATGAATCCAAAAAAATATAAATAAAGGTAGGTAGGTACTTATTGCAACGAATAGATGCCTATGTTAGCGTATTTTCACACAAAATTTAAAAAAATGCAATATTGATAGGTAACTAATAGGATCTAGATCCAACATTGATTCAACAAATAAAATAATTTATTTGAATGTTTTAAGTATCTACATAAGAACTGGACTTAAATAAAGTCTCCAGAATTTTTTTGCAACAGATTTATAAGCGTGTAGATTCTGTCTTCCCCTGGTTTTAAATTGTTTCAAAGCTATAACAAGAAGAAACATAGGGGTGTACCTACTTAAGCTATAGCGTAAAGATGAATGAAACGATTATTCCCTTTATTGCTTGAATCTGTCAAATTTTAATTGTGCATTATCCTTCAGAGGATTCCCGCCAAGTTTCTGATGTTTTAATAAGTAGGTCGTTGAAGGTCCCAGCCCTGGGCCGGGGGGCGGTCCCTCGGGTGGCGGACCAATTAGAAGTCGCCGCTCGGGACGGCTCGACCAATGGGAATGCGCCGTGGGAGGCCCCGCCCCCTGAGAGCACATCACCCGGGAGAGTAAAGGGTGCCGTTTACCAAGGAAACTAGAGTTACGTAATAATTTGGTAGCTGTAACTGTAACTCTGTTGCCTGTCAACTGAAGAAATATATTTTTTTAATGAATCATTCATTCAATCTCATTCAAAAGTTTCTTAATTGAAGTTAGCATAAAACAACGCAGCATACACTTTCTTCGTCAATCTTTCCTTATTAATTCTCTCCAAATGCCCAAACCATCTAAGTATACTTCTTTTAATCTTTACTTTCACACTTTCTCTTACACCACATTCCTCTCTAACAAAATCATTCCTCACCCTATCACTCCGTCTTTTCCCAATCATACTTCTTAAGCAGTCCATTTCTACTGTATGGACTTTATTTATCTCACTTTCCTTTACCGTCCAGGCTTCATGTTAAATGGATCTTAAATGTAATATATCCTCGCAACTTAGATTATGGATTAAAGATTCAATGCAAAAAAAAAGAATTTTCGTTACACGAAACTCATGTGTATGCAGCCAGCTTTACAATATTTCCCAGAGCAGCTAGGCTCCGCGGGTTTCTGAGGTCCTTGGTGCGAGCGAGACGCCGCGCCACATTAGAGCGAGACACCCAACCTCAAGGTGACCTCTGGGAGCGGGTATGAAGAAGACGATGGGAGGGGGGAGGTCTATAGAGACAAGACCCGCCAAGGCGGGGTCGCTTGTACATAATGTATAACTGAAAATACAAGTATATAGCTCGAATTCCCGGGGAAAATGTGAAAATGTACCTTAGCTTGGAAAATCAGCCTATTTTGTAGGCAGGTAGGTAAATAATATGTACTTACCTACTTCCCTACGATATTTATTTTATATTATTAAACTAGCCTGCCTACTCGTGCTGAGCACGATTGCGGAATTCTAGTTAAAAGTCCGGCTTCGCTAGCACACTTTTCGCCTGCTCTGATTGTTATGACAATTAGGTACCTTCCTACCTACTACCTACGATATTAAAATTAGTAGATAGTTATGTCCTACGGTTAGTGAGTATTTTTATGCAGGTAGGTAGGTACAGCTACCTATAATCTATAATCTAAGTTGCAAGGATATATTCATTTAAAGCTCTCAGATGTATGCCCACAAACCAACAAGTGTAGTTCGCGCTTACAAATGCTGAATGTGTAGGTACTTACAAGTAAAATCCAAACCTCAAATGAACATAAGCCCCACAACTTTTGCCGACCTTCCCTGAAACAGGGGTGACATTGGCAAAGTGAACCATTTTTTACAGTATGGGTGGTCAGCCTCATACCAACCTATAAGTCAAGGAAATAATAATAACATCATAATAATAATATAATAAATAATAATAACCTAATTCGTAAAAATACAATTTTCAAATATTGTGTGCTAGTTTGGTAGGTAGGTACCTACTTACGATTGAAAATTATGAAAAAAATGCAGTCTCTCTTGATGGATTCAACGCAACAAAGCTGCACATATAGTGCTACTTCTGGCCGCGTTGTTAAAGATAGGGTCGCATCTGGAATGTGGGATAAAAAAAACATTTTCTCAGGAAAGGCAGCCGGCCTTACCCCAACCAGTTTGCAGTGGAGGGTTCCAAGTTCGCGTGGATGTGTAAACCATGCCAGTATTTTAATTTTGAGTTTTAAATAAACACTAAAACGGGAAATCATTTTTAACATTCTCGGTCACTGTTGAACCCTGGCCCTGTAGCATGGAATGCAAGTATTCTACCGTTGATATTTAATTTTTACTTATAAGCAAAATTATTATATAGTAGACACTTGTAGTGCCTGATTGAGATAATTAGAACACAAAAGCTCTTTAGGTGTGACACACACAAAAACACCGCCCTCTTAACAATTCGCTGCCTTAGTTCTTGTTTATCGTATACGCCATTGAGAAAATTTTACATGAGCAATGTTTGCATGTGTACTGGACCAATGTGTCTTATGAAAACAAGAAATTTATTTAAAAAATATTTAAAAGAACTCTCACATTATCGAGTTTTACGGTTTTTCTAAGCTCAGATTGTGTAGAGTTTGATTCTTAAGACAATTGCATGAAAAAGTCATATTTGACAAGATTGGCGTATACGATAAACAAGAACTGGGGGAGCGAATTGTAAAACTTAAAAATGTAAGTAATTATGTATGCGTACTCAAACGATTTTTGCGATACACTAATTTCTCTCTTCCGGAAATCTAAAACGTGTTATATTTTTGCCTACCCACATGTGAAACACTGTGTACGCCTCTGCCTACGACGTAAGAGTTTACTGAAAAAAATGTTAATAATCGAGCAATTGAGAGAATGTTCGTTCCTGCAATATTTATCTACTTAGAAGTAGAAACGTACTGGATATCCTAAATTAGAATTGTCATTTTATCTTTTAATGGAGGCTAAAAGAATTAAGTCGGGGGTAATGAACCGTATGGCACTTAATTTGTCTCTACTCCACCCCCTCCCTGAAAAGGTACTTTTTTTTTAACTGCCTGTAAGATAAAAGTGGACTTAGATTGAATACCTCATTTAGAGGTACCTCATTCTTAGGTAGTACTACCTCTTTTTAAGAATCCTCGTTTCATGGTACTTTCTGCAGAAAGAGATTTCATGGTGGATATGGCCCATTAACTTCTTAAAGCTAATACGCCTTTTTAATGGGCCGTTTTTACAAATAATTTGAATCGGTTTTTTAAGATAACAAAAACATTGTTACCAATGTAATTAGTATCTTTTTATATCGGTAGGTACCTAAATAGTAAATTTTGTTCTCATGCTAAAAGGTTTTAACCTTTTTTACCTTTAATATTACTTTCACTTTTACGGTTCACTTTGCCAATGTCACTCCTGCTTAAGGGAAAGTCGGCAAGAGTTGCAGGGCTTATGTTCATTTGAGATTGGGGTTTTTATATTGTAGGTCCACACGCTGCATGTGTAAGCGCGAAATTATGCATGTCTGCTTGTGGGAATGCATTTAATATGAATCTCAAATGATACATATCTTTGCAGCTTAGATTTAGATTTAGATTTAGAATATTAGTTTTTCCATACGTAAATAAAGTTTCATCCTGATCTTTGTTTCAACAAATCGAATGAATACGGTCACTAACATATTTTCATGAAGGGAAAATTGAAACCAAAAACGGCTATGTAGAATATTTTTTTTTTATTAATATGATTAGAACACTATTTTCGATGTCTCAGTATGCACATTTAACTTTTTTTTCTAATCCCAGTTTTCCTCTTTTGGTTCTATATGACTAAGATCTTAGTTGTAAGGATTTTTATATCAATGCGGTATCAACTTATACAAAAAAGTCTTAAACGAGAAGATACCTATTGTTTTTTTTCTTCATACGCTCAATGATTTTTTTTTCAGGAAAATAAATTCTATTGCCTCCTTTTTAGAAATATTTTTGTACAAAAAAAAGTAACTACCTACTTTAAAAAATATATTTCCTCACACCTTCATCTTTGATTCAAATAAAAAAAGCTTAAAAAATTAATCAAAAAAGGACAGCATCAAAAAAAAAACCTTTTTTTCAGGGGCTGCAATTAATCAGTAGGGCGCTTTAACTGGCACAAGATTGGCCCCCTGTAAAGGCACCTGGCAGTGATGCGGCCCTGGGATGGCCCCAGAAAAGGGCCGCGGCAAGTACGCCCTCGGGGGCCGTAAGGGCCATAAGGACCACGCCCGCCGTGTCATAAAGCAAGGGCCATCTCGCCGTCATGCACACCCAACACTCTATTTTTCACGACTGTTTTTTTTTGGCGACTCATTACAAGTCACATTTTTTTTTTCATTTAAAAAAAAATGAAGCCGAAATGTGTAAGGTTCCAAAGTGATTAAAAAGGCTTTGAAAGTAACTTACGAGTTGTCACTTGTCTAAGGCCTGATATTTTCAAAGTTAGCATAGCGACTTTATACCGAGAGAAAAGGACGCACTTATGTCAATCGTATGGATAGTTTTTTTATAAGTTAAAGTCACGTAAGCTAACGTTGAAAATACTGAGCCTGAGTCTTAGTTGGAGAGAAATATTATCATTTAAAATTCATAGTTAATGCATGCATACAAGCGGTCACGTGGAAGTTAGCGCTTACACATGACGCATGTGCATAAACAAAATGAAAGCCAAAGCGCGAACTTAAATGTGTCTACTTGTGGGCATGCATTAAATGTGAATCTCACCTGTAAGTATATCTATGCAACTTAGATAATAGGTTATCGAAAGCAAATGGTCATTTTCTAGAGCAAAAAAAAAAACATTTTTTTATACAAACATCCATCATGTTATATCCTAAGTTTTTTTTCCACTGCACCACGGAGTCGTTTGATTGGAAATTCCTGTTTTAACATCTCTTCCTACGCACCGAGCACCTTTAGGAGGCCCAGATCTCTCCTTAAGCGAATAGGGCTCGTGTAATGTCGACCTTAACGTCTTCAATGGCTGCAAAAAAAAAATACATCGCACATTTATTTGTATTGACTTGGATCTAATAGTAAACAGAGCTGTACCTACATAATATGCGTGTATGTAATACGAACCTTCTAGAAGTGTAGGGCTTAAAAACCCAAATCCCATTGGCTTCCCTTGAACAAAAAATATCTTATTTTTTTTGTATTTTTTTTACCGCTGTTGTTATATATAATCTATAATCTTAGTGTAAATATCGAGGGTATACAACCAAAACGCACTAAGTCATTATTAAATAAACATAACTGAATTCTTTACAAACATAATGCATAATGGTTTTTGGCTGAAATAATAAATTTAAATATGACTTAGTTTTTTCATTATGTCCTTTATTTTTTTTTATAGTACTTAGTGTCTTTTGGTAGTAGAAAATCAGAAAAAAACAAGTATAATAGGGTAGGGTAGGGTAAATAAGTCAAAATTGTCAAATGTGACTTAGTGCGTTTTGGTTGTATACCCTCGATATATAGGTAGGACCTATTGACATTAAAAGTTCCTTGACTTATAGGTTGGTATGCGTTAGTCCTCTTTCATCATTAAATTCTAACGAAGCTATTCTTAGACATTTTAGTCGTCGGTTGAGCCGCTGATTTGTTTTCATACAAATATTACAAAATTCGGTAGCTAAGAATGACCGTGCTAATGAAACTTCCAGCGCACGCACAATTAGTTTGTCAAAGCTTGGGCTCAACCGACGACTAAAATGTCTAATAATAGTCACGTAAATACCTTATAATGATATCTAAAGAAACATTTTTTGCCTCGATTTACTCTAAATGAAAAATTTTTTTTTTTTTTTAACTGATACTTTTCCCTTCTTACAATGCCTCACCACTGCTACCCACCCTTCCACTGAACACGAGTTTAAGGGTGGAAAACACATTTGTATAGTGGAGCCGGCGCGAGACAGTATTGCCTTTGCATAAAACATGCCCGCGAAGATTTCGCACCTTTTCACAGTCGTAGAGGAACGAGTGAAAATTTGCA
The DNA here is from genome assembly GCA_951799405.1 of Agapetus fuscipes. Classification (NCBI taxonomy): domain Eukaryota; kingdom Metazoa; phylum Arthropoda; class Insecta; order Trichoptera; family Glossosomatidae; genus Agapetus; species Agapetus fuscipes. The sequence continues at coordinate 2,987,428 of OX637334.1, read as the reverse complement.
GAATACCAAATAACACTTCGGTAGGACATCTGTACCCTTAGCACGAGTTGCAAAACTTGAGAAAAGTAAAGTTTACGGAAAATATTAAAGCGTAATTTCTCCCAAAGTCTGCCGTTTTTGTTTCTTACACTTTGTGGTCTTAGCAAAAGAGTTACAGTGATGAGGAAAATCAAGTTCAAACAAACAAAAACGGCAGATTTTGGGGGAAATCACTCTTTAATAATTGCCGGAAACTTTACATTACTCAAGTTTTGCAACTCGTACTAAGGGTACTGAGCGCTGAATGGTTTCCAACTTGCTACCTTACTGTAAACTTGAAGGATCTAAGCTTTGAAAAATAACCAAAAAGACAAATTTACGATTTTAACTACTTACGACAAAATATTGATTATTTATACTGCTATGATTTTAGCGGGTTCAAATTATTAATAAAAATTGTGGTTATTTATTTTTAATTTCTTACAAAAAAATATGGACCTTGATTATCCTGATGTCATTTTACCGGGTTCAATTTAATACAAATTGATATTTATTTATTATTACACTGATTATTTTAGATACGGTTAGTATACAGAGTTGATTTTGATCTATATAGCTGGACGGCTTAGATATCTACAATAGTTTCTTTACAGATCATCTCGATCTCTATTTATAGGTGAGAATATATTGACCTTTATTTTATATCTCCCGTTATTATTTGACCAAGTTATTTTTTTTTAATTGCGGTTTTTTATTTTAGATACCGTTCACGTTATGTTCGTACAGAGAGTTGCTTTTTAACTGTATAACTCGACGGCTTAGATCCTAGTCTGGCTACAGAGCATCTTGGTCTCTATTTATATGTGTGAATAAGAGTTATTCTCGAATCATTGACAACTGGCACGTATGCGAGATTTCACCAGAACATTCTACTTAGAATGTGCAGCATGTTTGCATTAAAAATAAAACAAACCTCTCATTAACGTAAGCTTTGCAACTCCTGCCATCTTCCCCTGAAACCGGGGTGGCGTTGGCGAAAGTGAACTAAGTTTGTAAAGCAGGGGGGATCAGTCTCATACCGACCTATTTGTCAAAGAACAATAGGAATAATAGAAATATAAAAAAATGGAAGACCTCCTAAATGGTGGAATGGACATTTTCATATCGTGGTCTATCCAAAGGCTAGAACAGAAATACATTCAAGAAACTTAAGTCCATTCTTTGTTGTGGTACAAACAATGATGATGATGATGATGATTGCTGTCCCAATAAAATTACGTCATTCTTTCTTGTGTAGCGGAAAAGATTTCATACTCGGTAAATTTTCATTTCCGTGTACTGTTTGTGCTCTGTACACATTGGGTCAGAGTTAATCAAAGTCCCTTCTACCCTCATTGTGCGTGTGTATGTAGGAAATGGTTGTATACAGAGCCATAAGTATAAACTCAGACGTTACGTTTTCACAAAAATGTATGGAAGTTTGAACGCTCACTTGGGCGGTGTTTTGGTTTTGATACATGTTTTGGTTAACGTAATTGTTGGGGTTGAATGTTTACTTTTACACTTGGGGTGTTATTGCCTTCAGAGGGATGGTAGTAACGACTTATGAACTCATTTAGTGGAAAACAATCTGGGCTTGATGTGGTAAAAAGGCTGCAAGTAGAAGGTTTCAACTGATAATGAAATTTAAAAACTGAAAAAAACAAGGACGAAAGAAAATACAAAACTAAGCCGCACTTACAGTGGTATCTTTAACAGCATTGTTTCCAAAGAACTTACACGTGGTATGTAGAATCTAGTTCCCAGAGGTTGCTGGTATTTTATTTTTACTTCGAAGAAAGACCGAAACGGGAAATCATTTCAGACATCCTTAGTGGGGATCGAACTCTAGGACTCTGAAATGGAATTCAAGCAAGTTACCGACTTAGCTATCAACCGGATAATATCATTTGGATAGCGCTGTTTTGTGTGAAGCACACTTCAAGAGCCCGAGCTTTAAGTTTTGTCGTCGCCATAGAATGCGCCAATTTTATTGTCAAAAAAGACCCAGTTGCTGTAACGCTATGAGGACCTTTGATGACCGAATTTTAGTAAAAGCATATGATTTTTTAAATGACACCAATAGCATATATAATTATTTGTTTTCTCCGCCGTGAATAGAATCCGTGACCTTCCGATTTTGAGTCTAAAGCGTTAGACAGCCACTAGACACTGAACCGGTAAATTCTTTTAATTAAAAAACAATATCAATTAGAACATTGTGATTTTTTGGTGTAGGTACTAAAACAAAGTAATTGTGGGCTACCAGAATAAAGTCGCTTATTGCTACCTTTCCTTACTTGTCCTGGAAGCAATACTGAATAAGAACTAACAGAAGTTTCCCTGTGGGATCACGTTATGTTGACCAGAACGTACAAAGTGCCCAGGAATAAAAGGTCATGTGGGTGTGGAGTAAATTGATATAGAGTTTTTCATCAGTTGGAGAGCGGTAAAAATTTAATGGAAACGGTGGACAACAAAAGAGAATACAATAAAGCAAGCGTCACTTTAGTGCTTGTTTTTCTTATCCTCAATAGAGCAAATTTCACATGAGCAATGCTTGTATATGTACTGGACCAATGTGTCTTATAAAAGCTAGAAATTGATTTTTAAAATATTTACAACATACACAAGAAATTACATTTTTTTAAATGTAATTTGTTGTGTATGTTCCTTGACTTATAGGTTGGTATGCGGCTGACCACCCATGCTGTAGAAAATGTTTCACTTTGCCAATCTCACCCCTATTTCAGGGAAGGTCGGCAGGAGTTGCAGGGTGTATGCTCATTTGAGATTCGGGTTTTTATATTGTAGGTTCACATGCGGAATGTTTAAGCGCGAACTTAAACATGTCTGTTTTGTGAAAATACATGTAATGTGAATCTCTAATGTTACTTAGATTAGATTATATTAGATTAAAACAACCCTTACAATGAGTTTTATGTTTTTTTCTAGCTCAGATTGGTAGATTGGGACTTACAAGATGATTCCATTTTAAGGTCACCTTTGATTCAAATGGTAGATAAGCCATTCAAGCACTGGGTGGATGAGAGATAGAATAACCCATTCGTGAAGGTGAGCTATGAAACATTTAATACTCAGACATAAGTGTAATGGCATTTTTACGGAGCCTTTACTGTTTCTGGATGTTAAACAAGAGTAGAAATATTAAAACAACCACGATTGAAAATAATACATCAGATTTATGTTTTCAATTCAGTAAATGAAATTCGTTACCTATCACAATTAAGCTACACATATAGTGTTACTTCTATCCGGATACTCCACGAAGGGATCGTATGTGTCGAGTGGAATCTATTTATTTTAACAGGTGAGAAAAATTTCATATTCTTTCGTTCTCCGCCGGGATTCAAACCCACTACCTTCCAATTACGAGGCCAAAGTTTTAACCACTAGACTTCGGACCGGTCATATTCTCTTCGAGCTTTAACTTTGCAACCATGGTTTTATGTACCTACAGTTTTTTTTATTGGTATTTGATTGGTTTCTTTATCTCTCCAAGGTCATAAAGCTTTTATTTACCTCTTCGTTTTTAAATTGTTATTGTCAGAAGTGATCCCTACAAATAACCATAGCTTCCAGTTTTATAATACACTTACTATGTTAGAAGCTGTATACATTATGTAAGTACACATAATCCGTTATCTAGAATTCAATATTACATTCGGCGCACCTCTATTGACGTAACGGTGTCGTTAGATTCGCTTAACGCCCGCCATAACGGCCGTTATTGCCAACGAAAGTCGTTACACAAAACTACAAGCGGCTACAGAGCTAATCAAACCTCACCAAACAACTGCAGACTCCCAGTACAAACAACTATAAACAAACGGATCTCTAGATTTAAGTCGCAGTAGTTGAAATTGTTATTTATCAATAAAATTCACACAACTTTCAATATTTTCTTTAGTTATTAAAACTCTGTTTTATTTTCACTCTTTATTATTTTTTTCATTTTTGGAAACAAACGTTTTCGACTACACAGTAATCATCATCAGGTGATTGTGTCCAAAAATTAAAAAAGTAGTAAAGAGTGAAAATAAAATAGAGTTTTAATAACTAAAGAAAAGATGAATTTTCACAGTGCACCACCATCCAAAATATATTTCAATATTTTGTTTTTTCACGTTCAACGTTTTAGATACATTTTTTTAATGCTTTTAATATAGTTCCTTGACTTATTGACTGAAATGAGGCTGACCTCCCATACTGTAAAAATCGTTCAATTTGCCAATATCACCCCTGTTTGAAGGAAGGGTGATTGCAGGGCTTATGTTCATTTGAGATTGGGTTTTATATTAAAAAAATCCACTGTTTGATTTTACCTATTTATTTTTTTATTTGTTGAACAAAAAAATAGTGCACTTTGTAATTTATTATTTTGTATTATGTAATTTATTATTCGTATTCCTTGACTTATAGATTGGTATAAGGCTGACCACCCATACTGTAAAAAATGGCTCACTTTGCCAATGTCACCCCTGTGCCAGGGAAGGTCGGCAAAAGTTGGGGGCTTATGTTCATTTGAGGCTTGGATTTTATTTGTAAGGACACATTCAGCATTTTTAAGCGCGAACTACACGTGTTTGTTTGTGGGCAACTTAAAATGAATATATCCTTGCAACTTAGATTATAGATTATATAGACATGAGGCAGGTTTAAGAGCGAACTTAAACGAGTCTGCATGTGAAAATGCATAGATATAATGTGAATCCCTAGCGTAACATATCTTTCCAACTTAGATTAGATTAGATTGGATAAGGTTGGTAATACAGATGAGAAAAAATACAAAGTTTTTTTTCGTTCTGTACATTTTTCACTTTTGACTTGAAGGGAGCATCGATCTGTTTTGTCCAGACATCCATCAGGTAGCAGGTCCATTTGAATACTTTTACAAGGGTTGGGGGGAAAAAATCCACAATAAGGGCTGCGAGGTAGAAGAGGCACCGCCATAAATTACAGACAAATCAGCCGAGTGAGCTAGCTGCTTCTTCCCTTTTACCGGACTTTGGGGAATTCCCGTTCCCCTGCCCGGGAATACCCGATGTAATTATGCGATGCATCTTTCTGCAACAAAAACGGGAATTCTTTTACAAACTGCATCGTGAACAAATTGGTTTAAATTATTTATTTACTTCTCACTTTTTTCGTTCTTCTCAATGTGTCTTTTCTGTCAATAGACTTTTTTCTTGACAGGGAAACGTCATTCTCATATAGGACTACGGTTCTTAGCGACCAATGACGAAATATCTGTTAGATTTTCCTAAGAAATCTGCACTATGACGTCGTTTTTTTTTTGTTTATGGTATTTGTACCGAGTTTATTTTTTCAATGTTAAGAAAACATTGATTTTCCTTTACTTATAGGTTGGTACTGACACGTACTGACCGGCCATATTGTAAAAAAAAAATCACTTGACAATTTCACGCCTGTTTGTAAGGAAGGTCGGCAAAAGTTGCAGGGTTTATGTTCATTTGAGGTTTGGATTTTAATTTGTACAGTACTCGTTCAGGATTTGTAAGCGCGAACTTCCACGTGTCTGTGAGCATGCATTTGATATGAGTTTCAAATGTTTATATATATTTGCAACTTAGATTATAGATTATGGATTGAAATCATAACTTAATATTAGTTCAATGGTGGCCATCTACAGTGTAGCAAATCGTTCACTTTGGCTCAGCATCGCTCATGTTTCAGGGAAAGCCGGCAAGAGTTGCATGGTTGATCTTCATTTGAGGTTTGGGTCTGATTTTGTAAATACCTACATGCAGCATAATATGTAAGCAGTCGCGATCTTACACGTGCTTGTTTGTGGGCATCTTAAATGTGCATCAGAAACAATAATTTTGTTGAATAAGAGTTTTAGGCATACGCGGCCGGCTGATGATGCTGGAGTGATATTTTCCGGGATCTGTTGCCGTGGTCTGTGGGAGCTGGAGCATCCGATGAAGATCATCTTCATCATCATACTTCACGCTGAAGAAGCCCATCGTAGAAATGGGCGAAACGTCCGGAAGCTCCAGCTCCCACAGACCAGAAAACATCACTCCAGCAATAATAATAGTTCTACACTTTTATAGCGCCATTTCGTAACTGACGTCACTTCAAAGGCGCTTTGTAGGAGTGTCCAAACTACCTAGAGTGTCCAATAAATTTGTTTATTCTGATTCCCATCGTATGTCGTCTAAAACCATCTGCCAAATTTCAGCTGCATTGCCGCTTCGTAAATAGTCAGTTGACAGTGTTTAAAGCTCTCGCGTGGGAGGCGGGGTGTTTACCCTGTCCCCCCTCCCCCAGCAGGTAGATTGTGCCGACTCCTTGTGACGTCATCTTGATGGATCGACAGATCGGGGATTTGAGCGGTCTCTACAGGGATCGCCACTTCGTTACGGATTATCCTTTCCCGCCGCAAAGCATGCCAGCATTTACATACTCCACTTAAGGGAAGTAGACGTGTAAATAACGGATGACAAAATATACATACCTACGAGTATGCTAAGCAAAATATCAAACCATAAAATCTAGATATTGACGTATTAAGGGGTATGACAGGAAGAACTCTAAGAGATAGATTTCAGGATGAATGGGTCATAAACAAGAATCTAAGTTGCAAAGATATATTACATTTGAGATTCACATTATATGCATTTCCACAAACACACACATATAAGTCTGCGCTTAAATATGCAGCATGTGAACTTACAATATAAAAACCCAATCTCAAATGAACATGAACCCTGCAACTGTTGCCGACCTTCCCTGAAACAGGGGTGATATTTGCAAAGTGAAGCATTTTGCTTACTGTATGGGAGGTCAGCCTCATACCAACCTATAAGTCAAGGAACGCTGTACTGTTGTGAATAAATTAATTTTTCCAAAACGACCTTATAAAGCCAAGTACTTGGATCGTACCTTTTGCATGGCCGGCCTTGTGCTGTAAAATGCCCCACCCCAGTGTGTAAGTGCGTTTAGCTCGGAATTGAAGACATGTTTTTTTTGGAGATGTGCTCGTAGTGCCTTTGCAGTGATTAATCACAAAACGGCACTATAAATATTGTCTCTATTTATTATACGTATTCTCTATTTATTATATGTCTCTATATATCTAATTATTATATTGAGTGACCTCTTGAATCTAGTTCGTCTTTTCAAGATTTTCTTTCAAAAATGTGTTTAAGAATGATGCTTTGTCCAATCATTGTTCTGTTAGTTTGGTTTTCCTCTTCAAAATATGACTTTTCAGTGAAAAGTATTTATTTTCCAAATTCCCTTTGTCTCCTCTACAGGTATGTTTTTTTTCACAAAACATATTTCTCCTGGTTGTAAAATTAATATTGTCTACATACATAATTACTGTTTATAAAAAAAGTAATACTTCATCGTTAAAAAAACGTTCAATCATATTTTAATACTATGATTCATCAAAGCTTCCTTGTTGTTTCACAGATTTCCTTATATTTCCCTACCCAATCAAACGCAGAACAACATTTTTATTTTTTCCTTTTTCAGCGTAGGTAGGTACAATATCTCTTTTATTTTCTCTTTTACCTGCTGCTCTTGCATGACCCATTTCCTTTTTTAATGGACTCGCTTCCTCTCAGTTGTTATGTTAGAACGGCACAGTGACAAAACGGAACATGACATAACGACACATGATATAATAAAACATGACAGAACAACGCATGGCAGAATAACATATGATAGAACAACACATGAAAAAACATCACAATGACAGAACATTAAATGACAAAACACATTTATGTGACTGGTTCATAGTCTAATGGTTAACACTTCAGACTCGTAAATGGAAGGTAGTGGGTTTGGGGGTTCTAATCCCAGCTAGGCTCTTTGCTAGGTGAAAAATTCAAATACCTTTACCAAAGACCGGTCAATAAATATCTATCCAGCCTTTTAGCAACTGGGTCTTGCTTGAGAATTAGCACCTTCTACAGCGACGACCAAGCTCGTAGACGGCTCTTGAGGAGTGATTCACACAAACAGCGCTCACCAAATAAATAATTCAAATGTTATTATCATCAGATGACAAAACATCACTATAACAAAACAACACAGAAAATTCATCACTATAGCCAAACGACACAAAGACAAAACATCACATACCTTAAATAGAACACACCATAATCGGCACATGCAAAAACATCCCTGAAACAGGGTGGACATTGGCAAAGTGAAGCATTTTCTACAGCATGGGTGCTCAGCCGCATACTAACCTATAAGTTATGAGCTTGACTTTCTTGTGATGTTTTGTCATGTGCCGTTCTCCCATGTGACATTATGCTATGTATCGTTTTGTCCCTGTCTCGTTCTATTATGGAAGCTTGCTCCCCTACCTCTTTCATTCTCTTCTGTTACAGCCACTCTCCATTTCCACGCACGGGCGGATTAAAAATTTAAACCTCATAAACGCAACCCGCGGGTTACGCAAATCCGAGCTTACTTTTTTTTTTGCTTTAACGCGGAAATGTTTTCAAGTATTTTATTTTTATTTTAATTAATTCGTTTTCCTCTCCGAAAGTGGCAAGCCTTTTAATTTGAACGCGAGTTTTGCGTTCGTAAAATGAGAGTTGTAACTTTTTTATTTCTTGTTTATATTAATTGATCTGCAGCTGCATTTAAAGCTCACGTAACAAAGAGGCTGTGATCTCCTTAACAACCTTGGTACCTACTCGATTAAGAAGGCATACTTAAAGATTAAAAAATCGATAACTTAAAGTTGAAAACAAATAAGTGGCTTAAAACCCTGTTTCAGGGAAGGACGGCAAGAGTCGCAAGGTGTATGTCCATTTGAGATTTGGTTTTTATGTTGTAGGTTCACATGCGGCATGTGCAAGCGCGAACTTGTACGTGTCTGTTTGTGAAATGCATATTATGTGAATCCTTAATGTTACATGTGTTTTGCAACTTAGATTATATTAAGATGACATGGGTAACCATCATCCACAGACTAACTTGTAATTCAAGGAATTGTAAAAAAATAAATGTAGGTATCAACAAACTTCAGTGATGTATAAACATTAATACGCATTTTATGGAATGTTTTAGCGGAAACTTTGTAGAACTCCATTTTAACCTCAAATGAACGTAAGCCCTGCAACTTTTTCCGACCATCCCTGACACAGGGGTGACGTTGACAAAGTGAACTATTTTTTACAGTATTGGTGGCCAGCCTCATACCAACCTATAAGTCAAGGAATACAAATAATAAATAACATTGAAGTATATAAAAACAATAAAATCTGAAAAAGAAATATGTACAAAAAAAAGTCAAAACTTCCCTATACAAAAAATGTAACATAAATGAATAAGCCAACATTATAAATCAACATCGCAGATTAGCCGCCACTTCTTCTTGTCCTTACATACTTCTTTCATTTCATCCAGAGTCATAACCTTTTTCATACAAGCCCTCCTATTATATATCTTTTTATCCTGGCATTCATTCGCTATTTCAAACATTTGATCCATAGAAATAAAATAGTGTTATGAAACCTTCCGATAATAGCACCAAAGCCTATTTAGGGCTGCAGCATCTAAATCTAAAATCTTAATCCAAGATGCAAAGATATGTATCATTTGAAATTCATATTAAATGCATTCCCACAAGCAGACACGCATAATTTCGCGCTAACACATTCCGCATGTGGACCTACAATATAAAAACCCAATCTGAAAGATGATCGACAATCTTAGATTTAAGTGGCAGAAAACGAAGAACTCATTGATGCCAGAAGTCGATGGACGTTGAAGATCTAGCAATAATTCATTGACATCCGTGTATTTTTCTTTACAAGTACCTAACTAATACAAGGAGTAAATGAAACTTGAAGAGATATTTAAGTGGCAAAAATTACTGCAAGCATTGACATCTGTGTATCACTTTTGAACTAAAACAACCTAATGGAAATCAATTATGAAGAAATAATCCATACGTAATTAGACATCGACACCTGTGGGACATAAATGCTAACTAAAATAACCTCACGGATACCCGGAGCACATGAAATACGAGGAGGTAAATGAAAGATTTATTTCTAGGGAAATATCACAAGGTAAGCCTGTAGTGTATTTCATTTCATTCATAATGTCAATAGGTATAATGTTAAATCATGCATTTAAAATCTGAATTAAATTCAGTAAGCGATAACAAAATATTTAAAAAATATATGAAGTAATAATAAGTAGTATTATTAATGTTTTTTTTAATAAAATATAAATTGTTACGTTCATACTTGTGGTTTGTCGGAGGACGCTGGTTTGTTGACATTTTAACATCCAATCAGCGTTGACTTGAAATGAAGTCACGGATACCAGGAGCTCATGAAATTGAAGAGGTACATGACTGATTTATATCTAACGAAAAAAGTGCAAGGTATGTCGCAGTTGCATGCATATTTACTAAAAATTATCATAAATGCATTTATTACTCTTGTATAAAAATTAAATACACTTTTGAACCTATAAACTGTTTATTTAAAGGATTTGAAGTAAGAAAAAGCAGTATTTATTGCTGTTTTGAATTTGCAAAATAAACTGAAACGATCATACTCTTGTACATGTTGATAGTTTATCCTAGGACGCTGTGACGTGTTTTGACAGTTGCGTTGTTGTCAAAATATTGAGTTGGAAGTCGTTTTTGTTTAAAGCATAATAAAGCATAAATCGGGTCAGTTTTTTAGTGAAAATAAGTGTTATAAATGAAGTTAACTTTTGTGAATTTTTGGAACATTATATTAAAGTTGTCCATCTAAAAATAAAGGCATTGTGTTCATTTGAAGTTTGTTGAATTGACAATTGAAATCGGCACACTAACAAAAGTTCTAACTGCCGAGAGGACGAAAAATAAATCATTTTAATAACTCGAATGACGGATTATAATGGTTGTTGGTTCAGGAGTGCATGATAACACATAGGGAAGGTGCGGCGGAAGTTTTTTTCGGTAATAACGCCTGTATTAAAAAGAAACATCAAAACTGAAAAACATGTCAAGACACTCTGGAATTCAAATCAAAGCTGCTTGTTATTCAAATTAAAGACCAGTTAAATGTGAATGATCTATTTGGTGAGCGCTATTTTCTTCTGAATCTCTTGAAATATCTAATAGAGGAGTACAAATTAATGGGGGTGTATCAACAACATACGAAATGCTGAAGACACCATAATTTTGGCAGAGAGTATAGCAGACCTCCAAGAACTACTGGAAAAGGTAGATATAGCTGAATATGAGAGCATGCAAAATGAAGGAATGTCTCTTGCATACCATAATTGAGGGAATGATCCAGGAGACAAATGCCTGAGGATGACCACGCCGAGAATTCCTTCAGGATATATTGGCAGATATGTGCTGTTTATCCCAAGAAAAGCTCAAACAGATTACCATAAATAGAGGAGAATTGCGACAAAGATTAATGAACATTGGAAGCAAGCCAATCTTAGCATTGAGACAGAAAATTTGTTATTGTAAACAAAACTACCTATATAAATCACATTTAGACAATTGGAAAGTTCTGGAGCATGTCTTGAGTTAAAGGGTATAAACATCGAGAAAGTGGACAGAGTGAAGTACTTTGGCAGCATGGTAACGCAATCTTTTGACCGAGATACTGAAGTGAACGTAGCATGCGACTAAGCAGCACATATCGTGCAACTTCCAACCGCACTTTGCCCAAAGAGTGTACCTACACTGTACATGTGACATGTGGATTTATTTCAAGATGTAACTTTTCATTTTCCCACCCGGATGTCCTTCAAGTATCAGCATTCTCTGCACTAATCTAATCTAAGTTGCAAATATATGTAACATTAAAGATTCACATTATATGCATTTCCACAAACACACTTGTATAAGTTCGCGCTTAAACATGCCGCATGGCGGACCTACAATATAAAAACCCGAATCTCAAATGAACATACACCCTGCAACTCCTGCCGACCTTCTATGAAACAGGGGGGACATTGACAAAGTGAACCATTAAGCCAACCTATAAGTCAAAGAACATACACAACAAATTACATAACGCAACCAAGCAACACATATAGTGTAACTTCTTGCCTGCGTTATCCCCGAAGGGGTCGCATGTGGCGATTCGGGACCTATTTATTTTTACGGGTAAGGGGGCCGGCCTCACACCAACCACTTTCAGTTGAAGTGGGGACATTGTGTATAATCATATAATATCTTGTGTATTGTTGCGTATACGTATTTTCTCTTAATTTCTTCACTCCCAAAATAGACCCATCTCCCCCGTTTTCAGTAGCAGATGCACATCGAGTAAAAATGCTAATTCCATAGCTAGTCGATCATTTAATTCCCTTTTAACAACAGAGAAGTTAGGACCCCTTTGTATTCGCACCCCCAGCTTATTACCGACTGGCCCATTCCGCTAGCCACCAGTCCTACTGCGCACAATGACTAGCAGCTAGTAGGGTTGTACATTTCTGATGTTGAGTTACAATATTGGCGGAGACGAAACTAATAACTGTAACATCAAATCGGCACCTAAAAGGTAAAACTGGATAAGTTTCAGATTCACTGTTTTTGAGAAATTGTAGATAGAACATATAGTAAATGAACTAATTATAAGAAAGTGCTTGTGATAAACTTTTAAAATACAGGATTTTCACATTTTTTAGTGTTTTCTGTCGTAGAAAATGGGAAAAAACGTGCATTTATCTAAGAAACCCATGTTAGTTTCATATGTTTCTTATCCATGAGGATTTTCATATGTTACTTATCTCAAATCTTATCTTATATCTTATCTCATATCTTATCTTATCTTATCTTATCTCATATCTTATCTCATATATTATCTTATCTCATATCTTATCTCATATGTTATCTCATATGTTGCTTATTTCAAATGTTACTTATCCATAACCTGTCAACTCCAAAGTTGTCACCACCACAGAATATCTACTAAAAAATCATATGAATCCTTATGTTTTCTGGCTTTCTCCATCTTTTCGTTCGACACCCAATAACAACACACGCCGTTATGTACATATTATGCTAATGTTTTTTTCAAAATTAGCAAATTCATCGACCAAAACAATAAAAACGTATGCGCACAATGTTCGCACAGACACGAATTCCAAAACGGCCAACTTTTTTTTTTTTTAAGGAATCCTGTGCGGGAGGCTCCCCAATTCTCGAGAGTCTTGGGGATCTATGTCACCCTGGAAGGGTGCCGCAGAGGTGTTGCTTGAGTTCTTGGTTCTGTCGTGAGGCGCTGCAAGGAAGTGGTGATTGATGTTGGTCTTGAATAAAACCGGATTAAATTGGGAAGGGAACACAGATACTGGTAAAATGACATTTTTGTGTACAAATCCCACTATAAACATCTTTATTCTTATTACTTATACACTTTATTCTTATAAACATCTATTCTTAAGTAAATACGATTTGCAGTTAAGAAGGTTGAAACGGATATAGCGTCAATTTTAGTTAAAATAATTTCTAGTCCATAGATATCATAACAGAACGATTTTATCTGATGTTGATACACATCTACAGTACTCCAAGTATAAAACCACACATTTTAAATCACGCCTTGCAATTGTATGAAATTTAAAACACTCGCTAGAGGCTCTGTTCAATTTCTTATACATTTTCAGATAAAACGCGACGTAAAAGTTGGAACTTGGGATCCAGAAATGACTGACAAGTGCGCAACTGTCAGGAATTGGATAGCCGCAAGCAGTATGTGTGTATTTTAATAGCATCAATAGAAAGTATGTTATACACCTACTGACGAATATTGCGCAAAAGGGGATTGAGGTTTTGAATTATGAAGCTTTGAAATCAGAGGCCCATGCCTGGCAGTGAATTGAAAGAAACTTACTTCAACGAAGAAAAAGAGAAAAAAAAACCGGACCGAAGTCTAGTCGTAACGCTTCTGACTCGTACATGGCAGGTCGTGGGTTCGAGTCCCGGCACAGCAAAAAAATATACATACATATTTATATTTTCAAATATGCTCTTCGCTGGGTTGAAAAAATCATATATACCTTTACCAAAGACCAGCAACTGGATCTTGCTTGGGGATTGTCGCTTTCTATAGCGACGACCAAGCTCGAAGAGGGCTCTTGAAGTGTGATTCACACAAAAACAGCGCTCACCAAAGAAACCTACCTAATCATTTTATTATTATTATTTCCTTTGGCATGGAATAAATCCCTCCTTGAAAACTCTCCACAACCCATTCTTTCCCATTATACAAAATAGAAAAGTAGTACCACCCATACTGTAAAAAATGGTTCACTTTGCCAATGTCCCCCCTGTTTCAGGGAAGGTCGGCAAGAGTTGCAAGGCTTATGTTCATTTGAGATTTGGTTTTTTGTACTGTAGGTCCACATGCGGCATGTGTGAGCGCGAAATTATGCGTGTCTGCTTGTGGGAATGCATTTAACATGAATCTCAAATGATACATATCTTTGCAGCTTAGATTTAGATTTTAGATAAATACACAGTTAAAAAATTTTAATCGGGTATTTCACGAACCGTCATAAGAGAACTAACATTATTCTCGACGTTTCGATAGCGACGTAGCTTACTTCTTCAGGAGACACCCTCTCTGCACGACGACTGAAGATAGAAAAGTAGTCCTAAAATATAGGTAAAATGTAGGTATACTCATAGAGATTAAATGAGTAATTTATTTTCTACAGAATAAAAAAAAAATCCCTGTTATGCTGTGTATTATGATTTTAAATATATATATGTATATTCCTATTGGTCCTAGTGGACGAGGTGTGGTCAATGATAATGGGCGGCACCTGATAGCTTTGTGTGCAGAACACAGCCTTTTTGCATCAAACACATGGTTTCGACATAAGGATGTGCATCTGTACACAAGGCAGATTGTGGGAAGTCGCACAATCATTGACTACATCTGTGTGGATGAAAGACTGAGAGGAGCCGTAAGAGATAGCCGTGTCTATCGTGGGCCTGAAATAGGCAGTGACCACTATCTCTTATGCGCTAAAATAATGATTGGAGAAGTAAGAAAGAAGAAACGTAAGAAGAAAGTAAGAAAGCCAAGAATAAAAGTAGAAAGTCTGTGTGATGAAAACGTAAAAGTGAAGTATAAATCAGAATTACAAAAAAAGTTAAGTGTGAATGAACTTGAAAAGAATGTGAATGAAAAAGATATTGAAAGCATGTGGAAGGATATGAAAGAAAGAATGATTGAATGTGCTCGAAAAGTATGTGGAGAAACGAAAGGTGGAAGATTGAAAGGGGATGCCTGGTGGAATGCTAAAGTAAAAGAGGCTGTGAAAGTAAAGAAGGAATGTTACAAAAAGTGGCTGAACGACAGGAATGATAGAAAGCTAGAAGATGAATATAAGATAGCCAAGCGAATGGCGAAGAATGTAGTTTATGAAAACAAAGCGAATGAACAGAGAAAGATTGATGAAAAAATGAACAGAAGTTTCACCGACAGTAGAAAGGAATTCTGGAGATGGGTCGGTGCCATTAGGAATAAAGATTCTGCATTGACCACCCCAGGAATCAAAAGTGCTGTTGGTGAGATGGTATGGGAGAATGATGAAGTATGTAAGAGATGGAAAGAATATTTTGAAGGGATTTTTGGTCGGGGCGAAAGAAATTTGTTTAGAAAAATGACAGAAGAGAATGAATTTAGGATTTTGAAAGAAGAAATAAAAGTATCTATTGAATGTTTGAAGAATGGAAAGTCTGCTGGGTTTGATGGAATAAATGGTGAAATGTTGAAAGCAGGAGGTGAATGCGTGATAGATTGGATGTACGAATTATGTAAGCTTTGTGTGAATGCAGGAGTAGTACCGATGGATTGGAGGAAGGCAGTCATTGTTCCCATTTACAAAGGTAAAGGGGACAAAAAAGACTGTCAGAACTTCAGACCAATCAGTCTACTCAGTATACCAGGAAAAGTCTTCTGTAAGGTGATTATAAAAAATGTGATTCTGACTACTAGTGAAAGGGTTTCCGATATACAGTCCGGCTTTATGGCCGGTAGAGGCTGTGTTGATCAGATTTTTACTCTACGACAACTTGTTGAAAAACAATTGTCGGTGAGGCGGAAGCTGTTCACGGCCTTTGTAGATCTGGAAAAGGCTTTTGACTCAGTAGACAGAGGTATGTTATGGGATGTTTTGAAAGCATACGGAGTGAATGGGGCTCTCCTAGGTGCGGTGCATGCCAACTATGAAAATAGTAAGGCATGTGTTCGTATTGATGGTGAGTATAGCGAGTGGTTTGAAGTTTATAAGGGTGTGAGGCAAGGATGTGTGATGAGTCCATGGCTATTTAACATAGTCATGGACAAGTGTGTCAGAGATGCTAGACTTAATGATTGTGGACTGATGATAGGAGAGAGCAAAGTGAGTGTTCTACTGTATGCAGATGATGCAGTTCTTGTATCTGATTCAGCAGTAGAATTGCAAACAATGCTCTCTAGATTGAATGAAGCTTTGTTAGGTAACCATCTGAAGTTGAATGCAAGTAAGACGAAAGTATTGATTTTTGAAAGAGATGATGAAAGTATGAATTATGAATTTAAAATTAATGGAATGAATGTTGATGTCGTAAATGAGTTTGTATACCTGGGAAGTAAGTTTGAAAAAGATGGAAGAATGACCGGTGAATTTGAAAGAAGAGTAATGAAGGGCAGGTGTGTACTGGGTGCCACAGCTTGTATCGCCAAAAATCAAAACATATCAAAAAATGCTCGATTGGCGGTACGCAGTGGCATACTTTTACCCACCTTGATGTATGGAAGCGAGGCCTGGACGGTGAATGAAAGTGAAATTAGTAAAGTCCATACTGTTGAAATGGACTTTCTAAGAAGTATGATTGGGAAAAAACGGAGTGACAGGGTGAGGAATGATTTTGTAAGAGAAGAATGTGGTGCAAGAGAAAGTGTGAAAGTGAAGATTAAAAGAAGTTTGTTAAGATGGTTTGGGCATATGGAGAGAATGAATGAGGAAAGACTGACGAAGAAAGTATATGTTGGTAGAATAGATGGATGTCGTGGTAGAGGAAGACCGAGAAAGGTATGGATGGACCAAATATCCGAAATTGCGAATGAATGGAATATCCAGAGTCATAATAAAAGAAGAGCTTGTATGAAGAAGGTTATGACTCTGGAGGAAATGAAAGAAGTATGTAAGGACAGAAAGAAATGGCGGTTGATCTGTAATGTTGGCGAATAGGGTTTATTAAATTGGAATTTGTTTTTGTTTGTAAATGGATATTTTGTATTTGAATATTATTATTTCTAATCTAATCTAATCTAGATTAGAAATAATAATATTAATGTATAATAATAATGATGTATAAAATGTAATTTGTCGTGTGTGTGTGTTCCTTGACTTATAGGTTGGTATGCGGCTGACCACCCATGCTGTAAAAATGGTTCACTTTGCCAATGTCACCCCTGTCTCAGGGAAGGACGGCAAGAGTTGCAGGGTGTATGTCCATTTGAGATTTGATTTTTATGTTGTAGGTTCACATGAGGCATGTGCAAGCGCGAACTTGTACGTGTCTGGTTGTGAGAATGCATGCAATGTGAATCTTCAATGTAACATATCCTTGCAACTTAGATTAGATTAGATTAGATTATATATATATATATATTTTTTTTTATTTCACTATATTCGCTTGTTCCCCTCCCCCTGGATACATTCAGTATTTAGTGCACACTGCCACCGAGTCAGTGCGCAAGTTGCCCACTAGCCCGCGCACTTACACTTGCACTAACCGTGCCGGGGGATGAACTTACAATTAGGGGTAATTTTTGTAACAGTTGGACGCTCCGGTCCCCCGGGGTGCAGTGACGTCACGGCGCAGTGACGTCATAACCATGCAAACATTTAAATCTAACAATTTATTTTTTCAGTGTTCCCATTTTTAATGATTTTATTTATTTATGATAACTGTTCAGTCTCTTCGAAAAGTGGTCTTAAATTATGACGCAATTGAAAAGTTGAAGTGAATAAAAAATTTAAAAAATGTAATTTGTCATGTATGTTCCAAGACTTATAGGTTGGTATGCGGCTGACCACCCATACTGTGAAAAAATGGTTCACTTTGCCAATGTCACCCCTGTCTCAGGGAAGGACGGCAAGAGTTGCAGGGCTTCTGTTCATTTGAGATTGGGTTTTTATAATGTAGGTCCACATGCGGCATGTGTTAGCGCGAAATTATACATGTCTGCTTGTGGGAATGCATTTAATATAAATCTTAAATTATATATTTTTCAGGGTTTGGTGGTTTACACAGTGAAAGTCCATTGTATATTAATTAAAATACACTGTTTTAATTTTATCTAATTAATAATACTTAAATTATATATATCCTTGCAGCTTAGATTAGATAAGATTAGATTAGATAAACGTTTTCTTATAATTTAGAACTATTTACATCAATTTCCAACACAATATGTTATGTAACAACTTGCAATGTTATTCACACGCAGCAAATCCATGGCTCAACCGCAAACGAATTAGAATTTTCCATATAAAAAAAACAATGATCTATGGATCAGGTAAAGATCAAGTGTGTTGCTAATAAACCCTGTAAAGTTTTAAATTAATAATGTAAAAAAATAACAATGTTTTTCTTCACAAGTTGATTTATATCCTCGAGTGCTTTCGGTGTTATGACACTATTATCAAGAAAACAACTAAGCAATCTCTTGTTCGTCTAAAAAATATCTTGATATTGGTGTGATAGCACCGAAAGTGCCCGAGGAAATAAATCAACCCGTGAAGAAAAACTTTGTTTATTTATTTTATTTTTACATTATTAATTTTAAATGAATGTTCACATTGCCAATACACAAATATGTACTTTAATTTTCACTTGTGTTTTATAGAAATAAAGCATATTTGAAATCTTGTCCCGTCACTGGCAAAAATGTAAATATGACTCATCCATCATATCTGTCTACCAGAGACACTAACTGTGCTGCATAAAAAACACAAACAAAACGGAGGCTTGTGAGTGCTAGCTCTATTGTTGCACCCTTAAAGTAAGTAGCTACCACCCCTGCCAAAACAACGTCTCAAAAGCCAACAAAAACTCACAGAAACCCAGCATTTAAATCCAACTGGCACAAGGGCTGTTTTTGGTTGTGTAAAAATAAGGGTGGTGAAACATTCTGCCTTTTGTTGTTAATTTTAGCAACAACCACTGTCCCATCATATGCGACACTGGCTCTATTGTTGCAATAAAAGAGGGTAATTATTATTTTTGAGCATTTTGTATGAAGATGATTTATGGCAGTCTGTACAGTTTTGCTTGGAAATTAATGAGGTCTGTTTTCGAGTCGGACAGATATTTTTGCAAGCGTAGGCAGTTGAAATTCGGTAGAAGACCAAGAATCTGTTATTCTGACAGTGGTAGTGTGAAAGGAAAAAGAGGTAAGGGACGACCGAAAAAAGTATGGAGTGATCAGATTGAGGAGATTGTGAAAGAATGGGATGTACAAAGCGAGCGTAAAAGAAGAAAATGCATGAAAAAGGTGATGGATATGAATGAATTGAAAGAGGTATGTAAGGATAGGAAGAAATGGAGGCAGTTCTGCAGAGGCTCTGGCCACCCCTAGCGGTATGGCGACAGAGTTACAGTTACAGTTACCTAATTAAGTAAGTCCTGAGTTGCATGCATCGCAACTAAGCTACATGCATAGTGCAACTTCTTGTCACGTTATCCCCAAATAGTGTCGCATGTGTGATGTGGCGAGTGGAACCTAATTATCTTTACAACTAAGGGGGCTGGCCTTACGCCCACCACTTCAGCTGAAGTGGAAGTTTCCCAGAAAAAAATACACCATTTATATTTTCAAATATGCTCTTCGCTGGGTTAAACAATTAATATACCTTTACCAAAGATAGGTCACCAAAGGTCCATCCAACCTTACAGCAACTGCGTCTAGCTTGAGAATTGGCGCTTTGTAGCGATGACCAAGCTCGTAAAAAGTCCGGTCGATGTCTCAGTTGGTAGAATGCATGCATTCCATGCCGAGAGCAAGGGCTCGATCCCCATTGAGGGTGTCAGTAGTGATTTCCCGTTTAGGTGTACCAAAATAAATACCGGTAAGGTTTAGGTACTCAGCCTTCACAAGAAATGAGAGTCAGCCCCCCAGGGAGCTGGGAAATCCCCACTTCAGCTGAAAGTGGTTGGTCGAAGGTCGGATCCCTTACCCTTAAAAACAAAGAAGTCTTGACTGACAAATGCGACCTCTTTGAGGAAAGCGAAGGCAAGAAGTAAGACTATATCTGTAACTAAGTTGTAGTTACAGTTAAACTTTTTTACGATAAAAGAGGCAGTTAGTAAAAAAGCAAAAGCGTGTGTGTGTTTTTCGTTGCCCTAATGTTGGCCATATGCGCTGCTTGTTGCACAATGCGCACATGCATGCTCGCGCTTAGAAGTGCTGCGGTAAATAATAAATAATGAAGAGCGCCGCGGGTAATGAAGAGGACTATTATCTCCCGAAACATCGGCGGATAGGAGAAGGGAAAACCGAACCGGAACTGTACATTTATCAAAATCTATAATCGAAGCATGATAATGACAGCTTGCCATTAGGTTTTTCCATTTCTTTTGACATGTATCCTGAGTATAAGACATTTTGGAAATACTTAATACTAAACCATCGTAAATCTAAAAATGTTTGGAAGATAATATGCAATTAAAACGCTTTTGATAACTCGCCTTGAAGATGCTTTCTGCTCGTGAAAGCAAAACATCGGCAGATGTTCAAGCAAGGATCAGTTGCTAGGCTGAATGAACATTTGAGACCGATCTATTGAAAAAGCAAATAGAAAAAGCAAAATATTTGAATTTTTATTGTGCTCTGCCAGCAATCGAATTGTTGACCCTCAGTTTACGAGATCATATCGTCAACCACAAGACTATATAGTTTTCAGTAAGATTCCAAAATGTCTAGAAGAAGCCACCACCGCAAAAGCACTCTCATCAAACACTGTACCAGACTTGTGCAAAGGCACATCGACTAATATTTTACCTCGATAGTAGGTACCCAGAGCAGTTTAAAAATAATATTAAGATGATTTATTTTGGAACACTTTTTGTGTGAATCACACCTCAAGAACCCTCTGCGAGCATGGTCGTTGCTATCGAGAGCACCAATTCTCAAGCCAGACCCAGCTGCTGATGGTCCTTTTGGCTTTGGTAAAGTTATATGAATTTTTCAACCCAGCAAAGGCATGTTTGAAAATATAAATGGTTTATTTTATTGTGCTCCTCCGGGATTCGAACCCACGACCTTCCATTCACGAGTCATAAGCGTTACAACCAGACTACAGACCGGTCTCTTTATCTTATTTATTTGGAAATAACAAAAAATAGTCATTTTTGTTCCCTTTCCCTCCCTTATATAGCTCTGTATGAGCGTCACTTGTTCCCTTGTACTTGTACCCACCCCGCCGGACATTTGATGCCGTGGCATGTGTTCACATTTTTACCCATTACTCCAAGTAGGTACAAAATATTCCACCTAAACTGAAACATAGTGGTTTACATGCAAACTCAAACGGTCACTAGAATTGCTACATCAGTCTGCATACATCTTTAGCGCACGCTATGTCTGAATTTGAACGTTTTTTTTTTTGTAATGAATCTGTGCGCCATATTTGGGGCACGTCAAAGTCTGAAATGTTCAATATCTGATACAATGCATGTATAAAAGTACTCAAACAACTGATGTTCCTCACTCCAATACTTCGTATAATAAAAATACTCTATCTGCATGACAATATGAAAGTATACTGGGTTCCTTGAATACCTACTGCAAACTAGTGACAATTTTTAGATTTTCAAACGTTGCCTATACCTTTAGTAGGGTATTTTTACAATAATTATATCTACCTCAAGCACTTTCGACCTTCAAGATTCAGGTCATTATCAAGAGTCTTGCCTAAAGCATCTGTTTTTTTTGGATTCCGCGGCACAATGTTGAAAGAGACTCTGGCTCCCCGCAGAATCTTTGCCATAGTTAATATAATTATGTGCGGCAGAGATGATTCTTGCGTGTTTAAGATACTTCTATAATGGATTTTAACACTTTCATACTTTTCGACACACTCACCTGCGGGCTTAGGCGCAAGTACTACGAATCCATAGTTCGTAACAATACTGTACCTATTTCCTTTCCCAGAGATATGATTCACACAAAACGACGCTCTTCAATAAAAACATCAATTTTCTTAACTGTCTAATTCTCGAAAAACAGATGATTTAAATTCTTCAAGCATTCTACCAATTGAGCCATCGACCTTTTTAAGAGCTTGGTCGTCGTCGCCAATTCTCAAACAAGACCCAGTTGCTGTAAGGCTGGATGGACCTTCGGGGACCAGTCATTGGTAAAGGTTTATGATTTTTTCAACTCTGCGAAGAGCAAATTTGAAAATATAAATGGTATATTGGTTTTTTGTGCTCCGCGGGGATTCGAACCCACATCCTTCCATTCAGAGTCCGAAGTGCTACCACTGAACTACGGACCGGTCACTGTCTTAACTGTCTTATTCTTGAAAAACAGATGCTATCTATATTATGTAACTACTTTTATAATTATCTCCAAATAAGCTTTTAGACATTTTGATATCAAGATGCTTACAATAATGTTTATTCATTTATCTTAAGGTATACCTGTACTTTAAAATGAAGAATGTTCATGTGTCGTTGGTTCCGGCACCTCATACTCTATCTCAATGATACTCAACCTTTTTGTCTTCGGGCCACATACATATATCTATTTGAAAAGCTACGCGGGCCGCAACACTATACTGGTATGACGAAAAAAATCATGAAATCCCCTACCCCCCATTTTTTCGGAAAACAATTTGAGATTTAAAAAAATATAAACTAAAACAGAATAATAGTAATACATATCGCTTATCATTATCAGCATATGGTTCCTTAAAAATTACAGTAGTGAAACACGTAAAACTAATAAAAAAACACTGCAATAGCAACTCTCTTAGAGCCCGTTCCCACTTGTCGGGTGTCGGATCCGTATTGTTACGAAATAGGGTTCAAAAGTCTTTCAAATTAAAATACACAGGTCTTCTTATCCAGTTGTTTATTTTACACTTTTACATATTTATTTTCACAAAGCTTTCTCGACTATTCCACTTGGTTTCTGTTCACTGATCAAGTTAGTTCTATGTGTTTGTAAATCTCGTATGACACTGCTGGCCCTGCAGGCCACTTGCACCCTTTTATACTCTCTAAAGCAGTATAGTCTAGATCCTATAGTTGCTAGACAATTCCAGAAAGGCATAGTAATTATTATTTCTCGATGCTTCACGTAATATCTAGAGACTTCTCTACAACCATCAATCCTACCTACCAATACAATACAGAATTCCTATAATTATAACAAATACCTACTTAGCCTAGAGAATTCTACACTTATACACAATTATCGATCCTACCCACCAATACTTATGAGGATTCTTGTAACTATAACTACCCATACTTATTTCAATATTTATATTTACATAACAGTATATTAATCGGAGGTTTCAGTTGCAGAACATTTCGGACAAAATCGGTTTCCGACAAGTGTGAATAGCTCCATACATAATGTTCTGCCACTGGAACCTCCGATTAATATACGGATCCGACACCCGACAAGTGGGAACGGGCTCTAACTATACCAGATCTGATGTTAACACGACAACGACAATCCTCTTCGGCTGTCACTATGTGCAAGTCGAAATTAATCTCAAGGTATACGAAATATAGAGTGCCAGATTTTTTAAATCACGTCCCTGGTAATAAATGTGTGTAGAGCCGCACAAAAAGGCTTGCCGGGCCGCAGGTTGAGTATAGTTGCTCTATCTGAATGTCATAACGCTAAACAAAAGTGAGTGTTTTCTTGGTCCCATGCAAATGGCTTTGTCTTGTACCAGTGTGTGGGCCTCTCCCCCACACCCCATGCTCGGTATCAGCCCGTGCGGGTCTTCCTTCCTTCAGTTGTCGGGATAAATAATGACCACCGGGACCAAGGGAGGGTCTGCTACCGACAGATATAAGGGATGAAACGTAAAGCCTGCTGCAGAATTATCCGGTAGCAGAATATATCGCTGCCTGTAAAAACGGTAAACATAAACATGATTATAAAATTAATTTTATGCTGGAACAACTATATTTCGTTTTTATATCATAAAACATTTATTATCAAGTTTATTAAGTATATTTCAGCAAGATTTTTATCATGGATAGTCAGTACGCTAGTATATCCAGGCTAACCTCCGACACTTTTAAAACTTGGTTCGTCAATGTCAACCCTGTTTCAGAGAAGGTCGGCAAAAGTTGCGGGGTTTAGGTTCATATGAGGTGTGGACTTTAATTTCTAAGTACACATGCAGTATTTGTAAGCGCAAACTTACACCTGGCTCTTTTTGGGCATGCATTTAATATGAATTTAAAATGTTTATATCTTCATGTGGGTTTCCCAGTTCCCGAAGGGGGCTGAGTATTTTATTTCGGGTTTGAAATAAACACCGAAACGGGAAATCATTTCTGACAATCTTGGTGAAATTCAAACCCGAGCTCTTGGCATGGAATGCAAGCACTCCATCATCTGCCGGACTGTAAAAAAGACAAAAATAAAATTAATACAAATGGAAAGATTTCGTCGCATGTCTCAACCCTTATTTTGAGCATTGTCTCACCTCATATGCGCGGCTCATATGCAGAGAGGCGCGTGACATCGCCTCGCCCACAGCGGCAGTTAGAGGCGTGCCGCAGGGATCCGACCTGGGTCCCATACATTTCTTCATTAGCGCGGGCGCGTAACGACCTCAAAACACCTCGCTCTAATGTGCCGAATGCGAATATTGTAATGTATTATATTTAAATACACAACAAACAGGCAAACAAAGGATATTACGTTTTTGTTTTACATTCCGTCGATTACCCCAAGGTCTATTTTCTACCACGTGATTTTTCAACAGGGTAATCAGAGTTTCTGGTCGTATGTTTATCACATAAAAAAAGTCAATTTGTTGTACTCAAATAACTTAATTTGATACATCTTTGTCATGTTCAGATTTCAGGTGTGTTATTAAACGACAAAAAAATTAAAGATTATTCAGGATATCGATCCCTCGGTGCTTGTTTAGCTTATCTAGCGTTCGATTCAAAGATGACCTTTCAATAAAATTGTGCTTAGGATTACATTCTACACAATCTGAGCTAAAAAATCTAAAACACCATAATGTGAGAGTTGCTTTAAATATTTTTAAAAATCAATTTCCAGTTTTCATGAGACACATTGGTACACAATGATTTGTGTGAACCATTTTTTTACAACACTTTTAAAACATGTTGCTTTTACTGTTGAAAAATGACAAAAAAAAAACACTTTCAACTGCTACATGCCATGACTATGTTTTGTATCGGGGATGGCCAGAGCTTATGCAGATTAGACTCCAATATTATATTATATTTCTCAAAATCAAACGATATAAATTCAGGTTTTTTTTAGTTCACAAATATTAATACTTTTAATACTGAAGTCTCAAATATTGTCATTTTTCTTTTAAAAATAATGATTTTATGTTAACATAAAATATGTTTATGACTCAAAACTGTAACCATACGTCTCAATCAACTTGACATCGTACCTACTTCAAGTACATTATAATATAGGGGGCAACTCGAGAGACCTCTTGGGGTGGAAACTGCTTCCACTACCCGTAAAACGTGACATTGAAACTCAACCAAAAACTGTACAGCGCCTCTGGTGAACATTGGTGTCAGGATAGAACGATACATTGACAAAACTACACGTGACGTAACGACGCATGACAGAACATTACATGACATAGCATCACTATGAAAAGACGACACAAGGATAAAACATCACGTACCTAAAACAGAATATACCATTTGACTGGTGCATAGTCTAGTGGTTAACACTCATGACTCATAAATGGAAGGTTGTGGGTTCGAATCAAGGCAACAAATACCATTTATACTTTCAAATATGCTCTTCGCTGAATTCAAAATCCATATATCTTTACCCAGCCAGAGTCGTGCTAGAGAATTGGCGCTTTCTACAGCGACGGTCAAGCTCGCATAGGGCTTTTGAGGTGTGATACACACAAAAACAGCGCTCACCAAATAAATCATCTTAATATTATTATTATTCCATAAATGTCACTGAAAAAACATAACATGACAAAACGTCAAAAACATCACAAACAACACATAGTGATGTTTTTTCATGTGATGTACTGTCATTGTATTGTTATGTCATGTTTTTTTCTTTCATGTGTCGTTATGTCACTGTGTCGTTCTATCATGGAACCGTGAGCGTATAGTTCTGTACATTTCTTGATATGATTGAGTTTACACGTAAGATTGTATACTTGGGGTGAAGGTACCCGGTTTTCTTGAGCCGGAAGTGGTCTGCCTCCTTCCGGTCCAGCAAGGGAGCTTCAAGATACCTCCCGGGCCACCTTGGGGATGATTTCATTAGAGAGTTGGCCAGACTTGTGCGGTTTCACGGTAATTAGAAGACTTGATTAGGGAAGATAATATAAGGGATGGAGCTACTTGGAGTTTCCACATATGTATAAGACACAACATGACGTTGAAGATGTTACAGGCCCGGATTAAGCTATCAAAGAAGAATGAATAATATTTGTTTGTAAAATTAGACTTTGGGCTACACCTACTTTTATTTCCGAAATCATTCGACAAGCTGCTGTATTTTTTCTACTTTCACACCTATACATACTATATAATCTAAGTGCAACACAACGCAACGCAACTAAGCTACACATACAGTTAAGCTTCTTGCCTCGTTATCTCCGTAGGTTTACGCATGTGGTGAGTGGAACTTATTTATTTTTACAGGTAAGGGGTCGGCCTTACGCCAACCACTTCAGTAGAAGTGCAGATTTTCTAGATCCTGAGGGGGCTGATACTCATTTCTTGTGATGGCTGAGTAAACCTAGCCGGTATTTTATTTTGGGGTTTTGAAATATAAACACTGAAACGGGAAATCATTTCTGACGACCTCGGTGGGATTCGAGCCCGGACTCACGGCATGGAATGCAAACATTTTACCAACTGAGCAATCGACCAGATAAGTGGCTAAGATAATACAAAAACATTCCAGATTAATATTAATATTTACTTGTATATTCTTCCTACATGCAAATACGTGCATGTTTACTACTGACAAAATAAAAA
Source organism: Agapetus fuscipes (assembly GCA_951799405.1). NCBI lineage: Eukaryota > Metazoa > Arthropoda > Insecta > Trichoptera > Glossosomatidae > Agapetus > Agapetus fuscipes. The sequence continues at coordinate 2,960,154 of OX637334.1, read as the reverse complement.
TCTAAATTTCAAATGAACATAGATGTACTCTGCAATTTTTGCCGACCTTCCGTGGAATAGACGTAAATAGGAAGATTATAACAATATGTAATTTTTTTCTAATTTTTGAAAATGTAACAAAATAATAGTCCCCAGTTTGTCTCTGTAAGCATAAAGTACTAGTCACAAAGTAGTTTCTCTTCAGAGCCGAGCATAATCTCGTTACGGCGTCTTATTTAGTTGCTTGTTTGTATGCAGATCCGAGGCAAGCCCAGCAATTTATCGGCTAATAGAGCGTTTAAATATTTAGCGAAAACTCAAGACGCTGCGAAGGTTCTAGAAACCACCACAGCGAGGTCTATGAACACACTGATTATGCATGATCTGCTTACAGATTGGAAAAGACGCACAAAAAGTTGAATAACTAATCTAATCTAATCTAAGTTGCAAAGATATGTTATATTGGGGATTCACAGTATACGCATTCTCACAAGCAGATACGTACAAGTTCGCGCTTGCACATGCCGCATGTTAACCTACAACATAAAAACCCAAACCTCAAATAGACATACACCCTGCACAAGCTCCTGCTTTTGCATGAAGACAACTGGCCAGGCAAAATAAGTTGGTGAATTACATTCCTCTTCACAAATTTATTTAAAAAAAAAAAAACATAAACCCAGAAACTCTTGCCGTCCTTCCCTGAAACAGGGGTGACATTGGCAAAGTGAACCATTTTTTACAGCATGGGTGGTCAGCCGCATACCAACCTATAAGTCAAAGAATACAAACTATTTATTACAGTTAACTATATAAAACAAACAATCACTAAGTAAAACAATAAAAAGTCAAGGATTTTTTTTTTAAATATTCAAAATTCATTGATATCCATCGGCGACAGTGCGGTAACAAGTTGCACTGTATGTGAAACTGAGCAGCGTATTTTTTATCTTTTTTTTTTGATAGAAAGATTTAATATGGGCGCATGTTTTTTTACAAGTTTTATGACAATGCAGAGAGCCTGTATAAAAGCGCTTGGGTCATTATAGCAGCAGGAAAATGATATTGTCATTTATAGCACAGGGGTATCAAATTGAATCGAGCTCTGCCTATAAAGAAATATATATGGGGGGGTGCACTTTAGTTAGTCCCATAAAAAATGATAAAAAATAAAAAATGAAACGAAAACTGCAATAGGGAGTTTTTACTTCACTGTATATTAATTTCATCATCACATCATCATTGGCACGACAACCCGGGGTGGGTCTTGGCCTCCCTCAGCAACCGCTGCCAGCGCTGTCTATCCAACGTCTTCCTCCTCCAGTCCCACATTCCCACTGCACGGCAATCCGCCACCACTCCATCCAGCCATCTTGAACGTGGTCTTCCCACTGTCCGGCGTCCCTCCGGGTTCGTCATCACAATCGTCTTCTCCAGGCACCGATGGTCCATTCGCTGAATGTGCCCCAGCCAATGCAGTCTGTTGACCTTTATTTAATGAAAACTTGAACAATGTCAGTAAATGTACTTTTTTTTCAAGAGATTTTGTGTTATGCAGACCTGTTATAACCTGCCAACATAAATAGGTTGTGGCCCTTACAGATCCACGACAAAAATAATATTAAAAATGTCAAGGAGGTTGTTTATTTCTGCCAATATAAACAAGATTCATTCAGATTCATATAAGGAACGTTCTTTTAAACATTTAGCATCGGAAACCTGCAATAAACTTTTTTTTTACTTCATTTACAAAAATGTTTTACTATATTTACAAATATGTTAGTCCGGTCGATAGCTCAGTTGGTAGAGCGCTTGCATCCATGCCGTGAGCTCGGGTTCGAATCCCACCGAGGGTGTCAGAAATGATTTCCCGTTTCGGTGTTTATTTCAAACCCCAAAATAAAATACCGGCAAGGTTTACTCAGCCTTCACAAGAAATGAGTACCAGCCCTCTCGGGAGCTGGGAAACCCCCACTTCAACTGAAGTGGTTGGCGTAAGGCCGACCCCCTTACCTGTCAAAAATAAAGAGATTCAACTCGCCACATGCGACCTCTTCGGGGATAACGCGGCAAGAAGTTACATTATATGTGTAGCTTAGTTGTGTTGCGTTGCGTTACAAATATGTAACTTCGTTGCTATTCAGCTAGGGATAGCCAGAGCGTCTGCAGATTTGCCTCCATTCTTTCCTATCCTTGCATACCTCTTCAATTCATTAGTATCGATCACCTTTTTCATACATTTTCTTCTTTTAAATTCACTTTATATATCTCATTCCTTCACCATTTCACCAATCTAATCCTATCATAATTTTCTTGGACTTCCTTGTCCTCTTTTTCCTTTCACATTTCCTCAATATCATCAATAAATAATTCGTTATTGAATATTTTAATTTACTTTTCAATTCACTTTGCCAATGTCACCCCTGTTTCAGGGAAAGTCGGCAGGAGTTGCAGGGTGTATGTTCATTTTATATTGTAGGACTACATGCGGCATGTGTAAGCGCGAACTTAAACAGGTCTGTTTTGTGAAAATGCATATAATGTGAATCTCTAATGTCTCTTATATTTTGCAACTTAGATTAGATTAGATTAGACTAATATTTTTTTAATATTTTTTAGTGTTGATCTGTTAACACAGTGAAAGTTCATTTTTATAAATATTTAAAAATATAAATGGTAAAACATTGTTTTAATTCACTTAATTCATTTTGTTTATGCTCGAATATTTTCGCCTAATGAGGCATCTTCAAGAGCAGAATGGTTACTAGGCGAAAATATTCGAGCATAAACAAAATGAATAAAGTGAATTAAAACAATGTTTTACCATTTATATTTTTAAATATTTATTACAATATTTTTTTAATTAATACTTACCCAATGACATCTGTTGAACCAGAATCAAAATTAAAGTCAAATGACCCAGGCGGGGATCAAACCAGCGTTATTCTATTACAAATACACTAGAAATATCAGTCACCTGAACCCCTCGGCCATAACACCGATTTGTCCTTTACCCGTTCATTATTACCTCTATCTCTTAGGCCCGGTATTTTTACACTGTTATAAAAAAATAACCTCATGATAAGCATAAGTGCGTCCTTTTCTATCAGTATAAAGTCACTATATTTATTTTTTATGGTTTGTGTATTTGTCATGTATGCTCCTTGACTTATAGGTTGGTATGCCGTTGACCACCCATACTGTAAAAAATGGTTCACTTTGCCAATGTCACCCCTGTTTCAGGGAAGGACGGCAAGAGTTGCAGGGCTTATGTTCATTTGAGATTGGGTTTTTATAATGTAGGTCAACATGCGGCATGTGCTAGCGCGGAATTATACATGTCTGCTTGTGGGAATGTATTTAATATAAGTTTTAAATTATATATATCCTTGCAGCTTAGATTAGTATGATTCGCTATATTTTTGTTGAAAATACTAAGCATTAGAGCTTTTCCTGTCATACTTCTCAAGTGTTTCATTTGCAACACACATATCTTACTATTTTTCAACTTAAATATTAGTTTGTCGCTTTCAAACGTTTACAATACCTTTATGCTACAACATGTGACAGAGTAGGGCAGTTTTTATTCCACAACAATCCCTCCTGATTGTCTCCCCTCATAACCAATCATATCAATAAAATATTTCACGCCCTTTGTGTGTGGATTTCCATAAGAATGCCGGCAACTATTGCCGCCAACCTGCTAGCGGGGCGGGCAGAGCAATTGATTTATTTGTTATCGGTAGTTGCAGTAACGAGCGGACAAATGTTACAACTCGCTAACTGCTATCAACTGTTAGCAAGCAAAGAATTTGAGACATTTGACCTTTTTGTTAAAGGGTGACCCATTTACTAATCCCATTTTTTTCGTTTTTGGATTTTAGTTTACAAATTTTGGGGTTTTTTAAGGCCCGTGGTTGACGATGGAGAGATGTTTAGGGATTGTTTTCCTTGTGTCTACAGAGGTAATTTCACATGAGCAATTTATGTAAATGTACTGGACCAATGTGTCTTACAAAAACTGGAAATTTGTTTTAAAAATATTTAAAGCATTTCTTACATTATCATATTGTTACGAAATTAGGGTTCAAAAGTCTTTCAAATTAAAATACACAGGTCTTCTTATACAGTTGTTTATTTTACACTTTTAAATAATTTATTTTCACAAAGCTTTCTTGACTATTCCACTTGGTTTCTGTTCACTGATCAAGTTAGTTCTATGTGTTTGTAAGTCTCGTATGATACTACTCGCCCTGCAAGCCACTGGCACCTTTCTGATACTCTTTAAAACAGTACAATCTAGACCTATATTTGCTTGACAGTTCCAGAAAGGCATAGTAATTATTATTTCTCGATGCTGCACGTATTTTATTCAATGATTCCTACCCACACAATACAATACAGAATTCCTATAACTAATACCTACTTATTCTAAATATTTATATTTCATATTTACATACCTAACAATATTTTAGGTTTTTTTGTTGTTGTTTAGCTCAGTCTGTAAAGAATGTGATCCTTAAGACAATTTCATTGAAAGGTCATCTTTGAATCAAACGGTAGATAAGCCAAACAAGCACTGGGGGGCGAGTTCTTACGCTTTTTGCTTATATAGTGCTTACATCTCTGAGCAAACTCATCCCATTTTTAACTGTGTTTATTACCACAAATGGTAAAGAATGTGGAATCGACGTTATGAATCACTTTGCCGATTGTTCGGGTCTACATGAACGATTGATATCGTATTCATTCGTCACTCACAGCAAGTTCAACAATCAGAATTTTCTAAAAGACAATTAGTTTACAAATTCTATATCATTGTATTGACCGTATTGCAGCAGGTAAAGTGAGGTGGTAGGACAGGAAATGAAATGAATGCTGCTAGAGAGAGAGATGGATGCTGCCATGAAATCATCATCAATGCTTTATTACCGCACCCTTGCTTTTCCATTCTTCCCCCGCCCAACACTTGCTAGAGAAAGGGGATGAACTCAGTCAAAAATTTAGGGAAAAAATGGCACGGTTTTAATTCTGTAACAAACAAGTTATGTTTAGAAGTCCACACTGTTACAAATTGTTACGATTTTTTTTGGGGTTCGAAAGTCTTTCAATTAACAACACTGGTCTTCTTTTACAGTTATTTATTTTACACTTTTAATTTATTTTAACAAAGACAGTCTCGATTATTCCATTACACTGGTTTTAGTTCACTGGTCAAATTTGTTCGATGTATGGGTGAAGCTCACAGATGGCTGACTTCTAGTGCAAGCAATAAGCGTCTTATATACTCTTTACAACAGTATTCTCTAGAAACTATATTCGCTAGACAGTTCCAGAATTAAGGAAAGATTCAAGTAGGTACGTAGTAATCATTATTTCTAGACGCTTCAAGTACTTTATTTAATTATTCCTACCCACACATACTTATGAGGATTCCTATTACATAGCTATAACTAATACCTATATTTATTTTAATATTACTTATTTACATAACAATATGAAAATAATGTTTAAGAGACGATGACATTTGAGCCGCAGCATGCAAGGTCAAATTAGCCAATATGATCGTCTATCTTCGATAGAAGTGGCACCAAAATAAGAGGAATAATGACAACCATGATTAAAAATAGATTTAGAATGTAAGACAAATAAATACACATTTTTTTTTTAGTTTTTATTGCCTATTTTAAGATCCTTGCAACTTTTGATAAGCAGGTGGGAACTCAGAGTAAATATCTCTTCCTCGGACAACGTGAAACACAATACGTCTATAGTTCTCCTACAGCCTACTGGCCTTTTTTTAGCGATTTTAAATTAGAATGCTCCATTTGAATCTCTTGAATATTTTAAAATTACTCCTTGTTGTTTTGAATCACTAATTTCTTATTGATCGGAATTTATCCTCTTAGGAAGTAGAGCACGAGCTATCACTCCATCTCTTAAGCGGTCTTTCTTGATGCCCTACAGGTATACTGTGGGAAACCACATGGGGAATTCTCCAACTGTCCACCCTATCCAATTGGTCCCTCCAATACCACCGACTATTTCTTCTCCATCTCAAGATATCCTCTTTGTGACAGGTCTCTATACTTTCAGAGTTTCTGACTCTATGGCTGAGAGTCTTCCCTGCTATAGTTCGTAGTGCTTTCATCTCAGACGTCCGAAGAAGGTTCATGGTCCTGACTGTGTCGACTTTGGTCTCGATACCATATGTGTCAAAATGGCTTTGACATAGCGTCCCCCCAGTGCTTGTTTGGCTTATCTTCTATTTGATTCAAAGATGACCTTTCAAGTAATTAGTATTAGGAATCACATTCTACACAATCTGAACAAAGAAAAAAACGTAAAAAACGATAATGCAAAAGTTGTTTTCAATATTTTAAAAAGAAATTTCCAGTTTTCATACAACACACTGGTCCAGTACACATACAAACATTTCTGATGTGAAATCCCCTCTGATGAACATAAGACAAACAAGCACTATGGGGAAGCCAGATCTAAAATTTGATCTTACGAATTCGGGCCTGCGAACTGTCATTTTTCGCCCAGATTGTAACAGATTAGCCGGAAGCGTTACAATCACATCATGCTACATGTTACATGATACACGTGGCATGTTACATTACACACACGAGCATGTACATGATGACGTCACACGTGTAGCACGCACAAATGAACCAGCGCCCTTTCCTTGTAACGATCAATTTATTCGCATCGTGCCATTAAAATGAAATGTGTGCAAAAAAAACACTGAAAAAAACGTGTAAATAATTCATGGAGATTTACCTGCCAACCTTTGAGGTTCACTCTCCATGTAGTTATATTTAAATGCTATAGGTTGGTAGACTGACCCTCCATACTGTAAGTAATGGTTAACTTTTCCAATGTCAAGCCTGCTTCATGGAAGGTCGGGAAGAGTAGAAGGGCTTAGGTAAGGGCAATGGAAGCAAGGAAAGCTATAGTAAATGCATTTGTGGTATCAAAAATAGACTACTGCAATAGTTTATATGCAGGCCAACCAAAATGTCAATTGAATAGACTACAATTGGTTGTAAATGCGTGCGCTCGCATGATTTCTGGTCACTCGAAATTTACACTCATTACTCCTCTTCTCGGCAAAAAAGCCTTACACTGCGCTCGGCTGAGACTGGAGCCAAACAAGGATTGAAGAACCTATAAGAAGAGTTAACACAATATTTGGAGAGCGTGCATTTGCAGTTGCTGGCCCTCTGGCCTGGAACCACCTGCCACATCATGTGAGAGAGCTAGAGGACCATGGAAAGTTCCGGAATGCACTGAAGACAAGCAAATTTCTGGCATCGTTTGCACCAGCGCCCTTGGAGTGACTACATCACGAAACGGCGCTATAAAGAAATCATCAACTCATCATCATCATAGGTTCATTTGAGATTTGCGTTTTTATGGTCTAAACTCACATTGCGGTATGTGCCAGCGCAAATTTACACGTATCTGCTTTTGGACATACATTTAGTTAGAATCCTAAATGTTAAGGTACCATTGAAGCTTAAATTAAAGATTGAAACTGACTTAATATGCTACTTATTCAGTCCTAACTTAAAAGTTTAAAGAACCGATATGTGTCACTCAGTACTGTAGAAGCGTTCCGTTTCTTTTACATCCACTCTTCAGGCACATATACCTACTTTAGTTATCTTTATATACTTATTTACATAGTTTCGTTATCAAGAAACTAGCTATTTTACGTAGTTTCGTTATCAATAAACTAGCTATTTTACGTAGTTTCGTTATAAATATACTAGCTATTTAACGTAGTTTCGTTATCAATAAACTAGCTATTTAATGTTATTTCGTTATCAATAAGCTAGTTATTTTACGTAGTTTTGTTATAAAGAAACTAGTTTTTTACGTAGTTTTGTTATCAATAAACTATTTTACGTAGTTTCGTTATCAAGAAACTATTTTAAGTAGTTTCGTTATCAAGAAACTGGCTATTTTACGTAGTTTCGTTATCAAAAAAGTAGCTATTTTACGTAGTTTTGTTATCAATAAACCATTTTTCGTAATTTTATTTTCAATTAACTATTTTACGTAGTTTTGTTATCAATAAACCATTTTTCGTAGTTTGTCTTGTGTCTTGTATCCTGCTGCCTTTCCTCTAGGGGTGGCCAGTACCTCCACACAAGTGCCTCCACTTGACTCTGTCCTTGCATACTTCTTTCATCTCATCTAATTTCATCACTCTTTTCATGCATGCTCTTCTCTTGTTTCCACTCTGTAAATTCCATTCATTCGCAATCTCATTTATCTGATCAATCCATTGTTTCCTAGGTCTTCCCCTTCCACGCTTACCTGTTACATTCCCTTTATACACTCTTTTTGTCAGTCGGTCTTCATTCATCCTTTCAATATGTCCAAACCATCGCATCACACTTCTTTGAACTTTCACTTTCACGCTTTCTTTTACTCCGCATTCATTTAGAACCCATTCGTTTCTCACTCTATCTTTCAGTGTTTTTCCTGTCATACTTCTCAGATGGGCCATTTCTACGGTGCATACCTTATTTACTTCTCTTTCATTCAACGTCCATGACTCGCTTCCATACATCAGGGTCGGCAACAAAATACAATTGTGTACCGCCATTTTCATTTTCTTTGGTATCCTTTTATTCTTCGCTATTCTACCAAACGCTCCTATCACGCATCTTCCTTTGCTGGCACGCTTCTCTAATTCTTTCGTCATCTTACCATTCGCCTCAAACTTACTTCCTAAATAGTCAAACTCATTCACTACTTCAACTTTTATTCCATTCAAATTAATTGTTTTATTATCAATAAACTATTTTACGTAGTTTCGTTATCAAGAAACTGGTTATTTTACATAGTTTTGTTAGCAATAAACTATTTTTCGTAGTTTTGTTATCAAGAAACTGGCTATTTTACATAGTTTTGTTATCAATTAACTATTTTACGTAGCTTCGTTATCAAGAAACTACGATAATCTATGTTGCCTTATCACCTCCCTCCACCCTCACACGCAGGGCTTGTTAACTTTCAGGGCACAAACCAAAACCGCTATAACTCATTCCATGTGAAGTTGTCAGGGCTTCAAACAAAGTTATCCAATCTCCTCGCCGGCAGGAGGCGCTCCATCCTTCAGCCAGTCTCCTGGGAGAAGACGCGGTCGTGGAAAGTAATACAAAATCATTTTCCTGGTAGACGCCGCTGTGAGTGGAATAGGGAATGTTGAGACCAGACGTCTCCCCACTGCTTGTTTGGCTTTTCTACCCATTGATTCAAAGATGACCTTACAATGGGATTGTCTTAATAACAGAGGTGGGCATCCCATCCGCCTTTAAGGTAGTTAGTATATGGTAAAAAACATTTATGTATGGTTTCATAATTTGATATTAAAATTTTAAGTTCGATTGGAACCATCGTTAGCACTTCAGTCAATTTAAAATGAGCAATGGAAGAAAATATTTATTCTGAAATGTATTTGCCTATAACCTATGCACGCGCCTACTAATGAATCACATTCTACACAATCTTAACTAAAAAAAAACTAAACCCGATAGTGTGACATTTGTTTGAAATGTTTTTAAAAAAAAAGCCCGTTTTCATGATACACATTGGTCCAGTATACATATAAACATTGCTTATGTGAAATTACCTTGATGGGCATAAGACAAACAAGCACTAAAGTGACGCAGAGCCGAAGGACAATGGGAATTACTTTGAACACCGAAGTATAAAAAAATACATTTAATCTCAACCTTATGAATCCATGATCTCAACAATAAAATTTATTACAAATCTATCGATTTTTAAACGCTCACTAGAGTGTTTTTTAACGTTCTGTGGGAACTTACTCTAATGAAAACGTTAGTTGTAAGTTAAAACTCAATCATAAATTTACGCAAATTGTATGGGAATACTCATTAGAGGAGAGGAGGTACACTTTTGGTCAAGGCAATGATAAACATAAAGGAATACCGGGATAAGTTTGGCTTTATCACATTGGTAAAATTGTGAGGGAATTTAAGAAACTAAAAAGAAGAGCATTTATGAAGAATGTGATCTAAATCTAAATCTAAGCTGCAAAGATTTGTATGATTTGAGATGCATATTAAATGCATTCCCACAAGCAGACACGCATAATTTCGCGCTTACACATGCCGCATGTAGACCTACAATATAAAAAACCCAATCTCAAATAAACATAAGCCCTGCAACTCTTGCCGACCTTCCCTGAAGCAGGGGTGACATTGGCAAAGTGAACAATTTTTTACAGCCGCATACCAACCTATCAGTCAAGAAATACAAGCAATTAATACATTCAAATATATAAAACAAATGAACTCTAAAGTCTAAACAATTAAACAGTAAAAAATTAAAAAAACCACAAAAATAAAATATATGATGAAAATGAATTAATTTACTTGTATGCAAGGATAAGATGAAATGGAGACAACTCTGCAGAGGCTCTTACCATTCCTAAAAGGATCGTGGTCGAGTTTCAATAACTGCTTAAATACTCGTAAATTTATTTATTTTAAAAATATACATTAGCTCACCATCTTGTATTTTTGTTTGTATCTATACAATCTTATTTAGTTTTATTTGTATTCTGCCTGTTTACTGCCCCTCCATTTGATACTTTTTCTTCGTGCATTGGAATGTCTAAAGATCATTAATCACTGTATGGTTCCATTACTCCAGAAGTCCTTTGGTATATACCACAATATACCACATTATACCACAAGGCAGATCCATCATGAGGTCTGTCAAAACTTGGCCGAGAAGAAAGAAGGACCCATAATGTTTACAAGCATCAACAGACCTTAGATAAGCGCAAAATCACGCTTGCAAGGAATCATGATTAAGCAATTTTCGCGCTTGTTAAACTTGTACCACCCTAGTGGAAGAATGGCTACCTACATGGGTTGAACCTACAAGTAAATGGATAAGGGATGAATGAAAAAACGTGTAAAATAAAATGAACATTTGTACAACACCACATTTGTTAGCCCAGGTTAAATAAAATTTATTTATTAACGATATCCGTGACTTCAAGACTCAGTACAATCTGTAATCTATGTAAGTTGAAAAAATATGCTCATATTTAAGATCCATATAAAATACATGCCCACAGACAGACACATGAATATCTATATGAATGCTTACACATGCCGTATGTGTACCTACATACAAAATACAAATCTCAAATGAACATTAATCCTTCAAATAATGATGTCCTTTCTTGGGACAAGTGTAACATTAGTAAAGTGATTTTTTTTTCAGCTTAGATGGTCAGCCTCATACCAACCTAAGTGTCAAGGAATGAAATTCAAAACTACATTATTTTGTACATAAAAACAGACAATAAGTAAGTATGATAATTGTGTAAATTAAATTAAACGTTTATAAATGGTTCTTTGACTTACAGGTAAAAAAAGGTTGTCTTTGCCAATGTCACTCCTGTTTCAAGGAATGTCAGCAAGAGTTGCATGGCTTACGTTAATTTGAGATTTGAGTTTTTATGTTGTGTAAATAGTTCACGTTTGGCATGGGTAAACGCGAACATGTTTGCTTGTGTGTATACATGGAAGGACCGCCCTGATGAGGGATCGTGATACCGATCCGAAACGTCGGCTAGAAAATTGCAAATCAACGGATTACCCGAAAACCTACCAACATTTATCATGTATCATAAACATGAATATAACTTGCCAACTAAGATTATATATTATAGTTAAGTATCAACGCAATGTTATACTCGAGGTAAAGCTCTCAAACAAAAAAACATTTTAAGATTTTTTTTACTTCTTCGTAACGGCTTGATATTCCTCCCTGCCCCTCCCATGGGAATTCTCTTCCCCTACCCCCTGTCCTACACTATGCCAGCCACCCCGTTTCAAAGTTTGGCGGTATTGTTGGCAATATTTTGGCGTTTCTGTGAATTTCTCAGATGTCAAAGTGATATGCATCCTTTTATTTCACTCTTCGCATACATATTTCTCACATCCCATCAACAGGTAAAATAAAATATACTGATATGAAGGAAAAATATGCCTTGGAAGAAAACAAACTGACAAATTTTATGTGTGAAAGTATAATATTATGTCATCTTTCAAATACGCTTTGATGCATTTGTTGACAAGGAAGAAGTATAAAAGAAAAATAGATTTGAGAAGATGAATGCAATTGGCCAACCTACTTTGTCTGATCAGAAACTGGTATTAATATGAAAAATTAATATTTCATTGTTTAATATTTGAATCTATCTATAATCTAAGTTACAAAGATATATGACATTTAAGATTCCTATTAAAAGCACCCCCAAAAGACGTATAACACGCGCTTGCACATGCCGCATGTGAACTTACAACATAAAAACCTAATCTCAAATAAACATAACCCCTGCAACTCTTGTCGACCTTCTCTGAAACAGGGGTGACATTGGCAAAGTGAACCATTTTTTACAGTATGTACCATTATGAATTGATAACTATCCCATGACATCTGTTAAACCAGGATCAAAGTCATTGTCGATAGGACACTAGTTAAGGCTTCCATGTCTTAAATGTATGCGTGTGTTTGTATACCTACACGTATCTATGCCCATATGCCAATATTATTTTTTTGTATTATTTAAATAAAACGCAGTTTAAATTCACTTTTATATTCTTTTAACTTTGTCAAACGTTTTCGCCTAAAAATGCATCATCAGGACAAAGCTAAAATAATATAAAACTGAATTATTTAAACTGCGTTTTATTTAATTAATATACAATGGACTTTCACTGTGTAAACCACCAAACCCTTAAAAAGATTATTTTTTTGTTTTTTTTTTTTATCAATAATGGAAAATTCATCAATATTTTACACTGTAAGTCTAGCTGTAAATATCCCTGTAGCTGATTTTTCCAAAATAAGTATGTAAAAAAGAGGTCAATTGAAAAATTGCTAACGCCTGAAATATAGGCAAACATTTTGAAGTATTTCTTGTTTTATTACTAAGGCATCTAAAGTTAAAATAAGTCAAGTGCAAGTACCTGCCGCCCTCTACAATCTGATTTTTTAATTACAGGGGTGGATCCGACCTCCCCCAAGTCACAGGAACTTATTACAAAGGGCGCCGAGGGGCTCGTAAAGCGATCTCGGAGTAAACAGTCATTCGCATGCAAATCAGCCAACGACAGGGAGACCTGACACGTCTACGTATTAATCTAATCTAATCTAATCTAAGTTGCAAAGATATGTTACATTGGAGATTCATATTACATGCATTCCCACAACCAAGACACGTACAAGTTCGCGCTTGCACGTGCCTCATGTGAGCCTACAACATAAAAACCAATCTCAAATGGACATACACCCTGCAACTCTTGCCGTCCTTCCCTGTAACAGGGGTGACATTGGCAAAGTGAACCATTTTTACAGCATGGGTGGTCAGCCGCATACCAACCTATAAGCCAAGGAACATACACGACAAATTACATTTTTTAAATCAATAATAATAATATACATGGACATCAAACACTTAAAACATAAAACAAATTTCACTTTAATAAACCCTAGCCGCCAACATTACAGATCAACCGCCATTTCTTTCTGTCCTTACATACTTCTTTCATTTCCTCCAGAGTCATAACCTTCTTCATGCAAGCTCTTCTTTTATTATGACTCTGGATATTCCATTCATTCGCAATTTCGGATATTTGGTATTAATATATTGGTGATAATTATGTATTTATAATAATAAATAATAATAATTTAACACGAGTGCAAATGAAAATGGCGGAACACAATAGCCGACCCTGATGTATGGAAGCGAGTCGTGGACGGTGAATGAAAAAGAAGTAAATAAGGTAGGTATGCGCCGTAGAAATGGCTCATTTGAGAAGTATGGAGGAAAAACATTGAAAGATAGGGTGAGAAACGAATGGGTTCTGAATGAATGCGGAGTAAAAGAAAGCGTGAAAGTGAAAGTTCAAAGTGTGATGCGATGAAAGGATGAATAAAGACCGACTGACAAAAAAGTGTACAAAGAGAATGTAATAAGTAAGCGTGGAAGGGGAAGACCTAGGAAAGAATTGATTGATCAGATAAGTGAGAATATTACGAATGAATGGAATCTACAGAGTGGAAACAACAGAAGAGCGTGCATGAAAACAGAGATGAAACTAGATGAGATGAGAGAAGTATGCAAGAACAGAGTCAAATGGAGGTAGGTACTTGTGTGGAGGTGCCGGCCACCCCTAGAGAAATGGCGGCAGGATAGGTACAAGACAAAAACAAGTGCCTCAAGTACGCTCCCCTTAAATGCGTAAATCTAAAAATTAAAAATATTAAAACTCAATCACTCACTAGGAGTGCCGTCGTGTATTTAATACATTTTCAATTTACGCAATTGAGGGGAGTTTACTTAAAATTTTATACTCCAGGTAAAGTGACACTCCCAACTTTTATGTTCATACCCTATTATCAAATTTTTTTTTTTCAGAAAATTAAAAAAGTTGAATAATTTGCATTTATAAGCGTGTTTTATTTGTCTCCATAGGAGTATACTGTTTTTAGTGTTATTAGTTTTATTTTTACCTAACACATAGGGTTTATTAATTTTTCTAAAGATACTCTTGGGTAATAGACTCTGCGTACAATTTGTAAGTATATTTTATTCTCGCCCAGTAATCGTCACAGGTCTTTGTGACTAGGATTCTTCGCAACGCAACTACGCAACTAACGCAACTAAGCTACACATATAGTGTAACTTCTTGCCTGCGTTATCCCCGAAGGGGTCGCATGTGGCGATTCGGGACCTATTTATTTTTACGGGTAAGGGGACCGGCCTCACACCAACCACTTTCAGTTGAAGTGGGGGTTTCCCAGCAACATGGAGGGTCAGCCTCAAAGCAAACTATTACCCACGGAACTAATCTAATCTAATCTAAGATGCAAAGATATGTAACATTGGGGATTCACATTATATGCATTCTCACAAGAAGACACGTACAAGTTTGCGCTTACGCTACCGCATGTGAACCTACCCAAATCTCAAATGAATATCCTACACCCTGCAATTCTCGCCGACCTTCCCTGAGACAGGTGTGCCATTGGTACAGTGAATCATTTTCTGTAGCATGGGTGGTCAGTTGCACACCAACCTATAAGTCAAGGAACATACACAACAAATTTCATTTTTAAAATAAACAAATAATAATTTTGTTATGTAAATAAGTACCTATAGGTATTAGTTATAGCTATGTAATAGGAATCCTCATAAGTGTGTGTGGGTAGGAATAATTAAATTAAGTACTTGAAGCGTCTAGAAATAATGATTACTACGTACCTACTTGAATCTTTCCTTAATTCTGGAACTGTCTAGCGAATATAGTTTCTAGATAATACTGTTGTGAAGGGTATATAAGACGCTTGTTGCTTGCACTAGAGTCAGTCATCTGTGAGCTTCACCCATACAACGAACAAATTTGACCAGAGAACTAAAACCAGTGTAATGGAATAATCGAGACTGTCTTTGTTAAAATAAATTTAAAAGTGTAAAATAAATAACTGTAAAAGAAGACCAGTGTTGTTAATTGAAAGACTTTCGAACCTCAAAAAAATCGTAACAATATGTATAAACATAAACAAAATTATAATTTAAAAAATAAACAAAATAACAAAAATGTTGGTTTCCCTTTCCCTAACAACCCGGCTGGATGACGTCACAATATTGTCCACGTCAAATCATGTGCCGAGTCCATTAAGGGGGAGTAAGGTAGAGTGTTGGTTAATTACTATTTGTTTTTACGACACTGCATCTCGTGCCCAACTGACATAGTTCACGTTGTCTGTGATTTGTCGCCACTTACTGTCTCTGACGCCTAAATTATGTGCAAGCAGATAAACCAGCTACAACCTCTTCCTTTTTAATCCGACAACTTTTACCACTAACCCTAACATAGGTCCAACTTTAACGTTTACATTCAACTAGGGTTGTTCCAATTGCCGGGAAAGAAAAATTCCCGGTAATCGAGAATTAAAAAAAATATATTTTTTTACCTTGGAAATAAAATTCTGTATGTTTTTGAACTCTTTTTTACACTCCTGAATGTTCCTTAAGTACTTCCTTAAATGCTCCTTATGTTCCTTGACTTATAAGTTGATATGCGGCTGACCACCCATGCTGTAGAAATGTTTATTTTTGCCAAAGGAAAGGACGGTAAGAGTTGCAGGGCTTATGTTCATTTGAGATTGGGTTTTCATATTGTAGGTCCACATGAGGCGTGTGTTAGCGTGAAATTATACATGTCTGCTTGTGGGAATGCATGTAATATAAATCTTAAATGATATATTATATCTTTGCAGCTTAGATAAGATTAGATTAGATTAGATTAATAAACTTGACTGAGACTCGGTATTTTCAACCTAAGCATATGTGAATTTAAACTGATAAAAAAACTACCTTCGCGATTGATATAAGTGCGTCCTTTTCACTCAGTATAAAGTCGCTATACTAACGTTGTAAAAATCGAAAGTTGGTATGAGGCTGACTACACATATTATAAAATTTGGTTCACTTTGCAAATGTCACCTCTGTTTCAGGCAAGGTCTGCAAAAATTGAATGGAAAATGTTCACACTACTCTTGGGTTTTTATTTTGTAAATGCATTTTTTTTTTTAGTGCGGGAGACTCCCTAGATTTTAGAGACTCTAGGGGTCTATGACACTCGTTGTAGTGCCGCAGAGGTGTACGAGCCTGGTCGTCGCTACAAAGCGCCAATACTCAAGCAAGACCCAGTTGCTGTAAGGCTGGATGGACCTCTGGTGACCGGTAATTTGTAAAGGTTTATGAATTTTTCAACCCAGCGAAGAGCAAATTTGAAAATATAAATAGTATATTTTTTGTGCTCCGCTGGGATTCGAACCCACAACCTTCCCATTCAGAGTCCGCACTGAGCTACGGAATATGAATCTGGAATGTTATTACATATTTACAACTGAGATTATAGATTGTAGGTTGTGATGAACTATCGGCCAACTGACATAGAATTTCAACGACGGTGACTATGGAATAAAACTATGTTTATTAATTTTTCATAGAACTCTTTTTTATTATCAATTTACATTGTAAAAATCCACTCAAAAACTTCATAAATGCTTTAGTAATAAATATCACATAAAAAAATATTTTGACACATTGTTTCTATTTTAGGAATTAAATATATTTTTTGGCATTTTAATAAATTTAAAGACAAAAAAGCATTTCACTGTTAATTTTTCATAATTTTTTTCATACTTGTTAATGATCTGATGACAAAGAAATTTTGTAATTAAAAAAAAAAGGTGCAAATAAACAGTGTAACTTTTTTCCTCTTTATTAAATCTTTTGCAATAAGAAATATTTTTCAGTTGTAATACGCAAAACGTTACTAAAGAAACATATTCTAAATTATTTCTAGTACTTGTAATTACTAATGTAATTTGTCGTGTATGTTCCTTGACTTTTAGGTTGGTATGCGGCTGACCACCCATGCTGTAAAAATGGTTCACTTTGCCAATGTCAACCCTGTTTCAGGGAAAGACGGCAAGAGTTGCAGGGTGTATGAAAATTCATGTAATGTGAATCTCCAATGTAACATATCTTTGCAACTTAGATTAGATTAGATTAGACTTCTCTGTCGAGACCAGTCGAGACTGTCATTCATAAGGAATGAAGTTTATGCATGACAGTCTCGACACAGCTAAATGTAAAATTATGAACGTCTTCCCTATTACCCAAGGCTCGGAAATTCCCGGTTAAAAAATACAGAATCAAGATTGATAGAATTCCCGGTATTGAAAGCTAGAAAAAAATCCCTAAACTCAACAAAAAAGGTTGTCAAAATATATATTTACACTAAAACAGCGCCTCTAGGAAGTGTTTTAGTTAACATGCATTTTTTTAGGAAAAGTATATGGTTGAACAGACTCGTAAAGCTGTATACTTTGTGTGTAGACTTCATTTAATTAGGGGCTTACTGTAACACACTCCTTCATTTAATTAGGGGCTTACTGTAACACACTCCTTCATTTAACTATGGGGCTACCTGTAACACACCCCCTGTTTAATGGTCGTTTGATTGCCCTTGTGAGATTAGTCCCAACACAGTTTTACTTCTTAATTACTTATTTAATCAACTAATTGAATTGTCGTGTGTTTGCCAAATATTTACTTTTCTACGGGGAGCAGTTATTATTTTTGATGATTAAGTTTGTACTAATTTTAAATTTAATATTTTTTAGTTGAATGTATGTTTTGAAATGGGTTGGGCATGTGTAACAAAACGCTACATAGATGTGTATCGACCGGTCCGTAGTTCAGTTTTTAACGCTACGGACTCGGAATCGGAAAGTGATGGATAGGACTTTTTGACTTACGTACACGGTCGATGGTTTTCAATGGAGAATCCATTGCTTTTTGGAATCTATTGTCGTGGTCTATCGAAGCTGGAGCTTCCGAGCATTGTCTAAGATAAGCTTCTTCATCATAACGTTGAAGAAACCTATCGGAGACATTGGAAAAACTTCTGTAAATTTCAGCTTTAATAGACTACAGCAAGAGTTCCAGAAAAACAACTCTCCAGTATAAAGCAGTGAGTTTGATTTTTGTCGAGACACAAAAAACGCACAATTTCATTTTCAAAATCAATACACCGTTCCCAAAGCGATGATGCTAAGAAGTCTTTATTTCAAAATTAGACTTGAAGTAAATATGAAAATGATAAAGATCTTTGCTGATGATCAAACTGGACCCATCATCACTCCTGACACAGTCATTGGTCCAATATTCCCTAAAGCAGCCAACAAACTGTTGACCTCACAGCAATATGTGTAACCCTTACTCATCTGAGTCCATTCTGGTCTATTCCAATTGTAGCTGGAACAGATATTCGGGCAAAGCAATTCAGTTGGACTCACACTGCTTGCGTGAGGGTTATTCAAACCAATCAAAGCAATACCTTCATTAGTACCCTGCGAGTAAATTACCTTCCAGAACCATTTTGGAACTGGTAATTTATCATTTGGAAGGAGATACATGTTGACGAGGTTTCCATTGTCATCCGGAAGTTGACTAACTCCATGCGTTCCAGTAAAGATGACTAGATCTTCGTTTCTTTGGGCTGCGATATCTCTTGTCATTGATTCAACTTTGAGCCAATTTCCCGCGTTAAAGACTTGCCATTGTGGTGCAGCGTTCACGAAGAAGTAAGATGCTGTGCTCCACAGGCCGAAGATGTAGTCAGCGTCTGGAGACAGGTGGCCTCTGGATAGGAAGGAAGTCGTGTTAAGGAGTTTGTTGGTTTGAGCAGGTCCTAGTAAAGTGTTGAATCTTTTCTGCTGTTCTGTTTGCTTGTACATGTTTGCTGTGGTTGTTCCATATGTCAAACCAGGTGTTCGGAAAGCAGGTCTTTCAGAGTCTATTTCGGCAGCTGGAAAAATAATTTAAGCATGAAAGTATTTGTAAAGGGAGACGCGCGACTCACATAAATCTGTAGTAGACTCTATATTGAAATATTGAACACCGCTGTTTACTTGATCTATATTGGCTTTGCGTTTTACGTCACATCGAGTACAAATTGTGCTCAATTACACATAGAGCACTATACGAAAAGACACCTTTGTGTATCTCGGAGCTCATCACGCAAACTAGTTTGAATACCGACTGCCACCTGTGGTTGGAAAGATTGTTTTTAAGAACTAATGTACCACTTAGATAACAATGTGTGACAGTCCATCGCCTAAATGTATTTTTTTTATCAATACTGAATTGTGTGCTGGAAAAGAATTAAAATTAACAATAGGAAACGCAAAAAATAGTCACTGTTGAGTGATAAAGAACAATAATTGATGCTTTAAGTCGCCAAGCAGTATTTAATTGTAATACCTACATACGATGTTTATTTGTTAACGTTTATTCTGTGAAAAACTTTTTTTTATCAACGAAATTACCAGTACATTAAATTAAATTACCTTGCACGTGAATTGGCTTCAGCAAGATTGTGTCTATATGCTAGATAGATAAATAGTGTAGAAATTGTAAAACTAAAAGAAATAAGTTTCGCAATAAGAAAATTGAATTATTTTTAGAAATGGGCACAAAGTACCATACTGATGAGACTGGGGAAAGGTCGAAAAATTACAGAGAAAGTAAGAAAAAAATATTAGATTGTTGTTCAAAAATCAACACAGTAACTTTTTATGCGCTGCTGGCCCCCTCAACTGTAAAATATTAGGTTCCACTCGCCACATGCGATCCCTTAGGGGAAAATTCGGAAAGAAGAAACGCTGTATGTGTTGCTTAGAAACAAATGTAGATGGGTGGTGTATAGTACCTTTAATGGCAGTCCCATACAGCATGCTGACGGAGTATAGAGCAGCTTCGTTGGTTCTGTCGTAGCAGCAATCTAACATCTGGACGAAGCCTGAGGTGGGAGACACGAACCTGGGAAACCAAGTAAATTATCTATTTAGGCAAGTTGGAGGACCACTGCAAATGATAAGATGAGTTGGTGGTGCTGCAACTTAGATTAGATTAGATTATTCACATTCACATTTGGTTCGTTCACAGAGTTAACTTTACACCACGGTCGCTTGACTTTTTATTACCTCGACGGTTCAGATACAAGTCTCCCGACAAAGCTTCTCTGTCTTTATTTATACGTACATAAGAGTTATTCTGGCACACGCGAGACCAAGCCACAATATTCTTTTTAGAATATTTGATCAAATACTCACACAATATCGAACCGGTACAATTATACAAGTACCTACATCTAGAGACACAGATACATAGTAAAAACACACATTCTTATATCTTTAAAGTATCGTGGCCAGTTGTTTTTTACGGGTGCGAGCCCTGGAGTCTGACTCAGAAAGTCTTTGAAAAAATTATATTCTTGAGGGTGTACGAATGTGGTGTTGTCCTTATTTCAAGAGTCAATCATTGTGTCAGCACTGAAATCAAGAATACTTCAGTGGGTGGACATGCTATCTACACGTAGAAGTTCTGAGATATAGAGGACTATGTAGACTAGACAAAGAATCTTGGAGGATAGTGAGGTGAAAGGCGACTTGTGAACCAGATAAAGCATTAGGTCTTCTGGTTTCTGACTTACCCAATAAGCATGCTGGTGCCGGTTCCTCCTTTGCAGGAATTGGAAGTGATGACCAGCTCACTGAGGACCGAGACAGAACATTCAAAATTGTTAAGCTGGAGGGGCTGTCCATTGTACAGAAGCATGTTGTTACCCACGCACGGCAGGGTCAACTCTTGCTTTCCTGAAGCGCAAAAGCAACTTAGATTATTTATACATAACAATTCAAAAGACCTCTGCAAGATTGGCTGTCAAAAATTTCATAAAAACCCTGTTTTTCTGATATATATATATATACAAGGATAATTTATTTATAAGGTACACATAATAAAAGAGCGCCGTTTTTGTGTGTGTCACACCTCAAGGGCCCTCTCAAATCACGGATAAGACTTTTTGTAAAGATGCGTCTTTAGTGCTCCTTTGAAGACACCAACAGTTTCTGCCTTCCTTACATTAGGTGGTAGTCTGTTCCACTCCATTGGGCCCGCAAACCGGAAAGCACGGCCCCCAAAATTAGTGCGTGTCTGACGTGACGACTGGACTAAGTCAACCACCCACACTCCGCAGATCTGAGAGTTTGGCGTCTCAAATCTATCTCAACACGTGAGAACATGTCAGACAAGTATGAAGGAGCCGTACCATTGACAGCTTTGTAAACCATCAGACAAACACGGTAGACCACCCTCTCCGGAAAACGAAGCCAATGCAGCTTTTTCAACAATGGAGTAATATGGTTGATTTTGATCTGGATGCTGGATTTATGATCAATTTTGGTTCTTAATCTATAAATATAAAAAAATAGGAGTACAAGATTTTTGAAAAATCAATTGCACTCTTCCGGGTATTTGAAGACAATACTTTTCGATATCATATCTAAGATTAATTTTATGAATCGTTCTAACACGTTAGTGTGAGGCTGACTGCACTCATGTTGTAAAGATTGATTCACATTTGCCAATGCCCTTCCTGTTTCAGGAAAAGGCGGCAAAAGTAGCGCAGTTTATAGGTTTCCTTTTGTTCTAGAGCAGAATTTGAATTGCAATTACTGTTTCTTAACAGATGTTTCTCGAATAAGGTATGGGTAGGAATCTTCAGTTTTCTCGTAACAATCATTTTTTTAGGAATTTTTTTATTAAAAAAATACGCTTACACATACCTACTGCATGTGTGCCTACATACAAAATAAACCAAAACTCACATGAACGTAAGCTTTGCAATTCCTGCCGCCTTTCCCTGAATGAAAATAAATGAATGGGTCTAAAGTCCATGATGTCATACAGATGTGAAATGATTTTGTGTAAATAAAAATTCTTAAAATGATTTATGAGAGTAGGTAGGATAGAAGTCATGAAAACTATTTTTGTTACAAGTAACAAACCAATTGTTTAAACAATAAGGTACCTAAGGTAAGGTATGAAAGATATTCATAATGAATTGACATAAAGTTGAGTGATTGATGATTAAAAACGTAAAGGTTTAAACATCTGAAATCTATTTACTCTCCCAATCGCTGCCTTAGTTCTTGTTTATCGAATACGCCATTGAGAAAATTTGACATGAGCAATGTTTGCATGTGTACTGGACCAATGTGTCTTATGAAAACAAGAAATTTATTTAAAAAATATTCAAAAGAACTCTCAAATTATCGAGTTTTATGGTTTTTCTTAGCTCAGATTGTGTAGAATTTGATTCATAAGACAACTACATGAAAAAGTCATATTTGACAAGATTGGCGTATACGATAAACAAGAACTGGGAGAACGCAATATTAACGCGCAAGCACAACTGTTCTTCCACATTACATATATGTGTAAACCTATTTATTTTTACACGTGAATCAAACTCACCTGTCCCAAAGATGACATTACTCTTGCCTGGACACACCATGGTAATGTGGTTGGTCAGATTGACCGCCATTCCTTGAAGAGAAGGTATGAGGAGACCAAAGGATCCTGTACCGTTGTAGTACAGAGGGTCGTTCTGAGGGAGGGCATGGTTCAAATCCCAGAGGCATCCAACTGTAGCTGATGAAAAGAAGACAAGAAAGAAATAACTAAAATTGGATTACAACTTTCATTATGTTTTTATGATAAATGTCGCAAGAATTAGTCAACATCAAGTTTTTTTTAAATAGATTTGTGAAGAGAAATGGAATGCACCAACCTATTCTGCTTGGGCAGAAACAGGTCATTATCTTTTATTTAAATGAACTTTTAATACATAATTATCCAATGAGATCTGTTGAATCAGGGTCAAAGTAATGGTCAATGGACCATGCGGCGATCAAACCAGCGTTATTCTATTCCAAATACGCAAGCATGATCGGTCACTCGGCCATAACACTGCCAATTTAATAGTAGATATATCTTGTAGACACTATTGTAAGATCGCGAACAAATTCCGCATGTGTAGGTACTTACAAATTAAAATCTAAACCACAAATGAACATAAGCCCAGCAACTTTTTCCGTCCTTTCCTGCAACAGGGGTGAAATTGGCTCACTAAACCATTGTTTTTCAGTATGGGCGGTCAACCTCATCCCAACATAATATTACAAGTCAAGGAATGTGAAACAATTATAGTGAAAAGAGAGAAAAAAAAAAAGTGTAGTTCTTTGTAAAATAAGTAGTTTTTTCATATGTTTAATATACACCCTGTTATAAATAATATACCTATTTAAAATATTTTTTTACTCACTGCTTTGTCCATCTACGACGCAGAAAGGAAATCCTAAAAGTAAAGTCGACAGCAAAAATAGTAACATTTTTTTCTCTCTAAGATTTTCACGACTAGTTCAGTTCAAGAAAAACTTGCAACTAAACAAGACATGCATTATATTCTATGTAGGCACCTTTATGTGTATTGATCACCTATGTATTTGTTATTTATACGTACCTACTTGTGTGTACATATTAGCACATTCTTACAGTCATTCCAATACTGTATACAGGTAAACCATTTGTATGTGTAGGTAGTATTTATCTAGTAGGTATTTATTAAATCGCCACCTTAAAGGTAAAACTGAATAAATGCTGATTAACTGATTTAAGAAATCGTGAATGAAACTTTTTATTGGATGTAATTTCTCATAGTAGGTAGGTGAATTAATTATAAGGCAGTGCTCATGAAAAACTCACGAATCTACAGGATTCTCACAGTTTTCAGTGTTTTCTCTCGAAGAAAGGTGCATTTATCTAAAAACCCATGTTAGCTTTTACCCGTCCGTAGTCTAGTGGTAACGCGTTGCTCTCGTAAATGGAAGGGTGTGCTTAAGTCCCGGTGGAGCCCAAAAAATACCATATCGCTCCCCCAGTTCTTGTTTACCGTATACGCCAATCTTGTCAAATATGACTTTGTCATGCAGTTATCTTATGAATCAAATTCTACACAATCTGAGCTAAGAAAAACCGTAAAACTCGATAATGTGAGAGTTCTTTTAAATATTTTTAAAATAAATTTCTTGTTTTTATAAGACACATTGGTCCTGTACCTACACATGCAAACATTGCTCATGTAAAATTTTCTCAATGGCGTTTACGCTAAACAAGAACTAAGGCAGCGATATATAGTTTCAAATATGCTCTTCGCCAGGTTGAAAAATCATCTGTGTTTACTTAAGACCGGTCACCAAAGGTTCATCCATCTTTAACTACTTTAATTTGCAACGGGGTCTTGTTTCAGAATTGGCGCTTTGTATAGCGACGATCGAGCTTGCAGAGGGCTCTTGAGGCGTGATTCGCATAAAAACAACGATAACATATAAAAATATTACTACCTACACATTTTTTTATTGTAACTGTATGACGAGTGATTGCTGACATTAATGATAAAAAAATAATGTCATAACATAATATGACTGTGTGAAACTGGTTCAAGATATTACAGAAAAATAATAAATTAATACAAAGATAGTTTATTCATTTATTTGTATACCTATAGAAGTGCTAAGAATGCATTTAAGAATTAATGAATTCCATGCTGGTTTCATCAGGTTAACAAATAAAATACATTATTTGCGTTCGGCTGCATATGGTGGAAACCAAACAATGGTAGATGAGTCAGTAAGGAAAATCAACGCAGCATTATTTTGGAGACCGTGGATTTTTTTTACAATGGAACAACGATCTGCTGTCCATGCACCGCAATGTTTTATTCCGTCCTATCTTTTAACAGATAAAGTAAGATCTACCGACGACGATCGAGACTTCCACCCCGGGATATCCAAAAATGCGATGGATGGAGGGTGTCAATGCTGACAAGTGACAGATATATTATTACGTAGCTGGAGAGCAAAGGCAATGGACAGGCTAGAGTGGAAGAGAATCCTAAATGATTTTTTCATTCATAAATATACCCCACGAAATCAGAAAACTATGGGTCAAAAATCAATCGTCAAAACGGACAGGAAATTTTTGTTTCAAACCTACTACGCTGGGACCTTTTGGTACCCAGTGAAAAATAAGAAACACATGTGTAATATATTCAAGGTTTTATTTAAATTTATCTTTACATTATGATAGAAATTTACATTCTAGATTATATTTAAGCTTAAATATATAATTAAGACTAATTAACAAAAACAATACTGATGGAAAATCTTTACTCTTAGAGGAAATAATATTCCCATCGATATTCAATTTTATTCAGATCGTTGCGCCACTGTGAAAGTGTAAGAAGAAGTACCTAGGTAGGTACTATTGTAAAAGCTTAGAAAAGAATTGTGCTTTTAAATGTAAGAAGAATTTTCAAAGAAACAAATGTAGAAAGTTATTTACATGTTCGATAGGTAAGTGAGTATTTTTTTAATTCAGTAATTTTTTTTTGTAAGAAGAAGAAAAAGTTTACTTGAGAGGTGGGATTCAGTTCTGTGAGAAAAAACATAAAAAAATAAAATAATTACTCTAAGCAGATTTATAAATTTTAACTAAGCGCCAAAAGCGGATCGGCTAAATCTTTCGCATCACTTTTCGTCGAACTCTTTTTGTAATACTTTTTATTATATTTCTTATCGTTGATCAGCGCCAGCTTTAGTTTTCCCTTTGAAACTTTTTGAGACTTCTTTACCGGCTCCTCTTCCGCCGGTAAAACAGTCTGCTGCTCTTCTTTATCCAGTTGCGCTAACCTTTCAATAATATTTTTAGGTTTCGCCAACAGGTGCTGCTTTTCATTTTCAATAGCTTTATTATTCCCGCGTTGAATATCGCTTATAGTTGCATTTTTATTCGCATAAACGACTACGTAATGCGAGTAAGCAGGATTTGAAGGAGCATTTATATCTGCGAAATCTCTGAAGTTTGCGAACTGGTCTTGGTTGTAATTTGGTCTTGGATTTGAGTTTCCGAAATAGAATGACGGTCTGCCATGCCCGTTGTTTTTGTTGTAGAACGTGCTATCGTATGAATCTGCTTCTGTGTCGCTGCTTTCTCCTAAGAATGTGCCTCCTCTGATGACTCCGAAGTTTCCAGAGCCGAGGATTCCCGTGTCTGATGCAGGAGCAGCAACCGCGGCTGGTTTTTGGTAGTCGTTACTTCTGAACGGAGTGTAAGATGGCGCTTGATAGTTCAGGAGTTGTTTGAGTGGGTTCGGACGCTGGCTATACGCTGTTTCTTGGTTGTAACTCAACAGAGGGCGCGAGTGAGTTTGTGGTTGGTTTCTCGGCTGAAATAGATTTGCAAACGACGGGAAGAACGTCTGACTGCCGCCTTGCAGCTCTATGGAGTGATCTTGCGTTTCATCGCTTTCGCTAGATGGCGTTTCTGGAAGTGCCCTACTGAAGTCTGTGCGGGGATCCAGGAAGGCTTGGCTTTCTTCGTAGTCTGTGGATGCCTCTGCTAGCGAATCCTGGGGTTTCTTCAAAATACTGGCATCTGGGGACAAAAAGAAAAAAATATATAAATAAAATTGGTACACAAAATCTGTTTTTTTTACGTGAATGATAAGATAGGGAAAGCTGGATTTCAGTAATAAAAATAGCACAACAGTAAAATTGTCTACTAGGTATAATCTTAGTGGCAAATATATAGTACCTACGTTTTTATTATGTACCTACATGCATTCCCATAAACAGACACGTAAAAGTTCGCGCTTACACATGCCGCATAAGGATTTGCAACACAAAACCCAATCTCAAACGAACATAAGCCCTGCAACTTTTGCTGACCTTCTCTGAAACAGGGTTGACATTGGAAGGTTGAGCCATATTTTACAGGATGGGTGGTCAGAAAAATATGGGATTTTTATCAACAAATTCTATTTACAAAGTAAATTAACATTTTAAATTCATATTTAGGTAATGCATACCTACCAACAAGCAAACACATGACAGTTCACGCTTAAATGTGCTGCATGTGGGCATTTATTTATTTATTGAGGAGAAGAAACAGATATCTACCTACATACACAAATTATAAAAAAAACAAGAGAAATGGATACAAATACCGTAAGTCAAAAATAAATTAAAAATAAGAAAAGAGAAAATACTTATAAAGTAATAAATACCCTAAAGTCAAGTGAACACAATTCACAAAACTTTACAACTCTTGCCACTCTTCCGTTATGATGAGGTAGGTAAGAGGAATATTGTATATAAGTAAGGTAAGAAAAAGTAAGAATCATAAGTAGGTATTAATATTAAATTGATGGATTGGTTTTTAATTGTAATTTTCAAGTATTTATTTATATTCTCGAGGACGCGGTTTCACTTTTGTTGGTTCAACAATGAAAAGTCTGAAATGATTTACATTGAGTTTTGTCCTTTCACGCCAAGTTAGCGATATGGTTACGCTAATGAGATTATCCGATCAAGTAAGAAAACGTGACATTATTGTCGAAGCGAATGTCGTGCATGGCGAAAAAGTAATTATTTATATACAAAAATTCCTTCAAATAATAACTCGATGGGAACAAATGATGGTAGACATTTTCGTTTTTATCTATCTACATAAGTAGGTATATTGTTACTATATTGTAGTGTTCTTGGGGTTCTGATGTTTTAAAATTTAGAATGATGGTCTTCTTAATTGAAACAGCCGGAGATTTATTTTAAATTTATTTATTTTAGTTCACAATTTATTTTACACAGTTTCACTTGGATGGTTGACTTTCACTGTCTGTTTTGTAATGGCTAAGAGAATCTTGAGACTGAACTACTTGCAGGCAAATCTCGATTTATATAGTTACTACAATCAGAACATTCTGGGCATAGATTCGTCTGGAAACATCCATCAAATTCTACAAGGTTCCAATACGTATACTATTTGTATCATATTTGCTTACTCTTACTTAATAATAATTTATCCTACAGCTAGAGTCTATAAACACCTACCCTATTCATTTTGTTTGTAACTATGTTCTATTTACATACCACTATAATCCATGGGCGTACCCAGGAAGAGCCAGGGGTCGGCGATATATTTTGGTGACGATGATCTTCAATTTTCCAAAACCTGCCCCCCCCCCCTAAATTTGATCCTGGGTACCTACGCCCATGCTTTAATCTATGTATTATCTAATATAACATTTAAAATCTATTAGGATACATAAAATATTATAATACCGGTCCGTAGTCTAGTGGTAACGCTTCGGAATCGACAATCGTTAATGGAAGGTTGTGGACTGGAATCCCAGCGGAGCATAAAAAATCTACAATTTATGTATTCAAAAATGCTCTTCTCTGGATTGGAAAATTCATTGCTTTTACCAAAGACCGGTCACAAAAGGTCCATCCAGCCTTGTAGCAATTGAGGCTTGAGAATTGGCGCTTTGTAGCGACGACCAAGCTCGTAAAAAGCCGGTTGGTAGTTCAGTTGGTAGAATGCTTGCATTCCATGCCGAGAGCAAGGGTTAACTGTAAAGCTATCACCTTTCAATTAGGGATAGCCAGAGCCTCTCAGAAGTCTCCTGCACTTATTCATATCCTGACATTCTTCTCTCAGTTCATTCATATCCATCACTTATAATGTCACATGAACACCCACTACGCAAAAATCATTAGTTTATTGTGTCTAATTGTGGCGAAGGGTGCCATACAACTCGATTCCCATTGGTTTCCCTTTTAAAATGAGGCAAAAATGATAATAAAGTAGACTGCATGGTTTCAATGGGGAAAAAATACGTATTGTTTGTTTCTTTGGTTTTAAATGTATTTTTTTACTTTGTGCCTATATTTTTTAACTACTTTGTTGCCTCATTTTAAAAGGAAAGCCGATGGGAATCGAGTTGTATGCACCATTCGCCACTGTCACTCACTTATCATTCTGAAGATGCCGCACATAAAAATCTGTGAAACATTAATTTTAGAGACAATTTTTTGGTGTACACAGAAAATCCCAAATATTTTTTTATGAGTCAAAATAATTTTCGATATTTTGTTAAGATCACGTTTTTCTCTTTCGACTTCCTGCATTACACATTGTTGAGATTTCAATCATTCTTGTCCACGTCTCCACACGTACATATGCCTACCTGTACCCACCCACGTCACGTCTAGTCTGGCAGTTTTCCCGCTCAAATTTGTGTATCAAGGTGAACCATAGTGCATGAAACAATCTAAAGAAGCGTGCGTGAATGTGCCAACTTTACAATACAAAATGTATAAGAAAATATTTGTGTTGTAAAAATACTTGTACAAGGAAAATTGTAGGCATAAAGTGCTTGCATTCCATGCCGAGAGCTCGGGTTCGAATCCTACCGAGAGTGACGGAAATCATTTCCCGTTTCAGTGTTTATTTCAAACCCAAAAATGCAATACCGGCAAGGCTTTTACAACCTTCACAATAAATGAGTACCAGCCCCCTCAGAATCTGGGAAGTTTCCACTTTTACTGAAATAGTTGGTGTAAGGCCGGACCCGATAGCTTTTAAATAAATAGGTTCCACTCGCCATATGCGAGCCCTTCGGGAAAATGCGGCAAGGAGTTACACTGTATGTGTATAGTTAATTAACAAAATAACATTGCGTAGCGCAGACCGGTCCGTAGTCTAGTGGTTAACACTTCGAACTCGTGATTCGTTCTTGTAAAGGTAGAGGGCTAAAACCTTGGTAGAGCACACAAAAATTATTAATTTTTCAAATGAGCTCTTCGCTGGGTTGAAAACTTAATCAACCTTTACTAAATCCAGCTATTCAGCCTAAAAGCAATAGGGTCGTGCTTGAGAATCAGCGCTTTATATAGCGACGATCAAGCTCACACAGTGCTCTTTAGGTGTGATTCGCCCAAAAACAGCGCTCACCGAATAAATCAATCTATTATTATTACATTCTTTATATCTTGACTGGTTGGTAAAATAGCTCATTTTACTTGTAATGCATGGAATTTATGAAAAATAAATCGAAAATTTATTTCGTTTTTTAAGATGTTTGTTTGCGGAAACTGACTATGGTTTAAAGCAATGGTTCCCAAACTTTTCATTTCGCGTACCACTCACAAAATTATAAATCAGTAGCGTACCACTGAAGTGTAACAGTTAAAAATTCGTTCAAAATAGTTAAGTTATAAAAACTGCAATAACTGTTTATGACAACATTATGTTTATGTATTAATTATAGAAAAAAAAAACAATACTCTTAGAACGAAAAATGATGCAGCATGTTCGAGGCAAGAGAGGAAATATTTGGCTCAATTTGTACTTAATTTTAAGCGTAAATTAGGGTCTGGTATTTGTTTTTTACTATCCACATAGCATAAAAATCGTTCTCACAGAGATGCGTGGCTGTAAATGGAATCAGAAACAGTAATGCTTTTCTGGACAGCGATGGATATTCATTTTTAACTTTTAGCCACAATTCACACAACTCCAGTTTGTTGAATTCCGCTTGCAAACCTCCATCGCAAGATAGTTCTATCAATGATTTTTTTTATTTTTTCTAATTATTTACTGTGTATGTCCTATGGCCATGGCTGCTTGCGTACCACCTTGAGAAGCGTGGCGTAGGTACCTACCACTGGTGGTACGCGTACCATAGTTAGGGAATCACTGGCTTAAAGAAACTGCAAAAAACGCATGTATATAATAATAAAAGACAGCATATGATGGTAATCATAATATATAATATAGTATAGGTACTTAATGTTAATACGTTAGCCTTGCTTCTGTGATTCTTCGTTCTGACTGTGTAGCTGTATGCGGTTTAGTAACCCTTGGTGTGTCGGCAGTAAAAAATATTGGCTTACTGAATAAGTGATATATGAGTTTGGTGGTTTACACAGTGAAAGTCCATTGTATATTAATTAAATAAAACACAGTTTCAATTCACTTTTATATTCTTTTAATTCTGTCTAACGTAATCGCCTACAAGGCATCATCAGGACAATCAATTGTCCTGATAATGCCTTGTAGGCGAAAACGAATATAAAAGTGAATTGAAACTTTGTTTTATTTAATTAATAATAGTGATATATGAAGCTAACATGAGTTTCTCAGATAAATGCACCTTTTTCCCTATTTTCTACGAGAGAAAACACTAAAAAAAGTGTGAAAATCCGGTAGTTTGGAAGCTTTCTAATAGTTAGTTCACTTACAATGAGAAGTTATCCCAATATGATGCTGTACTCACAATTTCTCAAATCAGCGAACACCATTTATTTAGTTTTACCTTTAAGGTGACGATTTGTGTTAACAAATAACAACGTAAAATGTATAATGGCGCATGGCCTATACATCAGCTGTAAATTTACATAAAAATCGCACCAAATTCCATAGTGGTGAAATTGATAACATAAAGATAACGTAGGTATTATATGTTGGAAGGTTATAAATATTTGTCGGATAAGTTTAACGAGATGAGTCTACGGAGTAACTCGTTTATGCAGCTCACGCGGCACTCTCATCTAAGCCATACATTTTGCAACAAACTGTCGTTTATCGTGCGTGGTTGGTAAATTATGTCAGTTTATTTACTATCATGTATATAATCTGTCTGAAAATATGACGCCAAACCTAATAGGTACCTAATCAAATATCTACGTCCGTACATTACAGATTTTTCGACCAGATATCTTATTTCGACTGTAGCAGATACCATTTAGTGAAGAAATGTATCGTTTGTAGAATAGCAGACGAAATTTTGACGAAACATTTCGTGTTTAAAGAAACAAACGCGTTTGGTTGACAATAAATTTTGTTTTGACCGAAACAGGAACGAACTTTTGTTGAATATTTCGATTCTAACGAAACAATGCAAGATTTTTGACGAAGAGAAGACTATGTATGATGAAAGTGATGAATGTTTAATAGGTAGATGAAAGAGGTATGCAAGGTCAGAAAAAATTTAAGAGGTACCGGCCACTCCTGGTGGAACGGCGCGGGCGGCAGGACGCAGTACAGAACAGTATAGGTATATACGAGTATCTTAAACGAGATATCTAGAGGCACGATTTTTTGACGAGATATCTCATCTCTGACATATTGTTTTACACCTTGCTTTGATCGTTCTAACAGACACAATTTTTGACCAGATATCTCATCTCTTGCATCTTTTTGACACATTGCTTTCATTGTGGTAGCAGATACAATTTTTTGACGAGATATTTAATCTTTGACATCTTGTTTTACACTTTGCTTTGATCGTGTTAGAAGACACAATTTTTGACCAGAAATCTCATCTCTTGCATCTTTTTGACACATTGCTTTCATTGTGGTAGCAGATACAATTTTTTGACGAGATATTTAATCTTTGACATCTTGTTTTACACTTTGCTTTGATCGTGTTAGAAGACACAATTTTTGACCAGAAATCTCATCTCTTGCATCTTTTTGACACATTGCTTTCATTGTGGTAGCAGATACAATTTTTTGACGAGATATTTAATCTTTGACATCTTGTTTTACACTTTGCTTTGATCGTGTTAGAAGACACAATTTTTGACCAGAAATCTCATCTCTTGCATCTTTTTGACACATTGCTTTCATTGTGGTAGCAGATACAATTTTTTGACGAGATATTTAATCTTTGACATCTTGTTTTACACATTGCTTTGATCGTGTTAGAAGACACAATTTTTGACCAGAAATCTCATCTCTTGCATCTTTTTGACACATTGCTTTCATTGTGGTAGCAGATACAATTTTTTGACGAGATATTTAATCTTTGACATCTTGTTTTACACTTTGCTTTGATCGTGTTAGAAGACACAATTTTTGACCAGAAATCTCATCTCTTGCATCTTTTTGACACATTGCTTTCATTGTGGTAGCAGATACAATTTTTTGACGAGATATTTAATCTTTGACATCTTGTTTTACACTTTGCTTTGATCGTGTTAGAAGACACAATATTTTAACCAGATATCTCATCTCTGACATCTGTTTGACACCTTGCTTTGATCGTGCTAGCAGACACAATTTTTTAACCAGTACCCTTAGTACGAGTTGCAAGTAAAGTTTACGGAAAATATTGTTACGGATTAAGGGCTCAAAAGTCTTTCAATTAAAAAAAATGGTCTTCTCATACAGTTGTTTATTTTACACTTTTAATAATTTATTTTCACAAAGGTAGTCTCGACTATTCAATTACACTTGGTTTCTGTTCACTGGTTTTGATTCAATGTATGTAGTTGTTAAGCTTGTATGATACTGGCTTTGCAAGCAACTCGCACCCTTCTTATACTCTTCAAAACAGTACAATCCAGATCCATATTCGCTATACAGTTCCAGAAAGGCGTAGTAATCATTATTTCTCGATGCTTCAAGTATTTTTATTCAATGATTCCTACCCACACAATACAATACAGAATTCCTATAACTATAACTAATACCTACTTATTTTAAACATTTATATTTCATATTATTTACATAACAATATTAAAGAGTGATTTCTCCCAAAATCTGCCGTTTTTGTTTCTTACACTTTATGGTCTTAGCAAAAGAGTTACAGTGATGAATAAAATCAAGTTAAAAAAAACGAAAACGGCAGATTTTGGGGGAAATCACTCTTAAATAATTGCAGTAAACTTTACATTACTCAAGTTTTGCAACTCGTACTAAGGGTACTGATATCTCATCTCTATCATCTTGTTATACACCTTGCTTTGATCGCTATTACAGACACAGTTTGACATATTTTTTACACCTTGTTTTGATCGTTATTACAACGAGCAATCTCATCACTCATTAATTGTAATACACCTTGCATTGGTTGTTATAATAGACACAATTTTTTGACAAAATACCTCAACTCTGACATCTTCTTTTACATTGGTTGTTATATCAGACACGGTTGTTATATTTTTTAAGCGATTCCTCGCTTCTGGCAGTCGCCGGGTTAAGTATACTTTGCAAAGTAAGTAGTACCTACATTTTACTTAATGACCGGAAAAACTGCTTTGAGCGGTGGAAGACAAGTGCTGTTGAGGAAATCGTGTCCACACAATGACCGACGGAACAGGAAGAGAGTACCTATAGGCGGCTTGCGAAAAATGTACGCGAAAATAACTGCAATTTAAATGGTATAAAGAAGTCTTTACTTAATCGTACAGTAAAAATACTAACAATACAAAATTTCTAGTTTTTTACATTTAAAATAGATTTTTGTTTGCTTTGCGGTGGCCGGGCCGGTTGCCTGGAACAATTTGCCCGTCGCGTCGGTGTTCGCGCGAATCAGCCTACCACCACCTTCAGAAAAGGGCTGAAGACACTGTTTTTTTTCAGAAGCCATGGCGCCCTTGAGATGGTCCTGGACCATTGAATGGCGCCACAGGAAAGAAATCATCTATCATCAATCAATTTATGAAGAGCCAACCTATTTTGCCTAAACTGACACAGTAATTAACATTTATGTACAATTATAATAACCATACAGTTAAAAAAAATATTCGGATATTAGACGAACCGTTATAAGTTGTCGGTGTTATGGCCGCGGGGATCAAGACAGGTTATTTGGAACCGGATAACGCTGGTTCGAATCCCGCGACGATAACTTCGACCCTGGTTCAACAGATGCCGTTGCATGCACACAAGCTTCTGCTTTCGCATGAAGACAACTGGCCAGGCAAAATAGGTTGGTGGATTGCATTGCTTTCCACAAATCTATTTTCTTAAAAAAAAAAAAAAAGAGCACTTATATTACTCTTCACACTTTGTTTGCGACGTAGCCAAAGTCTTCAGGAGACACCCTCGCTGCAAGACGACTGAGGATGAACTAAGTAATGGTGATAAAACTAAATAATGTTAGTTCTCTTATAACGGTTCGTCTAATATAAATACATTTTTTTTACCTTCGTTATGATAATTGTAAATATGCCAAACGACCGTAATTCCGACTTACAGTAAAATTACCTCTGATGGACATAAGACAAACAAGCACTAAGGGGACGATGTGCCTCTTGCGACATAACAAAAAGGCAATTTAATTACAAGCCAATAAAAATACTCTAAAAACAATTCGCACGTTTAATAATAAAGAGAAATAACTCGAAAATTGGGAAAATCGAGATTTTGTAATAAAACGCAAGAACAATGCGAGAAGAATAGGTAGAATGCGACAGCCGTTCAATTTGGACGAATATGACCGAGATAAAACATCGGCCGCCTTTTTCATCCCATACAAGTTGTACTGGGTGTTTGAACTTTAAACGTGATTTCCCAACATTCTTGTTTTTTGAGTTATTGCTCTTTATTATTAAACGTGCGAATTGTTAAAAAAAAAAAGTGATACAAAAAAAAATCCAAGTTTTTTCGGTCACGCATCTATGCGTGTCTAAAGAGCAACGCTCTCCACACAAACGCAACATATAAGCAACCACCTTTGGTACACAAAAGCCATTAGAACAATGACCCGCGAGTATGCACAGAGCACGGTTTGTCTCTTTTTTTACACGAAAACGTTCTTGGCATACAAACCAGAAAGAGTTCTCATAGAAAATACAATGCGACTATATTGCTGCGCTCCTTGACCTCTGCTGAACACGTAAATGATATAACAGGTGCTGCAGCAATGTATGTAATGTACATAATCAACGGTAATAAAGGTTAATGTATAAATTGTAAACTTTAATACTTTTTCTTCTTGTTTTAGTTCCACTTGTATCGAAAATCGGCTATAATATAAATCTAATTCACACACAAAAAATTCGTGGCTTAATCAACACCTAACGAGAATTTTCCATACAAAAAAATTATGGTCCATAGTTCACTTTACCAATGTCATCCCTGTTTCAGGAAAGGGCGGGTAAAGTTGTAGGACTTGTGTTTGAGATTGGGTTTTAGGTTGTAAGTACACATTCTTGTAAGCGCGAACTTATACGTGTTTGTTTGTGGGTATGAATTTTAAATGTAATAATATACCTTTGTCACATAGATTATACAATATACCTAGTTTGACTCTAACAGGGTTATTCACAGTACATTTGATCCATGGCTGAACCATGGATAATCATCGTATTTTTGTATGGAAAAATTCAAGTTAGGTGGCGGTTGAGCCATGGATTTGTAGTATGTATGTAAATAAAAGTCTTCTTACTTAGACTATAGGTACCTACTTTACTTAGATTCTTAACAATATTCTTTCCATTGTTTATCTTTGTCTAAAACAAATATCTTCACTTCTAACATGTCGTTGTAAGTCATCCCCCCAGTGCTGGTTTGGTTTATCTACCATTTAAAGCAAAGATGACCTTAAAATGGAATTTTCTTAATTATCACATTCTACATAAAGGATAAAAACATAAAACATGATAATCAGAGAGTTGTTTTAAATATTCTTAAAATTAATTACCAACATTCATGAGTCCGGTCGATAGCTCAGTTGGTAGAGTGCTTGCATTCTATGCCGTGAGCTGGGGTTCAAAATAATTTCCCGTTTTGGTGTTTATTTCAAACCCAAAAATAAAACACGTGTAAGGTTTATTCAGCCTTCTCAAGAAATGAGTACAAGCCTCTCGGGAGCTGGTAAACCCTCATTTCAACTGAAGTACCTACCTGTAAAAATAAATAGGTTCCACTCGCCACATGTGAAATCCTTCGGGGATAACGCAGTAAGAAGTTACACTATATTATGTGTTGCGTTTGCGTTTAAAAGACACATCAGTACCCTTATTACCTACGAGTTGCAAAACTTGAGAAAAGTAAAGTTTACGGAAAATATTAAAGAGTGATTTCTCCCAAAATCTGCCGTTTTTGTTTCTTACACTTTATGGTCTTAGAAAATGAGTTACAGTGATGAAGAAAGTCAAGTTTAAACAAACAAAAACGGCGGATTTTGGGGGAAATCACTCTTTAATAATTGCCGTATTCTTTACATTACTCAAGTTTTGCTACCGTAATAAGGGTAGATACAGTACAGTAACATACAAGATTTTTTCATGTGAAATTACTTCAGTTGGAGATAAGGCAATTAAGCACTAAGGCGACGAAGTGGGTAAACACCGTTGCACTCATCTTGTTCTTCTTCCTATTATATAAGAGGTTGGCTACGTGCTGTATTGGTCCATAGCTTACAGATGAGACTGAGAATGAAAATGTCAACCCAACAAAACATTACACAGAGAAACAGCAATCTCAGATCTAAGATGGTTCTTAACGCATCATTGTGAGTTTCTCTTTGGATTAAAGCAAGCAAGAATACACGTGAATCTATAATCTAAGTTGCAAGAATATTTTAACATTCAAATTCATAATAGGTCGGGAGAACAATTTCTTCGCATTTTATATGAAAATTCAGGTCATTTTTTTTCAAAGTTAAGTTACCTACATTTAATTACAGTACATATCGACTGCTCCAAGGAAGACATCACTAAGTCAAAAAAGATAGTTTTGCGGGAGTGCCAATTGAATGATATTTATGCCATGGAGAACAATGCCTAAACTACTTTTTACATTCATTTATTAACGAATTTAAAAGAGATAGAGACACGGCTGTCAGTTTGGAATGAAGATAATCATTTGTTACCTTCAGAAATGGAAATAAGTCAAAAACCTCAATTTCGGAGTTACTTCCTTCTTCCTTGGAGCAGTCGATGTGTACTATTTTGTTCGTAGACTATCTGCCATCTTGTAGGTAGAGACATGATCCCGTTGCTGTAAAAATTTTGGGACTTCTGATCAAAAAAACCTGCATGTGCTTGCCCACAGACAGACACATGCAGGATCGCGCTAACACATTCTGCATATGCGCATACAAATAAGCAAAACCTCACATGAACATAAACCTTGCAATTTCTGCTGCTTTTCCCCGAAACCGGGGTGGTATTGGCGTGTTGTAAAAGTGAACCAATTTTTACAACACGGGGGTTCAGCCTCATACCAATCTATCGGTCAAGGAGTAATATAAATCTAAATCTAAGCTGCAAGGATATGTATCATTTGACATTCATATTAAATGCACTCCCACAAGCAGACACGCATAATTTCGCGCTCACACACGCCGCATGTGGACCTACAATATATAAACCCAATTCTCAAATGGACATAAGCCCTTCAACTCTTGCCGACCTTCTCTGAAACAGGAGTGACATTGAAATATCATTAATTAGTAATCTATAATCTAAGTTGCAAGGATATATTCATTCAAAGCTCTCAGATGTATGCCCACAAACAAACACGTGTAGTTCGCGCTTACAAATGCTGATTGTGTACTTACAAATAAAATTCAAACCTCAAATGAACATAAGCCCTACAACTTTTGCCGACCTTCCCTGAAACAGGGGTGACACTGGCAAAGTGAACCATTTTTTATAGTATGGGTGGTCAGCCTCATACCAACCTATAAGTCATGGAATGAAATCATTATGAAATATCCATTTTATTTGTATTATTACGAATATGCAGGATATTGATAGTTGTGTGAGTGTTGGATCTGTGAACTCTCAAAGAAGTGAATAGAAACCTAGGTAGGTACCTAATAATAACTCGTATTTGTTCGAGATTAATTAAGTCTTGAATCGAATGTTCTGGCTAAGTCTAGCAAGGTTATATGTAGCGATTCTCCATGTTTCGAAAATAAATTTTATTTTTAGTATAAATTGAGGACCTAAATTCCATGTGACTGCAGAAATCAACCAACCTTTATTCTGTACTGCGCAAATGTAGCTCTGAACCGAAAATAATGAAAATTAACAGTTTTTTGGTTTCTTTAGTAACTAAG
Source organism: Agapetus fuscipes (assembly GCA_951799405.1). NCBI lineage: Eukaryota > Metazoa > Arthropoda > Insecta > Trichoptera > Glossosomatidae > Agapetus > Agapetus fuscipes. The sequence continues at coordinate 2,920,975 of OX637334.1, read as the reverse complement.
GCTTGGTAAATTCAACTTTATTATAGCGACTAAATGAAAATTTTGCACTTGTGTCAATTGTGTGGGTATTTTTTTTAAATCAGTTTAAAGTAACATAAGCTAATGATGAAAATACTGGGCCTTTAGGTAGTTTTTTTTTAACCATAGACACAAAATATGTCGTGTTGAGACAACACTTTGTGGCACTTTTTTTTCTTATTTAAAAGACAATGTGTGGACTAACTAGTCTCTAGTACTAGCTGATCTCTGGCAGGTAGTAACAGTTAGTCTCCGGTACTAACTGTGAACAATGGAAGGTGAAGTGTGTAGCGATATTCCGCAAGGCTGTTGAGAGTCGGAGCTCAAATGTCAGGAGAGTTTTGTCAATCTATTGTTATAGAGCCGTGTGGACAAATGGGATTAAGATAATGATGATGATGATGATGATGATGATGATGATGATGATGATGAAGATGATCTTTTGTTGATGCGTAGGTACTTTATATCAACCTTTAAAAGAATGAAACAATAAAATCCTATGTATTAAATCGTGGTATGGAATATTACAATGTTTTAACTCTGCTCACCTCATAAGTGTCGTAATTCAACTGATTTTTTTAACATGGTACTTAGTGAGACGAGCATACAAAGTTATATTTTATAGAACAACTTTTTAAAATGTCAAGTGACGTCACGGCAGATTACAATTTTAAAGCTAAATTTACTGGAAGTTTTTATATGTAAAGAATGCGCTCTCCCCTATACTGTGTGCGTACTTGCAAAATAAAAAAAGAATAATGAATCTTAAATGAATATGAACCCTGCAACTCTTTCAGATTTGCCCTGAAACAGGGGTGACATTGCATCATCTTCAGGTCAGCGTATTTTAGTCATGATGGACCTTTGTGACCAGTCATTTTGTAAAAAAAGGCAGAACTGGATTTTTAACCCTTCGAAGATAATACTTGAAAAATCAAATTATGTTTTCAATGCTCTGCCGAGAATCGAATGAAATCCATAGACTTAACTCACAGGAATGGAAGCCTCGACGACCGTCTATAGGTCTCACCGTATCTGTTTGAAGATAGGACAAAATAAAACATGGCTGCGTATCAAAAGCTGATCCATTTTAAATGGAACAACGATAAACTTTTCAGACGTCAAAACTTCCACCCTAGAGCTGGAAGTCTCATCAAAACGGTAATTCTTACCTACCGAATAAGTATGACCTGTCAATGTCCAATCAGCTGTTCACTTGCAGCCATGATGATGATGTTGATTATTTCTTTATCAGCGACAGCGCAAGGGCGCTTAGTAGTTTATGGGCGAAAAAGTGTGTCTTCATCCTCCTCTTTAGCTCCTCAATTGTCCTCGACCTCCGGATTTCTGGTAGCAGTTGATTCCAGGTCGCAGGGCCGGCCACCGCAAAAGCACGGTCTCCGAAAACAGTGGCAATTTTCTTTCTAGGTTCATTTAGCAGGGTTTCCGCTCCGTTCTCTGCTGATCTTAGTGTTTGCTCCCTTGAGCCCAGGACTTTTGAGACAAACAGCTCTAGGATGTAGAAAGGAGCTGTATGATGGAGAGCTTTGTATGTGATAAAGCCATCTTGTTGTCATACTTATCGGAACGATATTCGGTAGGTGGGATCTACCATGGTGATGAGACTTCCTTGGGTAAGAGTTAACAAATATGCTTGATATTTCAAAACGTGATCTAAAAATATTTTACACAGCGAAAGTTTAGTATGATCCCATCTATAAGTGAAGCAAAATGGAATAAAATTATCGATAAAGTTGAGGAACAGTCGAAATCGTGAATCGCATAAAACACACTTCTGTGATGCTCTATCGATAATGATTTGTTAGGAAATAGTACCCCAAGATTTAACTCAACTTTGGCGTTTAATCAAATTTCATAAAAACTTAAACAGCACGCGAAGTGAGCGATTTGGTTTCTAAACATTTTTGGTGTAACGCTATTTTGAAGTTTAAACTTTAAGTTGGGTATAGAGCACTCGAAAAGTAGGTGAGAGGCGTTCGTAACATCTCTAATACGAATCGCTTCCTATGTCGAATCACGTCTTTACTAATTGTTTCGCAAATTTTATAGTGCGATCCATTGTTCGGGGAGATTATTTGCGTTTCGCCATACAAGAAGATATTTCTACAATGAGCAGTATGGATATTAAATATCACATATTGTAAGAGGCTTAGATATTCCATATTGTAATGATTCCTGAAGCAAATGTGCAATCGGTTTTAAGAAGAAATAGTTATCAAAACACATGAAATATATTTTTAATGATTGTGTATTTACACTGTAAAAATGCATTATTAATTTTACTAAAAACCATAAAGAAATCAAATTTTCTTTCACCAAAAAACTGTTTTGTTTTCACTAATTCTTGTATTCTTTGACTTAAACGTTAGTATGAGACTAACACCAATGTCGACCTGCTTAAGGGAAGGTCGGTAGAAGTTTCAGGGTGTATGTTCATTTGAAGTTTGGATTTGAATTCGTAAGAATACATGCGGCATTTGTAATCGCGAACTAACGCATGTCTGCTTGTGGAAAAGCATTTAATATGATTTTTTAATGTCAATATATATTTGCAACTTAGATTATTATGATTAAAAATATGTGAATTTAATAAATTTAATTTACATGATGTAATCTTAAGTATTATCTTTAATTTTATAACGTTTTCTCAAATATTTAATAAAGGCTCCTGCATTTAATTCTAAATATTTTCACCACAGTTCAAAAAGGTTAACTATCCAGGAAGTGCTATATAAAACGCATAACAGACTGCTGGACAGTTATTAAGCATATTAAATTAAACCAGTGAGCAACAACCATCGGTTAAAATAAGAACGTGAAGAAAGAATAATAGTGAACCTATGTATTTTTTTTTCAGGTAAGGGGACCGGCCTTACGCCAACCACTTCAGTTAGGGTTTCCCAGCTCTCGAGGGAACTGTTACCCATTTCTAGTGATAGCTAAGTAAATCTTTAATTTGGGTTTGAAATTAACACCAATACGGGACATCATTTCTGACATTTTCTCGGTGGGATTCGAGCCCGAGCTCTCGGCATGGAATGCAAGTACTCTACCAACTGAGCTTTTGACCAGACTGTATTAAATATATTTTGTTTCTTTACCAATAGATTGGTATGAGGCTGAACCCCATGCTCTAAATCATGGTTCACTTTTGCCAATGCTTTCCATGAAGTGTGGTAAGAGTTGCAATGTTTATGTTCACGTAAGATTGGTAAATTTTGTACACGCATATGCAGCATGACGCTTAGGCGCGAACTTTCAAGCACCTGGATGTGAGTATGCATTAAATATGAATACATCTGTGTAATTTAGATTATAGATCTAATCTAATCAAATCTAAGTTGCAAATATATTATGTAACATTAAAGATTCACATTATATGCATTTTCACGAGCAGACATTCACGCTTAAACATGCCGCATGTGGACCTACAATATAAAAACCCAAATCTCAAATAAACATATACCCTGCAACTCCTGCCGACCTTCCCTGAAACAGGGGTGACATTGGCAAAGTGAACCATTTTCTACAGCATGGGTGGTCAGCCGCATACCAACCTTTAAGTCAAGGAACATAGATTATACAAATATTATTCATGAAATGTTTTTGTGTGTAAAAGGTTGCAAACAACTGCTTGATCTACCTATATAAATGATTTGCATAGATAAATTGTCAATAGAATTTATAGTTTTCATCGTAACATCATATGTACATAAATAGAAAATAATTAATGCTTGCGTAAACAATAATACTCGTTTAATTTTAAAAAAACCTCAAATTAAAACTTTTTGTCATAACTAGGTTTTATTTATTTTTAATTGCGTAGCAAAACAAGACTTTATTTTTGGTCCTTCGGTTCAGCAAGAAAGTAATAATATAAATCATTAGTTCTATCCGTAATCTAAGTTGCAAAGATAAAATAACATTTAAAATTGACTCATCAACATTTCGTATTCATATTTAATGAATGCCCACAAGCAGACTACGTGTAAATTTGCGTTTTCACATGATGCATGAGTACAGACAAAACAAAATCCTACATATCAAATTGACAGTGGTTGGTATGAAGCTGACCACCAGTACTGAAACGATTGGTTCATTTTGGCCAATATTACCCCTGTTTCAGGAAAGTTGGCAATGCTTACATGGCTCGTGCTGATTTTAGATTAGATTTTTTTTTGTTTAGTATGTGTAAAAGTAAGCTTACAACGTGTTAGCTTGAATTTAGTGTAAATATTTTCCTTGACTTATAGGTTGGTATGAGGCTGACCATACTCATTTGCAAAAAATGGTTCACTCTGACAATGCCACCCCTGTTACAGCGAAGGTCGGCAAGAGTTGCAGGGTGTATACTGTATAGTCATTTGAGATTTTGGTTTCGTGTTGTATATAGGTTCACATGCGGCATGTGCAATAGCGCGAACTTATATGTGTCCGCTTGTGAGAATACATTTAATATGAATCTTAAATGTAATAATAATAATAAACTAGATTTATATGCGCCTTTTTGTGATTTACATCACTACAAAGGCGCATGTGGGCTCTAGCGGGAAAACAGGAATGCTTTGAGCATCTTCCTGAAGGCTGTCTCATCTTCCTGGACTCTCAGCCTCTCTGGGAGAGCATTCCATATGTCTTTGCAACTTAGATTATATATTATAGATTACATGTTGAATATATTTGCAACTGAGATTAAAGATTACAGGCCATCTAAATATTTTTAAGTGTACAAGAGTACCTACAAGAAATTATCTCAAATAAATTTTCAAAAAACATTTTTAATCTATTCATGTACTTTTTATACGCTGTATTTTTGTAAATAAAAAAACAAACAATACAAAATATAAAAAAACATAGTATTCATTTTATTTATAACTATAATTTTGTTGCAGGTCAGGTTTATAATTCGGTTATTTCTGATAATGCCCAGCTCGCTCAAGGTCATCCGATGCCACTCACCTTTGCCGCTTCTATCAGAAACCACTCTCGCTTTTCTAGCTGGACCACTTTCCAGTCTGTACCGCAAGCATAACACATTCTACTCAATCTCGACCAAAAGCGCTTACGTAAAAACATATGTAAACTTATATAGCGCCTTCAACGAGTGTTTAATTTTACTAACTAAAGTTTTTACGTGAAAAATATACCTGGGGTGATGTTTACGTTTTTTTTTTCATCTCAGCCTCGACCTACGCAATGCTCGGAAACTTGCTACCATTTACGGTAACTCGACTTAATCAATTTTGTATGTGTTAATTTATAGAAATTTAACAAGGAAAGTTGTACAGAATTTTTAATAGAATTACGGTCGTTTGACAATATTATTTTTCATACACAATCAAAGTTGCAAATACATAAAAAAAACTTTTGGGGAATGCGACACGTACAACCAGTCCGTAGTTCAGTGGTAACACTTCGGACTCGTAACTGGAAGGTTACGAATCCCGGCGGAGCACAAAAAATATACCATTAATATTTTCAAATTTGCTCTTCGCTGGGTTGAAAAATTCATCAGCCTTTACCAAAGACCGGTCATCAAAAGGTTCATCCAGCCTTACAACAAATGGGTCTTGCTTTAGAATTGGCGCTTTCTACAGCGACGACCAAGCTCTCAGATGGCTCTTGAGGTGTGATACACACAAACACATCGGTACTTATTCTTAGTAGGTACTTATTTTAAATTATAATATTTTATCTGCTCTTGTCCTTTTGTCATGTATCAAACCACTAGGGCTGGTCAGTGGCACTACAGATGTGTCTCCACTTTGTTCTATCCTTACACACTTCTTTCATCTCCTCGATATTTATCACTCTCTTCATACATGCTCTTCATTTTTTCTCACTCTACTGATTCCAGTCATTTGCAAACTCGCCTATTTAATTAACCAATTCTTCCCTGGATCTTTCCCTTGCACGCTTACCTTTGGTATTGCCTTTGCACATTATTTTTATCAGTTGTTCTCCGTTAATTCTTTCTAAATGCTCGAACCATCTTGCATGTTGTATTTTTGGGTTTACAGCGTGCTCCACCGACCAAGCCTAATCGCAGCAAAACACCGCAGTACACGTTGCTGGTAAGAAAGTTTAACATAAACTTAGGTTAAACAAAAGCATAGATATTTAATTATTTGTGGTTAAGTGAAGTGAAAATCTTCACACTCATAAGGTTAGTTTAATACCTTATTTTCACAATATCTAATAGACTAACTTTCTTATCGTTTTTCTCATTTATATGGTCCTGTTGATTGCTCAAATATAGCTAACACCCTCAGTGGGGATTAAACCCTTTAATAATAATAATAATATTAGGGTGATTTGTTTAGTTTTTGTGTGTATCATACCTCAAGAGCCCTCTGCGACCTTGGTCGTCGCTGTAGAAAGCGCCAATTCTCAAGCAAGACCCAGTTGTTGTAAGGTTGAATGGACCTTTCAGTGACCGGTCTTTGGTAAAGGTTTATGAATTTTTCAACTCAGCGAAGAGCACATTCGAAACATAAATGATATACTTTTGTAACTTTGTTACAATTCACTTGAGTTTTATTTTTTAAAAAACACAACCAGTTTCGGGAGAAGCAGTACCTCCCATCTTCAGACTGCTTCTCCCGAAACTGGTTGTGTTTTTTAAAAAATAAAACTCAAGTGAATTGTAACAAAGTTAAAAAAGTATTTTAATTAATTAAAATGTGCTTTCACGAAGTTACTGCCCAAAATCTAAATAATATAAATGATATATTTTTTGTGCTCCGCCGGGATCCGAATCCACAACCTTCCATTTACGAGTCCGAAGTGTTGCCACTGGACTACGGACCGGTCCTTTCTCTGTGGGTGTAAGCATTCTACCAACTGAGCTATACACCGGATTTTGTACAAGCTTGGTCGTCACTACAAAGCAACGATTACTGTAAGGGGGGATTAATCTTTGGTGACCGGTCTTTGATAAAGGTATATGAATTTTCCAACCCAACAAACATCATATTTGAAAATAATTATAAATGGTAAATTTTTTGTCCTCTGCTGGGATTTCAAACCACGACCTAAGCGAGACCGAAGCGTCACCACTAGACGACGTAATGGTTTTGTTTTCAATGGTGATACGTCTGAAAATTTTAGTCGAAAATATTAACATAATTTAAAAGGTATTGTAGTTCGTCTTTTCAGCCTCATTTACTCAAAAAAACATTGCATAACACTGCGTGGTATTATCCAAAGTAATTTGTATATTTTTACATATGCATGAACTTCTTAAGGCATTATTCTTCGAGCGTCACAAAGACCTCTAGGCATGACGTGGAGAAAGCGTACTGGACCTCGAGTATAAAACACCGCGTTAATACTCTGCCAACGCGTAAAAGTACACAATGTATGAAAACTAAGATACTCAGATAACCGACTGTTGTATCTTCTATAGATTTTTAATTTTACGTGATTGTCTAGTATTAACTCCGTATTCTATAATCGGGGTACCTACATAAGAATTCAAATGAATATTTGTGTCTCTAAATCTTCAAACTCGTTGTAATATTTATTTTGGTAAAAAGAAAATCTGATGTAGTGGAAGACACCAGAGTTAAATTGAATGTTTCAAGCTTCAAATACTACTTTGTGTACTTAAAAAAACGTTAAAGAAGGATTAAAAGAGGTGGGTATGAGGCTGACCACCCATACTGTAAACAATTATTAACATTGCCAATGTCACCCCTGTATCAGGGAAGGTCGGCAAAAGTTGTAGGGCTTATGTTTTTTTGAGGTATGGATTTTATTTGTAAGTATGTACACATTCAGCATTTGTAAGCGCGAACTACACGTGTTTGTTTGTGGGCATGCATTTGAGAGCTTTAAATGAATATATCCTTGCAACTTAGATTATAGATAGATTATAGATTGTTCAATGGTTCAGTTGGTAGAGTGCTTGCATTCCGTGCCGAGAGCTTGTGTTCGAATCCCATCGAGGTTGTCAGAAATGATTTCCCGTTTCGATGTTTACTCAGCCTTCACAAGACACGAGTACCAGCTCGCTCAGGAGCTGTAAAACCCCTTCTTCAACTGAATGGTAGGCGTAAGGCCTCTTTATCTGTAAAAATAAATTCCTCTCGACACATGTGACCCTTTGGGAGATAACTATTAATTTCTCTGAGCTCTCTATGTTACGATACATATTTTTAAAAAAAAAAAACTTTTAAGATTAAGATTTTAAGATAACTTTTAAGATTAACAAAATAAGTATTCTGTTTAAAAAATAAAAAAGGGTAAGTAAGCTGCTATTTGACGTCACACTAAACAAATAAAATAATACAATATGCTTTATGACGTAATTTTGCCGTTTTTCACGTAAAAAGGAAAGAATTCACGCGTAGCTATCCAAATATTTATCTTAACGCACAATTGAAATACTAATGACCGTAAAAAAGTAGCGATTGGGAAAAACATTCAAGGCGATTGCTTTTGAGGACATTTTTGTACAGGTAAGTACAGGTACAAAGTTGGACTTGTGCAATTTGCGTTTTTTTGTGTTGAAAATTTGTGTCGGAAATGTTTTTTCAAAGGTACGTGAACAATTTTGTCATCGAGAGAAATGCAAATAAAAATCATTCGAAAACAACATACGTAATATTTGAGGTAAGCCATTTTTTAATTGATCGATTATGTCATTTTGATGACGTTTGTTTTTATGTTAAATCCGGTCAATAGCTCAGATGGTAGAGTGCTTGCTATCCATGCCGAGTACTTGGGTTCAAATCCCACTGAGGGTTTTAGGAATTTTTTCTCGTTCCGGTGTTTATTTTAAGCCTTCTCAGCCTTTACAAGAAATGAGTACTAACCAGCTCTGGAGCTAGGAAACCCCCTCTTATACTGAAGCGGTTGGCCTTCTTACCTGTAAAAATAAATAGGTTCACTCACCACATGCGACCCTTTTAGAGAGAACGTGGCAAGAAGTGGCACTATTTGTGTAGATTAATAAAAGTGTACAAATAATTAAAAGTCCGTGTGACTAGTCCGTAGTCTAGTGGTTAACGCTTTGGACTCGTTAAAGGATTTGGTGATTGGAAGGTAATGGGTTCAAATCCTGGCAGAGAACAAAACATATACCATTTATTTTTTCTTATATTCCCTGTGAAATGCAAGTTATATTCATAGTAAATTATAAATAATAAGTTGATAAATACACGTGAGAAGATCTTTAGAAAATCATACTTTGTCGACCATACAGCATACGTTGTTGTCCCTATAGAGTTAACTTACTACCTTTGAGTATTAGATAATAGAGCTAAATTTCTAACGATTCTAGTATAATTATTATACAAATATTGATTACCTCATAATTGTACAGATATTTAATTTTGTACTGAAATAATTTTTTTATTTTTATTTCCATAATGTTACAAAAATAATGCAGTTGTAAACAAATTAATTGTACAAGTTCGAAACAGATTGTAATTAATTGAACTATCGATATCACAACTTACGATAGAGTTTCTTGGTTCTTATTTCTTTCTAATCAATTTTAATTAAAATTACACAACTCTGAGCCCTTTACAAATAAATAGCTGGGCAATTTATTTATTAATCAAAATAATAATTAAATAATAGTAAACGTAACAGCACTATTATTAATAATTTAATAAAGGAATAAAATAGGATAATTTAAAATTTATAAGACTTAGGTGACAAAAAGATAAACAGATAAATCATAATATAGAAACTACGTAAAAAATACAAAAAACGCATAAATTCTGTCGGCTTGAACTAGGGATGTTACGGATATAATGTTTCGGATATGGATACGGATACAGATATTGGAATACTGTTATTGCGGTTTTGGACAAACACGAATATGGAATGGTTTCGGATATCCGCTAGTTTCGGTTACGAATATTAGGTTTATTTTTTTTATAAATTGTATTGACTTTATTTCTACGTAATCATTTGGTTTTACAATCAGTCATACAGTTTCGTTAACATCTCTGGTTTGTACCTCCATCAATTAAAGTCATGTTAAAAAATACTTTATTTCCGCTTTTGACTCTAGAAACGACTCATTTGTTGTGTTTTTGTCAACCGTTTACTTTAATTTTTTTGAATAGAAAAGAAAGTTGCCTTCTGCCCGTACGCGTTCTTAAAAAAACCAGTCGCTGTTTGTGTTGCCTAAAAAAACAGAGAGTCGTTCGTTCTGCTATTCATCTTTGAACTTTGTGCGTCTTTGAATAGATTTGTATAATGCATTGACATAATAGCGACTTCCTGAGATAATCTCTTACGTAATGAGCTAAAACTACCTGTAATCAGTTAATAGCAGGTTATTTAATAAGCAACAAACAGTTTAGTGAGTATTTAGATCTTTAAACAAAAAAATAAAGTTGTTTTTACCTTCAAAATTGATGGGTAATTGTAAATGCACGATATTATGAGAAAATGTATATTTATACCCATTGAAAAATGAGGTACACATACCATTTTTCCATAATTAAATGGGTATCTAAGTTTGAAGTGATGATGGACAATTTGTTTCCTGTGGCGCCCTTGAGATGGTTCTTGAAAACGGCAATGTCCTCATTTTTTTTAAGGTAGTGGTGGGTTGGTTCATTAAAAAATTGACTGGCAAATTTGTTCCAGGCAACTGGCCCGACTACCGCAAAGCTCCTGTCTGCGAAATTTGACGTATTTGCACTTTAAGGCACCGTGACCTTGCTGACAGCAATGAGGGCAGAGCGCAGTGGTCGTTTTGAAGTGATGATGATGATGATAGATGATTTCTTTCCTGTGGCGCCACTTAATGGTCCAGGACCATCTCAAGGGCGCCATGGCTGTCAACAGAACATAGCTCATCGAGACATTGGGGTGACATCAGGGCTCTATGAACTGTGAGACACAGATTGAATTCTACCCTCTCTCGGACCTTCTTCTCGGATCTCTCCTCCAGAAGCTTCACTGTCTCCGTGTCCCAGAATATGCTCGATGGTCCACAAAGCTTTATTTGAAAGTACTCCTTGACTGATAGGTTGGTATAAGGCTGACCCCTGTGCTGTAAAAATCGGTTCACTTTTGCCAATGCCACCCCGGTTTCAGGGAAAAGCGGTAGGAATTGCAAAGTATATGTTCATGTGAGGTTTTGTTTATTTGTATGCACGCATGCAGAATGTGTAGGCGCAAACCTACGTGTGCCTGTATGTGAGCACGCATTTAATATTAGCCTTAAATGTTAACATATCTTTGCAGCTTAGATTATACGAGTAGATTATAGATTTATAGACATCCAAATATCTCACTGATTTAATCAAGCCCGTCGCCCTCGGCAAAAATAGTCTCACACTCGACAGAATCCAGGGCCAAGTCACATATTGAAAAGCCAATCAGAAGAGTTAACACAGTGCTTGGAGAACGTGCATTTGTAGTTGCTGGTTCTCAGGCCTGGAACCGCCTGCTTCATCATGTTAGACAGCAAGATGACCATGAAAAGTTCCTAAATGCACTGAAGACAAGCAAACTTCTGGCATCACATGCACAAGCGCCCTTGGAGTGACTACATCACGAAACGGCCAGATCAAAATCAGCATTCTTCCAGTGCAGTACCAGTCTTCAAGTGTCTACCTAAGTTGGCATAAGTATCTTCACTGTTGACTCAGTCTTCTCAATTTTCCGCAGACGTTGCTCTGAAAGGCTTTGGATGATGGAGACGATTAATTTCTCAACAATTTGTTGCGCAGCATCCATTGTTGCGACACGCCGCTGCATCTTAAGGAGCAGAGATTGTGTCTAGTACAGGCACTGCAGCTGTTGCGACGTCTGTTGTCTTTTAATTTGCTGTCAGGCGTGATGGAATGCCCATGATTATTATAAACATCCATTGTACAAGATCTTAATTTAGGTCTAAAAATGATATTACGAGAACTTTAACTGAATTATTTGGTTTGTTCATTTTTTTGTGTTGCCACCCCTGTTTCATGGAAGGTCGGCAAAAGTTGAAGAGCGTATGTTCATTTGAAGTTTATGTAACTGTAACTGTAACACTGTCGCCATTCCGCTAGGGGTCACCATTTTTTCCTATCCTTACATACCTCTGTCAGTTCGTTCATATCCAACACCCTTTTTATCCATTTCCTTCCTGTGCATTCGCTTTGTATACTCCATTTTTTTACAATTTCACCAATCTGATCCAACCATACTTTTTTCGGTCTGCCCTTTTCTCGTTTTTCTTTCACATTTCATCTGTATATACTTACACTTTGTCAGTGTTTAATAATTCACCATTTTTACAGATCCAAACCAACTTATCACATTCTATTGTACCTTTACTTTGACATGTATATTTTAGTTAGGCTTAAGTTAGAATTACGGTCGTTTGACATTTTGACAATTATATAATTTTTTTTATTATATTAATTTATTTATATTAATTTTTTAAGGCGTCGGCTACGTCGCTGACGAAACGTAGAGAATAATGTAAGTTCTCACCAAACGGTTCGTTAAATATCCGATTTAAATTAAGTTTTAAAATTGTTCAGTTTTAAAAAAAATAAATAATATAATTGTCAAAATTTATATTTTACCCTTTATTTTCAACTACATACATCCCTTAGAGTTTTTCCTTTCATACTTCTCAAATGTTTCATTTCCATCATACATACCTCAGGTAGCTTCACATTTCACCTTTACGCGTTCTTAAAAAACTCATAGTCTATGCTTCACTTCCAAACATCATATATTATAAGAATAAATACAAAGATATATATCATTTAAGATTCACATTAAACGCATTCCCACAAGCAGACATGTATAATTTCGCGCTAACACATGCCGCATGTGGACCTACAATATAAAAACCCAATCTTAAATGAACATAACCTTCCCTGAAACAAGAGTGACATTGGCAAAATTGATAAAAAGCCATCGGCCGAAGTATACACTAACAGTTATTGAATAAATCTTTTTGTTTACAGGGAAATCTTCAACAAATTGTGTTTAACCAACATTTCTCAACATTTACAAGTAAACGCGATTGCAGTGTTGAAAGTCCGACAGCTCTTCTGCTTGTCTGATTACCATAATTAAAGCAGAATTATAAACCTTACAGCTGTTGGGAAATATAAAGAAAATCTCAACACAGTGCTCTACTCTTCTATTAAATTTAATTAGTTGTGCAACATAACAAAAAAACCCTTTAAATTAACAAAAAAAAACTAAAAAGTATGACAAAACTCGACGCAAAATAATGTAACAGATATTTTTCCCGGATCTCAAATAAAATATCGATGTTATGGCCGAGGGAGTCAAAGTGGCTGATCATTTTAGCGCTTTGGAATAAAATAACGTTGGTTCGATTCCCATTTGGATCATTTGACCATAACTTTGATCGTGGTTCAACAGATGTCATTGGGTAATTATTAATTCATAATTCATTAAAATATACAATAATGAATCATTAATCGATGATAATAATACCTGTTTCTGGCCAGGCAGAATACGTTGGTGAATTGCATTAGTCTTCACAAATCTATTTTTTTAAGAAATGAAAAAAAAAACAAAATACGGCACGATTCGCCAACAGTGATAGTTTAATTTCAAATTATTTCTGCATCATTATGCATTTATTTTTTATCGTATTACAAATATTAATAAATTTGCAAGTCATCTAATTCATATATTTTAGCAATAGGAGATTTTTAAACAGTGCTATTATATCTATTGAAAGAAAATGAATGTTTGGAAATGTGTTACTCAAGATCAGAGATAATGTGGGCAGTCACATCTAGGCGTGATCACCTATTAGTGAACGGAGTACCACTCTCCATAGGAGGTAAGCTAATCCAGCCTTCTGATTCAGTGAGACTTCTAGGAGTCTTACTGGATCGGAATCTGACACTGGAGAGGCAAATAGATGCCACAATAGCTTCTTCTTTTTTTTTCACTACGCCAAATTAAGGCTATTAGAAAGTGTTTACCGTCAGATGCAGTCAAGACCCAGTGGGCGCGTTTGTGGTGTCTCGGATTGACTATTCTTCGTCGCTTTATAGTGGTCAGCCGAAGAAGCAGTTCAATCGCTTTCAATCTGTGTTGAATTCGGCAGCAAGACTCATAGATATTCGGGATACCCAAATTCGCTCACATCACTCCGCTGTTACAAACACTACATTGGCTTCGTTTCCCGGAGAGGGTGGTCTACCGTGTTTGTGTGATGGTATATAAAGCCATCAATGGCGTGGCTCCACCTTATTTGACTGACATGATGTTGCCTGTTGAGATGGGTGTAAGGAGGCAGACACTCAGATCCGCGGGCGATGAAGTAGTCAATTTGGTTCAGCCACGCCGTCAGATTCGTACAAATTTCGGAGACCGCGCTTTCCGTGTTGCGGGTCCGGTGGAGTGGAACAGACTGCCACCCGGAGTGAAGAACTCCAAATCTATGGATGTATTTCGCGGAGCACTCAAGACACACCTATTTAGAAAGTCTTATCCATGATCGGAGAGGGCCCTTGAGGTGTGACACACACAAAAATGGCGCTCTCTTATCATTTGCAATTTAAAATATTTATTTTAGCAGGCTAATTTTAGCCTGATATTATTATTATTATTATTGCTATGTACGAAACTAAATAAAAAATTCAGGTGAGCTGGACGTATAGCGAAACTTCTAATCGCATTGTCCCCCAAGTAGTCGAATGTGACGTGAAGAACCCATTTATTTTCTCAGGTAAATGAGCCGACCTTACACCAACTACTTTCCTAGCTCCCAGGGGGCTAGTCTTCATTTCATGCGAAGGTTGAGTAAAACCTCGCCGGTATTTTGATTTTGGGCTTTAAATAAACAACGAAACAAGAAATCGATTCTGGCATCAATTGATGTGTTTTAACTTATTTGTAAGTAACAATTACCAAATTTATGTGGCATTTTAAAAAATGTATACTTTTGCCATAGACGTTCCTGTTTCGGGGAATAGCATCAAGGCATTTCGAGCTCATTTAGGATTTGGATTTTGAGTGGAAACAAGGAAATTCCATGGGGCTGTCCATATATTACGTCATTCGCATTGAGGGGGGGGGAGTCTGGTCTGCGGATGATGGTAAATGATGTACGAGTACCAAAAGTGACGTCGTTCTTGTAAATACCAATTTCTACAAAATATACAAAATATTATGTAAGTAATATAACATTATTCATTATTAGGCTTATCCATTATTACAGCAATAGAGGGGGGAGGGTCATTAGATAATGACTATAGGATGATTGTAAGGGGGTTGGGGGTCGAAAATCGGCCAAAATCGATGACGTAATTTATGGACGGCCCCCATGTAAAAAAGACAGCGACGATAAAACTTTGCAACTTAGATTATACTTAGTGAAATTGAGCCGTATCTTAAGCTTATCTTGCGCAAGCCTTACTCACACCTTAAGCTCACTTTCTTGTTCATTAGTTTACGTGTTAAATGCCCATATTGGTCGCTGAAGCGTGAAAACATGTTTTCTCTCACAACTTTTAATACACCGCCTTAATGGAGTCGGAACGGAAGTTCCAAATTTGATTTTTTCACGACCTGTAAACGTTTCAGGTCTGCAGGTCCTAAGCAACAAAAAACAAAATACCATCAAGACACACTACTTCGTAGCGATAGCACAGAAAGCGCCCTTGGAGTGTGACAATCTTCACGAAACGGCGCTATATCAAATCATCATCATCATCATCATCAAACACTAGGATGATGTATTTGGTTTTGATGTGTGAATCAAACTTCCAGAGCCCTCTACACGCGTGTTCATCGATTTAAAAAACGCCAATTTTTAACCAAGTCTTAGTTGTTTTAAGGCTGGATGGAACTTTGGTGAGCGGTCTTTGATAAAAGCAAATGATTTTTGTAACATTTAAATGATGGCGGTTCATATTATTTATTAAAGGTTTTTTTCAGTTTTTTTTTCAGGAATCCACAACCTTGTGATTAAGATCGGTAGTTAGTGTAAGTCTCTAGAATACACAACGCAACTAAGCTACAAAAACAGTGTAACTTCTTGCCACGTTCTCTCCGAAGGGCTCTCACCTTTGTCACCTTTTTTTTGTCGACGTCATTCGTTCATTCTTTTATAATC
Organism: Agapetus fuscipes; assembly: GCA_951799405.1. NCBI lineage: Eukaryota > Metazoa > Arthropoda > Insecta > Trichoptera > Glossosomatidae > Agapetus > Agapetus fuscipes. Next base: position 2,904,861 of record OX637334.1, on the reverse strand, counting down.
TGTTATTTTAGTAGCAAAGATAAAACAAGCCGATTTTTTTGGTGAGCGCTGTTTTTGTGTGTATCACACCTCAGGAGCGAGCTTGGTCGTCGCGTCGCTGTAGAAAGCGCGAATTCTCAAGCAAGACCCAGTTGCTGTAAGGTTGGATAGACCTTTTGATGATCGGCCTTTGGTAAAGGTTTATGATTTTTTTAACCCAGCGAAGAGCAAATTTGAAAAAATAAACGGTATATTTTTTATGCTCCGTCGGGATTTGAACCCACAACCTTCCATTTAGGAGTCCGAAGTGTTACCACTGGACTACGGACCGGTCAATATATTTCAATATATTGTGACCGGTAATTAACATTTAACGCTTATCTGCCGTTTAATGCATCATCTTAAATTTAATGTATCTTTGCAACTTAGATAATAGAAGGAGCACGCATATAATTCACAATGTGTAATAAATCAATACAAACTAAAACAGTTCTTTATACACACGTCATTCATCATTCTCTTTGGTGCATATGCACGACCGCCTATCCACACAGTTATTACATCGGACTTACAAGTATAAGATCTGATTTGTTCTTACATAATAAACTACTGAAGCGTTAGATGGGCCCTGTTATGTAAGTCTTAGCCCACCTCAACATCAACTAGCCATGGATGTACTTTGCAAATATTTTGATTCAAGCGTTTTTTAATTTCGGTTTTATGGAGCTTTACATGAGTATCTTGATTAGGTGTAATATTGTCTTTTAATTGTTACGAATACGTAGTTGTGTGTTGTGGATTGTCTGTGTTAATGTCTGTATTAGTGTATGTGTTAATCTCTTTAGATATAAATAGATGTTAAGTACTTATTAAAGTAAAATAATTTGTTCGAAATTGGTTGAATTGAGTGTTCTGGTGAGATCTAGCAAGTACCGATTCTCCATATTTCGAGAAGGATCTTTACTTATAGGATACATTTATTCCATGACTTATAGGTTGGTATGAGGCTGACCACCCATACTGTAAAAAATGGTTCACTTTGCCAATGACCCCCCTGTTTCAGGGAAGGTCGGCAAGAGTTGCAGGGCTTATGTTCATTTGAGAATGGGTTTTTATATTGTAGGTCCACATGCGGAATGTGTTAGCGCGAACTTATACATGTCTGCTTGTGGGAATGAATGTGGGAATGTGGGGAAATTTAAATAAAATATATCTTTGCAGCTTAGATTTAGATTTTTTAGATCGTTAGCTGTCTGTAGCTTCAGAAGCCGTTGTATCATACTTTGCCAACTTAACTCTGAACCAAAAGTGGACAAATAAATTGTGCAAAATAAATTATCGCACTTTTTATTTAATAAAACTCACGTTATAAAACATAACTAATATAAAAAAAACATGACTATAATTATTTTTGTATATATTTATTATTTCAAAGTATTAAATTGATGCTGTGAATTGACTGTCGACTTTGTGTCAAAAAAAATCTTCCAATTCTTTTGTAAAAGGGTTTTCAGGTCTATCTATCTATAATCTGAGACAAAAGAATATTATTACTTTTAAAATATGATTATGTCAATGTCTTTTAGAGAACAGCTGATAATGACTTATGGATTTTTTTTGAAGAGATTCTCAAGTAAATTAAAGGGTCTCGTCCACCAGTCTCACATTCATTAGAAAACTCTACATAGATATACAAAATATGTAATTCGACTACCAGCCAGATATTTTTGTAAAGTTTGACAACACATAAATATGTGCGATTTGTATAACAAATATAATTTGATTGAACAATTCTTAAAATCAAAGCGATAATCAAGCCAATAATGTTATTTTAACACTATTGGTTGTATTGTTGTATCTAAAAGGTTGAATTCTGTGGTCGACTTACATTTTTTATTCAATCGTCACAAATAATTGTAACATCACGGCTTGTAGCTTTAGTGGGCTATGGCGAGCTCCGTTACATGGTTCCGCACATTTCATGCATATCGATTATTTAATATTGATTTTCTCCTCTCATTACATTTTATGATTTTATTCCTGAGCAATCAATCATAACCGCAGACCGCGGTTGAATTTATTTCAAAATTATATTTCATCGTGAAAGAGTTTATTATTATAGTAAAATGTTGGCACTGTAATTATCGTTATGTCATCTGTGGACTAGAAACTATTTTAACGAAAATAGATTTAACATACATGCGATAAAATAGATTTAACATACTTAACCACAAATCACCCTCAGTTAGAAGGAGAACAAAGATCTACACAGTGGCATTTCATTGAAAAATAAAAAATAAAAACTCGGGTGAAACAGTGAAATATTTCCAGAAAATTGTTTACTTTAAAACTCATGCCTGTGCGAACATTGCGTTAAAAAACTTTTCAATCTTTAAAAGTTTAAGGCATTATTTAAACACATTCAAGACAAATCATCTATTGACTTAGATATAGGTTAGTATAGGGATGATTGTAAAAAAGGGTTCACTTTGCCAATGTCATCCCTGTGTCAGGGAAGGTCGGCTTACGTTTATTTGAGGTTTGCATTTTAATGCATAAGTTATATTCAGCATTTGTAAGCGCAAACTTTCACGTGACTGTTTGTGCATGAATTTTAAATGTTAATATATATTTGCAATTTAGATTATAGAAGTCATTAGTAATTATTGGGTATGGAAATGAAAAATTTAGAAAGCAAGAAAACGTATCGACGGTTAAAAGGCAGTAGGGCATAAGCGACATAAACTTAATTGTTCAGGAGAGCAGTTTAAAGTTTGAGATTGCCGAAAAATGGCATAACTTTTTATTTTTTATCATATCGTTAAAATCAAAACCGCTCTGAAATTAAAAAAAATAAAGGCATTCATCGGCATTCCTATTAATGTGGTTGTACGATGATGTACGATTTTTTTTAATCTCACAAGCGCCTTTAGGACAAAAAAGGCCAGAACCTTGTCCGTTACACCAAAACCATACTTCGAAAACGCAGTTGTTAGCTTGGGCATAAACAACACAAAAATCATCGTAGAGCTATAGGAGTTAGCGCATTAGAAAGAGCGGAAAATTTTAAGTAGGATAGCATTCATAACTCATTTTTGACCAAACTGTCGCTTATGCCCTACTGCCTTTTAATCGTCGGTATGATTTCACAGAAGAGAACATATTGTTTTGTATGACTATACAACTTCTATATTTGATAGAACTGGAGATAGCTGTGTCTCATAGTATGTATCAATCCCGTAAGTTAGTTTCTACTCCTCCATATCATAGCTCAACGGTAATTATAGTGATCCGTGCAATACCATAGTTAAGTAACACATCATTAACATCAATCTATCTAATTGAGCTTGCAAATAACACTAATCTGTGCAAAAAACGAATTAGGTAAGTAATGAATCAATACACATAATAGCTATGTTTATCATCAAAAAAGGGTGAACTTGTAGCATAGATTTTATAAGACACTCCAAAAATTAAAGAAGAATTTACCTGTCTATGTATACTAAGGGCCCGTTGCACCAACCTTCAATCAATATTTGATTGACACATCAAATTGGATTGCTCAATTCAGATAAGGACCTCGGTTAAAAATAATGGAATTGGAAGAGGAAATATGATGTACGACTGACTTCCGTGTATGCAACCAAATTTTTGATTTGGTGTAAGAAATCACGCTTAATTTTTGTAAGGAGTTAAAAAAACAAACATCGTTTTTTGTTCCATCACAAATAGGTTAAGATGAGGTTTAACATCCATACTGTAAAAATTGGTCACTTTTCCAATGTCTCCATTTTAGGATATCTTTACTTTAGGGTAGGTTGACAAAATTTGGTTTGTGAGGTTAGATTTATTTTGTAAGTACACATACAGCATGTGTAAGCAAGATCTTTGACGTGTCTGTTTGTGGGCGTGCATTCAATACATATCCTATTGAAGATATTGTAAACTGATAGTTTCCTCCATTTTCTTACTGTGAAAATAAACGGGTGAAACAAACTCATTAATAAAATAGTAAAAAATCCTAAATTTCAATGCTGTTAAAAACGCATTAAAAAATGAAACCTATTTATTTTCGCAATTAAAATAAGTATCCATGCAAGCAATTTTCAAGTGTGAATAAATCTATTTTAAAATCAGTGACGACCAAACTAATTATTATTTTAATGAGAGAAATAAAAAATCAAGGCAAATACAACAGACAAGGCAAAATCCGACAGCTTGCAATATGAATCGGAAACGGTTCACTGTAAATTTGCAAAATTTTCATGAAACTTCTTTTAACAAGTCTACACCCTCCAGTGCTTGTTTGGCTTATCTACCATTTGATTAAAAGATGACCTTTTAATGAAATTGTCTAAGGAATCACATTCTACACAATCTGAGCTAAGAATAAATTGCACAGAATCTGTACTCGACTTTCTTGCAAAAATTAACCCACTGTATGACGTATGTAAAGCTAGAATCATCTACCAGCTTATGCCGTTTCAATAAAAATATAATATATCAATAATAAATCAATTTTATTCCACCGCGGTGTGTACCTGCTTACTCGTACAATATGGATATAGGCATATAAATACTTAAAAGAATATAAATATTTTGTTGATTTATTTGAAAAAGTACCAATTACACAAGAAAGATCCTCGACTCATAGGTTGGTATGAAGCTGACCTCTGTACTGTACTGTACTGTATCCTGCCACCGTTTCATTAGGGGTGGCCGGTACCTCCGCAGATGCGCCTCCACTTTTTGCTGTCATCACCTTTTTCATACATACTCTTATTCTCACTCTGTAGAATCCATTCTTTCGCAATCTCACCTATTTGGTCTAACCATTCTTTCCTCAGCCTTCCCCTTCCACGCTTTCCTCTGACATTTCCTTTGTACACTTTCTTCGTTAGTTGTTCATCATCCTTTCTTTCAAGATGTCTGAACCATCTCATCGTACTTTTTTGTACTTTCATTCTCATATTCTCTTTTATACCACACTCGTTCATCACTCAAGCATTACGTACTCTATCACTCAGTATCTTTCCAGCCATTGCTCTCAGGTAAGCCATTTCAACCGTACTTACATACTTTACTCAGCTCACATTCATTAAGCCTCACTTCCACCAACCAATATGCCATTGTGGACCGCCGATCTCATATTCTTCGTAAGTTTCCTATTTCTTGCAATTCTTCCAATCGTTTCCATTACACTTCTTCCTCTACTAGCGCGCTTTTCCAATTATTTCGTCAATTTCGCATTCGACTCAAACTTGCTTCCCAGATAATCAAATTCTTTCACGACCTCCACTCTTTTTTCATTCAGTCTTATCTCAATTTTCTCGCATTTCTCAGTCCTCCCAAAGTGTAAAAAATAATTCACTTTGTCAATGTCACCCCTGTTTCAAGGAAGGTCGGCAAGAGTTGAAGGTTTTATGTTCATTTGAGATTTTGTTTTAATTTGTAAGTACAAATTCAGCATTCGTAAGCGCGAACTTACACGTACCTGTTTGTGGGCATGCATTTCATATTAGTTTTGAATGTTTATATTTCATTGCAACTTATATTCTAGATTAATATAGATGGTCATTGAACCCTTCTGTATGCAAACTAGTACTTTGTATGGTGGGTAAACTTTTTAGTTATATTTTGAAAAAGTAACGACTGATTATTATTGGTATTTATAAAATTTTAAGAATCGCAGCCTTTTATCTATTTTTAACCCTTTGACTACCAAGAAAATTGCTAATACATTTTGTATGGAAAATTTTCACTTTGTATGGCGGCTATACTTTTGATTCACTTTTTGGAAAAAATAATGATGGCAATATATAGGTTATTATTATTGTTTCACATTTGAAGTACATTATTTTTTTATTAACCCTCTAACTGCCGAGAATTTTTCCATTATTTTTTTCTTTTATATGGCAGCTCCCTAAACCGAGATTATGATGAAGAAATGATTATAATAATTAGATAGCACTATTATATAAATGGATTCACAAAAAATTTAAGAAAAATCGTCGGAGCCGTTTTTGAGAAAATCGCATTTTAAATTTTCAGCTCTTCCGAAGCCATCTTGAATTTTCAAAAAAGTTAAAAAAAAATGATTGCGAATTAAAGTGATAAGTTTGTTCTTTCTATCAAATCTAAAACAAATTAAAATATCTTGCATTTTAATAGGTTTTTGTAATATTTTTGATTTAAAATTTCAGGTCGTGTAAACGGTGCTTTATATTTATTTTTTCAAAAAAAAATTTTTGCTAATTTGTAGAAATTTATGTTGTTCATAATATTGTAGAACATTATATTTTTGTTGACCCCTTAACTTTCGAGAAAATCACAATCGTTTGTTTTTTTCATATGGCAGCCCATAGACACAGATTAGTAGAGTGTTGTCATAACTAATTTATTAAGTTAAAAATTAATTAATGGCAATTCTGAAAGTTTAAGAAAAATTCTTGGAGCCGTTTTTGAGAAAAGTGCAATTTTATGTTTTTTTTGTATGGCAGCCATCTTGAATTTTCAAGTTGGTGTAATGCCATGTTATTCATACTTAATACATGTCCAAAAAAGTTTATGTAGCCAAAATTTGGTATCTCTAGGTCTTATACTTTGGAAAGTGACACACACACATACATACATACATACATACATACATACAGACGGACGTTTTTGAAAGATAGTGTTTTTTGGCATGTCCTGCACCAGGACATTTTCGTTTCCGTGAAAACCTCGAATTTTTTTTTTCACACCAAATCATAACTTTCTTTATAGCCTTCGGCTATAGCAAGAAAGTAAAAAAACGTACAACACGATAATGTGAGAGTTGTTTTAAATATTTTTCAAATAAATTTTCCAGTATTAATATTAAGACACATTGGTCCAGTACACATACAAACATTGTTCATGTGTAATTACCTCTGATGGACATAAGACAAACAAGCCCTTAGGAGACGTTAAGGTATGGGTTTTCAGCCTCATACTAACCGATAAGTTATATTCATTTGTACTTTAATTACGTATGGATAATTTATTACTTATTTGAAATGTTATCGATCTAGCAAAGACACTAGATAGTTTTACAATATATATTATGATTCGACGCTAAATTGAATAAAAAGTGAAACAAATTGGTCTAAAAAAGGATTCTCATCGTTTCACATACAAACATTGCTCATGTGAAATTACCTCAGATGGGCATAAGACAAACAAGAACTGAGTAGCGAATATTTTGTCCCATTTTACAGTTTGGCCTCGTCTTTCTTGGAATTAACCTAAATGCTGCTTCAATGACGCGTCAGCCCCGCCAAAGACCGAAGAGCACTTTTTCGTTTTGCAACGAGATTTAAATTTTCGATAAGTCTTGCGTTTCGCAACCTCCTCCACCGCGACCAATTGTCTTGTTTTGTAAACAAAAATTCTCTTGTTGACAAACTGCGACAAAAAACCCTGAATTTGTAATTGTAACAAATAAATCCATTTTGAAAGAAAATCCGACTGCAATCATTTCATTCATCGACTTCCGAATAAAATAAAAATATCGCTGACGTAATCATTCTTCTTCGTCTTGTGCTACTTTTATCAAAAAGTGTTGGTCATTATTGTGACTGGTATTTTTATACAGCGTAAGCGAAAAATACTTGAATTTTAAATTTGTTTTTTTATTTTGATGATTGAAATGGCTTACTTAAATATGTACGTGTAAAAATGTAAGTAAACAAAATGTATGGCTGGTTCTCATTTCTGATGAAGGCTAAGTAAAACTTTCCCGTAGGTTTGAAATAAACACTGAAATGGGAAATCATTTCTGACACCCTCAGTGGTGATCAAACCCAGCATTCTACCAAAATGAGCTATTGACCGGTCTTTTTACGAGCTTGATCGTCGCTATACAAAGCAACAATTCTCAAGCAAAACCCAATTGCGGTAAAGGGTGATTTACCATTGGTGACTGGTCTTTGATAAAGGTTTATGAAATTTTTAACCCAGCAGAAAATTTAAACGGTATTTTTTGTGCTCTGCCGGGATTCGAATCCACAACCTTCCATTTACGAGTCCGAAGCGTTACGACTACAATTTGTTTATGAAGAGATAGATAGATAGATTGGTTGATAGAGAGTAATGAAGTTTTTATATAAAAAATACCTCACATCACAAAATACGAGTACCTACACAAAATGTTCCGGCTACTTAGAGTCATTAAGACTGTTTAAAAGATAATCGCTTATATCGTTAAAAAAACACAACTTTCTTCAACACAGCCTCATTTGTAAGACCACAACACATGAGGTTACATCACTGGCACGTTTAACGTTCAATTTAAGATTCGAGTTGTACACAATCAAAGGCGTCAATCTAGATTTTTATAAATCGACACAGGAGAATTAATTTTTTTCCCATGTATATTTTGTAAATAGATTTGTGAAGATAGATGCAATTCACCAACCTATTTTGCCTTGCCAAAAACAGGTATCAAGATATCAATTCTAATCTAATCTAAGCTGCAAGGATATATATCATTTAAGATTTATATTGAATGCATTCCCACAAGCAGACATGCCGCATGAGGACCTACATTATAAAAACCCAATCTCAAATGAACATAAGCCCTGCAATGCCGTCCTTCCCTGAAACAGGGGTGACATTGTCAAGGTGAACAATTTTTTACAGTATGGGTGATTCAATTAATTTTTTTTTTTTCATATTTGAATGAATTGTGAATTAAGGATTTCCCAAATGGCATCAGTTGAATCAGGGTCAAAGTTATTTCCGATGAGACACGGTGCGTGCGGGGTTCGAATTTGTGATTGTTTCAATAATGCAAACTTCAGTGCTGAAGCCTTATCGCCTTTACCATATCGACTTTATTTTATATTTATCCATAATCTATTGTCATTTAGGCTCCTGGTGTACACGTCATGCTGCATGTGTACTTACAAAAAAATCAAGCCTCTCATGAACATAAATTTTGAAACTCCTGCCAGATATCACTGAAACCGCGGTCGGCATTGGCAACAGTAAACTAAGTTTTTATAGCATGTGGGTCAACCTCACCCCAACCAATAGGGTAGTTGCAGTGGTAGGGAAAACGGTTGAAAATAATATGGTTCTGTAGAGTACATTTCAAGGATCACAACCATATATTTTTTGTGTAGTAAAAATAAAAATATCATTGATTATTTTAAAAAATAAAATGCGGAGAATTTTAGTCGCGCCAAAACGCAGCGCGTTCGACTTCGCGAATCTTGACGTCAAAATGACGTCAAGATTCGCCACTGGGCCCGCCGATACCTACACTCCGAAAATGCATCGGCGTCATATCTGCCTAAATAAACAAAATGACCTTTTTTCCGGAAATCGAGAATACGCTAATTTTAAAGAGCTGTAGTTTAAAAACTAAGCAAGATATTTTTTTTTTGAAAACGCAGATGTATTTAAAAAAATGTATTCTACCATTTTATACAATAAAAAAAATATGTGATACTTCCCTATTAGTAATTTACGAAATAAATCATAGATTGCCGTCTTCGAGGTGTATAGTAATACACCTCGATAATTTATCAAAATATGTATTGAAACAATAGCAGCGCCGATAACGATCGTTTTACTTTCCATGCATTTTAAGTTGAATGCGAACGTGAAGTTTTTTTTTGGCTTCTAATGTGGAAGAATTACCTCTTGACTTTTCGATATGTATTGAAAGTAAATAGAGCCTACAGCGATCGTTTCACCTTCCATACATTTTAAGTTGAATGCGAACATTTTTTTTTGCCTTCTAATGTGGAAGCATTACCTCTTGCTCTCAGAGTCGCATTTTTTTGTCCAATCATTCACAGCATCACGCATCCGTTTCCTCTTCATCATCACGACTTCTTGGCTTCAACCATTCACTCCCAGCTCCACCTACGTAATGGGCTTCCGCGTTTAGAGTCATGTAATGGATCACTTCCAGTATTTTTTGCGATTTCCACTAAACTATATTTTATACGTAACATTTAGATGTGACTCATCACAGAGACGAACACAGTATTTCAAGCATGGGCAGGCAATAATATAGATGTTCACGCCTCGTGTGTTTATGGGTAATTGATTTGTTCACAGCAATGCAATCCGTATTTATAGGATGATTAGAGCGTATTCTCGCATACACCAGACCGTTAGAGAATTGTCTCGCACAGAAGTTTCCAGCAAATACAACTATCAAACCCTTACGTCTATACACACACATATGTGAGCAAGTAAACAAACACACACAATCATAAGTAAGTAAAACAACACATAAACCTTAACTTAAAGACAAAGAAAAAGTGTAGAATAAGTAATCATGTCCAGGTTTTGCTTTTCATCCCTTAAATCATTTTAAATGAGCTAAAATCTACTCCAGGATCCTGTTTTTAGAAATACCTTATCACGGTTACTGTAAGTTTTTGCAGGTTGCCTGGTCGATAGCTCAATAGCTGAAATGCTTGAATTCCATGCCGAGATCTAAGGTTCAATTGCCACCAAGGTTGTCAGAAATGATTTTCCGTTATGGGGCTCATTTCAAACCCAAAATAAAAATACCAGCAAGGTTTATCCAGCCTTCACAAGGCAACCTAATGGAAGCTGTGAAACCAGTTCTCCTAGTGACGTAGTTGGCGTATGACCTGGTACCTTATCTGTGAAATTAAAAAGTTTCCACAACCCCATTTTGACTCTTAGGGAACAAGGCGGTAGGATATTGCACTATAAGTGCAGCTTGATTTTATTTATGTAGTTAAGCACGGCAATACCCATTTGCTTTTATAAAAGTTTCGTCTCTGGTTAACGTTCTTCGTAAAACATTTTTGCTAGTGTTTAAAAAAGCTTAATTTTCACAAAATTAGGTTTGTAAACACAGTTTAATATTACAAAACATTAATTTAAATATTTTCATAGTTTAATTACTTGCAAAATGGTAGAGCGAATTTTCATAAACAACGCAACAGATAAATTGCTGTTGCTGTTACTGTACCGACTGTTCCACTTTAGGTGGCAAATATTCGAGTTTGAATTTTAAACTAACCTTCAAACGTTAAAATATGACAATAAGGTTATGCAAATTTAAAACAAACAGCTAAAAACGAGAAATCATCTATAATCTAAGTTGCAAAAATATGTTACATTTAAGATTCATATTACTTGCATTTACATAAGCAGATACGTGTAAGTTCGCGCTTACACATGCCGCATGTGGACTTACAACATAAAAACTCAATCTTAAATGAACATAAGCCTTGCAACTCTCGCTCACTTTCCCTTAAACAGGGGTGACAAAGGCACATTAATGTTAGTGACAAGTTAAAGTTGCAGTTATATTAACTGAATATCAGTTTATATGTTAAATAGGTACGAGCTTATTTGCTTATTGTGTCAACTAAGTCATGAAGTATCAGATACAAAATGAAACGGAACATTATGGATAATGTATCTGATACTTCATTTGTAATCATAGTCTCAAATCTGTCTCGAAACTAACTCATAATTAACACAATTTTTGCATGAGACTCCATGTTAGTTACAAGTAAAGAAGCAGTTATATTAACTGTGAATATGAATTTATATCTTAAGAAGGTAGGAGGTTATTGGCATAGTGGGTTCTATGATAGAACGGCACAGTGACAAAACGACACATGACATAATGACACATGACATAACAACACATGGCAGAACGACACATGACAGAACAACTCATGACAGAACGACACATGACAGAACGACACATGAAAGAACGACACATGGCAGAATATTGCAGTGACAGTACTTCACATGACAAATCATCACATTTAAAGCACTGTGTGGGAGTGCTCCGGGGTGCCTGATGCAGCTGGTGTCTCCAGCAACTATAACCTCGCGCAGACAAACACTGAGGTCAGCTGCATCAAGAAGCAGCTGCCTAGACATCCCTCTAAGAAAGCACTGATTTTGGAGACAAGGCATTCAAGGCGGCCGCTCCAATGACTTGGATTGAGGGAATTGGATTTGGAGAGACTCTTCAAAATACGTCTCAAGACTCACCTCTTCGTCCAATCATATGGACAAGCGCCTTTGCAGTGGCACACTGTCATAAAAGGCGCTATATAAATTTTGTACTTCATCATCATCGCATGACAATAACATCACATACCATAAACGGCACATAAAAAATCATGGTCATTGTGATGTATTTTTTGTGTTGTTTTGTCATTGTATTGTTCTGTCTGCTGTTCTGTCATGTCGCTGCCTTAGTTCTTGTTTGCCGTACAGACCATTCAGCTAATTTTACATGAGCAATGTTTGCATGTGTACTGGACCAATGTGTCTGACGAAAACAGGAAATTGATTTAAAGAAATATTTAAAACAACTCTCACATTATCGAGTTTTACGTTTTTTCTTAGCTCAGATTGTGTAAAATTAGATTCTTAAAACAACTGCATTAAAAAATCACGTTTGACAGAATTGGTCTATACGGCAAACAACAACTGGGGGAGCGATGTGTCGTCCTGTCATGTGTCGTTATGTCATGCGTCGTTTTGTTACTATGCAGTTCTAACCTGAACCGATCGAGTCATGACAGGTGAAGGCTAAGGAAAACATCGCCCATATATCTTGGAGGAATGCAGGACTGAAAGCTTTCATGTACTTCAAGAACCACATTGTTCAACGATGAATAAACGTGCAAAATTATATCAACACATTAAGGCTGTCCTTATATATATATTTTGTCTAATAAAACCATCTACTAGTGTAGTAGAATACAACTACATCTTCAAGAATTACAATTACAAATTTAAAAGTAGAATCCGGACCGATCCGCAGTCCAATGGTAACACTTTGGACTCCTAAATGGAAGGTCATGGGCTCGAATCCCGGCAGAGCACAAAAAATATACCGTTTATGTTTTCAAACATACTCTTCTCTGGGTTAAAATTAATAAACTTTTACCAAAGATCGGTCACCAAAGATCCATCTAGCCTTACAGAAACTGAGTCTTGCTTGAGAATTGGCGCTTTCTATAGCAACGATCAAGATTCACACTAAAACAGCGCTCACCAAATAAATCATCCTATTATTAGATATTTATATTGTCCGGTCGATAGCTCAGTTGGTAGAATGCTCGAATTCCATGCCGTGAGCTCGAGTTCGAATCCCGCCGAGGGTGTCAGAAATGATTTCCCGTTTCGGTGTTTATTTCAAACCCCAAAATAAAATACCAGCAAGGTTTACTCAGCCTTCACAATAAATGAGTTCCAGCCCTCTCGGGAGCTGGGAAACCTCCACTTCAAGTGTTAGGCCGGCCTTTTTACCTGTAAAAATAAATAGGTTCACTCGCCACATGACTTTATCGTTTCTTGTCTCGGTATTCCCCTTTCACGTGCTTACCATTGCCGTGAAGTACCTATTTAAAATGAAGTGAACAGTAAATTGTATTGACATTCATAAGAGCATTTACATGTTTTTTTTTTTACAATAATGGGAAATAACGACACGTAGAAAAATCATAAAAATAATTGTGTAGAAACAGAAAATGGCAATAATATTGGATTTATTTATTTTCTATTATATCGGCATTATAATAAAACGTTGATATACTTCAAGTACCTAAAGTCGATAAAAAAAAATTACAGCTGTATCGATTTTCACAAAACTGCAGTAAAATTGTGATGAAAGTAGTACAATGAATATTACATAATAGTATAATGCGACGATTCACGGAAAAGTGTTCATTTCTGCACTGAATCGATAGTTTATAAAATCGACAGACTTTTTGGCAACAGTCACTAGCGCCAAACAGAATTGGAGCAGAAACAAAATAACAAAACGTTTCATTCAAACGGTCTAAAAATAAAATTATCAGTAATTGCAAGGATTTTTTTGCCATTTCTACACAAAATTCTTATCTTGTTTAAAACTTAAAATATGAGGTCTGCACACGAATTGATATAGACAGCATTGTGACGTCACGAGGTCGGGTTGCAAGAGTAAATACAAACAATTATTTTGACATTGGTTACTAAGGAAGGTAGTCTCATTAAAATGTGAAGTCTACCTGCAGAAAAAAGTTCGAAGTCCAAATCTTTTGTAAAAAAACAATATACCTATCTAAAATTAAATGTACCGGTAGTGCTAATAAAATACAGAAAATTGTTTTATAAAATTTCTGTTTTTTTTCTTAAACTTGTTTCAATCAATGCTAAAAAAATATCTTCTGATTTTAGTGTCTCTTGTACCGGAAGTCAGCAACCACCCTGTTTCAAAAAAAGGCGGCAAGAGTTGCATAGGTTATGCTTATTTTAGATTTGGGTTTTAATTTTGTAAGTATAATTAATGCAGCAAATGTAAGAGCGAACTCACCGTTAAAAGTTACTATATTGGTAACCACAGATCCATCCAGCCTTACAGCCATTGGGTCTTGCTTGAGAATTGGCGTTTTCTATGGCGACGTCCAAGCTTGCACATGGAGATTCTTCCAAAAACAGCGCTCACCAAATAAATCATCCTATTATTATTATTATAACTGATTTTGTAAAAAAAAAACTTATGGTGTGGAAATATATATAATATGGAAAAATATAAAGAACCTTCTCGAAAACGTTTAAATCAAGTCCTCTTTTTCTCTGTTCAACGATTGTGGTACTTAGTGCCATTATTTATCAACCATTCAATTTATGATCTTGATTGTTTATCAAGGGCAACTTCTTTTAAAGACATTAACTTAGTTTTTTATGAAAATAATTTCAGTATACAAGATTTCGACAAAAGCACATTAATATGGTGCTTACGAGGAGGTCTGATTTCATAGCCTCAGGCTGCGATTAAGTTTATGAATAGGCAACAATTATCGATCTATATAAATCATGGCTACCTAATCACTATTTTAAGGATCAATTCAATTAGTTTTCTTTAAAACTCCAATTACATTTGAATTTTTTTTTTATTCAATTCAAACATAAAATTTATGATATTTTTTAGTGTTGATCTGTTAACACAGTGAAAGTCCATTTTTATAAATATTTAAAAATATAAATGGTAAAACATTGTTTTAATTCACTTTATTTTATTTGTTTATGCTCGAATATTTTCGCCTAATGAGGCATCTTCAAGAGCAGAATGGTTACAAATATATTTTTATAAAATAATTTTCAAAACAATTTTCAAAACAACTTTTTTTCCAAAACAAAACCAAAATTCATAGACAAAATTTTTTTTTTTTTTTTAAACACAAATGTAACATTCAAAAATGCATTATTGTTAGGTATAATGAAATTAAAAATTTGAATACAATAAAAATAAAATATGTTAGTTAAATAAAAAAAATAATAGTAATAACAAATAAAAAACAAATTATTGCAATATTGGTGAAACATAGGGAATCTGCACATTCACTAAGTCTTTATTTTTATTTTTGTAGATTTCCAACGCTTCCAGAGCCATCAGTCTCCTCACTTCACACTCAGAGTGCATTACCTCTACATTGGTAATATCGAAAGTATGGTCTTTATCAATGCAATGGTCTGCCATCTCAGAGTATGCAGTATGAAAATGTTTATTTGTAAATAATAGTATTTCATACAAAATTAAAAAAAATTTAAAACATGATATAAACTTTGCTTTTTATACAAAAAACAATCTACATAAATTACTGTTCAACAATAAGGATAAAGTAGATAAATTGGATATGGGTGGAGTGTATAAAATTAAATGTAATGACTGTGAGGCTTTATATATTGGTGAGACAGGGAGATCAGTACGCACAAGATTTAAAGAACATTCCAGAGCACTCAGAGGCTTATCTGCATACTCTGAGATGGCAGACCATTGCATTGATAAAGACCATACTTTCGATATTACCAATGTAGAGGTAATGCACTCTGAGTGTGAAGTGAGGAGACTGATGGCTCTGGAAGCGTTGGAAATCTACAAAAATAAAAATAAAGACTTAGTGAATGTGCAGATTCCCTATGTTTCACCAATATTGCAATAATTTGTTTTTTATTTGTTATTACTATTATTATTTTTATTTAACTAACATATTTTATTTTTATTGTATTCAAATTTTTAATTTCATTATACCTAACAATAATGCATTTTTGAATGTTACATTTGTGTTTAAAAAAAAAAAAAAAATTTTGTCTATGAATTTTGCTTTTGTTTTGGAAAAAAAGTTGTTTTGAAAATTGTTTTGAAAATTATTTTATAAAAATATATTTGTAAACATTCTGCTCTTGAAGATGCCTCATTAGGCGAAAATATTCGAGCATAAACAAATAAAATAAAGTGAATTAAAACAATGTTTTACCATTTATATTTTTAAATATTTATAAAATTTATGTTCCGTCAAGACTTTACAAAAAGATGTATCCCATTTTAATGGAATCACAAATTTTAGAAAACATCACACTACGGTCCTTAGCAACCAATAACAAATTATTTATGCTCTCTAATTAAAAAAATCTTGTTCCTAGCTACCCATTTGTGTGACGTCACTATCTTGTCTATGGCAATTTATGTGCGGATTTACTCGAACAACATTTTTTTTATAATCTAAGGTACAGAGGTGTATAAATATATGAATTACGGTCGAAAGCTCATTTAGTAGAACGCTTGCGTTCAAATGTCGAAAACTCGAGTTAGATTTCAACCAACGATATAAAAAAATGAATGCCCCCTGGTATTAATTTTAAGCCCAAAAATTATAGAACCGGCAAGGCTTATTCCTCTGGAAACAGAATAAATTGCTCTTTGTGTGAAGCTAAGTTGTTTTCTTGGGAGGTTCATTCTTCATCCACGTGTAAGCTTATTGTTAAACATGCTGCAGGTATTAAAACACACTCTGTAGCAGGCGCGTGCATAGGGTACAGGTAATAAATACATTTCAGAATAATTATTTTTACCCATTCCTCAAAAATAACTCATTTTAAATTGATTGAAGTGCTAACGATGGCTCCAATCGAACTTAAATTTTGAATTTTAAATCTGAATATCAAGCTTAAATGTTTTTTACTATATATTTCCTACCTACTAGGCGCATCTGCCTGCAGTAATTTTTTGAAACTGCACTATTCAGAACTGTTATATTTGAGAAAGTTCAGGATAAAATGCATATTGCAATTATTGTTACAAAGAAGATTTTCAAAAAGTACAACCCGCAATAAAAACATCGATTCGATTGTTCCATAAAGTTCATTGTTTAACGATTATGGGACTTCATAAATTGGATGGCTGTCTCATGACACGCCAACAGAGAAAATATGGGAAAAAGTGGTTAACATTTCATACGATCGTCATTAATTTATGTGAAGAAGTCACCAATGTAATTTTATCATAAAAGATAATTTCTCGCAAGAGCAGTGTGACCTATCGATTATTAAAAAGTAAAAATATTTTATAAGTGATTCTTATTTCTTTTTTGGTTTTGTGAACAAGACATTTATCGTCCCCTCAGTGCTTTTTTGGCTTATCTACCATTCGATTCAATGATACGACTGACCACCCATGCTGTAAAAATGGTTCACATTGCCAATGACACCCCTGTTTTAGGGAAGGACGGCAAGAGTTACAGGGTTATGTCCATTTGAGATTTGTCCCGTGTCTGCTTGTGAGAATGCATATAATGTGAATCATGTAATATATCTTTGCAACTTTGATTAGATTAGATGACCTTTCAATTAAATTGTCTTAAGCATCACATTCTACACAATTTGAGCAAATAAATAAAACGTACAACACGATTATGTGAGAGTTGTTTTACAAATGTTTGTAGCTCAATTTCCAATTGAAATGATAAGCCAAACAAGCACCGGGGCGACGCAATTAAAGTTTTAACATAAAAAAGTGAATTTTTCGGTTTGAAATATCAAGACCCATTGTTTATGTAATACCAATTTTTTGGTCAGTTTTTCAAGACAATCACGAAGGTTATGTAAGAGATGAAGCTGGTATGGACAAGCTTCACCGGGAGGTTATTAAAATATGAAAGTCGATGCGTGAGTGGCCTGTAAATTTGAAAAGGTTGGCAGCCCTGAATTAACAGTTTTTTTTATGATGATGATCTATGCAACTGACATTTTGTGACATTTGTAACTACAATTGTTAAACTTTTTTTTTCAATTTATTTAAAAAAAAAGATACTTTTATGTTTTTGGCGACTTCAATTTAAGTAAAATTGCGTGGATTTATTTCAGATTAGGTTCACATACAGAGTTACTTTGCACCTGCACAAAACAACGGTCAATTGATTTCTAAAGCTACATAGAGTTTTGACCATTTTTTTATAGTAAGCATAAAGATCATTCTCGAATCGTTGAGAATTGGTACACGAGAGACTTTTTACTAAAACATCCTACTAAACACTCGACCAATCTCGGGCAATTCAAATACATAATATTATTATGCAAGTACCAACATCTTTATTTTATTTCTAGAGAATATTCACAGACTTGAACACATACAATCCACAACACACAACTAAATATTCGTAACAATACTATAGCGTATAACTAGTGTAAGTGGAAGAATCCAGATACGCTACAGTGAACTCTCGATCGTTCTTCAGCGCTTTAGACACAAGGCGGGGATATGTGGGAAGTATTCACCGGTATCAATAAGCGAGCATACAAGTCTTTGCATAGGATGTACGAGCAAAGATAGCTCATACACTTCGGTAAGATTTTAATTGCAAAGTGATAAATATCGAATCCCCTTCAAACCTTCAATATAAACTTACTTGTCTTGCAAGAAACGTCGTGCGAAGCATAACTGGTTCCCTCCGAGAAGAAAGTGGTCCATGGAGAAAGCGAGGGTTCGGGATCCATATTCTGATACTCTATAATTACTTCTGAAATGGTCACATCGCCGTGTACCTCAATTCAAGTATGGAAACTAAAATAACGTCTCTATTGACCGTCTAAGTTTGCATGCATTTGTTAGATAAAATGCTATTATATAGTTTGTACGTTGGGTTTTATATGTACTGATCTCATTTCCGCAAAGCAGATATAACTCAAATCAATCTTACTTAGCGGCAAGCTCCAAACACGTACAAATAAACGATCTGGAATATGCTTCCGCGAGTTTTTTTGTTTCGTTGAAGTATTTATCAAACTGTGGGGCGTGGTAAACCGTCTCAAATTTGCCACAAGAAATACCATGCTGTGTCAGAGGAAGTTTCAAAGGAAGTCAAATTTACTATATGTGTAGGTTTGTTTTATTAAAAGTGTATTAAGTAATTATTTTGTTATTCTTATAATAGATTGTGACGGTGATTCATCATATTACTCGTTAAAACTTAAATGAAAATGAGTTGAAAATTTGAGAAAATTCCTGTTGAAAATAATTGCAGTGTTTGCAAAATGTGGTAGGGTTTATGTGCATATTTTGAAATTTGGATCTTAATTTGCAAGTACACACGCAGCATTTGTAAGCGCAAACTTACACGCGTATGTTTGTGGCAATGCAATCAGTATGAATTTTAAATGTAAATATTTCTTTGCAACGTAATATTTTATATTTATAGAGATTATAGATTTCCTTGACTTATAGGTTGGTATGAGGCTGACCACCCATACTGTACAAAATGGTTCACTTTGCCAATGTCACCCCTGTTTCAGGGAAGGTCGGCAAAAGTTGTGGGGCTTATGTTCATTTGAGGTTTGGATTTAATTTGTAAGTACACATTCAGCATTTGTAAGCGCGAACTACACGTGTTGGTTTGTGGGCATACATCTGAGAGCTTTAAAGGAATATATCCTTGCAACTTAGATTATAGATTATAGATAGATAGATGTCTACATGCTGTAACTGTAACTCTGTCGCCATTCCGCTAGGGGTGCCCAGAGCCCTTTGCCAGAGCATGCAAATATTCATAAGACCTCATTCTGTTTTTCAGGGAGTTGTTTTACCCTTACCGTAGGTACCTATTTGAAGATAAGACAGAATCCAACATGTCGGGGCCTCAACATGGCGGGGCCTGAACAGCTGATCGTTGTTCCATATAAAATGGATCAGCTGTTGATACTCCGCCATGTTTAATTTAGACCTATCTTCAAATATGTGCGAGCTAGAGGACGATGGGAAGTTTAGAGATGCACTGAGGACAAGTAAATTTCTGGCATCATTTGCACGAGCGCCTTTGTGGTGACTACATCACGAAACAGCGCTATAAAGAAATCATCAATTACTCATCACAATCCCCAGGTTGAATTGTGTTTTTCTTTTGGATTTGCAAAGTAGAAAAGTTTGAGAGCCACTGAGCCATTGGTATACAGATTTATTTTAGAATATATATATTTCGCCGTATATTTTATAACTGCATACCACGATAAGGCAATTCATGCCCACATGAGATAACCACCTATATTATAAATGTAATGGCCCGGAATTATATCGGATTCAATGAATATATTTTTTTAACTACAGGTGTAATGTACAAGTTACTAGTATTACGTAGTGAACAATTGTACAAAATAAAATGATAGCAAATTACTTCATTTGAAGCTGAAGTCTACAATCTAGAATCAATAAAAAATGTTTTGCGTCAGTCCTCGTAGTAAATGGATTATGTTATCGTTACGAATGTATAAGTTTATGACTGTGCATGCTTACTTATGATTTTGTCCATGTGCTTTTACTTACTTGTATATGTGTGAATAGACGTAAGTAATTGATGATTGTACCTACTTGTACTTGCTCGAAGCGTCTGTCTGAGAAGCTTTTGGCATGGTATGGTGTATGCAAGAATAGCCTTCAGCCATTCTATAAATACGGATTGAAGCTGTTAAGCTTGAAGTACAAAGATTTAAACTGTGAACCATAAGTGAATAAATTCTAAAATAAATTCCGTCGAAGTTTTATTGAATTGTAACCAAAGTAAAACTTAACAGTATACTAGTATGTTAACGTTCTCAGATTATCATATCGACGGTAAAAATGAAGTAGGGCATAAGTGACAAAAACTAAATTGTTCAGGAGAGCCGTTTAAAGTTTGAGATTGCAGAAAAATAGCATAACTTTTTTTTTTTTTTATCATATCGTTAAAATCAAAACAGCTCTAAAATAAATAAAATAAAGGCATTCCTATTAATGTGGTTTTACGATTTTTTATGTCACAAGCATCTTCAGGGCCAAAAAAGCGAACCGTTGTCCGTTACACCAAAACCATACTTCGAAAACGCAGTTGTTTGCTTGGGCATAAGCAACAAAAAAAACACCATCGTAGAGCTATGGGAGTTAGCGCATTACAAAGAGCGGAAAATTTCAAATAGGATAGCATTCATAACTAATTTTTGATCAAAACTTCGCTTATTCCCTGCTTCCTTTTAACCGTCGATATGTAATTCATTGTAATTCAATCCGGCTTAACAAAGCGAGCGTTCCACACACGAAGACTTTTCTCACTTCACTTGTAATGTGAATGACATTAATCCATCGCGGTGTCTGCCTAGGCGTGAAGTGTTCCACTTGGTTCTATGACAGATCAGTCACAATTTTTCGGTCAATGACATTTCGGTCACAGACAACTTGGTCACAGACAACTAGGACTACCTACCGCCGCTGATTAGCGGGCGGTAGAAGCTCTGTTTATTTTTTGTAATTTTTTTTCTAATTAAAACTGTGTTCTAGTGATTACAATATTTTAAAAGTTAACCAGCAGTTCAGATGCTTACGCAGTGCAATTAAACACAGTGAATGCGCCTACAAATAAACAATTCAAAATAAAATAAAAAATTCCATAACCTCTAATTTTTGACAAGTGACATCGCGGCAAAGTGCTTGCAGTGGGTAGGTACCTACTTACTCGCCTGCATGACAGAAACAGACGCGCCAGTGCTATGTCCAGTGCAGAGGTACTCCCTGCAAGTACTTAAAGATATAATAACTAACACTGTGCCGCGAGTGCAATGTCGAACAAAAGAGTGGCCAAACATTGTGCTGAGGAGGCGCGTGAGGCGCAGAAAACGAGGAGGGCGACGGCTGAACTACTCAGCCCCGCCAGTGACAACTCCTGCTGTTTGTTCAGTGCATTGTGAGGATCTTGCTTCCACATCCAGATCTTCAGTGGCACCTTCATCGCCGAGCTCCCTGCTGACCAGCGGGAGACATCAGCAAATTCTGGAGAGGAAGATCAATCTTGGATGCTGGAATGCGAGATCTATCGCCAATAAAGTGGATGACATTTGTGAATTATGTAAAAGCCATGACCTTGGCATCCTCGCACTGACAGAGACGTGGCATGAGAGCTACCACTCAAGTGCCATGAAGAGACTGCGTGCACTGGGGTTCGCGACATTTGAGGAAGCACGGGCAAGGCCACATCATGGAAAAGGGACAGAGAATATTTCCTGGACCAACCATGGCGGAGTTGCGTTGCTAGTGCGTCCAGGATGTCGTGTGGAGAAGATTAACTTTTTTTCTTTCACGACATTTGAGTGCCTTGTATGTCGGGTATCTTCCGGTGCAACGCTCACAATAGCTATTGTATATCGCCCCGGCTCTAAGCCTGTTACGGCGGCGTTTTTTCATGAATTTCGGGAGCTCTTTGAAGTTTTAGTAACTCGTAATGAGATGTTTCTGATAGTGGGGGATGTTAACGTCAGGCTTGAGCGCAGAGATGACACCAATTGTGTTACTCTCACTGCCTTGCTTGCGGACTATGGCTGCAGACAGTGGGTAGATGCTCCCACTCATGACGCGGGTGGCCTACTGGATGTGGTCATCACTAGACAGGAGGATGCTCCTTTGAAAACAGAGGTAAGAGATGTGGGTTTGTCGGACCACAGGTTGGTGGTGGTACGTTTAAATCTAGGACGACCTGTTCCTGTATACAGGAAAATTACCTCCAGGTCCTGGAACAAATTTAAGATCGATTTCTTCAAAATGGATTTGTCTCTATCGCCGATCTGTTGTCCGGAAACCTACGTCTCAATGCACCCAGACACATTAGTTGGGCTGTACAATGACACCATGAAAAGTTTAATAAATCTGCATGCTCCCATTACAATCAAACATGTTAGGGAGCGGAATAGTGCTATCTGGTTTGATAGTGAATGCAGTGCGCTGAAACGCAAAATGCGACAAGCAGAGCGTAATTTCAGGAGCGGCAAGCCAGGTAGCACTAGAGAAATGTGGATAATTGCACAGGGTCTGTACAGGTCAGCTATCCTCCAGAAAAAGTCCCAGCATTATTGTACCATTATTGCTAGTGAAAAATGTCCACAGCGTTTATGGAGACTTCTGGAGAACGTGTCTGGTGGTGCCCGGGCCGGTGCGGGTCCGGTGACGACTGCTGGTGATCTCGCTGCTTACTTTCAAAGTAAAATACCGACCAGATATTCTCCCCTAGGGGTTAGTCCTGGTTCTCTGGGACTTTTGTGTAATTCACAGCTTGAAGTGCTTGGGCTGACCTCTATTGAAGAGGTGACGCGAGTTGTAGCGGGATCGCCAAATAAGCAGTGTGATCTGGATCCTGTGCCGACGTGGGTACTAAAAGAGTGCATTCTTCTAGTGGCTCCATTTATTGTTAGGTTTATCAATGGATGCCTAATGGATGCCACTATCCCCTCCTTTTTAAAGGAAGCGCAAATAACGCCAATATTAAAAAAGCCAAATCTCGATCCTAACGATCTCTCCAATTTCAGGCCGGTGTCAAACTTACCGTTTCTGTCTAAGGTACTGGAGCGCATTGTCTCTGATCGGCTGGTATCTTATCTGAGTGCTAACGATCTGATGCCTAAGAGGCAATCAGCCTATCGAAAATATCATTCGACTGAAACTGGCTTACTGACGGTGGTCTCAGATCTGATATCGGCAGTGGATTGCGGAGATCTTGCTCTCTTAGCGCTTCTGGACATGAGTGCGGCGTTTGACACCGTATGTCATGATATTCTGATAAGGAGGTTGGAGGGTTCGTACGGCTTGAGGGATAAGGCGCTGGCGTGGTTCTCCTCCTACTTGGCGGATCGCAAGCAGGTAGTGCGTACTTGTGACTGTGTCTCACCTTCCTATTCGCTGATCTCCGGGGTGCCGCAGGGGTCTGTACTGGGACCGATCCTGTTTATTTTATACACTGCTGACATTGAGAGTATAGTTGAGAAATGGGGCCTCATTACACATGCATATGCAGATGACTGGCAAATTTACTCTCAGTGTCAGCCACATATGGCACAAACTCTCAGTAACAGGGTGGCAGCTTGCATTGCGGAGATTGGTGAATGGATGACAAGCAATGGCCTAATCCTTAACATGGGTAAGACAGAAGTGATGTGGGCGGCTACAACCAGGCGTGATCATCTTTTGACAACTCGAGTACCACTCTCCATTGGGGGAGAGCTGATTCAGCCCTCCGACTCAGTCAGACTTCTAGGAGTCACACTGGATCGGAACCTCACAATGGGAGAGCAATTGAACTTGACTGTATCTTCCTCATTTTTTGAACTTCGCCAGATAAAGGCGATCAGGAGATGTTTACCGTCGGGAGCAGTCAAGACCCTGGTTAATGCCTTTGTGATGTCACGAGTTGACTATTGCTCAACGCTGTACATAGGTCAGCCGAAAAAGCAGTTCAACCGTCTTCAGTCTGTGCTGAATTCAGCGGCAAGACTCATATTCGGGATGTCTAAATTTACTCGCATTACTCCATTGTTAGGGAAACTGCATTGGCTTCGTTTTCCGGAGAGGGTGGTCTACCGTGTTTGTCTGATGGTGTATAAGGCTGTAAATGGTACAGCTCCTTCATATTTGGCTGACATGTTTACACCCGTTGAGAGGGATTTGAGGCGCCAAACGCTCAGATCTGCAGGGGATGGCGTGGTGGACTTGGTTCAGCCACACCGTCAGACACGCACTAATTTTGGGGACCGTGCTTTCCGGTTTGCGGGACCAATGGAGTGGAACAGACTGCCACCTAATGTGAGGAAGGCAAAGACTGTTGGTGTCTTTAAAGGAGCACTAAAGACACATCTTTACAAGAAATCTTATCCGTGATTTGAGAGGGCCCTTGAGGTGTGACACACACAAAAACGGCGCTCTTTAATTATGTGTACATTAAAATAAATTATCCTTATATATATATATAACTCGTCGACCAGACACATCGGTCATGAGAATTCAGTTATAGGACAGTTCGCTTACACGACTTTTCGATCAACGACATTCTGTCACTAACGATATATTATTACGAATGCATAAGTTCATTCTTATGTGTTTTTATGATTGTGTGTGCTTAGGCGTATTTACTATGTGTATATTGACCAGTCCGTAGTTCCATGTTAATGGAAGGTTATGGGTTTGAATCCCTGCGGAGCAAAAAAAATATACCATTTATATTGTCAAATATGGTCTTACCTGGGTTGAAAAATTATAAAACCTTTACCAACGACCGGTCACCAAAGGTCCATCCAGCATTACGGCAACTGGGTCTTGCTTGAGTATTGGCGCTTTGTAGTGACGACGCTTCGTAGCTCGTAAACAACATCTCTGCGGCACTAAAACAAGTGCCATAGACCCCTAGAGTCTCTGAAATCTAGGGAGTCTCCCGCACAGGATTTCTTAAAAAAAACGTGGGGTATATTTTGTACTTTGTATTTCTCGCCTTATCTGGAAACATCGATTCTAGAGGCATCCCTAATGGTAAGGAACGCGCAAGAATTGGCCTTGGTCACATATAAATATAAGCTGCGGTTCTGTGAAGCTTTAGTAACCCTTTGATTACCGAGCCGCGAAGCCACCAAAGCAGAAGTTTCCGAGTGAACCATTTATGTAATCAAACTGTTAAAAAATAAATACTGTGAAATAAATTCAACTGCAATTTTATAAAAAGTAAACCCGGAATAAAATATGATCCACAGACAGTTTCATCGCGAAAAATTATAGTTATTACAAAGCTTATTTGAAAAGCAAGTTTTCTGTGATGGAGATGTCTGTGGACCTGTATTATAAGTGATGAAAATGTGGACGAACTGTCGTGTGACCGATTTGTCCATGGGTGAGGTGTCTGTGGACGAGTTGTCTTTGACCGATTTGTCGTGACACGGTCCCATCCCACATTACTGGCCGTAAATGTATGAGTGAAAGACATATCAACTTTCACAGTAGATTATTTATCTACCTCGCAGTATAATGTTTTCATACTTCTCTATTTGATATACTAAGTTTGTTTCATTATTCTTCTTCGGTGAATAGAAGTGATCATCATGGTAATTTGTAACGATCGATAGCTCAGTTGGTAGAATACTTGAATTCCATGCCGATAGCTAGGGTTCGATTCTAACCGAGAGTCTAAGAAATTATTTTCCGTTTCTTTGTTTATTTCAAACCCAAAATAGTGCCGATAAGGTTAACTCAGCTTTCACAAGAAATGAGAACCAGCCAACTCGGGAGGTGAGAAACGCCCTACTTCAAGTGAAGTGGTTGCCAGTTCCCATACCTGTAAAAGTAAAAAGGTTTAACTGAGCACATGTGACTTCTTCCTGGTCTAGTTGTACAGTACTACTTCTTCATTGAAGTTCGACGGCCATCAAGACAATTTTTACTTTCCGTAACTTAGCTGCAAATACAGTGCATCATTTTTGTCGCGTGGTCCATGTGGCATGTGGTAACTATTTATTTTACAGATAACGAATATGGCAACACATTATGAATTTTTGAATTGGAAGTTTCGAAAAAGGATAAAACATTTGAATTTATTTTCTTACCTGGAATCCTTTTGAATCTCAAAAAATAATTTTGTCAATATATTTTGGAAACTGCGTGGACCTTTAAATTGCATCTCATTTTAGTTTTTAGTAAATTTATGCAATCAAAACACTCGCTGTGTTATTCTCAAACAACAAAGTCATTGCTTATCCGGACACCTACATTTTTTATATAAAAAATCAATGATCCATAGATCAGCTTTGTAGAAATGTTTTGTGAATAACACTGTTAGAGATCAACGGTCCGTTTAATATTTAAAAAAACATTCAACTTTTGACTCGAGCTCGTATTTTTTTTATACATTTCTTTTAATAATATGGAAGTGTTCATTTCATTGCATAAATTTTTTGGAATATTTCTTGTAATTAAATATGTCTAAATTTTAATTAAATTAAAAAACTTTCATCGTTTTAATTTGTTCATGGAAATCAAATTAAAAACAATTAGCACGTTCTAAATGATGATTAGCGAGAATTTCAATTTACTTTAATGGTTTATAAAAAAGTAGAAATTAATCATTATATTTTATAACTCACTACGATAATGGTTTTTATGTCTATAATCTATCTATAATCTAAGTTGCAAGGATATAGTCATTCAAAGCTCTCAGATGTATGCCCACAAACAAACACGTGTAGTTCGCGCTTACAAATGCTGATTGTGTACTTACAAATAAAATCCAAACCTCAAATGAACATAAGCCCTGCAACTCTTGCCGACATTCCCTGAAACAGGGGTGACATTGGCAAAGTGAACCATTTTTTACAGTATGGGTGGTCAGCCTCATACCAACCTATAAGTCAAGGAATGTGATACTAAATTTATCAAATGGTTGGTTGAAGTTATTCTAAACAGTTTAAATCTATAAAAATTAACAGATTTCGTAAAATTAACAAGGAAAATTATGACTTAACAATAAACAATGTTCATATTAAATATATAGGTTTCTGTTAACAACGAGTTAGGTTTTTGCAAACATTTTTCTCGGCGAGTAAACACATACGTAGAGTATTAACAATTTTCCTATTTTAAACCCCAGTGTACCCACGCTTCCATCACAGTTTTCATAAAAATCATCTTCATCATTGCACTTTCACGCTAAAGAAGCACACCGTAAACATGAGCGAAACGTTCGGTAGTTCCAGATTCCACAGACCACGGCAACAGATACCGAAAAACATTGCACTCCATCAACATCAGCCGGCCGTGTAAGCCTAAAACCCTTATTTAATTTTATGATACAAAAATAAGTAACTGTAACTGCAACTCTGTCGCCATTCCGCTAGGGGTGGCCAGAGCCTCTGCAGAGCTGCCTCCATTTCTTCCTATCCTTTCATATCTCTTTCAATTCATTCATATCCATGACCTTTTTCATTCATTTTCTTCTTTTACGCTCGCTTTGTACATCCCTTTCTTTAACGCAAAAAAACGCAACGCAACTAAGCTACACATATAGTGTAACTTCTTACCGCGTTATCCCCGAAGGGGTCGCATGTGGCGAGTTGAACCTATTTATTTTTACAGGTAAGGGGGCCGGCCTTACGCCAACAACTTCAGTTGAAGTGGGGGTTTCCCAGCTCCCGAGAGAGCTGGTACTCATTTCTTGTGAAGGCTGAGTAAACCTTGCCGGTATTATTATTTTGGGGTTTGAAATAAACACCGAAACGGGAAATCATTTCTGACACCCTCGCGCTCGGTGGGATTCGAACCCGAGCTCACGGCATGGAATGCAAGCACTCTACCAACTGAGCTATCGACCGGTGTCTCTCAACAATCTCCTCAATCTGATCACTCCATACTTTTCTCGGTCATCCCTTACCTCTTTTTCCTTTCACACTTTCTTTGTATACATACTTTGTCAGTCTATCATCATTCATTCTTTCCACATGCCCAAACCATCTCATCACATTCTTTTGTACCGTAACTTTCACATCCTCTTTCAAATTACATTCTTTCTTTACCCATTCATTCCTAACTCAATCCCTCAGAGTTTTTCCTGTCATGCTTCTCAAATGCTTCATTTCCACCGTACATACTTTACTTACTTCGCTATAGTTCACTGTCCATGCTTCACTTCCATACATCAAAGTCGGTATCAATATGCCATTGTGTACCGCCATTCTCAGATCCATCGTCAATCGCTTGTTCTTTGCTATTCTTCCTATTGCTCCGACCACTTGCTTTCCCTTACACACCCTAGTATATGTTGAAATATCGGAAATAATCAATGCATGATTAATAGCTTCTCAGATTAAATTCAATGATGATTGTACAGTAGAACAAATGATTGCAAAAACTGTACAAGTGTAACATACATCAACAAAAAAATTATATACATTACAGACGTCAATATTATGTCAGTTAAAAAACTGACATCAATTATAATACAAAGTGTAATTTGTCTGACGAAGAATGAAAGTTTTCGTTGCATAACTCCGTGTTGTGATTGTCTATTGGCGTAGAAAATAGATGATGTAGAGATTAGAGAAATTAAAGATAGATAAATCAAAGTGCATCTGACAGGTAGGAATAAAATGCCAAATTATTATTTAATGCATTTTTTTTATATTCCGTGAATGAATGTAGGTAACATGAGCGTACATAATGATGAATAATTATGTGTTATAAGAATTTGTGTTTCGATTTGTTATGTAATAATACATCTGAAGGTAATAATATTGATTCCCATCTTTATCCTTCTATCTATAATCTATAATCTAAGTTGCAAGGATATATTCATTTAAAGCTCTCAGATTTAAGCCCACAAACCAACAAGTGTAGTTCGCGCTTACAAATGCTGAATGTGTACTTACAAATAAAATCCAAACCTCAAATGAACATAAGCCCCACAACTTTTGCCGACCTTCCCTGAAACAGGGGTGACATTGGCAAAGTGAACCATTTTTTACAGTATGGGTGGTCTTCTATAATATAAGATTATTCATCATTTTTCCTTGACTTATAGATTGGTATAAGGCTGACCACCCATAGTGTATAAAAATTGTTCCCGTTGCAAATGTCACCCCTTTTTCAGGGAAGGTCGTCAAGAATTGTAGGACTTATTTTAATTTGAGATTCAGTTTTTATATTGTAAGTCCACACGCGGCATGCTTAATCGTGAACTTATACGTGTCTGCTTGTGAGAATGCATTTCATATGAATATCAAATGTAATATTATGTCTTTGCAAATTAGATTATAGATTATCGATCACAGAAAAACAAGCACCATGCCCCTGTTTCGAGCCGCAGCATCAAAGGTCAAAAAAGCCATGATGATCGCCGATCTTCGATAGAAGTGACACCAAAATAAGAAGAACTGAAAACCGAAAAATAAGATGAAATCGTTCTTTTTGTAAAGTCTTAAAGGTCCATATTATGTTAATTAACTAAAAGTTAATATTATAATTTTTTTATTACTTGACTTATAGATGTGTATAAGGCCGACCTCCCTTACCCCTGTTTCATGGAAGGTCGGCAAAATTGCAGGGTTTATGTTCATTTGATGTTTGGATTTTAATGTGGCAGTACACTGTACACATGCAGCATTTGTAGACGCGAAATTACACATGTCTATTTGTGAGCATGCATTTGACATGAGTTTTAAGTTTTTATATATCTTTGCAACTTAGATTATATATTATTTTTGAAAATTTAAAGTAAATCTACCTGTACACTTAATTTCATTGAAAAGGGGTCGCTGTATGTTAAACTTGACCTGAGAAATAATAACAAAAAACAATTTTGCATACAAATTGTGCTTAAATTTCATGATCTGAAGCAGAAAGTTAAAGCTGTCAAACTTATATTCACGCTCTTTTAAATGTTTGAATTTTGTTTTTAAAATAATATATGTGCAAAAAAATATTTGTGAATTGGCATACAAAAAATGTATGGTTTGGCCTTCAAGGTTAAAAGAACGTTGCACCTAATCTAACTACCTAAATTTTATTTGTTTATTTTTTGCTTATAGTTAAAGATGTGTGAAAGGAATTGGAGCAAAATATTTTTTCATCTGCCATGGGTTTGCGACTGATTTGCCCGTTGAAATCTCTTTTCCATAGAAAGTACCTACACTTTCGTCAACTTAAAATCTGTAATGAAAGAAAGAAGAAATAAATTGATTTAAAAAAATGTAATTCGTCGTGTATGTTCTTTGACTTATAGGTTGGTATGCGGCTGACCCCCCATGCTGAAAAAATGGTTCACTTTGCCAATGTCACTCCTGTCTCAGGGAAGGACGGCAAAAGTTGCAGGGTGTATGTCCATTTGAGATTTGCTGTTGATGTTGTACATAGGTTCACATGCGGCATGTGCAAGCGCGAACTTGTACGTGTCTGCTTGTGAGAATTCATATAATGTGAATCTCCAATGTAGCATATCGTTGCAACTTAGATTAGATTAGATTAGAAAGCATTGATATATTGAGTTCCTTGGGTAATAGGTTGGAATGACGCTGACCTCCCATGCTGTAAAAACTAGGTTATCTGTAAAAAGCGCCTTTGGAGTGACTTCATCACGAAATGGCGCTATAAAAAAAATTCCCAATTAATCATCTTAATTCAAGTGTTGCCACTACGGACTACGGACCGGTCCAAGATGCCAACGAAACGCGGTGTACCTGAGCGGTTACCCATCCAAGCACTGACCGCGCCCAATGTTGCTTAGAGCATATTGTCAAAATATTATAATTCCTTGACAAACAGGTTGGTATGGGGCTGACCCCCATAGCTGTAATACTTTAGCTAATTTCACGATACTAATAATAATAATATTAGGATGATTTATTTGGTGAGCGTTGTCTTTGTGTGTATCACACCTCAGCAGCCCTCTGCGAGCTTGGTCGTCGCTGTAGAAAGCGCCAATTCTCAAGCAAGACCCAGTTGTTGTAAGGTTGGATGGACCTTTCAGTGACCGGTCTTTAGTAAAGGTTTATGAATTTTTCAACCTAGCGAAGAGCACATTTGGAAATATAAATGGTATATTTTTTGTGATCCGCCGGGATTTGAATCCACAACCTTCCATTTACAAGTGCGAAGTACTGCCACTGGACTACGGACCGGTCCAAGATGGTTTCGATGGTTGTAGGGAAAGGCGGGAGTTGTTACAAAGTTTATTTTCATGTCAGGTTTAGCTTATTTCGGATGTACACATGCAGCATTTGAAAGCGTGAATTTACATGTGTCTGCTTCAGTTTAGCTTCAGTCTAGCTTCAGTAACATCGAAATTCGGGGGAGGGGGGGTTCCTTAGAGTCATGCAATAGCCTCTGATCTGGAGGACTTTCTTTTCTTTGACACGAATAGAGTTACACTAGCTGATTAACTTCATCGGGAAGGCCCTCAGCCACTTGAAAAAAAATTGTAATGTTGTTCACCGAGTGAAGCAACTCCGCATGAGTTGTATGAACTGGGTGGGAGGTTGCTTGCAACTTTGATTATACATTGAAAGTATTATGTCTAAATGTTTTTTGTGCTCTGCAGGGAATCGAACTCACTTTCTCTCAATCACAAGTCCGAAACATTCATCACTCAACTACGGACCAAATTTCTAATCTTATTTAAGAGTTTTAGTCACTTGTGCTTTTTAATAAAATTTGTAATTAAATTCAAATAAATTAGTGAACGGTCAGTATTTGTGTGAGTCTACAAAACATCGATAGCTACGAATATTCTTCACACAATAAGCATTCCTAAGCCGCTTGCAAATACTGTGTCCTAACTTCCGTGTAGTCTGTCTGTGTGCCATTAGTCTCCCCCAGTTCTTGTTTGCCGTATAGACCAATTTTGTCAAATATGACCTTTTAATGCAGTTGTCTTAAGAATCAAATTCTACACAATCTGAGCTAAGAAAAATACGTATTGGTCTTCAAATGTGTGCGAGCTATTCAACATTTTCACATACGATATTCTGTGTTCGAAATTTTATTTCAGTTCTTGAGTGCCGTATATTCTCTAAACGCTGGAGGCGCATGCGTGACCGCGTCATCTACAATTGTAAGCCAATCACAGACGCGCGTGGGCATGACGTCACACCGACACATTGTTGTATGTCATAATATGTATTTTACTAAAAGATTGTCGCGAGCGTCTAGTCAAAGTACGATATTTTGCCGTATATCCACTTTACGTAATTTTCGTTACGCATCTTTGGCGTATATCCATTTTAAAACGTTTTTTTTAAATATTAAACGTAAAATTGTAATGATTTGTATGGATTATTATAATGCCAGACCTACAGTACTTTCAGTAAAATAGGTTATAGAATTATGATTTTGTCAATTAAAATAACAAAACACAAAAACATTGCTCCTGTAAAATTGGCTTATGGTCTATACGGCAAACAAGAACTAAGGCAGCGATTAGTCGAGCAAAAAATAAACAATTTATCGATTTCAGCGTGACATTGCTTGTTTAACGTGAACGTTTACTAACAGTCAACCCCGTAATTAAATTTAAAAAAAATGTGTCTGCTATGGAAACACATTTTTAATCATTGGACTATGCTTGGATTTGATTGAATTTTACTATACTTATAAAAAAAGATAAATTTGTATGGCGCTGAGACCATTCATAGATTTGTGAGGAGTCACTAGCCTATTATGACTTGCCAGAAACAGGTACTAACATGATCAATTAATAAATCATTATTTCACTGAATTATTATTTACAAATTGCCCAGGTCCGGTCGATAGCTCAGTTGGTAGAGTGCTTGCATTCTACCCCATGAGCTAGGGTTCGAATCCCACCGTGGAGGGTGTCAGAAATGATTTCCTATTTCGGTGTTTATTTCAAGCCCCATAATAAAAATATCGGCAAGGTTTACTCAGCCTTCACAAGAAATGAGTACCAGTCCCCTCGGGAGCTGGGAAACCCCCACTTAAACTGAAGTGGTTGGCGTAAGGCCGGCCCCCTTACCTGTGAAAATAAATAGGTTCAACTCGCCACATGCGACCCTTTCGGGGATAACGCGGCAAGAAGTTACACTATATGTGTAGCTTAGTTGCGTTTTTTGCGATTGATTGAATGATTTCCTATTTCGGTGTTTATTTCAAGCCCCATAATAAAAATATCGGCAAGGTTTACGCAGCCTTCACAAGAAATGAGTACCAGTCCCCTCGGGAGCTGGGAAACCCCCACTTAAACTGAAGTGGTTGGCGTAAGGCCGGCCCCCTTACCTGTGAAAATAAATAGGTTCAACTCGCCACAAGCGACCCCTTCGGAGATAACGCGGCAAGAAGTTACACTATATGTATAGCTTAGTTGCGTTTTTTGCGTTTTTGCCAAATGACATCTGTTGAACAAAGGTCAAAGTTATTGTCAATAGGACACGACGCAGGCGGGTTTTGAACTTGCGATTGTCTTAATAACCCAAATGCGAGTGCCGACGCCTTAACCTTGGAGCTACAGGTACCTATCATTTGATAAAAAGAGGGTCAACTTTTTTTAGTGTCTCTCTTCAACCATCCAAGCCATTTCGTTTTCAAATGACATAATAAAAATAATAAAAATGTCTCATTCTCGTATTTTCATCTCTTAAATAGTTCACTTTACCAATGTCACCCAGTTTCAGCGAAGATTGGCAAAATTTGCACGGTTTATATTCATTTGAGGTTTGGTTTTATTTGTATTAAAAAATTAAATTAGGCTGATTTATTTGGTGAGCGCTGTTTTTGTGTGTATCACACCTCAAGAGCCCTCTGCGAGCTTGGTCGTCGCTTTAGAAAGCGCCAATTCTCAAGCAAGACCCAGTTGTTGTAAGGCTGGATGGACCTTTTGATGACCGGTCTTTGGTAAATGTTTATGAATTTTTCATCCCAGCGAAGAGCAAATTTGAAAATATAAATGGTATATTTTTTGTGCTCCGCCGGGATTCGAACCCACGACCTTCCAGTTACGAGTCCGAAGTGTTACCACCTGGACTACGGACCGGTCGGTTGTATGTACACATTCAGCATTTGTAAGCCCGAACTTACACGTGTCTTTTTGTGGGCATGCATTTGATATGAGTTTTGAATGCTAATATGTATATATATTTGCAACTTAGATTATAGATAGAATACAATATAAAATATAAACGTACTTAAGGTAGGTCAGGTTTAGTGATATTTCACTGTCGCCAAGTATAAACAATTGCGTAAATACCCTACAAATAGAAAATAAATGCACACAAACTAAAGCACTCACTAGATGTGCTATTGTATATTCCATATATTTTTTGGTTTACGTGACTGTTGTGTTATTACGCAATTCATAAGCTCCAGCTACAGATGCCGGAAAAGCATTTAGAAATAAAACCAACGCTCTTTTATACTTTGAGTAAGTATAATCTTATAATATGGTTTGCTTTATGCATCTTATAAGGTTAACTATATAATTATTTTTCATGTTGACAATAGATTATATCGTGTACAATTACAATTTATGAGTTTTGTTACGAATATGTGATTGTGTGTCTGTGTGTTTTTTACTTGTGTAGGTGTCTGTGGATGCAGGTGCTCAAATAATTATACCTGTATTAATTTTGTTCGATGGTGTGAGCGTTCGCTAGAATCTTCTTAATATAATATTCTGACAAAATCACAAACCTTCCAGTTCCCGGTGTTTCAAAAACAGTCATAGGCTTATGTTCATTTGAGGGTTGGATTTTTATTTGCTAGTACCTAAACATGCATTTGTTAACGCGAACCAACACGTGTCTGTGGGCATGCATTTAATATAAAACAAAAAAAAAACTTTGATTGAGGTATACAACGCCCAAGCGCTTTCGATAGTTCCTTGACTTATAGGTTGGTATGCGGCTGACCACCAATGCTGTAAAAATGGTTCACTTTGCCAATGTCACCCCTGTCTCAGGGAAGGACGGCAAGAGTTGCAGGGTGTATGTCCATTTGAGATTTGGTTTTTATGTTGTAGGTTCACATGAGGCATGTGCAAGCGCGAACTTGTACGTGTCTGGTTGTGAGAATGCATGTAATGTGAATCTCCAATGTAACATATCCTTGCAACTTAGATTAGATTAGATTAGATTAGATCTACTGTTCATGCATTTGTTTTAAACTCTACCCACTTATCACATTTTGTTAATACTACTGTGGAAAAAACACTAAGAAAATATTTATATAAAAAATAATATGTCCCAAGTAAAATTATGGCAATAATTATTATTTTTATTTTATCATTCATTGCACTATTTCCAACATAAATTTAACACACTATTTCGTTCATTGTTTTTAGCGTTTTAGACAATTTGTTTTTCATAATTTGTGTGTAAACTTCGCTTACTAAATCTCGTTTCAGCACGTACAAGAGAGTAACGCAACTAGAAACCGCATTAAAACGTTAACTTTCCCAAATAATCAATGAAAATTAAAACGCTCTATAGAAGCGTTGCTTTAGTCTCTATATATATTTTTTGCTATACGCTTTACTCGAGTTTACATGTACTCTTGTACTTGGATATAAAACACTTCACAATATTCTTACTCCGATTGACTTACAAGGCAAGCCTACAATATATTATTTACAATATTGGTAAAGAAAAATTTCTGCATAAAATTGCAACGTACATAATTTAACAACAAATTTCAGTGTTATTCACTGTCAGTTTTGAACTAAATATTATTTCATTCAAATGTAAATTTAGCCATATTTTGACCAACAATGATATTGACCAATATTTAAGGTATCTGAACATTAAACCAAACCTACAGGTTTTATCTCATTGTCGTTTAGAAAGGAGTTCAAGTTGATATTTGATACATTTGCCGGTCGACAGTCTAGTGGTTAACGCTTCAGATTAGTAATCTGAAGGTCGTGGAATTTATTCTCAAAAAAACAAAAACCATCAAATATGCTCTTTGTTGGGTTTTGAATTGATACGCCTTTAACAATGAATGATGACCAAAGGTCCATCTAGCCTCACAATATTCATTCACTCTTGCTTGAAAAAGACTCAATTTCTGTCTATAATCTCCATTTTTTTTTTTTTTTTTAAATAGATTAGTGAAGAGGAATGCAATTCACCAACCTATTCTGCCTGGCCAGAAACAGGTATTAATATCATCAATTAAAAATTCATTATTGTTTATTTTTATGAATTATTAATTTGTATTTACCCAATAACATCTGTTGAACCAGGGTCAAAGTCATGGTCAAATGACCCAGGCGGGGATTGATCCAACGAATTTCAAACACGCTAGAAAGATCAGCCCACTTGGCCCCCTCGACCATAACACCGACATCTAAATTACAATGGCCTATAAAATTTTGGATTCATATTGAATGCATGCCCATAAAGATACACATACATGTATGTTCGCGCTTACACATGCTGCAAGTGAACT
The DNA here is from genome assembly GCA_951799405.1 of Agapetus fuscipes. Taxonomy (NCBI): domain Eukaryota; kingdom Metazoa; phylum Arthropoda; class Insecta; order Trichoptera; family Glossosomatidae; genus Agapetus; species Agapetus fuscipes. The sequence continues at coordinate 2,867,861 of OX637334.1, read as the reverse complement.
TTCAACATAAAAACCTAAATCTCAAATGATCATGAGCCTTATAACTCAGAGAATGATGTAAGTACTCCGGTTAGTATAACGGTTCGTGTTATATCCGAAAAGTTGAACTACCTTAAGTATTGTGTAGATATTATAATTGTAAATATGTCAAACGACCGTAACTTTAACCTAACCATTTGAAAAGGTTTATGTTTACAATTAAGTCTGGAAAAATGTAAATTTGCAAGGGTCTGTTGCACCAAACTCCAATCAGACTAAAATCAAAATTTTAAGTGTGATTTCTCCCATCAAATAAAAAAACTTGTTGCAAATACGTAAATCAGATTATGTACATCATATATCCTGTTCAAATTCCATCATTTTATCATCCACTTCCGAAAATATTTAACCGAGGTCCTTACCAGAATTAAGCAATCAAATTTGATGTGCCAATCAAATATTGATTGGAGATTGGTGCAACAGGCCCTAAGTAAATAATAAACGAAAATGTCAATTAGACTCAAGACAAAAAGAGAAAATAACTTATACGTCAGGATGACTATTTTACAATGATTTACGATGCTTTGAAAGTTCGCACGTTGCAAATGTGTTTATTATTTTGCAACTAGATGGTTCTGCCACCTCTTGCAGGTAAATGGGTGCATCGTGATGTAGCAAAAGTTAGTCAATACCCCCAAGTACCTGTACAACCTTACGTTAGCATTCACCAAAACTCTATGGAAACTAAAACAGCGCACAGAGTGAGCGTTTTAGTTGCCAAGCATTTTTTATAAAACGCAAGGTAATGTTTTATACTGAGGTTTTGGTTATTAGGGCGTACTAAGCGGTTGTTTTCTTGCGTTGGATGCGATGCACTTACACTTTTGTGAAGAGTACAATTAAACCTCAATATAAGTTTAACATTCGATGCTCGTAATCTGAATTATTCGTAACACCGGGGAAAAGTATATCAGTTATTCGTCAGTGACAAGATTTTTTCATGTCCATGAATGTAAGCAATAGCAGCAACACCTCAACATTAGGTTCATATTCGTTGTACGAAATGTTCATCTATAAATTGCAAAAAAATTATATCATTTTGTTGATTTGCAATAACTGAGTTTTTCTTTGTACGAATAGTACCTATCAAAATTTGCATAGCACCAAAGACATCAAAATTTGATACTGGATAGTTGCTTTCTGGGGTTTGTTGCCGCATTCTGTAGGGGCTGGATTTTCCGGTTATTTCGCCCATATCTGCGATGAGCTTCTTCAGCGTGAAGGTGAATTGGATTTCGATGAAACTATGAAACTGACCAAAATTAACCAAGTCCGCTGCAGAAATTTTTAACGAAACAAGTAGGTACGTTAAACATGTCTTTCTACACAAAATCCAGTGGCAGAAGAAGTGTCGGGAGACTATAGCTTAAGTGACGATGGGATGGAAAGGGACTTGCGAGAACTTGAGAGGACCAAGTGGTGATAAGAGGTGATGGATAGGGAAAGCTGGAAGCAACTTGTCTAGGAAGCTTAAACTCACATCCAGTTGTAGTGCCAATCGCCACGCAACGCAACTAAGCGACACATATAGTGTAACTTCTTACCGCGTTATCCCCGAAGGGGTCGCATGTGGCGAGTTGAACCTATTTATTTTTACAGGTAAGGGGGCCGGCCTTACGCTCACCACTCCAATTGAAGTGGAGGTTTCCCAGCTCCCGAGAAGGCTGGTACTCATTTCTTGTGAAGTCTGAGTAAGCTTTGCCGGTATTTTATTTTAAGGCTTGAATTAAACACCGAAACGGGAAATCATTTCTGCTGACACCCTCGGTGAGATTCGAACCCGAGCTCACGGCATGGAATGCAAGCACTCTACCAACTGAGCTGTCAACCGGACCAATGATGATCAAATAAAAGGATTTAGGATTTCTGTCAAGATTTTGTGAAGATTCATTTTTTAACTAGTATTTTTTTTTTGTTATTCTTTTGAAAATATCGCGTTAATACCGTCGAAAGCGCTCGAGAAATTCAAACCTAATAAAGGAAGAAAAAATAATATTTTTGATAAGCAATTAGTCTAAAAACATCCATTTGTGTTTTCTTCATTCTTCTTATCCAAATAATTAATGTACAGTTTTCGTCTTTTGTGTGTACGTACTCGTATTTCGAGGCATTCTTAAACTGAGCTTAAATTTCATTCTTATATTGCAGTTTGTTCTACAGCGGACTCCTTAGAGCGCATCACCGCTTCCACAATTCCTTGGGCGCTCACGTTGTACCGGGGATGTTGCGACAGGCAGTTTTCCTATTAGACCCAGCACGACGTTGTATACAAACTTCATCAAAAAAGACAAATTAAATGTTTACAAAATTTTAGTTAAAATATACGTAATTAAAGATCTAAATTAAATGAGATTTGACATTTTTAACCTTACCAAAAAGAGTACAAAACGATTCAAAGTTAAATTCATGGGAGGAAAATATTTTTAATAATAACAACAAACAATACTAAGCTACACAAAAGGTGTAACTTCTTGCCGCGTTTTCCCCGAAGGGCTGACATGTGGCGATTGGAACCTATTTATGTTTACTGGTAAGGGAGTTGGCCTTACATCAACCACTTCAATTTAAGTGGAGGTTTCCCAGCTCCCGATGTGGCTGGTACTCATTTCTAGTGAAGGCTGAGTAAGCCTTGCCGGTATATTATTTTGGAGATGAAGTAAAAACACCGTAACGGAAAATCATAACAATAATTGAATTAGCATGATTTGTTTAGAGAGCCCTGTTTTTGTGTGAATCGCACCTCAAGAGCCCTCTGCGAGTTTGGTCGTCGCTGTAGAAAGGCCCAGTTGGTGTAAGTCTGGATGGGCCTATGGTGACCGGTCATTTGGTACCTAAAGGCAGATTAAATTTTTCAACCCAGAAAAGAGCATATTTGAAAAATTAAATATTTTTTCATACGCCGGGACTCGAACTCACTGCCTTCCAATCCCGTTAAGCGAAAAAGTAAAACAATGCATGTTGTACGAAAATTCTTTACGATGAAAATATTGTATTATTTTTTAAATAAAATTACTCGAAAAATTCTTGTTTCGATAATAATTTGAGTGAATGTTTTTATTCTATTTCTGCTCATTAAACAAAATTCTCCAACAATAGAAAGATAAATCTAATTATTTTCGACTGTTACAACACAATTATTTTTCAAGATGTGTTTCTGTGACAGTCTCGTCATTTTCACTGCTTACTTTAATTTACATTTAAAGAATGTAGGTACAATGACAATATGGGGAGTGAGAACGCTTCACTACTAAGCTTCACATATAGTGTAACTTCTTGCCGCGTTTTATCCCGAAGCGGTATTTTTATAGCAAATGGGGGTAGCCTTTTGCAAACCATTTCAGTTGAAGTGCGTGTTTCTCGAGGGGGATGGTACTCATTTCTTGTGTACGCTGAGTAAAGCTTGCCGGTATTTTATTTTTGCGTTTGAAATAAGCAACGAAACAGGAAATCATTTCTGAGACCTTTGGTTGGATTCGAACCTAAGCTCTCGGCCCTCTACCAACTGAGTTATCAACCGGACAAATGAGATGTAATGCATGAATGTGTAAGAGATATAGATGAGAACAAAATTGAGACGCATCTGTGGAGGTACTGGCCACCCGTAGTGAAATAGCGGCTGGAAACAGTCATAGCAACACACAAAAAACAACAAGCATATTGTATATTAATCATATTCGTGATATATAACAAAATGGTATCCAAAGAGAAAAGGAAAATGATCTTTAAAACATTTGTCCATAGGGTATAATTTTAGATTCCCTGAACAAACAGTTAGTTTCTTTCTGCAGTTAACTACAATTCAGTAAAGTGAATACTTTGGTATCTGATATTATTATGTTAAATTGTATCAAGTATTTAAATTGTATCACACGTATTTAATATTAATGCGCTAGCCAGTTTTTTAAGCCGGAAGAAATTATACCATGCGTTGAAAAAAGGGTGCAGCGAAATAAATAAATATTAATATAAGTATGGGCATATTATCATTAATATTACCTAGTCATTTAGCTACCCACGCTCATTGTATTCATAAAGTAGGAAAGAGTTGCGGGGTTTATGTCCATTTGCTCTTATTTTGTACGTAAAAATGTGTCAAGTAGTGACATATGGATAGAAGAACACGGTACTACCTTTGCTAGAGAAAGGCAGAGATAGAAAAAGAAAGGCAGCTTTTCAAAGAGAAAAGTAAGGATAAATGGCAAGCGCAAAAAGGCACTATTTTTAGATAAGGGTACGGATCAAAAGGGACAGAAATTTGAACAACAATACACTGCCTTTACAAGAGGATGGCGACCAGCAGAGACAAATGGCTACCACAACAAGGTACAACTTTAAAAGAGAAGACGACTGGTAGAAACAAAAGCTTGCACAACAAGGCACTGCCTTTATAAGAGCATAGCAACCAGCAAGGACACAAACTTACATAATAAGTTACTACCTATAGAGGGATGACGACAAGCGAACAACAATGGCTAGCACAACAAGGCATTGCCTTCACAAGAGGATGCCAACCACAGAGACAAATGGCTACCACAACAAGGTACAGCCTTTAAAAGAGAAGACGATTGGTAGGAACAAAAACTAGCACAACAAGGCACTGCCTTTACAATAAGATGGTGACCAACAGAAAAAAATGGCTCACACAACAAGGCACTACCTTTATTATAAAATGACGACCAGTAGGAACAAAAGCTTGCACAAAAAAACACTGCCTTTACAAGAGGATGGAGTCTTGCAGAGACAAACGCTAGCAAGGCACTGCATTAACAAGAGAGTGATAATTTCTTAAAAATAAAAGTAATTGATGTATTCAAAAGATACGAAAGACTTGTTTAGGGTATTTATTATCGATTAATCTTTTAAAGTAGCTATTCACTACCATTAATATCGGCTCTCAACACATCTGCTCGTTAACACCATCCAAGACAACTTTACAACCGCTTGTCTTCATGAGTTACAACACTTGTGTGCAGAACATGCTCAGTTTAGTAATGTAAATAGATTGTAGGAAAATGCAAGTGTAAATTATGAAACGAAAGGTTTTATGTTTCACGATGAATTACTACGTATCAACAGCAATTACATTGGTTTTGTACTTCATTTTACTTGCCAATCCAATGTACATATTTTAGTTCGTTAGAATACTACATTAAAAGGAACTTCTGCCAACAATTAAGCAGAGAAAGCAGCTGTACATCGGTCGATGTTCGCACTTAGAAATGCCGCGTGTGGACTTACAACATAAATCACACCTCACAAGAACCTTGCCACTCCTACCGCCTTTCCCTGAAACTGGGGTGGCACTGGCAAAACAGAACCAAGATGATTTTTCCAAATGTAAACATATTTTAAATGCTATATATATTCAGTATCAAATTGTAAACAACTAATCCTTTTGCAATATTTTAATTTTTATAAATGTAAACAGTTTTTTCCTTTCCCAATATGTGAATAAATCAAATCTGTCTTATGATACTTATATCGTCGCATGTTACAAGGCTGCCCTCTGACATGTGATCCCCCCTTTGGTCTTCCTCTTCCACATCTTCATTTCTCTCCAACCAGTTCCACTTTCCTCACTTCCCCTCAGCAAGCTCCACTTTCTCTCGCATCCTCTACACACATCTTATCTAACAAACCGGTCGCTAAAAATCAGACGTCGTTTAAATGCCTCAATACACAATACAGTGTATTATTTAACTCTACAGTGTTCTGCGTTTCTTATGGGGCTTCCACACGCTTGCCAACCCATCACAAGTCAAGCGCACAGTGTGTCGTCTAGAACATGCTAGCTGGACAAAATTTTGTCTAATGGACTAATTTTGTCCAGCTAGCATGTTCTAGACGACACACTGCACACTTGGCTTGTATCTAAGCGCACAGTGTGTCGTCTAGAACATGCTAGCTGGACAAAATTAGTCCATTAGACAAAATTTTGTCCAGCTAGCATGTTCTAGACGACACACTGTGCGCTTGACTTGTGATGGGTTGGCAAGCGTGTGGAAGCCCCATTGAGGCCGTGACTGCGTATGTGGTCAGTAAATATGCCAGTGTGTGTGAGTGCTCATGGACTTCACCCTTTATGGGGCTTCCACACGCTTGCCAACCCATCACAAGTCAAGCGCACAGTGTGTCGTGTAGAACATGCTAGCTGGACAAAATTTTGTCTAATGGACTCATTTTGTCCAGCTAGCATGTTCTAGACGACACACTGTGCGCTTGACTTGTGATGGGTTGGCAAGCGTGTGGAAGCCCCATTAACCATAAACGCTACAACTATGCCTTCCCATGGCCTATAAAACATGGCGGGTCGTAAACAGCTGATCGCAGTATGTTTATTTTAAATTAAAAAAATATATAGTACGGCCATCAGCTGTGCTCGCACCGCTATGTGTTATTGCTTGTTTTCTTCAAACAGATGCGGGAAGACCTGTCGAGGCTGATTGAGTCTGGAGGCACAGGATTTCATACATCTTATATAGGTTTACGAAACCTTTTTTGTATGTAAAAGTAAATATGTTATAAATTTTTATATTTAAATTGAATAGTAAAACAAAATTTTAATACACTTTTAAGCATACAGATTCTATAATTTTTGAAGGAATTAACGTTTTCTTACGGTACATATATTTAGTTCTACTTATAGTTCTTTAATGCAAGTAGTCCTCTAATAATGACCAATGATACCACTTAATAATAATTGGGCTTTGAAACCTATGAAGCACTCAAATGAAGAGTTTTTTTTGTGCTTACAACATTTGCGAGTTTGTTTTAAAAAAGTCATAGACAATTTTCAAGTGAAGACCTGCTTAAACATCTTAGAGTTAAAATACTCCAAGATGACACAATTAAACGGGAAATTACTTTTTACTAGTATAATTTTAACGCTTCTTACTTTAAGTATAAAACATTCTGTTTAATTTTATCAAGAAAATTATACTAAAAATGATAACAGCGACTCAAGTGAGCATCTAAGTTTTCATACATTTTTGTTAAAACCTTAACGTGAAGTCTTATTGCGAAACATTTTTAATATTAAATCGCAATTAAAATTTCACAGCTGTGAACGCCCAGTTAATCTCGTTTAAAAAGTCATGAATACTTGACAACAACAAAAAATCTTTAAAAAAATACTTTTACAGAGGAAATTGATCATTTGCAATTTTAAATTTTATTTACCGTTGCAATTGCATTTAACCTAAATTTACTGATTTAATTTCTGTATTTTTTATTTGGCAACAATAAAATTGAATAATTTTTTGATAAAAATTTAAAGAAGATTTTATTTTTTATTTACCGTATTTCCTGCGGACGTTGATCTTTTAAAATGCTTCACGATTTTCGTGTTACAAAATATGACGTTAAGAATTAATGGTATTAGTGTCATGGCATGATTTTCATGGCTACGATAATGTTTAAAATTCATCTGAGTAAAAAATGTTCATTTGTTGTCGTACATATCACATTTTTTTTTCAACTCGTAAAGATTTTTTTACGTATTCTCTTGAACAAAAAAAAATAAAAACAATATTTTCCCATGTTGTAGTTTTCTCATCACAACTCACAGAACATCTTTACTTAGAAGCTTCGAGCAAACACTAGTACCAACTTATAACCATCCAAATACCAACGTCTAGAGATACATTCACACTATAAAATATAATTTATAATCTAATTTGAATACATATTTCAAAATTTAAAATTCATATCAAAAGCATGCCCACAAACAGGCACTGCAAGTTCGCGCTTACAAATGCTGTATGTGAACTTACAGATAAAAATCCAAACCTCCAATGAACATGAGCCCTGCGACTTTTTTCAACCTTCCCTGAAACAGGGGTGACATAGGCAGAGTTAATCATTTTTTTACCCGTAAATAAAACCATAAGTAAAATAATGTGTGAATGTAATTTCAGGTTAAAATCATGTAGAATAAAATTGTTAATGAAATATCAAAATAAAACTTGGTAGTTATTAACAATATTTTCTCGGGTTAGCTAAGTACTAAATAGCAATATTTAAAAAAAAAAAATCAATATTTCAGAAAAACAAAAACATCAAAAGCAATTTTGTCATTAGTTTAAAGTTAATTAGAAAATGTAAGTAAACCACTTTGGTAATAATGAGGAAAAATTGACTACTTTAAAAAAAAGAAAATTGAATTTATTTACAGAGAACTTACACAGGGTTATTACGAGTAAATTTTTTAACCCATAGCTGATTTAAGGACTAATGCTAGGTGATGGTTAAGCCATGGATTTTCTGTGTGTGAATAACACCGAAAAAGCCAGAAATAAAAATAAATTAAAAAGCCGATATGAAATTTATGATATTGAAAATCTATCGTTATGAATTAGGCTGCAAGGGGGAACATCCTATAAAGGCACATCTACCTAAAATTTCGCACCCAGTTATTAAAAAAATACATACCTTGCAAGTTTGATTTAAATTTAAATTTGTTGTTCAATTTTAGTCATGTTTAAACAAGCAATAAATTCTAATGTATTATTATAAAAGCAAAAAAAAATAAAATATCCTCAAATCTATTTGCCTCTACTTCTTGCACACGCCTGCTAGGTAAGTACACCGTAACTGTCACTTTATTTTCTTATTGAAAATTTACAATGTCCGATTTGATTACTTTCGCTTGACCTTATAGAGGTGAGATGACTTAGTCCGGTCGATAGCTCAGGTGGTAGAGTGCTTGCATTCCATGCCGAAAGCTCGGGTTCGAATCCCACCGAGGGTGTCAGAAATGATTTCCCGTTTCGGTGTTTATTTCAAACCCTAAAATAAAATACCGGCAAGGTTTACTCAGCCTTCACAAGAAATGAGTACCAGCACTCTCGGGAGCTGGGAAACCTCCACTTCAACTGAAGTGGTTGGCGTAAGGCCGGCCCCCTTACCTGTAAAAATAAATAGGTTCAACTCGCCACATGCGACTCCTTCGGGGATAACGCGGCAAGAAGTTACACTATATGTGTAGCTTAGTTGCGTTTTTTAGTTGCGTTTTTTATGACAGTGGCGTATTCTATTTCGCAATAAAAGAATTTGCATTTTCTGCAGCGCTTTCTTATTTTTCATTTTATGAACCCATCCACCCACATGCACTTCGTATTTCATGACAGATCATTACTTATTATACTGTCGCCTTAGTGCTTGTTTGTCTTATGCCCATCAGAGGTTATTTCACTTGAGCAATGTTTGTATGTGTACTGGATCAATGTGTCTTACGAACGCTCGAAATCAATTTTGAAAATACTAAAAACAACTGTCAGACTATCGTGTTTTTCGTTTTTTTCTTAACTCTGATGGTGTAGAATGTGATTCTAATCGGTGTTATGGCCGAGAGAGCCAAGTGGCTGATCTTTACAGCGTATTAGGATTAGAACAACGCTGGTTCGATCCTCGTTTGGGTCGTTGGACCATAACTTCAATCCTGGTTCAACAGATGTAATTGGGTAATTATTAATTAATAATTCGTTAAAGTATACAAAAATGAATATTAATTGATGATATTAACACCTGTTTCTGGCCAGGCATTATAGGTTGGTGAATTGCATTCCTCTTCACAAATCCATAAAATAAAATAAAGAAAGGTCATCTTTGAATCAGATGGTAGATAATCCAAACAAGCTCTATGGGACAATACATAGTCGAGCGAATTGTAGTCGAATATTGCAACAATTAAATAGCTTTATTCGCACTTACGGTGATAAATCATGGATGTTTGCTTTTTGCAATCGAGAAACAAAATAATACGATTTGTGTATTGGTTTTTGACGCCCACTCCTGACATAAATATGTCTTTATATTTCAATTTATTACAAATTACTTGTTTGAAATCTTAAATGATTTCATGAATTGTTTTTATACATTTTTTTATGTTGCATTAAGCTGTGAAAAAATATGTTTAAAATGCAGGAACGTGCACAGCATATTAGGTGTGGGTAGCAATACGTAATTTTCTGGTACTTTGAATTTAAGATATTCATTTATCGTGAAAAAGATAGCTAGTACCTACCTAGGAAATTCGTCGGTGCTATGGCCGAGGGAGCCAAGTGGGCTGATCTTTCTAGCGCGTTTGGAATAGAACAACGCTAGTACGATCCCCGACAGGGTCCTTTGACCCTAGTTCAACAGATGATATTGGGTAATTGTTAATTAATAATTCATTAAAATAAACAACAATGAATTATTAATTGATGATATTAATACCTGTTTCTGGCCAGGTAGAAAAGGTTGGTGAATTGCACTCCTCTTCACAAATCTATTTATTTAAAAAAAAATATGTAGGTACGTTAAATGCAGTCAAGATTTTCTGAAATTTAAAACATTTTCAGATCCGTCAGAATGTAATCTTTGATCATTGTTAATTGATTGATTGAGTTCGGCAATAACTATTTGCCTGTACTGAGATCGCACCACTGTTATGAAATTATAAAAAAACATCGAAAATTTGTGTAAGCGAATATAAAATAAGGAAACGTATGAAGGAGGGGATGGATATGAATGAATTGAAATAGAAATCGAATAGAAAAAAATGAGGCAAATCTGCAAAGGCTCTGGCCACACCTAGTGGAATTGCAACAGAGTTACAGCTACAATGTAGGATTAAATTAGAGTGAGTAAAAATCTATTTTGAAAATGATTTCCAACTTTTTGTTGAAAAAAAATTAAGGCCTGGTTTTCTTTTCAGGAATATTTTAACAACATCTGAATTTAATGTTTTTATTTTTTGAAATTTATTGAACAGATATAAGGAAAATAAATCTTTAAAGGAATGAATATTACAACTATAATAATTCATGTCACTTTAATGATGATGCCGATGAAGTTATAAATTGCAGTAAATTGCAAAATAATCATTTAGTTAATAAATTTGCATTTAATTGTTGCCTCTGAGGAAAATGAGGCCCTTCTGTCGGTAAATCATAATTTGAATAAAATTAAAATGCAGAAAATACAATGATAATAAGAGATGCATAAATACAGATAATCCAAAGTTATTAATTAGCTATAATTGCGAACCGATCCTTCGTTTATTATTCTTCTAAAGAAGGACGATCCCTTCGGTAACAAAAAAATGATTCAGTCAGACATAAGTATCGTATATGGAAGAAAAATAATTTTTCGTCAAATAGTATTTTTTTGTCATGGTCATTATTCCTTGATCTATAGGTTGGGATATCAATTCGCAGGTACACATGCAGCATTTGTAAGCGCGAATTTATACGAGTCTGCTTATGGGAATGCATTTAACACGAAACTTAAATGTAATATACCCTTGTAACTTTGATTATAGATTATAGTCATAAATTTGTTACAAAATGCGTATATTTTTACACTAAAATAAAGATAACAAATGCACATAATAAATTACAATTAAAAATTCAATAACCTTTCTTTTGAGTTTTGAGAAAAATTTAATAGATAGGTACCGAAAAAATGTAATATTGTTTTATCGCTATTATTTATAAAGAAAAACTCTTTATGACATTTTGGTCAATCGAGATGAATGATTAAAAGGTAGACTAATTCTTTTATGGCTCATTATTCAATAGAAGATAGACCTAATTTTTTATTATTTTTTTATTGTTATTTTTTAGTCCCAAGAAAAAAAACACTGCAGCGATTTAATGGGTTCTAGTGCTTAGTACATTCAAATCCAATTGATTAATTTATTCCACAAACCTTTAGCACTGAGTTGATCATCAGCTCTGAACCCCTTCTTTATATGCGAAGATGGAGCCGTTTGCACCACCAGACAGCATCCAACAAACAAACAGAGGACCAGCAAACTCCTGGAGACAGACTTCATCGTCACAGCTCAACAAAAAACACCAATTGACTGACACACAAACTTCCGGCAAAAAAAAACTGTTTTATAATTGCACAATTATGAGACAATACCACGACAATTTGGGGTACAAAAAAACTCAAAAAAATACACGTTTTTTACGCTCTGTTGCACTGCTTTTGTTTCACTAGTTACGACTGCACTGAGCAAGGCTGAGCTCCGCAGTCTTACGCGGTCCGCGGTGAACTGAGGGATCGCGTACTTTCTACTTGTTTTTATATGTATTATCAACTTGCATTTATCAGAGCCGCTGATTATGGGATCTTTGGTACTTTGTACAGAGGTTCTTTGGCCTTAGAAAAAATTACGACTTCATTTAGGATATTGTTAAATAATTTTGTTAACCTCTTCATACTGAATGCTCTGCATTCAATTTGAAGCAAGCAATAAAAAAATTAAAAAAATCGATGATAGAGTTATTTGTAAAATAACTACACTTTTGTTTTACAAAAACTGCACAGATTTCTGTTTTAATTAAAACCCTGTCAGGATTCCATGAGGAGGGACCAAATTATCTTTTTTTTTTCATAGAACATTTTCTTTTGGTTTGTCCTTTTTTGTCATTTTATAATTTTTTTTTTTTGGATATTAATAAAATGAAAAATCCACGCACATTTAAAGAGAAAAATAAAATGATTTTATCAATCCACACTAATAAATATAGGTTACTTCTAAAGCACATTTCTTTGACCATGATCTTTGTTTTCTTGATGGATCAAAAATCGATAAATAATTTATAGATGCAACTCTCATTCCTTTTGAATTTCTTGCAAAAACTGTTAGTATTATTTTGGAATGCAAACAAAATCTACATTTTCACGGAAATATGAGTTGTCTACGTGCAAAACATGTCAGAAAATCTTCCAACCACTTACTTGTTTTTCATTAAAATTACAATTTATTGTAGAAGGAATACTCTACGTATTTTGAAACAATATTTCCTTATTTTAGACTCAGAAAGTATTGTTTGTTTTTTTGCTGACATTGCATACGAAGTAAAACGCCTCTGTCAGCTAGTCTCATCAAGGCTTTACATTACTAGGCAATTTTGATATTATGTATTTATTTCTTGGGTAGGTATATAATGTACTAGACTCGTTGTCTATGGCCCGGTGGCACGACATCTAGAGTCATGACAATGCAGCTGAGGTAAGAGACACGGTTCCACCACAAATCGGTCACAGACAACCCGTCTACAGTCAGCTTGACCATGTACAAATGGTCACAGGACAGTTCTTCCACACGACTTTTCTGCCAACGGCATTTCAGTCACATACAGTATATCTATCAAAACCTTAAAAGTAAAACTGAATACGTGACATATTAAATTAACATGGGTTTCTCTGATAAATGCACCTTTTTCCTGTTTTCTACGGGAGAAAACACTAAAAAGTGTGAAAATCCTGTAGATTGGAAGTTTTTCATGAGCAATTTTTTGTAGGTAATTTGTTTACTTACTATGAAAAGTTACACACGATATAATATTTTATCCACAACTTCTTAAATCAGTGACTTTTTCAGTTTCAACTTTAAGGTGGCGATATGATCCACAGAAATCTCCATCTCAGAAAACTGCAATTGATTACAATCACAGTTATAACAAAGGTTTTTTGGGGAACTAGTTTTCTGTGATGGAGTTCCTTGACTTATAGGTCGGTATGCGGCTGACCACCCATGCTGTAAAAATGGTTCACTTTGTCAAAGTCCCCTCTGTTTCAGGGAAATACGGCAAGAGTTGCAGGGTGTATGTCCATTTGAGATTTGGTGTTTATGTTGTAGGTTCACACGAGGCATGTGCAAGCGCGAACTTGTACGTGTCTGGTTGTGGGAATGCATGAAATGTGAATCTCCAATGTAACATATCTTTGCAACTTAGATTAGATTAGATTAGAGCTGTATGTGGGCCTTTGTTGTATGTGACAGAGAAGTCGTGAGAACGATCTGTCGTCTGACCACATTGCACGTGACCAATGTGTCTGTGGATGCGTTATTTGTGACCGAGTTTTCTGTGACAGATTTGCCAATGGACTTTCTGTGGACGAGTACCAAGAGACACCGCCTGTCCCCGCAAGTGCTAAAAACACTCACTCTGCAAAATACTGAATGGCAATTACAATTAGTATCATGAGAAATGTCACGAATACGCGCAATGTCAATTATTGCAGTCAAAGAAAGATGTGAGTTGATAACGAAAAGAAACGTCGTGTTTCAAGTATTAACATAATTACGGACCGGTCTGTAGTATAATGGTAACGCTTCGGACTCGTACGTGGAAGGTCGTGGGTTCGAATCCCGAAAGCACAAAAAATATACCATTTGTTTTTTCAAATATGCTCTTTAATGGGTTGAAAAGTTCATATACCGGTCACAGAAGCGCCGGATCCGGCATTACAACTATTGGGTCTTGCTTGAGATTGGCGCTTGCCATAGCGACGTCCAAGCTCGGAGGACTCTTTAGGTGTGATTCACACAAAAACAGCGCTCGCCAAATAAATCATCCTAATACTATTAGGTATTATTAATTCGTGTTTGAATTGTATACGATTCCGAACTAGCGCCACTATAGGATAAGTCCAATGAAAGTTCGCAATTTTTCCTCAATAACCTTTAATCTAAGTTGCAAGTTTATATTTATACATGGGATTCATATAAAATGAATGGCCACAAGCAGACATGTAAGTTTGCGCTTACAAATGTCGCATGTGAACTTAAAGCATAAAAACCCGAATCTGAAATTAATGTTATAGCTCTTGCCAACCTTCGGTGAAACAGGTGTGACATTGGCAAAGTGAGCCATTTTTGTACAGCATGGGTGTTCAGTTTCATTCCTAACTATAAATTAAGGAACACAATTTTTTTTTTACAAATTATCCATAACTATTGAACCAGGATCAAATATATTGTCGATAGGACACGGTGCAAGTGGGGTTCGAACTTGCGCATGTTTCAATAACGCAAATTCGAGTGACAACGCCTTATCCGCTCGACCATACCAGCGACATAAACAATAAGTCTTTATTTCTATAAATTCCCATAATTAGAAAGTAAATCAATGAGCTAGGCACCTACTTCCATAAATTCACTCTCTTATTAAAACAAATTATTTCCATTTTCTTTCAATACTGACAATTAAAAATATAGTCATTAATCATATTGTCTGCAGTGAACAAATAATAAAAAAGTGTTCGTTTCTCTAGTGTTTATTTATAAACAAATGAATCTAAAAACATTCATAATTAATATTTTCATTGTTCAATGCGTTGTTTTTTTCTATCACTCATTTTCCATACTTCACACGCAACATTTCGTCCCCGCAGTGCTATTTTGGCTTATCTACCATTTACCACATTACCACAGCACTGCGTTTACGGAAGTGGCATTTCATCACAGCAGCGCCTGAAGTCGAGACACAGCTTCCTTAGTTCCGTGCAGTCCTTTTCTACGGATCCAGTGGCGGAGAGATTGCGAATGTGGAAAGAGGAATGCCCTGAGAGCTTTGTGCAGCCTGCAGAGAGCCTACCTCCAGGAAAGAACCCCGAGTGGCCCGTGTGGAAATCTATGAACAGATTGAGGACCAATGTTGGAAGAGCCCGGGCCAACATGTTGACCTGGGGATTTCTGGGACGGGAGGACTCTACACTATGTGAGTGTGGAGCTCAACAAACTATGGAGCACCTGCGGTGTTGTCCCTCCAGTCCGACAAGCTGCTCCATGGATGATCTCTTTGCGGGAAACCAAACAGCTGTAGACATTGCTTGTAACTGGGCCAATACGGTGTGAAGCTGACACGAAGAAGAAGACTCTACCATTTGATTTAAGGATGACCTTGCAATGAAATTGTCTTAAAAATCGCATTCTTTACAATCTAAGATAAGAAAAAAACGTTTTATTATTATTATAACAGGCTTATTTATTTTAAATTGATTTGCCTGTTGAAATGGGTGTAAGGAGGCAGATACTCAGATCCGCGGGCGATGGAGCAGTAAAATTGATTCAGCCGCGCCGTCAGATTCGTTCAAATTTCGGAGACCGCGCTTTCCGTGTTGCGGGTCCGGTGGAGTGGAACAGACTGCCACCCGGAGTGAAGAACTCCAAATCTGTGGGTGTATTTCGCGGACCACTCAAGACACAACTTTTTAGAAAGTCTTATCCATGATCGGAGAGGGCCCTTGAGGGGTGACACACACAAAAACGGCGCAGTCTTATCATTCGTAATTTATAACAAATAAGCCTGTTATAATAATAATATTGGTCCATTACCTACACATAGAAACATTGCTCATGGGAATTAACCTGTGTTGCAGATAAGACAAACAAGCAGTAAGGGGACGATTACTATTTATTTAATATTTATTTATTGTTGCTTCAACACGAAGAAGACACGGCTTGGCTCCAAGGAAAAATTATAAACATTAAAAGAGTGAAAAGATCAATGATCTATTACAACAATACCGTCTATAATCTAAGTTGCAAAGATACATATATTACATTTGAAGCATTCCCACAAGCAGACGTCAACGACGTTAGCCATGTTGAAAGCACCGGTTCCCATAGATCACCGAAGTTAAGCAACATTGGGCGTGGTCAGTACTTGGATGGGTGTGCGCTCAGGTACACCGCGTGTCGTTGGCATCTCGGACCGGTCCGTAGTCCGTTGTGGCAACACTTCGGACTCGTAAATATTTGGAAGGTTGTGGATTCGGATCCCGGCGGAGCACACAAAAATACCATTAATATTTCGAATGTGCTCTTCGCTGGGTTGAAGAATTCACAAGCCTTTACCAATGACCGGTCACCAAGGGTCCATCCAGCCTTACAGCAATTGGGTCTTGCTTGAGTATTGGCGCTTTGTAGCGACGACCAAGCTCGTACACCTCTGCGGCACTACAACAAGTGTCATAGACCCCTAGAGTCTTCAGAATCTAGGGAGTCTCCCGCACAGGATTTTCTTAAAAAAAAAAAAAAAGACACGTATAAGTTTGTACTTACTTAAAATGCCGCATGTGGACTTGCAATATAAAAACCTAATCTCAATTGAACATAAGCCCCGCAACTCTGACGACCTTCCCTGAAACAGGGGTGACATTCGTAAAATTAACTTTTTTTTTTACATAATGAGTGGTCAGCCTCATACCAACCTATAAGTCAAGGAATACAAACAATTAATTACAGTTAAGTATATAAAACAAACAATCACTTAGCAAAAACCTCAAGACCAAAATCTACAAAACATTAAAAAACGAAAATTGAACATTGAAAACTTCAAAGCCTTAGCCGCCATTTTTTCGGTCCTTACATACTTTTTTCATTTTATCCAGAGTCATATCCATTTTCCTGATTCACTGATTTGAGAAACCGTGGATTAAGCCTTTTTTTGGGAGTAACTTCTCATAGTAAGTGAACTAATTATGAGAAACAACTCGCTCCCCCAGTTCTTGTTTACCGTATACGCCAATCTTGTCAAATATGACTTTTTCATGCAGTTGTCTTATACTCGTAAATCAAATTCTACACAATCTGAGCTAAGAAAAACCGTAAAACTCGATAATGTGAGAGTTCTTTTAATTACTTTTTAAATAAATTTCTTCCAAACCCAGTACACATGCAAATATTGCTCATGTAAAATTTTCTCAATGGCGTATACGGTAAACAATAACTAAGGCAGCGAACTCATGAAAAAGTGTTTAATTACAGGATTTTTACACATTTCAGTTGTTCTCTCTTTTAAAGTAGAAAAAAGGAGCATTTATCTGAGATAGCATTAATCTGAGTTAGCTTCATATATGCCGCAATTCAGTTTTACCTTTAAGATTACGATGTGTAGGCATTTCAGATTCATAATAAATGCATACCCACTGGTAGACTCGTTTTAGTTCACCCTAACACATGCTGAATGTGTCCAAACAATATAAAAAAAAAAACAAATCTCAAATAAAAATCTTGCACTGCTCTTCCCTGAAACAGGGATGACAAAAGCAAGTTGGACTATTTTTTACAATGTGGGTGGTCAGCCTCATACCGATATTTTAGTGAAGGAACTCATTTAAACCTAAAAGTCATTTGATTGTGGCCACAAGATCAATTATGTTACCTTATGTTTTTTACTTATTAATTCAGTGGTCTAGTTCGAAATTGGAAAATATTGTGTTCGATTCTTGACGAAGCACAATGAATGTAATTATGTACCTAATTAAAAAATATTTAAAAACAAAGCTTCTTTAGTGAGGTGTAAGTTGAACACCAATACTGTAAAAAATGGTTCGCTTTGTTAATGTCATCCCTGTTGCAGGAATGGTCGGCAAAAATTGCATTGTCCATTTACATTTGAGATCTGGGTCATTATTAAATATGTTCATGTGCAGCATTTGCTAGCGCGAACTTTCACATCTTTGTAACTTAGATTATTGATTTATATATTTTTTTTTAAAATGTTGTTCGCTTGGTTGAAAAATTATCTGACTTCATCAAAAACCGCTGACAAAAAGTCCATTCTTGGCTCTTGCTTGTGAAATTGACGCCTTATATGGCGATGACCAAGCTCACAGAGGGCTCTTAGCTATAATCTATAATCTATAATCTAAGTTGCAAGGATATATTCATTTAAAGCTCTCAGATGTATGCCCACAAACCAACAAGTGTAGTTCGCGCTTACAAATGCTGAATGTGTACTTACAAATAAAATCCAAACCTCAAATGAACATAAGCCCCACAACTTTTGCCGACCTTCCCTGAAACAGGGGTGACATTGGCAAAGTGAACCATTTTTTACAGTATGGGTGGTCAGCCTCATACCAACCTATAAGTCAAGGAATATGAATAATAAATTACATTTAAATATAAAAAAGAACAAAACCTTACAAAGAAATCTATACAAAAAAAGTCAAAAATTTCCTATGCAAAAAATGTAGCAAATGAATACACCAACATTAGAAATCAACATTGCAGATTAGCCGCCACTTCTTCCTGTCCTTGCATACTTCTTTCATTTCATCCAGAGTCATAACCTTTTTCATACAAGTCCTCCTTTTATTATGACTCTGGATATCCCAGTCATTCGCTATTTCAGAGATTTGATCCTTCCATACTTTTCTCGGTCTTCCTCTACCACGACATCCATCTATTCTAGCAACATATACTTTCTTCGTCAATCTTTCATCACTCATTCTCTCCAAATGCCCGAACCATCTTAACATACTTCTTTTAATCTTCACTTTCACACTTTCCCTTACACCACATTCTTCTCTTACAAAATCATTCCTCACCCTGTCACTTCGTTTTTTCCCAATCATGCTTCTTAGATAGTCCATTTCTACTGTATGGACTTTACTAATTTCCCTTTCACTCACCGTCCAGGCTTCACTTCCATACATCAAGGTTGGCACTAGTATACCACCGTGCACCGCCAATCTAACATTTTTTGAGAGATTTTGGTTCCTG
This sequence comes from Agapetus fuscipes, assembly GCA_951799405.1. Lineage (NCBI taxonomy): Eukaryota > Metazoa > Arthropoda > Insecta > Trichoptera > Glossosomatidae > Agapetus > Agapetus fuscipes. The sequence continues at coordinate 2,848,525 of OX637334.1, read as the reverse complement.
GCGATGCAAGCGGTCGCACCCAGTACACACCTGCCTTTCATTATTCTTCTTTCAAATTCACCGGCCATTCTTCCATCTTTTTCAAACTTACTTCCCAAATATACAAACTCATTTACGACATCAACATTCATTCCATTAATTTTAAATTCATAATTCATATTTTCATCATCTCTTTCAAAAATCAAAACTTTCGTCTTTCTTGCATTCAACTTCAAATTATTACCTTTCAAAGCTTCGTTCAATCTAGAGAGCATCATTTGCAATTCCACTGCTGAATCAGATACAAGGACTGCATCATCCGCATACAGTAGAACGCTTACTTTGCTCTCTCCTATCATTAATCCACAATCATCAAGTCTAGCATCTCGAACACACTTGTCCATGACTATGTTAAATAGCCATGGGCTCATCACACATCCTTGCCTTACACCCTTAAAAACTTCAAACCATTCACTATACTCACCATCAATACGAATGCAAGCCATACTATTCTCATAGTTCGCATGCACCGCATTGAGTAGAGCTCCATTCACTCCGTATGCTTTCAAAACATCCCACAACATACCTCTGTCCACTGAGTCAAAAGCCTTTTCCAGATCCACAAAGGCCGTGAATAGTTTCCCCCTCACCGACAATTGTTTTTCAACAATTTGTCGTAGAGTGAAAATCTGATCAACACAGCCTCTACCGGCCATAAAGCCGGACTGTATATCGGAAACCCTTTTGCTAGTAGTCAGAATCACATTTTTTATAATCACCTTACAGAAGACTTTTCCTGGTATACTGAGTAGACTGATTGGTCTGAAGTTCTGACAGTCTTTTTTGTCCCCTTTACCTTTGTAAATGGGAACAATGACTGCCTTCCTCCAATCCATCGGTACCACTCCTGCATTCACACAAAGCTTACATAATTCAAACATCCAATCTATCACACATTCACCTCCTGCTTTCAACATTTCACCATTTATACCATCAAACCCAGCAGACTTCCCATTCTTCAGACGTGAAATAGACACTTTCATTTCTTCTTTCAAAATCTTCAATTCATTCTCTTCATCTGTCTGTTCATAAATTCTTCTTTCACCCTGGCCAAAAATTTCTTGAAAATAGTTCTTCCATCTCTTGCATACTTCTTCATTCTCCCATACCATCTCACCGGCAGCACTTTTGACTCCCGGAGTGGTCAATGCAGAAGATTTATTTCTATCCGCATTGATCCACCTCCAAAATTCCTTCTTACTGTCGGTGAAACTTTTGTTAATCCGTTCATCAATCTTTCTTTGTTCATTCATCTTGCTTTCATAAATTATAGTCTTTGCCATTCTCTTAGCTATCTTATATTCGTCTTCTAGCTTTCTATCATTTCTATCATTCAGCCAATTTTCATAACACTTTTTCTTAACTTTCACAGCTTCTTTCACTCTATCATTCCACCAGGCATCTCCTTTCAATTTTCCACCTTTCGTTACCCCACATACTTTTTTAGCACATTCAATCATTCCTTCCTTCAGATCTTTCCACATGCTTTCAATATCTTTTCCACACACATTCTTCTCAAGTTCATTTACACTTAAAATTTTGTGGAGCTCTGATACATACTTCTCTTTCACATTTTCTTCATTTAGCCTTTCTACTTTTATTCTAGTCATTCTTACTTGCTTCTTGCGTTTCTTCTTTCTTACTTCACCAAGCATTATTTTAGCACATAAGAGATAGTGATCACTGCCTATTTCAGGCCCGCGGTAGACACGGCTATCTCTTACGGCTCCTCTCAGTCTTTCATCCACACAGATGTAGTCAATGATTGTGCGACTTCCCACAATCTGCCTCGTGTACAGATGCACATCCTTATGCCGAAACCAAGTATTCGATGCAAAAAGACTGTGCTCCGCACACAAAGCAATCAGATGTCGCCCATTATCATTGACTACACCTCTCCCACCAGGACCAATAATTTTCAAACATTCATCCCTCTGCGCACCTATCCATCCATTCATATCACCTAAAATTACAATGTTTTCATTCTTCTTCCTTTCATGCACAACCGCATTCAGCTCATTCCAAAAACTCATTCTCACCTCCATACACTCTGAATCAACAGGAGCATAACAGGTCACCAAGAAAAGTTTCAAACTGTTAATTTTGAATTTAACAACCAAAATCCTGGGAGAAATTCTTTGGTAACCCGCTATGCATCCCTTCACACACTCACTCACAATCACACCTACACCCTGCCTTTCATTCCCATCTTCCACACCTGACCAAATATACAATTCACCATTCGCTAATACTTTCTCACCATTCCCTTTCATTTTTGTTTCTGTCACACCCATTACTTTTATTCGTTTCTCTTTCATTACATTCATAATTTCTTTCTCCTTGCAATCATTCATCTTCCTTACATTCCATGTCCCAAAAACCCATTCATTCTTTCTATGAAAATTAGTGGTGGCATTTCCACAATGTACAGATTTAAAATTATTGTTGGTGGCCATTGCCAAAACAAAATGTTAAGAACTAAAGTGAGTTTAAAAATACAAATAAAAAATACAGCTATAAAACATAAAAATTAAAACAGAAAAAATATTGTCCATATAAAAGTGTAAATTGTCCATTTCACGTCTTCTGCCATGTTGTTCATTAGGTAGGTATTACAGGTAGGTAGGTAGGTATCCAATTTTGATTTTTTAATTCTTCTTTCCAATAATTTTGTTCTTGTTCCAAATTTTTCAAAAAAAGTTGTAGGTTATGTTTCAAAAATGTTTCTTTAAAAAAATTATCGTAATTATTGTCTTATTAAAAACCTCCCATCCATCCACAAATGTCAATTTCAGTTGTCGAATTTGGACGAAGGCTGCGTGTACAATGTAATTCCCGAAATAATAAATCTTGATAAACTGTGTAGCACTCACGGCCAATTTTACATTTCAATTTTTTCCACAAATAAGAGATTTTTTTTGTTATAATTTATGGCCAATAATCACAAACACCTTATGTTCCTCAATTTAGAGTGGATTTATGTTAATTTTGTTGACCCCATTGCCGAATTATAAAACTTTAATTCTTGTTGGAAAAAAACGCTTCCTCATAGCGATCGCCAAATAAACCATCGTATTTTTTTTATTTTTTGATTATGGTTTTTAGATACCTAATAATTTTTCTGATACACAGCAACCGTTTTGTAAAAGGAATTATTGTCCTTATGCCATTTTGACACGAGTTTTTTTTGAAAATACAGGATTTTGAGAAAATACCATGCCAAATTTTCTATCTTGCGTATGAAAAAATATTTTAATCGTTGTAGGTATATAAGAAAAACAAATATCTCTGTGAATCCCAGAATATTTTTCTCGCTATGATATTTGTAAAGCAAACCCAGCGGGCAGTTATCCAAGCTTTGTAAAAAATATTAAAACGTTTCTGTTGTTTTTCTATATTATTTTTTTCTAAAATCATAAATTTATAACCACAAGGATTTGAATTGATTGTATTAAATTATTTTGAAATTTAAAATCAATGTCTTGAAAAGTGCCATCTGTGTTTAGTATCACAATTTTTGTTTCAACTTCAACAGGATGCCAAGGTGGGGGATAGTTTTATATAGCTTAGCTCAGCAATCAACCATTGCAATCGATTGAAATGCTTTAGCTTTTTAAATATAGATGTCAGTGCTCTGTATTTGTTTGTATCCTGTATTATTTTGTATCTTTTTTAAGCTTCGTGAGCTATAAAATAATAAGTCATCAAATTGTTTGAGCACTATTACCTGATAAAATATATTATTTTATAATTAAATAACAATTCTATTATTTTAATGTTGGAGATTATTTCATTATTTTACCTATTTATTGATTATTGGATATTTTCAAAAAATAACTCGGCACAAAACTCGAAATTATATGAATTTATATAGATGGACTAGATTAGGAATACCAAACTCAATTAATGTGGCGGGCCACAATATGTCCAACTTTGTATATTGGAACAACCTTTGTGGGCTGCAAAGGACGAACATCAAAAATTTCCGTGTCTGCTTGTGAGAATGTATGTAGTATGAATCTAAAATGTCAATATATCTTTGCAACTTACATCATATGTAGATGGGCAATGCAAGTTTTCGAGGAGAGAAGTGTTGTGACGGCTGCTAAATTTCAGAGAAACTAGAGTCGATTGGGTTGTGAGAGGAAGGCACCTATCTAATCTAATCTAAGCTGCAAGGATAAATATAATTTAAGATTTATATTAAATGCACTCCACAAGCAGACATGTATAATTTCGCGCTAACACATGCCGCATGTGGCCCTACATTATAAAAACTCAATCTCAAATGAACATAAGCCATGCAACTCTTGCCGTCCTTCCCTGAAACAGGGGTGACATTGGCCAAGTGAACCATTTTTTACAGTATGGGTGGTCAGCCTCATACCAACCTATAAGTCAAGGAATGGGTGACGACACAATATTGTCTAAACTCTCACGGGGCTATTCTTAGACATTTTAGTCGATCGTTGAGCTCACGCTTTGACAAACTAATGATGCCCTGCGTGCCTGGCTGGAAGTCTCATCACCACGGTTATTCTTTCATCACCAAGGAATTGACTTATAGGTTGGAATAGAAAAATAAAAAGTTTGATATCTGATTAAATCGTCCTCTTCAGAGGTAATTTTACATCAGCAATGCTTGTGTGTAGGTAGGTACTGGACCAATGTGTCTTATGAAAACTGGAAATTGTTTTTTTAAATGTTTAAAACCACTCTCACATTCTCGTGTTGTACGTTTTTTTCTTGACTCAGATTGTGCAGAATTTTCATTAATAAGTCATCTTTGAATCAAATGGTAGATGAGCCAAACAAGCACTGGGGGGATGATATCTGAGCTCCATTTTCTTATTCATGTACCTTTTCAGTGAAGATTGGCGATCATAATTATTAAGTTGCATCTTCGATACTGCAACTTTTGTCACTTTTGATTGGGGAGACAATATCTCTAATATGTATATCTGTAGTATAAAATCAAGTGGATGTATTTATGCTTGAATGTTTGTCCTGTATGGACTCCTAAACTACTGAATAGATTGCGATGAAATAAACAAAAGTAATTCTTTACATGCCAACTTAGACTCCTGTATATAAAAAAAAATGGAGCAATAAAGGAAATGAGGGCAGAAATATCTAATCTAATCTAATCTAAGTTGCAAGGATATGTTACATTGGAGATTCACATTACATGCATTCTCACAACCAGACACGTACAAGTTCGCGCTTGCACATGCCTCATGTGAACCTACAACATAAAAACCAAATCTCAAATGGACATACACCCTGCAACTCTTGCCGTCCTTCCCTGAGACAGGGGTGACATTGGCAAAGTGAACCATTTTTACAGCATGGGTGGTCAGCCGCATACCAACCTATAAGTCAAGGAACTAGGCAGAAATATGCTTAAGGGTGCGCTCCACGCATATTCAAGATTTTTTTTTTTAAAGTATGTTTTCATTTATTTTTTTAGAGCATCATTAAGACATAAATTAATATTTCAAAAAATTACGTAAGATTAATCAACATTTAAACTATATATCATATTTTTTTCAAAAGTCAAATAAATTATTTACGTATATAAATCAAAGCTTAATCTGGACTTGTTTTTGCTAGTTGCGGAAAGAGCTTTGCTAAAAAGCATATCCTCCAAAAACAAAAAAAAAATCTTAATTTTTTCTATGATAGAATAATTTTAAAAGAGTTTGTTGAAGGCATGATCAGATTACTTTTTTGAAATTTGATATTGTTTTCATTATTTTACCTTTTGAATATTGCAAAATTTCTTTTTTTTTTGTATTTTTCGTACACGTTTTTTTCCAACATTCAATGTTTAAAAAAAAAAATGAAAAAAAATCCATGTAGATAAAGTCTTTTTTAAACCTATAACAACAAAACAAATAGTCAAAATATTTTTTTTCATGGATTTTTTCCTTATTTCGCAAACCTTTAAAATTCTGTTCAAAATGAATCAGTCTCCCTTTGTTCTTCAAGGGGCTCGGACGTGGGATCTGTGCCGCTTGCTTGTCCAACCTCTCTACCGCACGGTACTTCTCCCTCACACACGCAGAGCATATGGGTTAAAGACAACGTGTATTACAAAAACTATCTCCTCGTCTGCTGCGATACGAGCGTAAAAAAAGACGAATAAATATTGAAAATAACACATTAAAACTTTGAAGTCGGAAAGTTTTCTTTCTTTTATTAGTATTGTTTGTAAACACAAAGCAATTGTATGTGGTCAAATAGGTTCAAAACGCACATCTAAATCTAAGTTGCAAATATATGTATCATTTCAGATTCATATTAAATGCATTCCCACAAGCAGACACGCATAATTTTACGCTCACACATGCTGCATATGGACCTACAGTATAAAAAACCCAATCTCAAATGAACATAAGCCCTGCAATTCTTGCCGACCTTCCCTGAAACAGGGGTGACATATTGGAAAAGTAAACCATTTTTTACAGTATGGGTAGTCAGCCTCATACCAAATAATAATAATAATATTAGGATGATTTATTTGGTGAGCGCTATTTTTGTGTGTATCACACCTGAAGAGCCCTCTGCGAGCTTGGTCGTCGCTGTAGAAAGCGCCAATTCTCAAGCAAGACCCAGTTGTAAGGTTGGATGGACCTTTCAGCGACCGGTCTTTGGTAAAGGTTTATGAATTTTTCGACTCAGCGAAGAGCACATTCGAAAGCACACTGGTAATTTTTTTGTGCTCCGCCGGGATTCGAATCCACAACCTTCCATTAACGAGTCCGGATGGTTGCCACTGCACTACGGACCGGGGCAAGATGCCAACGACACGCGGTGTACCTGAGCGGTAACCCATCCAAGTACTATCCGCGCCCAATGTTGCTTAACTTCGGTGATCTATGGGAACCGGTGCTTTCAACATGGTAACGTCGTTGACCTATAAGTCAAGGAATTTATTTTTTACACATAGGTGTAATAAAATTACAGTATGGGTAACTTGATTAGTACGTTTATTAATTTATTTAATAAAAAATATTAAAACTGAATAAATAGTTGATATGCGAAAAAAAGTGTTTTTTTTTGCTCCTGGCGAGAAATTGAATTTTATTTATTGGTAAAATTGACCGGTCCGTAGTTCAAATGGTAACGCTTCGGACTCGTAACTCGAAGGTTGTCGGCTCAAATCCCGGCGAAGCACAAAAAATATACCATTTATATTTTCAAATTTGCTTTCGCTGGGTTGAAAAAATTCATAAACCTTTACCAAAGACCGGTCATCAAAAGGTCCATCCAACCTTACAACAACTGGGTCTTGCTTAAGAATTGGCGATTTCTATAGCGACGACCAAGCTCGCAGAGGGCTCTTGAGGTGTGATTCACACAAAAACAGCGCTCACCAAATAAATCAGCCTATTTTTTTTAAGCCTACAGCTCCACAGTAATAGGGGCTTTCTTGAGAATAGGTGCATTCCATAGCGACGGTAAAGTTCGGCTCTTGAGGAGTGTTTTGCATCACCTTAGAATAAACACAACTAAGCTGCACATATGGTGTAACTTCTTGCCTGCGTTAACCCCGAAAGGGTCGCATGTGGCGATTCGGGACCTATTTATTTTTACAGGTAAGGAGGCCGGCCTCACACCAACCAGTTTCAGTTGAAGTAGGGGTTTTCCAACCTCCGGCTGGTGCTCATTTCTTGTGAAGGCTGAGTAAACCTTGCGATCGAACCCTTGCTCTCGGCATGGAATGCAAGCATTTTACCAATTGAGTGATTCCTTGACTTATAGGTTGGTATGAGGCTGACCACCCATACTGTGAAAAATGGTTCACTTTGCCAATGTGTCAGGGAAGGTCGACAAAAGTTGTGGGGCTTATGTTCATTTGAGGTTTGGATTTTATTTGTAAGTACACATTCAGCATTTGTAAGCGCGAACTTCACGTGTTGGTTTGTGGGCATACATCTGAGAGCTTTAAATGATTATATATCTTTGCAACTTAGATTATAGATTATAGAGCTATCGACCTTTTTACGAGCTTGGTCATCGTCGCTACAAAGTGCCAATTCTCAAGCAAGACCCAGTTGCTGTAAGGCGGGATGGAGCTTTTGTTACCGGTCATGAGTAAAGGTTTATAAATTTTTCAACCCAGCAAAGAGCAAATATGAAAATATAAATGGCACACTTGTTGTGCTCCGCCGGGATTCGAACCCACAAATTCCATTCAGAGTCCGAAATGTCACCACTGAACTACGGACCGGTCATCACCAGAATAATTTCTATTATAAGGATTATGAAAAAAAAGACATTTTTTTGTGCAAAATATTTAACTATACATTTTTTTATAATATTTTTCTATTTGGTCGTCATTGTAATATTATGTCTTTCAATAGAAATAGGATAATATGTTAAACAATGGTTCTTTGTTCAAATTTTACCTACCCCCATAAAAAGGATTCTCGATTTTTGAAAGACATTTTTCTATGACTTATGCTTACCAAGTGATCTTATCTAAACTGCAAGGATATGTTACATTGGGGATTCACATTATATGCATTCTCACAAGCAGACACGTACAAGTTCGCGCTTAAACATGCCGCATGTGTACCTACAATATAAAAACCCGTATTTCAAATGAACATAAGCCCTGTAACTCTTGTCGTCCTTCCCTGAAACAGGGGTGACATTGGCAAAGTGAACAATTTTTACAGCATGGGTGGTCAGCCGCATACCAACCTATAAGTTAAGGAATATACACGACAAATTACATTTTTTAAATCAATTGTTAAAATTTGGCCAAACGCTATATTTTTTGTGCTCCGCTGGCATTCGAACCCGCAACCTTTCATTCAGAGTCCGAAGTGTTATCATTGGACTACGGACCGGTTTGTTTTAAATAATATAAATTATATTCCTTTGCACTCCGTGGGGATTCGAACCCACGACCCTTCATGTCAATTTATTTATTTTTAGATTGCCGCCTTTGATTCTATACGACTCATCTATAAGAGACTTCAGGTAGAGTCTTTTGAATTACCAACAAAGAAATTAACAATACATTAGTCCGACAAGTTAAGCTGATTCCTAGAAAACCCTGTCTACCTTAGGACTCATTTTGTTGACATAATGACTTGTGTTTATAGTTACTTGCAGATTGTTTTTTTTTGTTTTCTGGTTTTTATTTGGTTGGCACTGTGTGACTGTATAGTCATAGATTTCATTTTTTAAAAAAGAAAAATATATTTTTTTCCGGTCGATAGCTCAGTTGGTAGAGTGCTCGCATACTACCCCGTGAGCTCGGGTTCGAATCCCACCGAGGAGGGTGTCAGAAATGATTTCCTATTTCGGTGTTTATTTCAAACCCCAAAATAAAAATACCGGCAAGGTTTACTCAGCCTTCACAAGAAATGAGTATCAGCCCCCTCGGGAGCTGAGAAACCCCTACTTCAACTGAAGTGGTTGGCGTAAGGCCGGCCCCCTTACCTGTAAAAATAAATAGGTTCAACTCGCCACATGCAACCCTTTCGGGGATAACGCGGCAAGAAGTCACACTATATATGTAGCTTAGTTGCGTTTTAATCTAATCTAATCTATATCAATAGGTACAAAATATTTCATTATGTATTTATCTACTTTTAATTAGTTACTCTATTCAAATGTCACTATGAAATATGTAATATAATGTCGGTGTTATAGCCGCGGGGATCGAGTCAGGTTATTTGGAACCGGATAACGCTGGTTCGAATCCCACGCCGATAACTTCGACCCTGGTTCAACAGATGCCGTTGCATGCACACAAGCTTCTGTTTTCGCATGAATACAACTGGCCAGGTAAAATAGGTTGGTGGATTACATTCCTTTCCACAAATCTATTTAAAAAAAAAAAAAAAATGCTATGGTAGCCATTTATAAAAGTTCAATATATCTCAAATTCATAAACCTACCTGCTTACATTTTCGGGATAAAAATAAGTACAAAGTGGAAATTATGGGAAGAAGCAATGGATATAAATGAACTGAGATCAGTATGTAAGGATAGAAAAAAGTAGAGGAGACTTTTCTAGAGGCTCAGGCCACACTTAATGTAAAGACGAAAGCGTTATAATTTTTTTTTTTTTTTTAAGAAATCCTGTCCTATAGTCCGGTAGATAGCTCAGGTGGTAGAGTGCTTGCATTCCATGCCGAAAGCTCGGGTTCGAATCCCACCGAGGGTGTCAGAAATGATTTCCCGTTTTGGTGTTTATTTCAAACCCCAAAATAAAATACCGGCAAGGTTTACTCAGCCTTCACAAAAAATGAGTACCAGCACTCTCGGGAGTTGGGAAACCCCACTTCAACTAAAAGTTGTTGGTGTAAGGCCGGTCCCCTTACCTGTATAAATAAATAGGTCCCGAATGGCCACATGTGACCCCTTCGGGGATAACACAGGCAAGAAGTTACACTATATGTGTAGCTTAGTTGCGTTTTTTTTTTTTTGCGTGATGGGAGATCCACAAAAGTCGTATGTAAAAAAAAATCTTCAAACGGCAATAGCAAGTCGAGCATATTTTGTGGGGCTAAATCCATACGGTCTGAGGCGAAAGGGGATGGGGGGAAACGGGTCGCAACTTTGACAGCTTTCGGCGCGGTGCAACATGAGAGCGCCCCCTTAAGCTATTTTCACCTCACGACAGGGGTATTTTAAGGCTCAAATGTATGTGCCAGGGCACACCACAGTAGAGAGTCTCTATTGTGGCGAAGGGTGCCATACAACTCGATTCCCATCGGCTTCCCTTTTTAAATGAGGCAACAAAGTTAAAAAAAACATTTAAAACCAAAGAAACAATACGTATTTTTCCCCCATTGAAACCATGCAGTCTATTTTATTATCATTTTTGCCTCATTTTAAAAGGGAAACTGCTGGGAATCGAGTTGTATGGCACCCTTCGCCACTGATAGACACATGTGCGGAGATACTGCGGCCACCCCTAACAGAATGGTGACAATATGATAAACGTAACAAGACGAGCCACCAGAAGGGGTGGCAGGGTACAGCTAGATCGTACAAGGGTACGGCAGTTCCAGGGTGTGGCAAGATGTAGAGGGGGGTTTTTAGTGAGTAAAAATCTCACATATCGCTGCCTTAGTTCTTGTTTATCGTATACGCCATTGAGAAAATTTTACATGAGCAATGTTTGCATGTGTACTGGACCAATGTGTTTTATGAAAACAAGAAATTTATTTTAATAATATGTAAAACAACTCTCACATTATCCAGTTTTACGGTTTTTCTTAGCTCAAATTGTGTAGAATTTGATTCTTAGGACAACTGCATGAAAAAGTCATATTTGACAAGATTGGCGTATACGATAAACAAGAACTGGGGGAACGATATCCTGCCGGCGGAAACAATGGCAGGAATCTTTTGGAGATTTTCCCCTCTCAATTAGAAAAAAAAGGGTACAGCTAGAATAAAATAAAAACAATTGCATATTTTATTCATGTTTTTTTTATTGAAAATAATAAAATAAATTCAGCAATAGAACGCTTACAATACTTACAAGCTAGCACTCAGTTCTTATTTGAAAAGAAAAAAAATAGGAAATTTAGACCTTCGTAAGGTAAAAATAAATAAATTAAAGTGTACACGATAAATTATTATGAAAAATAAATACCTAAACGTAAAAACATTAAAGTATTAAAGCAGAGAATTTTATTACCTCATGGTGTAAAAAAAGAAACATTGAAAAATTGACTCAAGTTCATATTAAATTTTTACAAAAAATTCATTTAAATAATTTGTTTTAAAATAATTCTCAATTTAAAAAAACCTCGATAACTCATTATGGTTTTATAAACTACAAAGGTATTAAGCATGGATTTAAAAAATATGGCATCTGATAATTTTGTGTCAAAGCTATGGAATTTGAACTGGCGCTGTTTTATTTTAAACATTCACCAGTCAAATGGGCACAACGTGAGCACAGGAATTATCAATCTTGAATCAATTTTTCAACAGCAACAACAAAGAAAACGATAAAATTAAGTACTTATTTTTATAATTAAATACATAATAGGTAGTAAGAAAACTCTTCTGTTTTTTTTTTACAGATTGTACAAATAAATATGTATTTTCACTGTACATACCTAAACATTTTTTTTCATGCATTACGTACATGAAAATTTGATTTTTTTTTTGTAACATATCATACCTAAAAGTCTAATTTTTGAGATATTTTTTCTATCAAATAATTTGAGGGAATTATAAATTCATTTATTTCGAATATTCAAGAAAAAAATATTTATTAATTTCAAAATCATTTTCTCCAAAATTATGAATTGAACGGAATATTTTTAATATTGTTTTAATTTTTTTTGTAATTTATTGTAAAATTGCTATTTTCACTGGAATTTTGATAATCAAAAACATAAAAGCATTTTATAAAAGATTAATATGAGATATTTTCTTCATCAAAAAAAGAATCTAGAATTATCTACTTTCTTTTATACATAAAAAGCGATATTTCGTAAACATCTAAAAAAAGGTTTATGTGTGCATTTTCATCATAGGTATAAAAAAATTCAAAAATGGAATGTTTATAATATATCTTACAGGATATTTACATGGTTTCCCAACATTTCAAGATTTTTCTTTTTTAAAGAAAACATAAAAAATGGAAGAAAAATATGTTTTTTTATTAAAAAAAAAACAAAAACATTTGTTTATCAAAAATAAGTATTAAACTGTAATTTTACTTTCCTTGAAGAAAATAAAAAAAATACCTAGATAAGTACACTTGCATATTATGTATTCACTATGTGAAAAAATAACACTCTTTTTTTTCTACAAATTAATATAAATAATAATAAAAAACGCTTAGTATGTAAATTTGTATTACTTACGTGCCTAAAATATAATATAAGAGGAACTTTAATCAGATTTGTGAAATTTCGCGAAACTTCACTTAAATCTTCAGAATTAAGTGTGGCCTTACAAATAACATGCAGTCGACATATCGGTAATATCACAGTAGTCTGTATCCACGGTTTATCATCCTCATATAATACACAAACAATTTATTTGTAATAAAGAAAACAATTATAATAATAATGTAAAAAAAATAATCGCAAATATTTGAGAAACACTGAGAAATGCCGGTGAAGTATTCTTCCCATTCTTTCCATAAAATTAAAGAAAATTCTTCTCAAACATAAAAATATTGAGGTCTTTCTTTGATTCTGTTTTTTTTTTAAGTTGAAAGAATTACTTCAATGTGGATTAAAGGGATTTTAAATCACAGCATTGCTTATTTTTCTCAGTGTAAAAATCATTTGTTTAAATGCTTATTTAAGTTGACATGTTTTAAGGCTGATATCAATAAAATTATAAAAAATACGCTGCCTTCAATTGAAAAGTAAGAAACGATTTATCTTTTTATTAAATTCTGATATTAAAATTTGCTCTACATGATGATTAAATTGACTTTATCCGTTGATATAATTTTCGAAAAAAAAAAATTAAAATTTGGTTATTTAAATCAAAATATTTTTTTTTTCTTTTTTCAGTAGATGGCATCGAAAACATGAATTCAACGTATAAAGAAATTAAAAACAAAAGAAAAAGCATAAAATTATTCGCAAAAATGAAAATAGAAAATTATGAGAGAAATTAACTTATTTTCAGTCCATCATTTAAATAAATCAAATGCTAAGTACATGCATTGATTTAAGATTTAAAATATTCATATATGTATCTGAGTACAAAAATGTCATATGCATCTTAAGCTTTTCAAATATAAAAAAAAATGTAAATATATTGACTACCTACACGAGAAATAAATACGTGCTGTAAAAAAAGCGTTGGAAGGAAGTAGGTATCCACGGTACCTAGCCTCCTTAAAAGCATAGAGAAAACATAAAGCTATGTCGGTAAGCAAGGAAAATGCAATATTCATGAACAAATCTTCGAGTAAAAAAACATCTGTTCGTACTATGTGTAAAAAAATTATAATCAAAATTAAAATTTAAAATTCACATTAAAATTTAAAATTTGGATTTTCCTTTCACTGGCGCGACTTCAATATAAATTAATAACTTACTTACAAACTAACAGGGTAAACTAAAGGCCGGCGTTATAAACAATCCAAAACAACAATATATCAAATAAATTAAATAAAAAAGATGAGGGCATTAGAATCAAAAAGGCAAGTGTCCTATACACTATATATGTGACACTGTGTCCTATAGACTAGTGTCCTATGGACTAGTGTCCTATATACTATCTATGGGACACTTACTTTTTTGATTCTAAGGCCCTCATATATATTTCGTTTGTATATTTTTTAATTAAGCGAAACCTTGATGCTTTGGCATGCTTATAATTAAGGCCCTAAAACAGAGAGGTTTTTCAGTTTTTGTGCGCTGACAAAGGACGTTGATGTCTCATCCTTCTATGCTTATTTTTCTTATGCCTCAAGTTCTGTCCCCTCTGTCTGTTTCTAAATTTACGCTTCATCTTTTCGTCCACCAACTTCTTACCCTCACCGGGCTTCTGTTTATCTTCGCTTGCAAACTCAGCAGACTTTCTTCTTATAACAATCTGCCAACGTCTCAGGAAGTGGATAAACTCCTTGATGATTTTGATGTCGCTAGCATCTGCCGTGGTTCGGTCTATTGTTTTGATTGGATAGTTTTGCTTGAATTTTAGTTCTGGTAGGGGAATGTTCAGACTTGTCATGGCAACTTCTACTGAGTCAATCACAAGTCTGAGTCTTGTAGCTGTCTCATTGAAGATGCCTTGTCTGTCATCGTTGGAGAAGCTCGCGCTATCAGAGAGGACTTGCGTGGCCACCAGTTTCACAAACATGGTGTGATTCATGTTTAGAAGGCCTTTGTAGAACGTTTGAAGGAGGCGTTGGATCTGAAACAAAGGAGAGACAAAATTAGTACTATGTAAATGAGAAAACACTTAAAAATACAGTTTCAAATACCTAGAAGAAATAATAATTAATCTAAGGACCGAAAACGTTTGTAGTTTTTACAATAATAGTGAAAATATAACAGTGCTTTAAATTAAGAAAAAAATATATCTTCGCAATTCTATGTAAGAATTAATAATTAATTTTTATGGTGTTAATACACAAACTATTGAAAATAAACATGCAAAGTCAAATGTACTTCTGAATATGCTTTTTAAAAGGCGGGAGAGATGAACGACGAGGTAGCATCATCGAAAGCGCTCGAGAAAGTAAAACTTAAATGAAGGCAAAAGTAAAATTATATTTTTATTTTATTAATTTTGATATTTTTGTATGTGTTTATTTCTGTGTAGCAGAATATGCAATGACGAATAACTTTACTGTGAATACTAAACAAGATTGAAAATATTTAATTAAGTTATTAACGTGTATTAACGAACATATTTCTAATTAAAAGGAATTATTTTAATTTAATGTGCATGTAAACTCTATCCTACATGATTTTAACCTGAAAATAACATTCTCACATTATTTTACTTATATTTGCATTCAAGCAAATGTTATGCAACAAGATTTTAACTGCAGTTGACTTCAGTTGGCTACGTGAATATTTTACAACGTGTTTTATACCTTTTCACACGTTCTGTTTTCAGTCCGGATCCGGTTAAAAATTGTATGCAAGCTCCTTAAAATTTACATTGATAAAGAATAATTTTGAGTTAATAATGTCAAATAAAAAAACAACGTCTTTCATTCACGAGTTTGTTTATTCTCCCGAGCGCTATCTGTGTTATTACACCATTATCATTCCTATTGTATCATTTATATACCTTGACTTATAGGTTGGTATTTTCTAGGGGCAAGGTCTACAAGACGGCAGTAAGGCCCGCCATGCTATTTGGAGCAATATGCTGGACTTGCAAAAACGTCCATGAACGGCAAGTCCATGCTGCCGAGATGGGAATACTGAGGTGGGCTGGAGGCGTCACTAGGCTAGACCACATAAGGAACGAATACGTGAGGGGTAGCTTTAAGGTTGCCCCAATAACAGACAGGATTAGAGAATCCCAATTCCGATAGTTCGGCCATGTGATGCGAAGAGACAATGAACATATTGTCCAAAAAGCCCTCAGCATTCCCACAGGACCAAGAGGCAGAGGCCGCCCAATGGCAACATGGCGGGCCAATATTGAAAAAGAAATGCAAAAGGAAAACCTGACAGAGGAGATGAGCCAGGATAGAAAAGTTTGGCGTCTCCGAACAAGGAGGGCCGACCCCAAATGATGGGATAAGGCAAAGGGAAAGAAGAAGAGAAGAGACTTATAGGTTGGTATGAGGCTGACCCATATTGTAAAAAAATGGTCACCCCTGTTTCAGGAAAGGTCGAGAAAAGTTGCAGGGTTAATTGTTAATTTGAAGTTTGGATTTCAATTTGTAAGTACCTACACATGCAGCATTTGTAAGCGAGACATTACATGTGTCTGTTTGTGGGCCGTCATTTAATATGAATCTTAAATCTTAATAATTTTTTTTAACTTAGATTACACATTATAGATCAATAGAGAATAAACCAACTCGTAAAGTAAAACTCTTTTAATACAATAAAATAAAAATTGCTTTGTTTTAATTCACATGAGTTTATTTTTGGACACGACCAGTTTCGGGAGAAGCAGTACCTCCCATCTTCAGGTGTAAATAGGAACTAGATAATATAAAACTCTTTTTTTTACGTTATTAATCTAAAATTATTTTCTTTACGAATGATACTTTAAAATCACATTCATGTCACTTAGCGCAGTGTGTTAACAAACAGTAATTTTTCATCCAATTATAAATCAATCGAAACACAAGTGATAACATTTTATTTAGTTGTATGAAGTTGATTTGTGCGTGTTGCGTACAGTACCTACTGCAAACATTAAACTCTACGTGAAAACTCAAAAACAACGTTTAAAACACAGCGGCTGAAAGCTAAAGCAGCGCCTAGCTTAGTTTCTGTGTATACAGTGGTACCTCAGATACGAGTGCCCTAATATACAAGTTGTTTGAGATACGAGCTTTCGAGAGAGCGAAATTTTCTTTTGAGATACGAGCAACGTGGAAAAGAAACATTACGAAAAAGTTGCAGCTGGTCGTGCATCGGAGCTTTTTAATGGCACTTGCATAACTTAATTACAAAGCTCCAAAGAGGAAACAAGCCTCCTTGGACCTTATTTTGAATCTGACGAAAAAGGTTGTGCAGAGGCATGCAGTGTTTTAAAATGAAGCATACAGTAGCATTTAAGCTGTGTGAAAGTTGCATTCTAGAGACCAAAATACAAATATGTACGTACACTTAACAACGAACATTTTTTTTTTTGCTTTAACTTCTCTTTTATTAGTCTTGTATACAGTATTTGTCATCTATGATTCCTTGACTTATAGGTTGATATGAGGTCGACCACCAATACTCTAAAAAATGGTTCACTTTGCCAACGTCACCCCTGTTCCAGGGAAGGTCGGCAAGAGTTGCAGGGCTTTTGCTCATTTGTGATTGGGTTTCATATTGTTTATATGATGTAGAAACTTAAAAATTTAATATGGCTAGTCACGTATTGCACTATCAACGGGACAAGGCTGGAATAAAGATATATTATTATTGAAGGTTCACATGCAGCATGTTTATGTGCGAATTTAAACGTGTCTGCTTGTGGAAATACGTTTAATATATATCTGAAATGTAACTATTTCACTCGTTTATTTTAACGAATCAATGGCATTTCAACACATTTTAATCGGTAAAATGGCTCTGAGATAAGATGAGTAAGGCTACGAAACGTATTAAACTCGCATCTGGAGGTATCACTGTATTTTTGATAAACGCTGCCTCTGAGTTAGTCGGTAAGTCTTTATACTCGAGTCGCAGGTTGTATTTAACGGCTGATGATTAAGATTAATTAGTTCTAGTTCGGTCACGCGCTCCACACCACTGAATTATCTTCATGGAACCAAATTATCATGTACAGATGCAGTTCGCCCGCAATCGTAGAAACTGCATTTTCCGAATGCTCAGCAGTAACGAAGTTTGAACAATCAATACATTTCAAATTTACACCATAAACAAATTTATCATATTCAGATCGGTCCGCAGTCCAGTGGTCTAATCTAATCTAAGTTGCAAAGATATGTTACATTGGAGATTCACATTACATGCATTTTCACAACCAGACACGTACAAGTTCGCGCTTGCACATGCCGCATGTGAGCCTACAACATAAAAAACAAATCTTAAATGGACATACACCTTGCAACTCTTACCGTCCTTCCCTGAGACAGGGGTGCCATTGGCAAAGTGAATCATTTTCACAGCATGGGTGGTCAGCCGCATACCAACCTATAATTCAAGGAACTGGTAACATGTCTAAATGGAAGGTTGTGGGTTCAAATCTCAGCGGAGCAAAACAAAATTACCGTTTATATATTATTCAAATATGCTCTTCGCTGGGTTAAAAAATTCATAAGCCTTTACCAGAGACCGGTCATCAAAAATTTGCTTTTGGCAGCTGTTGCCAAAAGCAAACGAAGGATAAAGGTTCACCGTCGCTTCGAGCCTTGAAAATGTTCGAGGGAATGAAACGTCGGAAGACAAAATTACTGCAAATAGAACATGGTATTACCCGAAAAAAACTATACCATTTAACACCAAACATGAAAGTGAATGTTTGAAACATTATTTAGACACGTGTAAGTTCTCGCTTACGAATGATGAATGTGTACTTACAAATTAAAATCCAAACCTCAAATGAACGTAAGCCCTGCAACTTTTGCCGATCTTCCCTGAAACAGGGGTGGCATTGGCAAAGTGAACCATTTTTTACAGTGTGGGTGGTCAGCCTCATACCAACGTATAACTCATGGATTACAAAAAAAAAATTACATTCAGGTATATGAAATAACAAAACCGGAAAAAGAAATTATCAGGTAGGTACGATAGGTATAAAAGAAATAAATGAATATAAAACAAAATCATGTTTTCTTTTATGAAATAAAAAATATTTTTTACAGTGTATTATTAAAACACAAAAATTAATACGCATTTGTTGCCGCAATGTTTTCAGTGCGGAAAGGTTGTACTCGCACTGTCGACTGTAAGTGTTAGTTGCAAGTACTGAGGGAGCCCGAAGGCTTCGCGGGCTTCGCGGGCCCCGCCCAATCAACATGAAACAGAGCTCATTATTTTTTACACATAATTATCATAACTAATTACGAGAGACTGTTGGTAACTGAACCAATTTGTCGCTGATTGAGGCATAAGTGGCAGCCGAGAACGCTAACTAACACCGGTCCCCCGGGGCTAATCACTAACAACTAGTGACTAATGAGGGACTCTGAATACGACGTTAGGATAAGGGTGAACATAAGACACTAATGAAAATTGACATCCTTCATAATTTAGTGTGAATAATAAATGCAATGGGAAATTTAAAATATTTTTTTTTGAATGAAAAATTGAATTAATGCGTTATAGGTCTTGAATTGCTACATGCGACCCCTTCATAGGCAAAAATTACAATTTATGTGTGGCTTAGATGCGTTGGCTTACTAGCTACATATTCTTGAAAATTAAAAGGATGACAAATTTTCTAATTTCATCTATTAATTTATTTCAGTTAATCTTTTAACATTTTTGATTTATAATCATAGTCAGGTACCTACACGTTAATATTAATTAAAATAAATATATAAATGGTGAAATATATAATCTTTCATTGGAATTTGATTAAAAAAAAAATACAATTTGAAATGATGCTTATTGTCTGTCACAAAAGACCGGAAATACCGCCATAATTTGTGATAGCGACTTTTGTTGCATTATAAATTTTGCAGAGCTTTAGCCACTTGATTTTGATTTTTATCTTACGAACTTATTTTCTTAATTTTGCTGACATTCATTGTTTTTCTCCTGTATTCTTCAAATGAACTTAGTTTTTCTAGAACTATATGAACAGGTGAATGAACTACTTGCAATATAAGTATAATAAATATTTTTTTATGATATCACTTTTCATTTTGTAACGAGGGACACGTGAGTGTACACTGCACAGCATTATTACCAGTGGCGTGCCTACGATTTCTGCCATGCGCATGCTGGATAATTAAAGTTGCACTAAATCACAAATTATAAATCTTACCCCTTTGTTTTTTTTCCACAGTGTTTCTTAATCTCTTCAGACTTTGATTTTGGATAAATCAATAAATCTTCACATACTTAGGATCCTCACAAGGTACAACTATATTTTCACAGGAAATCATTGTATACTATAAAAAAACGAATTCTCGATCGCAAACAAGGAATAACCTGATGCGACAGTGTTTTCAAAACACTGTACATAAGTCATTCATAAATCTGTAAACAGCTTCAGTCTGGAATCGTAAAATTTAATCGACGAAAAGCTTAGCATATGGTAACATTATTATCATGCGTACTCCAAGCCATATCTCCAAGCACAATCAGTGAATGTACGTTTTTATTAAGAGTTAAAAGAGCTTAAGCGACTATCTTCATACAAACTTACAGAGGTCAAGGTTTTTCATACGTTAAACAAAGACAGGTACATACATTTCTCAATCACGTTTAAAGAACAGAGACGTCACAGATGGCTGAAGCACGAATATTGATATATATCTTTAATCTACTCAAAAATATTCATTATTTTCATTTCTGAGGGTACGCATGCTTAGCTTTTTAGCTTGTAAGATAGTCACGCCACTGATTATTACGTACATGTGGAGAGTCGCTACATGCTAATGCCGCGTCTTCTTGTCATTCCAGCAGACTTGTTCTGTTTATTTTTTCAAGAGACGTCTTCTCATGGATGCGGGCTGTTCGTGCAGCCGATGCAACGCCTCAGATATACAAAAGGAACGAAGTAACACCCAAAGTGTGGGACCTCTGATTTTGTAACATACAAAAATGAGACGCCGAGGCTTTTTCAAGGATAGAGCGCAAAGCTTATTGTGAAAAATGTTATTCAATATACATCTAACATTTTAATCTAAGCTGCAAAGATATACATCATTTAAGATTCATATTAAACGCGTTCCCACAGGCAGACATGCATAATTTCGCGCTAACACATGCCGCATGTGGACCTACAATATAAAAACCAAATCTCAAATGGATATATACCCTGCAACTCTTGCCGTCCTTCCCTGAAACAGGGGTGACATTGGCAAAGTGAAACATTTTTTACAGTATGGGTGGTCAGCCTCATACCAACCTATAACTCAAGGAATACAAGCAATTAATTACATCCAGTTATATAAACAAACACTAAAAAATCTACAAAACATCTATAAATATGAAAAGTTATTCTTGGCCTTAGCCACCTACATTACAGATCAGCCGCCATTTTTTCCATCCTTGATATTAAATTGAAAAGATAAAACACGCCCCTGGGATGGCTACTGCCACTAAACGGCACAGTTGAAATTGTCCATGTAAGTATATACACATTTAAGATTCCTATTTAAATACATACCCACAAGCAGACTAGCATAAAGCTCGCTTACATATGATACAAAATTGAAACCAGAATCTCAAATTAACGTAGACAGCGCTCTTTTCTGGTACGGGGGGGGGGGCATTTGAAAAGTAAACCATTTCTAACAATACCATGAGGTAAGCCCTATTTTACCGTTACCTGCAATAAGGATTGCTTGAAATACAAAAACTGTAAGAAAGCTATCAATAAAGCACAGCGAGCTGAAATTATTAATATTTTATGCTTTAAACGTTGGGCAGAAAGGGTGCCTCCCGATCAAGTTGACTAAAACCCCGGAAAGCGTCGGGAAAAATGTAAGTCAAATATACCAACGTGCCAAACTGCGGTATCTTCAATTTTAATTTTACCTTGATTAAAAGGGTTCAAGATGGTTTACAATAGAAATGCTACTTATTTAAAAATAAAATACTTACAGTGTTTTGGAGGAGACACTCCAAAAATACCGCTGAATTATTTTTTAATCTACACTGAAGAAAAGTTTCATGTTACAACTATGTTGTTCTTTTCAGTGCTTAATGTTATTTGCCAAAATAAACACGATATTTTTTGTCCTGATAACATATTGCCCCCTCTCATTTGCTCGCCGTATTTATGTAAAGCCTTTTCAAGCTCGCGTGAGGTTGTGCTCTTGTCGGAGCGTTGATATCTCTTGGTGAGGCTTTCATCGCAGCGAAACCACTGTGCGTGCGCGCGCAACTAACAATACAGGCGGCGACGGCCGGGGAGCTTTCAAACACTGTGCCTTCTTAATAATGAAGAAATACAAAAAACATGAATGATCGAGAGATCGGAAAGGTTCGTGTTTATTAATTAGAATAAAATTAATAAATCGAGTGACAATAAAACATCGTTCAATTAGAATTGTTTTGGTTCTATAAGATTTAGTAGAGATCAAAAAAACCTATTGTCAATGTTTTCAAGTAATATTAATGAGTTTTGTTTCACTCTAGAAGTGAGGCACTCTTATCTATAATCTAAAATTCAAAGATATGTGAACATTTGAAAGTCATATAAATGCATGCCCACAAACAGACACGAGTAAGTTTGCGGTTTAAAATGCTGCATATGCACTTACAAAATAAAGACTCCAATCTCAAATGAAAATTAACCCTGCAACTTTTGCCAACCTTCCCCGAAACAAGAGTAACTTCTTCTTGTGGCGTTTTCTCCGAAAAGAAAGGCGAATAGTGAGCGGAACCTGTTTATTTTTACAGATAAGGGAGCTGGACTTACGTCAAACATTTCAGTTGATGTGGGAGTTTCCCAGCTCCCGAGGGGGCTGGTGCTCATTTCTTGTAAAAGCTGAGTGAACCTTGCTAGAAGGCAAGCATTCTACCAACTGAGCTATTAACCGGACTAGGAGTGACATTGTGCAAAGTGAACAATTTCTCACAGCATGAGTGATCAGACTCATACCAACTTGTAATCAAGGAACACGAACAATCAATTACACGTTAAATAATGTACCAGAATATCAAATAAAATGTCAAAATATTTCTTAGTTACCCTCTGAAGATGGACGGATGAAGTCAGTCCGATAGCGCTTAGGCATTGTAAACTCAAAAAAATGTGAAAATAAAACTATGTTTTAAAAAAGTTTTTTAAATTCAGATTTAAACATTATTTATTCCTTAATACTTTATTATCTTTTAATTGCACACATGCGTTACACGTATTGTGTAAAACAAAGCTCGCAGTGTGTGTGTGTGTGTGTGTTTTTTTTTGGCTTGTTAACGATTTATTTACTGATGACATTCTCTAGTATGTAGACAACACGAAACCTTTGACGGAGACGCGTGTCAATATTGACAAGTGCCCGTGACGTCACCTCTGACCTCTCACTCAAACAACTGCATGTTAGAAAAACATCTCCCAAGACAAAACAACCTCATTTTCATGTCTATTTTGTAATGAGGCATCGGCGTTTCTTTTGAACAATGATTGAATTCATTCTTCAATGATATATAATCAAAGTTGCAAAGATATGTTGACATATCGCTGCCTTAGTTCTTGTCTACCGTATACGCCATTGAGAAAATTTTACATGAGCAATGTTTGCATGTGTACTGGACCAATGTGTCTTATAAAAACAATAAATTTATTTTAAAAATATTAAAAAAAAACTCTCACATTATCGAGTTTTATGGTTTTTCTTAGCTCAGATTGTGTAGAATTTGATTCATAAGACAACTGCATGAAAAAGTCATATTTGACAATATTGGCGTATACGGTAAACAAGAACTGGGGGAGCGATATGCAGGCACATGAAAGTTGGCGTTTACACATGCTCCATGATTACATATAAAATATACCAAACCTAAAATGACCATAAACTGCGCAACTCCTAAAAACAGCTTCAACAAATATCTCGAAAACGATTGTAGAAAATCGCCACCTTAAAGGTAAACTTGAATAAGTGCTGATTCTCTGATTTGAGAAAACATGGGTCAATCATTTTATTCGGAGTAACTTTTCATAGTAAATAAACTAATTAAAAATAAGTGCTCATGAAAAACTTCTTAACTACAGGATTTTCACACTTTTGTAATGTTTTTTCTCGTAGAAAATAGGAAAAAAGGTGCATTAATCTGAGAAACCCATGTTAGCTTCATATTTCAGTTATTCATTTTCACCCTTTAGGTTTTACCCTTCAAAGAAGAGATAAAAGAGGTATGCAAGGACAAAAAAAAGTGGAGCCGTATCTGCAGAGGTACCGGTCACTCTTGGTGAAACGGCGGCAGGATACAGTATCGAAATGGTACCTATAATCTAACGTTTGCAGTTTGAAGTTGTCCATATTTTTGACAAGGAAAATGGCAAAACTTTGTTATTGTGTTTCCGCCAATAATCTGGCTGAGTTATGAAGGCTGTTTGGCGCTAACAATGGCGGTGTATGAAAGGAAGCCAAGCCTGAAAGCGCACCGCTCAGAGTGGGAGAGAAAAATGCGTTTTCTCTTTTCTGCACCGACACATACGCGAACAATACTCCACTGCAGAATACAGGCAAGAAGCTACGGGCAGTAAAATACGTCGGTCGTATTTTATAAGGCATTCAAAAACGCTAAGTGGAATTTGAAAAAATCTTACTTTTTTACAAAAAAAATTGTGAAGAGGAATGAAATTCACTTAGGTAGTACCTATTTTTCCTGGCCAGAAAATTCATCTACCTATTGATAATTCAATATAATTTAATATTTTGATGATTTGTTAATTAATAACTATTCAATAGAATATGTTGAACCAGTGTCAAAGTTAATGGCGATAGGATATGACGCAGGCGGGGATCGAACTTGTGAGAGTGTCAACACCTTATCTGCTCGACCACACCAGTGACAAAGAAAACTATCTAAAAAAATTTGAAAAAAAAAAACCCATGTGATTATTAAAAAAAACCCGTGAATACCGGAAATTTTATCTAAGCGTTTATCAAATCCTAAGCGTAAGAAGTGTATAATTTTCCTCAAAACTACTAAAATTTTTGTAGTATTTTTTGTAGACTTAAAGGTGGAATATTAGACTATTTGTTCAAGTGCTTTCAACGGTGGGTGGACTCACTTTTTTTGATTTTCCAAGCCTGGGATGGTTGTCGTCATACTCCAGGTATTTCCTCAGCGGATCCAGGAGATGGTTGTCTCTGAAGTCCTCCTGGATGTGGAACTGCGTGTCGTACAGCTGCTCCACGCCTGGTAGGATGGCGTCACAGAAGTAGGCGATCGTGCTGTTGATGTCCTTCTTGATGTTCACCAACAGAGTGTGAGAGGACGGGTGGCGGGGGCGGGGCTTGAGGGGGATGGCAGGAGAGAGGGGGTGCGGAGCGGTCAGGGGAGGCATGAGGAGGAGGGTGAGAAACAAAGCGGGGGGGATGATCCTGAAGATACCTGGAAATAGAAAAAACGCAAATGTTAGAATATTTTTTTTTAAATAGATTTGTGAAGAGGAATTCAAATAATCAGCGTATCCTGCCTGGCCAGAAACAGGTATTTATATCATCAATCGATTTGAACATAACAAATACGCCATTTTTATTTTTAAATACGCTCTTTGCTGGGTTGAAAAAAAAAGTAACCTTTACCAAAACTGATGTTGATGATGATGATGTCTCCATCCTTGAAGCCGGCCATGAAAGCCTTAAAACATTTACCAAAACTGGTCATCAAAGGCGCATGCAGCGTTACAACAACTGCGTCGTGCTTGAGTATGGGCGCTTTTTATAGCGACGAACAAGGTTCTTGAGGTGCGTGATTCACACAAAAACAGCACTCACAAAATAAATCTTCTTCTTCTTCTTCTTCGTGTCAGCTTCACACCGTATTGGCCCAGTAACGAGCAATGTCTACAGCTCTTTGGTTTCCCGCAAAGAGATCATCCATGGAGCAGCTTGTCGGACAGGAGGGACCGCAGGTGCTCCATAGTTTAATAATATAATTATACTCATGGCTTGTAAATTCGCACGACTTCCTTACTCTCAGAGTACCAATGCTTCATAAGAAAGTGCGTTCTCGTTAGTGAGTGCGCTGGAATGGGAGATGGGCAGGTAATTGCTGGAGGCGTAATTAGTATTGAATCTTTGCAAAAAGTCAGTCGTAAAATTTCAAAGGGGACCGATGCGCGTGGAAACAATGAGCCGATAATTGCAACAAATGATGCACTCGCAATGTCGTCGTCCCAGTGCTTGTTTGGCTTATATACCACTTGATTCAAATATAACTATAAATAAAATTTTCTGAGTAATTATATTCTACACAATCCGAGCTAAGAAAAAAAAACGTTTATATGAGAATTGTTTGTAGTATTTTTAAAATAATTTCCAGCTTTTATAAAACACATTTGTACAGGGCACGTACAAACATTGCTCATGTGAAATTATCTCTATTGGAGATAAGACAAACAAGCACTAAAGTGATGAAATGATGCTTTTGTGTTGTTAAAAATGGTTTCCGTGGAGTTAGCGCTTCTAGTGCCGTTCCATTTATAATACAACAAAAAGATCCACAACTTATGTATTTACAAAGACAAACGTTTCAATATGTTGAATTGTAGTATTCCTTGACTTTTAGGTTGGTATGAGGCTTACCACCAATACTATAAAAATGGTTCACTTTGTCAATGTCACCCCTTTTTCAGGAAAGGTTGGCAAGAGTTGCAGGGCTTATGTTGATTTGAGATTAGGTTTTTAAATTGTAGGTTCACATGCGGCATGTGTAAACGCAAACTTATACATGTCTGCTTGTGGGAATGCATTTAATATGAATCTTAAATGATATAATATATCTTTGCAGCTTAGATTTTAGTAGCTGCAACTTCAATAGATCACTGCAACAGACCCCAGAAAACAACCCGTAAGTTTTTCAGTACGTTCTTTGGTTTTCAGAAAATTGCAGGGTTTTCGCAGAAGAAATTTGTACAAATAACATTAGGATGATTTATTTGGTGAGCGCTGTTTTTGTGTGAATCACACCTCAAGAACTCTCTGCGAGCTTTTTTGCCGCTATAGACAGCGCAAATTCTTAAGCAAGACCCAATTGCTGAAAGTCTGAATTGACCTTTGGTGACCGGTCTTTTGTTAAGGTGTATGAAATTTTCGAATTCTGGAAGAAATGTAAGAAGTGTGTATAGACAGAAAGAAATGGTGGTTGATCTGTGATGTTGGCGCCTAGGGTTTTTTAAATTAGAATTTTTGTTTTCTGTTAGTTTTTGATGCCCATACATGTAATAATTTGTTGATATTAAAAATGTAATTTGTTGTATATGTTCCTTGACGTATAGTTACTCAAAAATTTTGAAAGATAAAGGCTACGAATAACACATATTTAAAAAGGTTCAAAAACTTAAAAGCATAATTTTATAAATCGTTTTGGATTTATTATCTTATTTTATTGTACAATATTAGAATTTGTTATTTGTAATATTTGTAATATAAAATTTATTATTTGAGTATGCTAAGCGTGTTTTGCTTGAATATTATTTGATTCATAATTTATAGCTTCTAGAACTTTCATTTGTCAGATTTGAGAACTCAAAAATATAGGATGAACGAAGAAATATATTTTCAACATTTTTATGTATGTTCCTTGACTAATATGTTTGTATGCAGCTGCCCCCCCAAGCTGTTAAAAATTAGGTAACTTTTTCTAATGCTACCCCGGTTTCAGGGAGAGGCGGCAGGATTTACAGAGGTTATGATGGTGTTAGATTTTGTTTATTTTGTACGTACACATGCCGCTTGTGTAAGTGCGTACTTACATGTGCATTTAATATGAGCCTTACATATCAATATATCTTTGCGCAACTTAGATTATAGATGTATGTTTAAATATTTATCAAGGGAGTCAAAGCGAATTAATTTCTTAATTAGTTTTTTTGCAGAGCTTTTTCCTATGTGTTGAAGTTGACGTTTTAATTGGCGTAGATCTTGGATAGAAATCAATTCAGCTGTTAGCGACGGCAAAATTTTGCATCATTTCATTTAAAAAAGCTGTCATTCAATCATTTTTGAGGTAATAAAAATTATTAGTTTTTATCCATTTTTTGGAACCGTGCTGTCTTCTTGTGAATTAATTTAAATAATAATTTTTATCATAATTTTTAATTTATCAATATCGTATTACAATAA
The DNA here is from genome assembly GCA_951799405.1 of Agapetus fuscipes. Classification (NCBI taxonomy): domain Eukaryota; kingdom Metazoa; phylum Arthropoda; class Insecta; order Trichoptera; family Glossosomatidae; genus Agapetus; species Agapetus fuscipes. The sequence goes on along the minus strand of OX637334.1, from coordinate 2,820,396 downwards.
TAGTATTTTTGAATAAAAATTAATCACAGAGAATATTTTTTATGGCTGTTCACACCATATTAATTAATCATTCAAAAAGTACAATTTAAAAAAAACCTATTTTGTTTATATGTGCATCTACGCATATCAGCTCACTTAAAAGGATCACAAAACTATACAAAAATATCTAAATGTTTTTTAGTAATTTAAAAATAACATAAAATCTTCTCCTTCAATAGTTTTTTTTTATGAAATACCTATTTTGAATAAACCTACAGACCGTTTTAGTTTATTCGTATTATTATATTTATGTACATTTTAAGTTAAAAAATACTAGGACTTTTTCAGATGTTTCAATCTATTCTAATATGAATCAAAAGACAACCTTTAGAGAATCGTTTTGGTAATATTTATGCTTTTAAATGACCTTAGTTTATTTTGTAACATCTGGGCCGAAAAGATTTCTTTTTTAGGAATTATGTGAGAAGATACATTCATTTTTGTAATGAAGATATTAAAATTCTCAAAAGAACTGCAGCGATGTAATGTTTTGTAACATTTCATCACATGATTTAAGTGGTCCACAGGTCACAAGAAAGCATGCAGCATGTATGCATGAGGATGACGCATGAAAACAGGCATGTGGCATGTTATGGCGCATGATACATGCGTGAGGAATAAGGTAACATGATTAACCACGAAACGGAGCACCTGTCAAACCGCCCTCCATGCAAAAAAACATGCAATTTTGTACCTGCTAATTCATCGAGCTTTCAACAACAAAACCGAGCAAAGAATTTGCGAATCGAAAATAATTACTTTATATCCAAAAAGCATGTTTTACTAATAGTTCTTCTGTAAACTTAACTGTTACACGTGGACTATTTACAGATTAATGAAATTTTGCAATTGTATTTTTTTTAAACATTTTTTTTGTTACTTAAAAATTCAGGTTAACAAGCCTTTTTTTTAATGACAGAATTTTTTTGTAAGAATTGTTATAAGTTTTAACGATTTTAACATTTTTTTAAATAAATGGAATGTTTAGGTGCTGAATATTAAATTTCAATGTTTAGGTGCGGTTCACAATATGCAATACACGTTCTAATTACATGAATTATTTAAGATAATTATTACTAAAACATTAATTATTACGCTTTGAATAATTGTTGTATGTCATCAAAAATGTCAACACAGATTTAGTCAAATTGTGAGATTGATTTTTAATGCTATAAATTGATAGTTTAAATAGAAAAAAAATTCACAAACCTCGTGGCCTTTTATCCATGAAAATTCTACTAGAAATTTTCTGATCATGTTTCTTCATCAATTGAAATCAATCGGTACTCTCATACTTGCAAAAAAAAAAAAAAAAAAATCACAGTCACTATAAAAACTCGCAATAGTCCAATATTATTTTATATATGAGGCGTATATTTCCGAGTCTTTCACTCATTATTGAAGTTTCACTGATTTTTTAGGTTGAGTTATATGACAAGACGTTCGTCTGACTCATAATCGAACACATTTCGCGAGAGTTTGTGCGGAGGCGCCTGTACTCGGGCACTGTCGGTTTTGAACTGAGCCATACATTTGTGCGGTCCTAGCGACCCCACCGTGCTGCGATCCGTCCCCCACTTCTAGCACGGACGGGCCCTCCGTTTGCGAGACGAGATTTCGTATCCTGGTGGAGATATTGCAAACTGTACTCTCATCTCAGCTTCCGATGACGAAGCGCTGCCTACGGGGCGACGCATTTGCAGATTACTCGGAATCCGCATCGATCTTATTGCGAAAATCAATTCTAGCTCATTCATAAAATGCATTGTAACATTTAGTTTATTGAATAATATTTATTGACTCAATTTGTCATAGAATAAAGAATTTTAACTGAATAAAAGTATTCCAATAATAGGCATATATTTAAATGAATTTATATTAAAAAAGAAAACATATTAAATTGATTGATTATTTAAAAATTGTTTTTAACTTAGTTTTCGGTGATTTTAAATTAATTTAAATGATATCAAATTGATTATAAACAAGCGAAATAATATAATGATTGTTATTTTTTTACTAAATTGCTGTTTAAAGGCTTATTACTTAAGATTTGTCATAAAAATTAGTTATTAAAAATGTATGAGATATTAATGCATTTCTCAATCCTCTTTTTCACTAACGAAATAATTCCAAGGTTTTATCAAAAATTTATTATGCTATAACGTTAATTTGATTATCTAATAATTATAACACACATTTTTTTTTTTTTATATTTAATTAAATAACTTTAGAACAATTACGTATTCATATTACACCTGTACCTAAATATTATTTTTAATAAATATAAATTAACGTTTTAACTAAATCATAGCGTTTACTTAAAACTGTATATAAACCAAATCGTTCACTAGAGGCACTGTTTTCAGTTCTATACATTTTTTTAAACTTTGTTGAACCGCACTGTTTACTCAGGTTTCCCGTCTTTGGATGACATCACAAACGATACGATCTGAAGCATTATTCAGAGACGTGATTCCAAGCGGACACTTAGCATTCCTCAGTTAATCATGTGATAAGAAACACGCTAAGTCAACGGCCAAGCAAAATAGAAAATCAACAATTATTGTTAATTTGAGGATTTTTGTAAATCATGTGATGACTTACAAAATGTTAATTAGTACAAAAATGTAGAGAAGCACCTCTTTAAATATTAATTTAAAATATTAACAGTATTACAAAATCAAAAATTTGACATGCACAAGTTCGCGCTTAAGATGGCGCAAAAAAAATGCTAAGGAAAAGGCAAGCAAATATTTTTTTATTGGTTGCTAAGGACAGCAGTGCCATACAAGACTGACGTTCGCTCGCCGAGAAAAAAGTTTCAAATCGAAAAATGTTCCGATCTTATATATAAGATACATAAAAAATGGTTCACTTTGCCAATGTCACCCCTGTTTCAGGGAAGGTCGGCAAGAGTTGCAGGGCTTAAGTTCATTTGAGATTGGGTTTTAGGTCACTGTAGGTCCACATGCGTCATGTGTGAGCGCGAAATTATGCGTGTCTGCTTGTGGGAATGCATTGAATATGAATCTCAATGATATATATCTTTGCAGCTTAGATTTAGATTAGACACAAATGTTCTTAATCAAAATGTTTTGTTCTCATTCGATCAAAGTTTTTGTTTTTTTTTACAGCCATATCCTATTGCAAATATTCTCTATTCAATGTCAACACAATCCGTTTGCGTTTCCATCAATATTGGCTTCGCGATTATTATAATTGGGGATTGCCGCTCTCATGCCGAAAAAAAACACCGCTCCGGGGATTCCCTAGAGCGAGATGACAGCCACGAGCGCCGTTCCGACAATCACACTGACAGTAATGTAACAATCACCTGCGAGTCAGAGAACGTGAGTGCATTCGCTATACGCGTGAACAAATATATTGTACATTTGTTCGTGAACATTGTTTGGAGAACAAAACTAAGTACACGTTGCAAGAAAAGATGGATATCGTGGTAGAGAAAGACCTAAAAAAGTACGGATGGACCAAATTGCTGAAATAGCAAATGAATGGGATGTGTAGAGTCGTTATATAAGGAGAGATTGTTTGAAAAAGGTTATGACTCTGAATAAAATGAGAATAGCATGTTAGTAGTGAAAAAATGGCGGTTGATCTGTAATGTTGCGACTAAGGCTAAGGCGTTTAAATCATATTTTTTTTATAGATATGTGGTACATAGTTGGTACCTACAATTGCTGCAAGTGTAATCAAAAATTGAAATTCAAACGGCAAATGAACATGAACCCTGCAACTTTTGCCGACCTTCCCTAAAACAGGGGTGGTATTGGCAAGGTGAACCCATTTTTACAGTATCGTTGGTCAGTCTCATACCGACCTAAGTCAAGGAACACAGTTAGTGTAATGAAACTTTTCGAATATTGGACGAACCGTTATGGGAAAATTTACATCATTCCCGACGTTTCGTTTTTGACGTAACCAAATAGATGATAGCTGATACCAACAAACAGTCTAGAGATTACTATACGATGAGTCATGTATGGCGAATTATTTGGTAAGAATAAAGTATGGGTTTCAAGTAACGAACATGTTCGACGATATTTGTGACAATTACGTGGATGAACGTGAAAGGTGCTCGGAGTGAACGTTGGAATGGCGAAAATGTATTGGGGAAACGATTGACGTATGATATGTGTGGACTGGAAACTATTTCATAAAAAATATACATTATATCCGTTTCAACTAACTTAACCGAAAATTACCCTTAGTTAGAAAGAAAACAAAGATCTTGACAGTGTCGTTTCATTGTAAACAAACAAACAAAATGATGAAACTCTGAAATATTTCCAGAATGTTGGCAGCTTTGAAATTCATTCCTGCCCGAACATTGTGCGCACGCGTTATTTTTTTCTTTTTAAACAGATTTTTTGAAGAGGAATGCAATTCACCAACCTATTCTGCCTGGCCAGAAACAGGTATTAATATCATCAATTAACAATTTATTGTAGTACATTTTAATGAATAATTGATTAATAAAAATCCAATGACATCTGTTGAACCAGGATCAAAGTTATGGTCAAATGACAAAAGCGGGGATAGAACCAACGTTATTTTATTCCAAATACGCTAGAAATATCAGCCTCTTGACTCCCTCGGCCAAAACACCGATGAATTAGAAAAAAAACAGTTATACATCTTTTAATTAAAGGGCTCTTGAGGTGTGATACACACAAAAACAGCGCTCACCAAATAAATCATCCTAATATTATTATTATTATTATTACTGGGTAGTTTTGTCAATTTTCAAACGTAAAAGACATAAGGGCATATGTAAATTGTGGGTGTTGAAACACATAATGCAAAAAGCGCGAAAATACAGGATTTTACATGTAAGAGCATAGTTTTTAAATTGTTGTTTTTGACAGGACTGTGTACAACTGTGCTCCAAAGTATGCATCAATACCGTTGGCTAGATTCTACTTCTCTATGCTATAACTCAAGGGGGAAACGATGAGAGCGCGCGCAATTTGGAAAAACCCTTTTTTAGACCAATTTGTTTCACTTTCTATTCAATTCAATGTCGACAGATGCAAAAACAGCTAGTAACGTTTCTGGTTAAATATCACATGAAATAAGTAACAAATGGGTAATAATTCTGTATGCGGAATATACAAAAGAATAGATTATATATAAGTTGGTATGAGGCTGATGATACTGCACAAAAAAAAAGGGAGAAAAAAGTGTCAAGGCTTATATTTTTTTTAAAGATTTGTGAAGAAGATTTCTTTTTAAGGTTTTGTTGTTTTTATATAACTTAATTTAATTTCATATTTCTACTCCATGACTTATAGGTTGGTATGACTCATACTGTAAAAAATGTTTCACTTTGCCAACGTCATCCCTATTTCAGGAAAGGTCGGTAAAATTGTATGTACAGAGTGAACGAATGTATGAAAAGGAAATGTGATTATTATGAATGAATGCTTGCAAGGATAGGAAGAAATGGAGGCAACTCTGCATATGCTTTGGCCACTTTGAAACTGGAGGTGTCGTTTTTTATAAAATTAAACGCATTTTCTTTTCGCTACAAGTCTGAAGCGTTAACCAGAAAAACTTGATAGTTCTGAATGAAAGATAAACTGAAAATCTCCATATTTTACAAAAAAAAAAAAACAACATTCGTAAAATACCTACATGTACCTACCTACATTGTACAATAAGTGAAAAACGTGCTAAATTCAAATTAATTAACACCTTGTACAATTGCACCACGAGCTATCACTTTTCAGAACGTGTTATAAACATTATTCACTTTACAATAGGCAAACGTTAAACGCTACTAGGCAACACATACAGTGGAACTTCTCGCGGCGTTATCCCCGAAGGGTCGCATTGGGATTCGATACATGTTTTTGATAATCTATAATAATCGCATCTATAACCTAACTTGCAAATATATATTACATTTAAGATTCATATTAAATGCATTCCCACGAGCAGACACGCATAAGTTCACTCTTGCACGTGTCGCACGTGGCTCTACAATATAAAAAAAACTCAAACCTCAAATGAACATAAGCACTGTAGCTTTTGCAGACCTTCCCTGAAACAGGGAATGCATCGCCAAAGTGAGCCATTTTTTGACAGTATGGGTGGTCAGCCTCATACTAACCAATAAGTCAAGGAATGATCATGTATCAGAAACAGAACTTTCATATACATATGGATGTTGTCAGTAAAAAAAAACGTTACTAAAATACACATATAGTGTAACTCCTTGTCGCGTTCTTCCCAAAAGGGTTGCACGTGGCGAGTGGATCTATTTATTGTTACAGGTAAGGGGTTCGACCTTACGCCAACCACGTCAGTTGATGTGGGTGTTTCCCAGCTCCCGTTGGGGCTTGATGGTCTAGAATTTTGGGCTTAAAATAAACACCGAAACTGGAACTGGTTTTAGACACTTTCAGTGGGATTCAAACCCGCGCTCTCATCATGAAATGCAAGCACTTTGCCAACTCAGCTATCGACTGGAGGTACACCTTTAAAATGTTTTTTTAAGCTAATTTTTCCTTCTTCAAATGATTCACAGATTTTTGTCATCTACCTACATTGAGAGGTTTTGTTTGAATTATTGATGGGTTCTATTGACAGTTACTGTCATCTTCTACTGTAGAAGATGACATTATCATCTTCCTCATCTTGTCGTATCTTGTCAGGTCCCCCCGACGTCGGCTATCACTTGAGAGATTATTCATTCAAGTATATCGTAAATTAAAAGAATCAATTCCGATAGAAGTATTATTTGATACATCTAAATCAAAACAACCAATATTGACTTACAAAAAATAAATACATTTTCAATAATTTTTCCTTGTTTCATAATAATATTTTTGGGCAATTTTCGAGAAATTTCCTGAAAATTGTCACACATCATGAAGAAACATCTGCGCTGTGATCGAGTCGACTAAGCGGTGAGAATATGACTAGAGTGTTTGAAAAAAAACAGAGTCTGTTCGACTACCACCAGGCTCAGTTTAGAAAACCCCACTAGTTTAAAAGACAACACTGAAACGGGAAATCACGTCTGACATCCTTTTTGGGAATGGAACCTTCTCGGGTTTTTAATAATAATAATAATAATAATAATAACATTAGGATGATTTATTAGTTGAGCGCGGTTTCGTGAGAAACACACCTCAAGAGCCCTCGGATATGGCTTCTAAAAGAAAAAGAGAATGGTGTCCGCACATGAATCGAAATAGACAAATTGTTACATCACACGGCCGGGTTGCTAGGGAAAAGGCTAATAAATATTTAATTATAGTTAAAAAAAAAACGATGTTTCAAATATTGAAGAAAAAAAAGCAGTTATCTGTACATATTATTAAAAAATATTTTTCTCAATGTTTATGTCTTCTTCTTCTTCTTCTTTAGCCCATTTCCGTCCACTCCTGGACGAAGGCCTCCTCCATCTGTTTCCATATCGACATGTCTTGTGCAATCTGCGTCCAGGTCGCGCCAGCATGCCGGTCCAGGTTTATGTACACACCATTAAAAATATCATTTAATTAATGGTTGCTTAAGCCTACAGGTCTTAGTCTCGTAAAAAGTGTGAAGTTTACCCGCCGAGAATGCAGTTCTTAATTCAAATTTGTACTGAATCTATTGTTTTGTAGATTTCAATGTATAGTTACAATTTTATGGACCATCAAAGCTTCAAGTTAGCCAGATCTATTTTAGGTTATGCCATCATAACCCATAAAACCTGCAAGTGTACATTATATTTGTCGCTATGGACGAAGGCTTTAAGGGGTGGGAGGCTGCACAATGAAAGTACAGAAAGATAGGACGAAAGCCCGCTTCGGTACCAATAATAAGCTCTTAACATCTTTATGTGGCCATACTGCGACAAATAAATAACTCCGGTCACTTAAGGTGCATGTATAAAATCAATATGCCCACATCTAGGACGTGTGGTTGTAATTCAAAATTGTTATTGGCCCCAGACCAAGTATAACAATGAAAATTATGTTGTCTACTTCAGTAAACAAGGATGCAAGTCTAGCAAAATAAATTTCAAATTTGTTACAGAGCTAGAAATGAATGGATAAAGAAAGAATGTATGTAATTTGAAAGAGGATGTGAATGTTAAGGTCCAAAAGAATGTGATGAGATGGTTTGGGCATATGGAAAGAAATAATGATGATAGACTGACAAAATATATATACAGAGGAAGTGTGAAAGGAAAAAAGAGGTAATGGACGACCGAGAAAAGTATGGAGTGATCAGATTGAGGAGATTGTGAAAGAATGGGATGTACAGAGCGAGCGTAAAAGAAGATAATGCATGAAAAAGGTGATGGATATGAAGGAATTAAAAAAGGAATGTAAAAGATAGGAAGAAATGGAGGCAGCTCTGCAGAGGCTCTGGCTACCCCTAGCGGAGTGGCCACAGAGTTACAGTTGTTGGTTTAAAAATTTGCCGTTTTTGTTAAAATTGTTTTTGCAACAAAATAGTTTTTTATCCCCAATGATTTTAGTTTCCGTAACTAAGCTACACATATAGTGTAACTTCTTGCCTGCATTATCCCCTAACAAGTCGCATGTGGCAATTTGGGATCTATTTATTTTACGGGTAAGGGGGCCGGCTTCACACCAACCAAATCAGTTGAAGTGGAGGCTTCCCAGCTCCCGAGGGGGCTGGTTCTCATTTCTTGTGAAGCCAGAGCACCGGATGTATTATATATGAAGACTACAGGTGAAGAACAAGGAATGTCAGTTCAAGAAAATTATGAGGAAATCAAAATTTGAAATTTAAAATCATGGTTATTGCCTGTCACACGGAACCGGAAATACCGCCATAAACTGTGATAGCGACTGTTGTTGCATTACAAATTTTGCAGAGCTTTAGATACATAAAGATATCATTACGTATTATTTTTCATTCCTTGTTGTTTCCCCGTAGTCTTCATATGAGATTTCAAAATTTTAGCTTAAAAAATCCGCGTTCAAAAATCATAACCCTCTGAAGGAGAGCTCCGATTCAAATTTCAAATATCCAAAGCTCTGCAACAATGGTTCTTGTCGGAGGCTTTATTCGACACGGAGTGTATTTATAGGCACTTGGGCCGAGAGCTTTTGGTGCAGCGGTCCAGCTTTCAAATGAACTTTTATGCGCTCGATCTTTACGATGCTGTATCCGCATCTAAAGGTAAATTTACGAAGCCTCATTGGCAGCCTTAAATTTTATTTTATTGCTCTGTACACCGTTCAATGTATCACTTGCTTGCAAAATATATTATTACAAATCAACCCTGATAAATCGTCCGCATGGTGCTTGTTTGTCTTATGTCCATCAGAGTTGTTGGCAAGACAGCGGATGACGCAGAACTTTTTTGTATCCTAGGTTGTGTCTCTCAAAAGTATTTAATTTTGTTTAATCTCTTCTAATACTCTTTCTCCTTTGTTTAATTTAAATTGTCTTTGTACGTGAGGACCTGTAATTTTCTTTGTGTGTTTAATCTTGCTTTTAATGCTGTTGGTTTTCCTAATAAAAAAAAGTTAAAATAATAAAAAGAGGTCAGTTCCCATTATGTAAAGGAACCTATGTAAAGGAATTTCGAAAACAAGGTTGATTTGTGTGTGTAAAAAAAATATGATTGATTATTGATTCGAAATCCGATCGTTAGCTCAGTTGATGGAGTGATGCATTCCATGCCGAGAGCAAGGGTTTGACTCCCACCGAGGGGGTCAGAAATTTTTCGGCGTTTATTTCAAGCCCCAAAAAAAAAAATTCCGCAAAGGAGGACTCAGCGTTCACAAGAAATGATTACCAGCCCCCTCGGGAGCTAGGAGACCCCCATTTCAACTGACGTAGCTGGCGTAAGGCCTGTCCCCTTATAGAAATAAATAGGTTTCACTCGCCACATTCGAAACCCTTCAGAGAATTAGCGCGGCAAGAAGTAACACTATATGTGCAGCATATTTTCGTCGCTTTCTAGCCATCTAAAGATAAATTGTCATCTTATGTAATTTAAGTGTTGATTGAATTTTAGGTTCGTATGATGCTGACTACCCACATTGTAAAACTGATTCACTCTGCAAACATCACCCCTGTTACAGGAAAAGGTGACAATAGTTGCAAGGCTTACGTGCATTTCAGGTTCTTCAGGTACACATACATTTTATGTACGCGCAAACTTACACGAGTCTGCGTGTAAGCATACTTTTCATATTAATCCTAAATGCGATTTTATCTTTGCAGCTTAGATTTTAGATAAGTGTAATGTATAACAGTATGTTCTGTCTCTAGTAAATTATATTATTTTGTATGGATGAATCAGGACGTAAGAGGTCAGAATCGGTACCTACTACGGTCCTTAGCCAACATTCAAACAATCACAAGGACCTTAAAACTCGGCTGAGCGATGTCAAATTTTTTATTCCGATTTATAATGTATGCATTCTAAAATGTGTCTTTGATCTAAATCAGTGATTCCCAAAGTTATTGATATTGACCCCTGGGGGTCTACGGGATACTCGATGGGGGTCTACGAAGAATTATACAAATCCCCATCTATCAAATTGCGTGTCTACCCCCACCCTCCCCCCCCGTCATCGATATTTAGACAAAAAGCTGCAACATTTTTTAGGGAGTCTACCGGAACTGATCTAAATACTTGTGTTCTTTTAAATATTGGGAAAATAGGAGTTATTTTTTTTAATAGATAATAAGTAGCGTAGAATCGAAGGTGCATAACAACTCCGCCTTTCCCTGAAACGGGGTGGCATTGGCAAAAGTGAACCATGTTTTTATAGTACGTTGTGTCAGCATAACACCAACGTTTTAGTCAGGGTAATAAATTAAATTTATATTAAGTAAACTTAATCTTGTTTTCACAGGTAAGATAAGAAGGAATCCGACGATGATGTGATAGCGCCTATTATATCAATTATGTCATACATATTGATTGTTTTAAGACCACTTGTCACCATGTGAACTTCCGATATAAGTTTGTGAATTTCTTATCTACGAAATTATTGTAAAATAACGTTTTTTTTTAATCTATCTAAAGAATCTAAAAAAAGCAAAGATATACTAAATCTTTCTAAAGAAAGCAAAGATATACTAAATATTTCTAAAGAAAGCAAAGATATATTAAATTCACACGTATAAATTTGCACTTACACGTGCTGCATGTGGGCTTACGCTTAAAAAAACAATCTCAAATGAACATAAGCCCTGCAACTCTTGCCGACCTTCCGTGAAACATCGGTGATGGAAAGTGAACCATTTTTAACAGTATGGAGGATCAGCTAGATACCAAACTATTAGTCTCAGTAATAATAGCATTAAGATGATTAAATTCGTGAGTGCTGTTGTTTTTTGTGAATCACACCTTAAGAGCTCTCTGCAAGCTTGGTGCTCACTAAAGAAAGCTTCGAAAGCAAAATACAGTTGCTCTAAAGCAGAATGCACCTTTAGTGAACGGTAATTGGTAAAGGTATATTAATTTTTCAACCCAGCGAAGAGCATCATTTGAAAATATTAATTGATTTTTTTTGTGATTCGAACCCAGGATCTTTCATTTACGGATCCGAAGCGCTAGCCACTAGACTGCGGACCGGTCTATGCTTCATAGCAACGACAATTCGCTATTTTCAAAATTCGCAGAAATCATTTAAATCATGACACAATTTGAAATTTACAATCGGAAAACGAAACATAGTAAAAATTGTAAAAAGAAGATAATAAAAAACATGGTGAAGTTGAAAAAACAATTTGTTTTTTTTTTAAATCTCTTTGCGGTAATCGTTTTTTCACAGTGTTTATACACAGAGCATGTATAAACAATAAAACATTTAATTCAATAAAATGAAACATGATTTCTAGCGGTTCTCTTACTTGCGGTTAACGCTTCATACTCGTAATTGGAATAAGATGAGTTCGATTTCAGGTCAAGCACAAAAATATTATTTTCTTATAAAGAAAACACAATAAAAAAGACAAAAAGATTGTGGCTTCACACGGCTTAATATTTTATATGCTAAGGACCTTAAGGCGTCACATAAGTCTGTGACGTTTGTCCACCGAAAAATACTATAACTTAATTTTTTTCGATGACCAAATAGGGTCGTTAAAAAAATGGAGAAAATATAACAAAAATTAAAGAATCTTACCCAGTATGGATCCATTAAATATCACAGTTTTTGGCATTTTCACTACAACTTTGGCAAACATTTTTAAAAAAAAATTGTGTGTATTTAATCACTGAAACAGTTCGATATTATCTAAAGTCCGTCGAATATGTTTGTAAAATATCTAGTACAAATTTCAAGGTCTCTATGAAGTGGATCTGTGTATGAATCATTCGCACTATATTCGCATTGCACAATAATACAAAAATATTGCTAAATTGTTTTCTAATTTCTGTACGCACGCGCCGGCGGTTCAGTGTATAGTGAGGATAAACAGAAATTGATGTTTTTTATATGTAACTCACCTGGGAAATTGTTTGGTTAGTACCTGCGTACTGCCGCGGGGTTATCTGAATCGCAGGGCGGGGATGGGGCTCGCGGAGCGTGGGGAAAGTGGGAGGGGCATAGTAAAGCGTTTCATTCATAAAACGGCACGCCGAGGCGCGCGAGGTACATCCGGAAATACCCGAGCGGCTGACGCCTGACGCCAACTGACGCCTGACGCATGACGCAAAGCCCCCCTGATAACAGATACCTGAAAAACGGATGTCGCCAATGCACTCCCGGTTTCTCTCCGTTGACACAATTCGTAATCGCTAAAGGAACTCCCGAGAAAGTCCTGTGAAATTTAACGCATTACCTGTGAAAATAAAAACGTCCCAATGATAATTATAAAGGTTTTTATTGGCCGTTTTCAGTATGCTCATAGTAATATAATATAATCTATGTTGGAAAGATATATAAATTTAACATTCATTAGAAATGAATTCCCATAAGCAGACGCATATAAGTTCGCGCTTACACATGCCGCATGTGGACCTACAATATAAAAACCCAAATTTCAAATGACCAGAAGCACTGCAACTCTTGCCGACCATCCCTAAAACAGGGTTGATACCAGCAAAGTGAACCATTTTTTTAACAGTACGGGTGGTCAACCTTATACCAACCTATAAGTCAAGGAATATTATAATTACAGAAATCTTAATATTCCCCAAAGTGAGCGTTGCTTGTGTTTACAATTATGACAATCTATAATCTATAATCTAAGTTGCAAGGATATATTCATTTAAAGCTCTCAGATGTATGCCCACAAACCAACAAGTGTAGTTCGCGCTTACAATTGCTGAATGTGTACTTACAAATAAAATCCAAACCTCAAATGAACATAAGCCCCACAACTTTTGCCGACCTTCCCTGAAACAGGGGTGACATTGGCAAAGTGAACCATTTTTTACAGTATGGGTGATCAGCCTCATACCAACCTATAAGTCGAGGAATTTTTAGATCATCCTTGAATTATAGATTGGTATGAGGCTGACCACCCATACTGTTAAAAAATGTTTCACTTTGTCAATGTCCTCTCTGTTTCAAGGAAGGTCAGCAAGAGTTGAAGGGATTATGTTCATTTGAGATTAGGTTTTATGTTGTAAATCCACATGCGGCATGTGTGCCTACGTATACAATATTTTCAGTCATTTATTAATGTTTTGTTGTTATTGTAATTATCCGAAACAGTTTGTTGTTTTTTTTTCCAAAATAAAATAAAATTATAAAAATGTAGGGTGTCTGCTTTAATACGAATCTTAAATGTAATTTATCTTTGCAACATAGATTGTCAACTAAACAATTAAACAAAGTAAAAAATAAAAACAGTTACGAGTAACCATTTACGATAAAAAAAAATCAAAAGTAAAAAAGTCATAAGAAAAAAAATTACAAAAAAAAAGGCGAAAGGAAAGGGGATGAAAGAGATGAGAAAGTACCTACTTATGTAACATAAGACTCCGATGAAACGTAGAGAAAACCGTTCTTCTCTTTTGCACGGTCAGTAAAATCCGTTTTTTTATTCCTTAAAATTGTTAACGACCGTATTCATAATTTAAAATCTCTAATAATAAATAACGTCAAATGTGAAAAACATTCATATCCTACTTAAGTTTGAATTCGCAATATTGATAACACAAAACAGCGCTCTGTAGCACAATCATCATAATTAAAGAAAGATAAATAAATAGATGGATTATCATGACTAACATTTCAGGTGTATCTATCACAGGAAGTTCAAACAAACCTGACATAAATTTCCGCTGTCAATTTTAAAGAGAACTTCCATATATGGAGCTGCAATCTATAAATTATTATCTTTAATCTAAAATCCAAATCGCGAAGATATTTTGTCATTTAAGGCTCATATTTAATGCATGCCCACAAGTCGCTTACACACACTGCATGGGTACATACAAAATAAACCAAACCTCACAATATGAGCTTTGTGACTCGTGCCGTCTTTCCCTGAAACGGGTCGGCATTGGCAAAAGTGAACCAAGTTTTACAGCATAGGAGGTCAGCTTCATACCAGCCTATTTTTAAAAGAAATAATAATAATATTATTGATAATTTATTTGGTGAGCGCTATTTTTGTATGAATCACACCTCAAGAGCCTTCTGCGAGCTTGGTCGTCGCTGAAGAAAGCGAAAATTCTCTAGCAAGACCCGATGGTTCTAAATCTGGATGGATATTGTATGACAGGTATTTGTTAAAAAATATGAATTGTTCAAACCAGCAAAGAGCAATGTTCATATATTCGAATCATTTTTAGTTCTCCACGGGGAATCGAACTTACGATCTTCAGATTGCGAATCCGAAGCGTTAAACACTAGACCACGGACCGGTCACAAAAGTACTCATTATCTTGGTTTTATCAATACTACTTATCAGTACCCAAGTGCAAGAAAATTATATTTTTAAGTGTATTTCTGTTCACAAGAAAATTAAGTTCAAACCTAAAACAGAGCATAAAAAAAAAAATATCAAAACCAAAACTACCCTTAGGGTCACCTTCTCACTTTATATATATTTTCTATAAACGCAGTTTTTGAGTTCCAACGTTAAAGTGTCATATTTGAAGTTCAGTATTCCGAGAATACAACATTGCGTTAACATAAATAAAATTGTATTGAAACGAAAACGTTCACGAGAGTCGTAGTTTTACTTAACGAACATTTCTTTTTAGGCACGTGTCTATGAATGCACCAAACCATATAACTTTTGGTTTATTTGAATAACAAACCAAAAAAATGAATTTTCACAGTGTTAATACACAAACCATAAAAAATACAAACCATATAAGGTTAGATCGTCACTTTTAATCTTTATAGGAATGCAATGCGAGTTCAAAGCTTATCAGTTAAAAAAAAAATGTCAAGTTAGATCCGTTGCCTATTTCTGGATCAGAGATAAGACCCAAAACGGATTTCAGATAAGTTAAGTTCTTTTTTTGGATTCAAAACTACGTCATACCCTATCTGTACCGTAAGCTAGGAATCCCCTTTAAATTATTTTGTTAACCTTATCTGTATTTTATCTACAAACCTATATAGTTTGTTTTATAAACAAAGTTCAGTTTATATTATTATTTGCGTTCCTTGACTCATAGGTTCGTGTGAGGTTGACATAGTACTGTAACTTTAACGCTGTCGCCATTCCGCTAGAGGTGGCCTGAGACACTGTAGAGCTGTCACCATTTCTTTCTATCCTTACATACCTCTTTTAAATCATTCACATCCTTCTTCATTCATTTTCTTCTTTTACGCTCACATTGTGTATCCCAATCTTTCATAATATCCTCAATCTGATCACTCCATACTTTTCTCGGTCGTCTCTTACCTCTTTTTCCTTTCACACTTTCTCTGTAGATATATCTACTTTGTCAATCTAACATCATTCATTCTTTCCACATGCCTAAACCATCTCATCACATAATTTTTATACCTTAACTTTCACATCCTCTTTCAGCTTGCATTCTTCCTTAACCCATTCATTCTTGACTCTATCCTTCAGAGTTTTTCCTGCCACGCTTCTCAAACTTTTCATTTCCATCGTACATACTTCCCTCATTTTGCTATCATTCACTGTCCATGCTTCACTTCCATAAAACTCTTAGAGAGTGTTTTTTTTTTTAGATTTGTGAAGAGAAATGCAATTCACCAACCTATTCTGCCTGGCCAGAAACAGGTGTTAATATCATAAATTAATAATTCATTATTGTTTATTTTACTGAATTATTGATTAATAATTACCCAATAACCTATGTTGAACCAGGGTCAAAGTTATGGTCAAATGACCCAAGCGGGGATCGAACCAACGTTATTCTATTCCAAACACGCTAGAACGATCGGCCCACTTGGCCCCCTCGGCCATAACACCGACAGAGTAATTTACCTTTCATACATTTTTTCGATTTACGAAATCGATGTTCTAGATCCTTGGCTATTAGATTGGTATGAGGCTAACCCCACAAGCTGTATAAACTTGTATAGGTTTCAGGGAAAGGCAGCAGGGGTTTGCAAAGTTTATGGTCATGTAAGGTTTGACTTATTTTTGTGGGTATTCATTAAAAATGAGCCTTAAATGTCAAAATCATTGCAACTTAGATTATAAATTGTAGATGTGAGCTTACGCAATGTTCTATACAATTCTTGCCGCTATAATAATCTATTATCTAAGTTGCAGAGATATATTAACATTTAAGGCTCTCAAATGCATGCCCACAAACAAACACGTGTAGTTCGCGCTGACAAATGCTGAATGCGTAGGTACTCACAAATAAAATCCAAACCTCAAATGAACATAAGCCCAAAAATAGGCACCAGCGATATTTTTAAATGGGAATTTTTGTACGACACGGGTGGTAAGCCTCATAGCTACCATTTTAACGACCGCAAATAATCTAGCATGTAAATCTCATTTCAAAATAAACGTACACTTCACACTAAATAACAGTAAAAATACTGGAAAGTCCATTGAAAATTTCATTTTTTATTCTGACGTAATATGTTTGGAAAACTTGCATTTTTTATTTATTATTATCATCAATACAATCAAAGTTTATTGACTGGTATACAACTGAAAATATTTAATACCTTCGACATTCAAGACTGAAAAGCGCCTGAAGGATTGTGCACTTTTGCCTTTGCGAGATATAATTAAATTGTTTCACGATTTCTTCATATTCAACAAGCTTAATCCATCAAGCACATAAAACGTGAATTTAGAAGTATGTACAAGGTCTAAAAGGGTTCATTTTGAGATTGGGATTTTTATGTTGTAATTTCACATGCGGAATGTGTAAGCATGAACTTATTCGTGCCGGCCTATGAGAATGAATGTAATATCTAAATCTAAATCAAAATCTAAGCTGCAAAGATATATATCATTTGAGATTCATATTATATGCATTCCCACAAGCAGATATGCATAATTTCGCGCTTACACATGCCGCATGTGGACCTACAATAAACAACCCAATTTCAAATGAACATAAGCCCTGCAACTCTTGCCGATCTTCCCTGAAGCAGGGATGACATTGGCAAAGTGAACCATTTTTTACAGTATGGGTGGTCAGCCGCATACCAACCTATCAGTCAAGGAAATACGTACTCTATGAATCTTTAAAATTAAGATACCGTTGCAGCTTAGATTAAAGAGACTTTTTCATGTGTAAGTGCAAACTTATACGTGTTTTGTTGTGGGAATGCATGTAATATGAATCTTAAATGAAATCCTGCTTCGCAACTTCGATTAAAGACCGATTGGCGATTAGATATTATAAGTTCGCACGTGAAGGTACATAGAGTAGGACAGAGAGTAATATTATGACATCACCCAGCAGGGCTGCTAGGGAAAAGGAAAACAAATATTTTTTTTTTGGTTTCTAAAGACGGCAGACACATACAATAATTAGGTTTCCTTGACGAGAAAAGTGTTGCAAATTTAAAAATGTTCCATTAAATTTTTATATGTCTCTCGTCAACTTTATAACAATTATTCAATCTGATCTAACCTAATCTAATCTAAGTTGCAAAGATATGTAACATTGGGGATTCACATTACATCCATTCTCACCAGCAGACACGAATAAGTTCGCGCTTGCGCATGCCGCATGTGAACCTACAACATTAAAACCAAATCTTAAATGGACATTGAACATACACCCTGCAACTCCTGCCGACCTTCCCTGAAACAGGAGTGACATTGGCAAAGTGAACCATTTTCTACAGCATGGGTGGTCTGCCGCATACCAATCTATAAGTCAAGGAACATACACGACAAATAACATTTTAGACATAAACAAATGGAGAAATAATAATAAATAATCATGTTAAATTGGGAAAAAGTACTTTTTTTCGAGTAAAAACCCTTGTCTTCGGGATTTTCATAGGATATCCCACAAAATATACTTATTTATATTTTCCTTTTAGTTCCATTCAGCATTGTAACAAATACTTCATTTCACACCTTTGAGTCAAGACAAGACAAGACAAGAGTCCATACCACGTGTGTAGGAAAAATTGTTTACTCTGGTTAATATTTCAAATTTGGCTTTTACTTTGTGTGACATCAAAAACAAAAAATACACATGTTTACATTTGTATTTTTTCTCAAAATATGAAAATTTCCAGGAAAATCCCATGGGGATTTTCCTTTGTCAAAAGGAAAAATTAGAATTTTACTAACAATATTTAATACAAAATTGGTATGAGGCTGACCACCTTAACTGTAAAAAAATGGTTAACTTTGTCAATGTCACCCCTGTGTCAGGAAAGGTCGGCAAAAGTTGTAGGGTGTATATTCATTTCAGGTTTGAATTTTATTTGTTTGTACACATTCGGCATTTGTAAGCGCGAACTACACGTGTTTGTTTGTGGGCATGCATTTGATATGAGCTTTAAAGGTTTATATACCTTTGCAACTTAGATTACAGATTTTAGATACTTCACTTTGCCAGTAAGTATCACCACTATTATAGGGATGTTGGCAAAAGTTGCAGTTGGCTAATGGTAATTTAAGATTTGGGGGTTCGGGTTTCATTTGAGGTCTCCTTTTGTAAATGCATATGCAGCATGGGTAAGCGTGATCTTAAGTTTATAGAACGCCAGGGAGGCCAGTTACAAAAAAGTGACCGTTGTTTGTAAAAATATGTTTCTTATACTTTATGGCCTTAGTAAATAAGTGACATTACTAAAAAAAATCACACATGTCAACTGATTTTTACCTAAATTGTGAAGTTATTTTTTTTATATAACTTAAAAAATTATGCTTTTGACAAAATATTTTTTTTGCCTTTCTCATAGCAATACAGCCGTGAGACGTTACAGCTTTTTTGTTCTTGTTGGGTCAAGCACCCGTTAGGGGCCGTCCATAAATTACGTCATCGATTTTGGAAGATTTTCGACCCCCCCCCCCCCCCCCCCCCTTACAATCATCCTAATCTAATCTAATCTAATCTAAGTTGCAAAGATACGTTACATTGGAGATTCACATTACATGCATTCTCACAACCAGACACGTACAAGTTCGCGCTTGCACATGCCTCATGTGAACCACAACATAAAAACCAAATCTCAAATGGACATACACCCTGCAACTCTTGCCGTCCTTCCCTGAGACAGGGGTGACATTGGCAAAGTGAACCATTTTTACAGCATGGGTGGTCAGCCGCATACCAACCTATAAGTCAAGGAACACACACACACGACAAATTACATTTTATACATCACTAAATAATAATATCCAAATACAAAATATCCATTTACAAATAAAACAAATTCCAATTTAATAAACCCTAGCCGCCAACATTACAGATCAACCGCCATTTCTTTCTGTCCTTACATACTTCTTTCATTTCCTCCAGAGTCATAATTTTCTTCATACAGGCTCTTCTTTTTTTATGACTCTGGATATTCCATTCATTCGCAATTTCGGATATTTGGTCCATCCATACCTTTCTCGGTCTTCCTCTACCACGACATCCATCTATTCTACCAACATATACTTTCTTCGTCAGTCTTTCCTCATTATCCTTTAGTCATTATCTAATGCCCCCCTCCCCTTCTTGCTGTAATAATGGATGAGCTTAATAATGAATAATGTTATATTACTTACATAATATTTTGTATATTTTGTTGAAATTGGTATTCACAAGAACGACGTCACTTTTGGTATTCGTACATCATTTGCCATCATCCGCAGACCAGACTCCCCCCCCCTTAATTCGAATGACGTAATATATGGACAGCTCCTTAGCCCGAGTTAAAACAATAGTGAAGAGGGTAGACGGAGTGCGAATCCTGTTTTATTTAAAAGATACGTTAGCACTACCACCGCGATGTCCGTTCGGCCATAGCGCCAACAAATATCCAGATAAGTAGTGATAAAACACCTAGTAAATCATGTCAATAAAACGTTTTTTTTTCATACAGTTATGATGCGATAATCAAATACGCAAACAGTGTGCTTTATTTGTTTACTTTGAGTAGGTTATGTACGTGATGAACTCAGAATCGTCATGGATTATCTTTTTTTAATGTATGGAAAAATCATGTAAGGTGGTGGATGAGCCATGGATTTGCTGTGTGTGAATAACACTGTATGATCCATGGATTATCTTTTTTTAATGTATGGAAAAATCATGTAAGGTGGTGGATGAGCCATGGATTTGCTGTGTGTGAATAACACTGTAAGAAACAAAGTTTTACTTTGTGTACCAAACTACACACGTGGTTTATTGTAATTAAAGTAGAAAAAAATTACAGAGAAGTTTCTTTTTCTATGTACTAATATACATAAAACGCTTTTGCTCAAACCATAGGGTAATCTAATCTAATCTAATCTAATCTAAGTTGCAAAGATATGTTACATTGGAGATTCACATTACATGCATTCCCACAACCAAGACACGTACAAGTTCGCGCTTGCACGTGCCTCATGTGAGCCTACAACATAAAAACCAATTTCAAACGGACATACACCCTGCAACTCTTGCCGTGCTTCCCTGTAACAGGGGTGACATTGGCAAAGTGAACCATTGTTTACAGCATGGGTGGTCAGCCGGATACCAACCTATAGTCAAGGAACAAGGTAAAGGTTCAATTTATGTCAAAGGTGTCACACGTAGCTCTTGCCGGCCTTCCCTGAAACAGGGTTGACATTGACAGAGTGAACCATTTTTTACACAGTGGGTGGTCAGCTGCACACCAACCAACTCAAGGAACTGATACAACATATTTAATTTTTTAAATCAACAAATAATGATATTTATAAACATCAAAACAAATACAGAGTATAAAATTATATTTAAAAAACCCTAGTCCTAAACGCCATTATCACAGATCAACCGCCTCCTTGACTTATAGGTTGGTATGAGGCGGACCACCAATACTGTAAAAAATGGTTCACTTTGCCAATGTCACCCCTGTTTCAGGAAAGGTCGGCAAGAGTTGCAGGGCTTATGTTCTTTTGAAATTGGGTTTTTTATATTGTAGGACCAATGTGTGAGCGCGAAATTATACGTGTCTGCTTGTGGGAATGCATTTAATATAGATCTCAAATTTAATGATACATATCTTTGCAACTTAGATTTAGATTTAGATCTAGATTTAGAACCGTCATTTCTCTCTGTCCTTACATACTTCTTTCATTTCATCAAGAGTTATCACCTACAAAATTCTTCATACTAGCTCTCACAAGCATAAAAGATACCTATATATAGATGGAGCATCTGAGCCGATTTGATTTCCAAAATAAATTGCACAGAATCTGTACTCGACTTTCTTGCAAAAATTTACCCACTGTATGACGTATGTAAAGCTAGAATCATCTACCAGCTTATGCCGTTTCAATAAAAATGTAATATATCAATAATAAATCAATTTTATTCCACCGCGGTGTGTACCTGCATACTCGTACAATATGGATATAGGCATATAAATACTTAAATGAATATAAATATTTTGTTGATTTATTTGAAAAAGTACCAATTACACAAGAAAGATCCTCGACTCATAGGTTGGTATGAAGCTGACCTCAGAACTGTACTGTACTGTATCCTGCCACCGTTTCATTAGGGGTGGCCGGTACCTCCGCAGATGCGCCTCCACTTTTTGCTGTCATCACCTTTTTCATACATACTCTTCTCTTATTCTCACTCTGCAGAATCCATTATTTCGCAATCTCACCTATTTGGTCTAACCATTCTTTCCTCAGCCTTCCCCTTCTGCGCTTTCCTCTGACATTTCCTTTGTACACTTTCTTCGTTAGTTGTTCATCATCCTTTCTTTCAAGATGTCTGAACCATCTCATCGTACTTTTTTGTACTTTCATTCTCATATTCTCTTTTATACCACACTCGTTCATCACTCAAGCATTACGTACTCTATCACTCAGTGTCTTTCCAGCCATTGCTCTCAGGTAAGCCATTTCAACCGTACTTACATACTTTACTCAGCTCACATTCATTAAGCCTCACTTCCACCAACCAATATGCCATTGTGGACCGCCGATCTCATATTCTTCGTAAGTTTCCTATTTCTTGCAATTCTTCCAATCGTTTCCATTACACTTCTTCCTCTACTAGCGCGCTTTTCCAATTATTTCGTCAATTTCGCATTCGACTCAAATTTGCTTCCCAGATAATCAAATTCTTTCACGACCTCCATTCCTTGACTTATAGGTTGGTATGAGGCTGACCACCCATACTGTAAAAAATGGTTCACTTTGCCAATGTCACCCCTGTTTCAGGGAAGGTCGGCAAAAGTTGTGGGGCTTATGTTCATTTGAGGTTTGGATTTTATTTGTAAGTACACTTTCAGCATTTGTAAGCGCGAACTACACTTGTTGGTTTGTGGGCATACATCTGAGAGCTTTAAATGAATATATCCTTGCAACTTAGATTATAGATTATAGATTATTATAGACCTCCACTCTTTTTTCATTCAGTCTTTATCTCAATTTTCTCGCATTTCTCAGTCCTCCCAAAGTGTAAAAAATAATTCACTTTGTCAATGTCACCCCTGTTTCAAGGAAGGTCGGCAAGAGTTGCAAGTTTTATGTTTAATTTGTAAGTACAAATTCAGCATTCGTTAGCGCGAACTTACACATACCTGTTTGTGGGCATGCATTTCATATTAGTTTTGAATGTTTATATTTCATTGCAACTTATATTCTAGATTATTATAGATGGTCATTGAACCCTTTTGTATGCAAACTAGTACTTTGTATGGTGGGTAAACTTTTTAGTTATATTTTGAAAAAGTAACGACTGATTATTATTGGTATTTATAAAATTTTAAGAATCGCAGCCATTTATCTATTTTTAACCCTTTGACTACCAAGAAAATTGCTAATACATTTTGTATGGAAAATTTTCACTCTGTATGGCGGCTATACTTTTGATTCACTTTTTGGAAAAAATAATGATGGCAATATATAGGTTATTATTATTATTTTACATTTGTTATACATTATTTTTTTATTAACCCTCTAACTGCCGAGAATTTTTCCATTATTTTTTTCTTTTATATGGCAACTCCCTAAATCGAGATTATGATGAAGAAATGATTATAATTATTAGATAGCACTATTATATAAATGGATTCACAAAAAATTTCAGAAAAATCGTCGGAGCCGTTTTTGAGAAAATCGCATTTTAAATTTTCAGCTCTTCGGAAGCCATCTTGAATTTAAAAAAAGTAAAAAAAAAATGATTACGAATTAAAGTGATAAGCTTGTTCTTTCTATCAAATCTAAAACAAATTCAAATATCTTGCATTTTAATAGGTTTTTGTAATATTTTCGATTTAAAATTTCAGGTCGTGTAAACGGTGCTTTATATTTATTTTTTCAAAAAATTTTTTTTGTAAATTTGTAGAAATTTATGTTGTCCGTAATATTGTAGAACATTATATTTTTGTTGACCCCTTAACTGTCGAGAAAATCACAATCGTTTGTTTTTTTCATATGGCAGCCCATAGACACAGATTAGTAAGAGTATTGCCATAACTAATTTATTAAGTTAAAAACTAATAAATGGCAACTCTGAAAATTTAAAAAAATTTCTTGGAGCCGTTTTTGAGAAAAGTGCAATTTTATGTTTTTTTTGTATCGCAGCCATCTTGAATTTTCAAGTTGGTGTAATGCCATGTTATTCATACTTAATACATGTCCAAAAAAGTTGATGTAGCCAAAATTTGGTATCTCTAGGTCTTATACTTTGGAAAGTGACACACACACATACATACATACATACATACATACATACATACATACATACATACATACATACAGACGGACGTTTTTGAAAGATAGTGTTTTTTGGCATGTCCTGCACCAGGACAACTCATTTCCGTGAAAACCTCGAAATTTTTTTTTTACACCAAATCATAACTTTCTTTATAGCCTTCGGCTATAGCAAGAAAGTAAAAAGAGTGCACCCTAGGCGCATACTTCATACCCACTAAGTCTTGTTGTAATCAGTTTCCAGGCAACCGCCATGTTTATGTCTCTTTTCAACGTCTGACGCCCAATATTTTTTATATTTAGTATTTTTCGTGGTTTACCTATCATTCCGTTTCATGATACGTTTGCAACTGTAACTATAGACACCCCAAGGGCGCTTGTGGTGGCATAAGTCCTGCAACTCTTTCCGACCTTCATGAAACAGGGGTGATTGACAAAGTGATTCAATTACTATTAATGTGATAAGATTTTCGGACTAACACTGAGGTCACTTGAGGAAAAAGCAGCTGCCAGGACATCCCTGCAACTGTTTTTGGAGACAGGGAATTCAAGGCGGCCGCTTCAAAGACTTGGAATGCTATTCCCACCTCACTGAGGGAACTGGATTTGAAGAGACTGTTTAAAAGACGTCTCAAGACTCACCTCTTCGTCTAATCATATGGACAAGCACCTTTGCAGTGGCACACTGTCATAAAAGGCGCTATATACATTTTGTATTAATAATTAATTATAAGCACGCCTCTGACCAGGAGAATCTTTACTTTACAGTGCTTTTACTTGAAGACATTTCCCCACATTGGCAAAGTGAACCATTTTTTACTGTATGGGTGGTCAGCCTCATACCAACCTATCAGTCAAGGATATGATCATTTAAATTTACCCTATTAAGGAAGAATAGCAAAGAACAAGCGATTGACGATGGATCTGAGAATGGCGGTACACAATGGCATATTGTTACCGACTTTGATGTATGGAAGTGAAGCATGGACAGTGAACGATAGCGAAATGAGTAAAGTATGTACGGTGGAAATGAAGCATTTGAGAAGCATGACAGGAAAAACTTTGAGGGATAGAGTTAGGAATGAATGGGTAAAAAAAGAATGTAATTTGAAAGAGGATGTGAAAGTGAAGGTACAAAAGAATGTGATGAGATGGTTTGGGCATGTGGAAAGAATGAATGATGATAGACTGACAAAGTATGTATAATAAAGAAAGTGTGAAAGGAAAAAGAGGGAAGGGACGACCGAGAAAAGTATGGAGTGATCAGATTGAGGAGATTGTGAAAGAATGGGATATACAAAGTGAGCGTAAAAGAAGAAAATGCATGAAAAAGGTGATGGATATGAATGAATTGAAAGAGGTACGTAAGGATAGGAAAAAATGGAGGCAGCTCTGCAGAGGCTCTGGCCACCCCTAGCGGAATGGCGACAGAGTTACAGTTACAGTTACAGTTACAGCTATTGATTTGCCATCATCCGCGATTCTTGGTACAGCCTCACAAAAAAAAAAATGAGAGCAACCTTGATGAAATAGTTGTGCGCGTGTTGCGTCACGTGTTTCATCAGCATCATTATTAACATCATCATCATCATCATCAATCGGCGCACAGGTAAACGGAACTAGGAAGTGTCTGCATAAGTCAGGTAGGTGCAAATAGAGCGGTAAAAAAATCAATCAATGAACCAACTCACGCATGTTTACTCGGCCAACTGAATGGACTTGAAAAAAGTCTCAACTCCCACGACAGGTTGTACAAGGAGAAAAAAACTGTGTCACTGTTGAACACCTTACATTTTTTGCTTCTACGCATACCAAACAAACCTTTGCCCCGGTATTTTCAACGTTAGCTTATGTGATTTTGAACTGTTAATAAAACTACCCACATGATTGACATAAATGCGTTTTTTTCATTCAGGATAAAGTCGGTATACTAACGTTGAAAATATCGGGCCTTCCTGACCAGTCTTTAATCTTTATCAACAGCTCTTTCTGCATATGTTATCAACAACAACCTGTAAGATTCATATTATATGTGTGCTCACAATCAGACAGGTGTATTTGTTTATTATTATCAGACGTATTACTTACAAACAAATAAAAATCAAAATCTCAAATATATTTTTTTTAACCCAGCGAAGAGCGCTTACAGAAATCAAGTGATATTCTGTTTGTGCTCCGCTGAGAATCGAGCTCACTACCTTCTGAGTTAAGCATTAGACTACGGCTTGCCGTATTAAATTTTGTATTTCTTTTTTTGACTTAATATAGTCAAATAATATAGTAATATAGGCATCAAAATCAGTGATCAACGATTTTGTACCAGAATTACATAAAAATATTAGAAATGGATTTTTTTATATCAAAGAAATCGCCAATTCAGAAGTAAGACCCAATTACTGTAAGGCTGAATGAACCTTTGGTGACCGCTCATTAATAACTGCAGATGATTTTTTTGAAAAAAAATCAAATTTGAAAAAAAAAAATTATGTGCTCCGTCGCGAATAGAACCCACAACCTTCCGATTACGAGGTCGCAGCGTCAACTACTGGACTACGGACCCTTCATAAAATAAAAATATAATCAAATTACATAATTACAATTTCTCAATTCAGATTACAAAATAATGATTGTTTCTTCAAGTCAACGAACTGTGGATTTTACAGTAGGCCAAGTTTTTCGAATGAAAATTTCGAGTTAAACAGAATCAAAGTCAGCAATCTAAGACGTTTTTTAAAACCCAATAAATGTACGTAAATGATCAGAAAAAAATTGTAGTGTTTTCATATATTTATTTTATTTTCAAAATAATCTCTAGATTGCTGCGTTTGTTTTTTTATGTCCCATTTATTGAATAAATGCCATGAATCATCTCATGTCTAGAAACGTCTATCCTATTACTTAAAATATCATTATTTACAAATCAGTATGGAAATAAAATAAAATATTGAAGTGGGTGTGAACCTTGACAAATATTTGAGACCGTACGTAAAATAAACCATGACTGTTTCTTGCGTACTGTTTGAATTCCTGGCAAGAGAAAATAAGTGGGCATATAATTTGGATAATGCCTTTTGTATTGCCTGCTCTCTGTTGTGGAATGCCTAGCCTCACAAGCTGAGAGCTGTAGCCATGGCTCTGCTGTGTCCTAACAATGAATTCACAAAACGGTATTTTGAAATTTTACATTTAATTATTTATTATATCTTCCTTGACTTATAGCAGCTAGTATGAGACTGCCCACTTATACTGTAAAAAATCACTGACCATGCCACCCCTGTTTCAAGGAACCTCGGCAATACTTGCTTTTTTTCATTTGAGATTGAGTTTTAATGTTGAAAGTCTTCATGCGGCATGTGTCAACGTGAACTTTGAAGAGAATCCGCCTCCTCATTTAATCCGGAGGAAAATAAGGACTCTGGTCACGGCTCAACTGTAATAGAACCTGACCTGTTGGAAAAACTCCCTTCAGAGAACGGGAACAATCCTTCTTCATGGTTCAACTGGAGTGAACCGGTCAATTCACTCTTAGGTGAAAATTATAAGATTATGGCCAATAATCTTGATGCATTTGTGTGATCGTCTATTTTACGGTTATGACCCCTCGATGTGAGATAGGTAGAAACAGAACGTTGTGTCATTTTTTGTTTTACTGTCTCAGACCTACCTTCGTAGTGGACCCAAATTCTTTCATGATGGTGAGGATGAAATACAGGTGTGCCTAGCTTAATAATATTTTAATGAATTTAATTAACTAACCCAAAGGATACGATGCCGAATTATGCAAGATTTTGCATTCGCGTAGTAGCGCGTTCGATTTTATTTCTGACAAAATTTCCGCGAGATTTGTTTATTTAATTTTGACGCCAGTTAATGCAGATGAATTTATTTCAAAGACAAGTACAATAATAACAGCTCAATTAAACAGGAGATAATCAAAAATCAATTGAATAATAGTTATTTGGTTAGTATTGTTTTAGCAAAATTAAAGAGAATATGGTTTGATCTTTTCTTCTTCCTCTCTCTCCCTGCGCCGTAGATCCAACCAGCGGTTGTAAACATTTCTCGCTCCAAGATCACTTACCTTTTGTAGATTCTCTTTGCTGTGGAAGAAATTTCATTAGTGTGTTTTAGGAAGGGATTGATTTTAATAACTGGTACGACAAACCGGCCCAGTAGAAGATGACTCCCTTCACCCCAGCTTCCTTGTAAATGGGATTCCTCATTTGCTCGTAAGCAAGAAAGACCCAAAATCGAAGAAAGCTCATCTTCCTCTTTCCTCCAAGAATTTAACAGGTTGGCCCCACGGCCTGGTCCTTTCAGACCACGGGAAGGATATTTTAGAAGGGACTGGCCCTAACCTTACTCCGCGTCATGAAATAACCGAACGCCAAAAAACAATGAATGGAGACTTTTTAAAACTCGATCGTCATGTCGAGGCCCGCATTGTATTTTTGGTGTCAGAATCCAGCAGGAACTAGGTGTTGTGATGTTGGAATGACGTCAGTTGACTCCAGCCCATAACAGAGGAACAATGGAAGCTATATCCAAGTCATGATATAAGTCTGGTAGTAACCTCGTCCCTCGTTCAGTGATGATGTTGAGGACGCAGATAACCATGGCCGAAGGAGAGGTCAAGCTATGAACCAAAGGAAACATAGGACGTGCTCCGGAGCATGGCTCCTTGTCAGTCAACATTGGATTTATAGTTTTGATGGAAAGTTGTGGAAGCCGAAAGCTTTCACCTCCAACACAATGCGAACTCCTTCATAGCAGCAAAAAGAACCGTTAGGTTCCGGTATTTCAGATATTAAGCAAACAGCGTTCAATTCTTTCTGACACAGGTTTTTGTGAGAGAGAAGGTGTGTTTGTTAGTAACTGCAAGGCTGTGGAAAAAGACAACAATTTATAAGCATTTCAGGACATTTGTGCCCCTTGATTGAAAGCTATGTTGAATTCACCCCTTTTGACCTGGAAGACAAACATCTTATTTATAATACAAAACGTAATAATTTTTAAGATCGGAGTATTCGGCAACAGCAGCCCCTCGGACTGAAACATAGGCAACAAATCATTTTCAAAATGTGAAGATTGAATACATTTTAGAACGCAAGTTAATCAGATTAGTTTAGTGTGTTAGAAAATAATTTGAAATCTCTCATCCTTCTGCGAAGCAGCTCAGCAAACTATGTGTTTACGCGAATTAATGAATTTTATTATTAAATAATTAAATGCGCCTTCCTGTTCAGCAACCACTGGTTTAATTTTATTTAATCCAAAATTCAATCGAAAAGTTATTTTTACGTCCGAAAGTTTGAGAATCACTGCGATTTACGGAATAACATATTTTGCGTACTTTTAGTTTTAGACACCACACATGAAAAATAACACTCCCGGAATATTATGTCGGCAAATATTTTATTATTATTAAAACCACGTAAATACTTATTCTCCCTTAAATTCCGAACGAACGATTCGCGGCGTCTTTATTAAGAGAAAAATCTTTTTAGTCTATTTAAATTTTCTTCCGAATGAAAACCCGATTTTAATTTAAATATTTTGTTTCGAATTTGTTTAGCTCAGATTTAAGATACATATGGCCCGTCTTCCCCAATTGACTGTCTCGACCCGAATCCCCTTTGATTGTCCGAACGAACGAATCTCTAAAAGCCCGGCTTCTTTATTTAAATTTTCTCCCGAATTAAAACCCGATTTTAATTTTAATATTTTGTTTCGCATTCGTCTAGCCCAGATTTAAGTCCCTTGCAAGCACGTGCTCCCAAGCTGACTGTCCCGATCCGAATCCTCTTCTCCCGGTGGTTCAGGGCTGACTTGCATCCCCCTTCCAGAACTTAAATAGTCCCATAGAAAAAAAATACGTATGGACAAGAAAAATCTTCCTACACATGTTTGATACGCCCACATGTATAGGAACTTCAATTATTTTATTTTTATTTTTGATGAAAAGCTTGATTCATCACAACTTATACGTGTCTGTTTGTTAAAATGTATGCAATATACATATATCTTAAATGTAATGTATCTTTGTAACTTAGATTATAGATTGTAGACTTGGTATTAATTGGAAATCTTTTTTTATTTGCAAGAAAATATTCTTAGCAACCAATCTAATCTAATATAATCTAATCTAATCTAAGTTGCAAAATATAAGTGACATTAGAGATTCACATTATATGCATTTTGACAAAACATACATGTTTAAGTTCGCGCTTAAACATGCCGCATATAGTCCTACAATATACAAACCCGAATCTCAAATCAACATACACCCTGCAACTCCTGCCGACCTTCCCTGAAACAGGGGTGACATTGGCAAAGTGAACCATTTTCTACAGCATGGTTGGTCAGCCGCATACCAGCATATAAGTCAAGGAGCCAATAATATAACCAATAAAAATATAATTGGATTGGAAAGTGGATAAAACATAAATTTATTGTGTGTAACTTCTCATGGTAAATGAACTAACTATGAGGCAAAGATCATTAAAAAAAACATCTTAGCTACAGGATTTTTAAACTGTAATAATGTTTTCTCCCGTAAAAAATAGGAAAAAATTGCATTTATCTGAGAAACCCATGTTAGCTTAATACGTCACTTGTTTAGTTTTACATTTGAGGTGTCAATACACGAATATGTATTTTCCCTAGCATCTCAGCCGTGTGACGTCACAATTTTATCTATTGAAAAAAAAATTAGGCTGATTTATTTGGTGAGCGCTGTTTTTGTGTGTATCACACCTCAAGAGCCCTCTGCGAGCTTGGTCGTCGCTGTAGAAAGCTCCATTCTCAAGCAAGACCCAGTTGTTTTAAGGCTGGATGGACCTTGTGATGACCGGTCTTTGGTAAAGGTTTATAAATTTTTCAACCCAGCGATGAGCAAGTTTGAAAATGTAAATGGTATATTTTGTGTGCTCCGCCGGGATTCGAACCCACGACCTTCCAGTTACGAGTCCGAAGTGTTGCCACCTGGACTACGGAGCGGTCAAGGAATCCATTCAAATTTACATTAAAAACGTGCGACAATATTGCGTAACCTTTTCCGTCCAGACATGGTGTGTGACACTCACCTCACAGTAATTCCCGCCTCTTCACTTCTGTCTCATCAGCATCATCATCATATTAGCGTAAGGCTGATTAACCTGTCGCTATTTAAGACTAGGCCATGTATGGAGTGAGGAAGATTTGAGGCCGCGAAGAAAACCTAGCTCTCTAAAGAATGACTAAGAATATTTTAACACTACCTCAAACGTCACGTGAATAGAAAAATGTATGTAAAATACAACATCACCCCTGGTGAGTGATTGAATTTCCAATACTTTTTGTACCCTAGTCCCTACCTGTGAACATTTATGTTTAACGAATTAAATTTCTAAATACAACCATTTCAATTTCGCAGATACTTTTCACAAGAAATGAGAACCAGCCCCCTAGTGAGTCGGGAAATCCTCCCCTTCGCTGTTTAACGGCAAAAATTCCTATGTGATTTTTTAAAGTACTTCCAGAACGTTTAAACGTCTTGGTACCCTAGTCCTTACCTGTGAATATTTATGTTTAACGAATTATATTTCTAAATATATCCACTTCAATTTTATAGATACTTTTCACAAGAAATAAAAACCAGCCTCCTAGGGAGCTGGGAAATCCTCGCTTCAACTGAAAAAAAGGTTCCACACGCTACAGGTGACGTCTTTGGGAACAATGTGGTACACTTTATGTGCTGCTTAGCTTAAAAAATCCCGACCCTTCATATCCTTCGTGCTTGTTTGTCTTATGTCCATCAGAGGTAATTTCACATGAGCAATGTTTGCATGTTTACTGGATCGATGTGTTGAAAACGGGATTTTTTTTTTAAAACATTTTAAACTTCTCACTTATCGTGTTTTACGTTTTTTTCTTAGCTCAGATTGTGAAGAATGTGATTCTTAAGTCAATCCCATTGAAAGATCATCTTTGAATCTAATCTTATATAATCTAATCTAAGTTGCAAAGATATGTTACATTGGAGATTCACATAACATGCATTCTCACAACCAGACACGTACAAGTTCGCGCTTGCACATGCCTCATGTGAACCTACAACATAAAAAAACAAATCTTAAATGGACAAAATAGGTTCAACTCGCCACATGCGACCCCTTCGGGGATAACGCGGCAAGAAGTTACACTATATGTGTAGCTTAGTTGCGTTAGTTAGTTGCGTTGCGTTACATACACCCTGCAACTCTTGCCGTCCTTCCCTGTAACAGGAGTGACATTGGCAAAGTGAACCATTTTTACAGAATGGGTGGTCAGCCGCATACCAACCTGTAAGTCAAGGAACAAGGAACAACAACAAGGAACAACAAGGAACTATCAAATGGTAGATAAGCCAAACAAACAATGGGATGACCCATGATGGATTTCGTCTAGGTCCACTGCTGAACATAGACCTAATACATATCCCTCGAGGCATCTCTATCCAGGGCATTCTACGTCTAGTCACCAGCAATCCATTTGATGTCATCCGATCATCATGTCTACATCTTAACTCTTCACGAGGTCTCCCCTTCACTCTCCTCTTGGTCCGTAATTATATAGAGGTCCGAACATTTTTGAATCAGAGCTTTTTTCTCGGCATACAAACGTCAGTCTTATATGGGACTGTATGAGAATACTTTTCATTTGGTATAAACGGTAAATTACCATGTTAGGTCACATAGCAGAAACGAAGTTAAAAAATCAAATATTTAAACTGATATCGGCGGGGTGACGTCATCGAGTGTGACGTACGCAGATATGCCCACGAAAAAATCTCAAATCTAAAAATAGTCACCGTTCTATAAATAGCCCGAGAAGAGCTCCCACGTCTTTAAATAGCGCGCGAGTCAATACGGTTAAGCTATTCATAGTCTTGTGCAAACAGCCTGGTCGAGTGTTGAAGGCAAGATTATCGATGACGTCATAGATAGTGACGTATGTGAAGGTATCCCTTTTTTACAATTTGAGAATAGTAAAATATCGTACCAGTCCTGTCCGTAGTCTAGTGGAAACGCTTCAGCCTCTTCCATTGAAGGCTGTGGGTTCGAATCTCGGGGGAGCACAAAAAATACACATCATTTTTATTTTCAAAAAATATGCTCTATGCTGGTTTGAAAAATTCATATACCTTTACCAAAGACCGGTTACCAAAGGTCCATGTAGCTTTACAGCAACTGAGTCTTGCTTGAGAATTGTCGCTTTCTATAGCGCCGACCAAACTCGTAGAGGGCTCTTGTGATTCACACAAAAACAGCGCTTACCAAATAAATGATCCTAATATTTTTATTATTATTATTATTATCGACACCTTAAAGGTAAAATTTAATAAGTGCTGATTCACTGATTTGAAAAATCGTGGATTAAACATTTTAGTGGGTGTAACTTGTCATATTAAGTGACCTAATAAATAAGGTAGTGCTAATGAAAAAGTTCTAAGCAACAGGATTTTCACAAATATTTGTTTTTTTCTCTCGTACAAAATAGGAAAAAAAGGGTTTTTGTCTATATTTGCTTACTATGTCACTTATTCAGTCTTACCTTTAAGGTATCGACTTGACTGTTCTTGTGACTCTGTCACTGTTGCACTAGGGGTATCCAGAGCCGCTTCATTTCCTGGAGGCATGAATATTGAACGGAGAAATGAATGGGATATCCAGAGTCATAATAAATGGAGAGCTGGCATGAAAAAGGGTTATGACTCTGGATGAATTAATGCGAGTATTATGAAAGAACCGAAAAAAATGAGGTTAATCTGCGATGTCGGTGGCTAAGGATTGAAATTATGGTCTATGGAGTTTTGCAATTATTTTTGTCCTTTAACTTTTAGGTAGATATGAGACTGACCATTCATGCCACAAAAATTGGTTAACTTTTCCAAACGCCAAACATGTTTCGGAAATACAAATGTCGCATGTATATTGTGTAAGCGCGAACTTACGCGTGTTTGCTTGTAGATTAAGTATGAATTTAAATGTTAATAAATTGTACCATGAAAAAATCTGCGCTGTTCTCTTCACAATGGTGTGATAACACCAAAAGTGGTCGAGAAATTAAAACAACTCGGGAAGAAAATCTGTATTTGTTTTATGTTTACACATTCAATCTTAAAATAATCCTTTTATCTTTAAATAGATTAGATTTTCTTATGTCTTTGAATAGCGCTCTAGTCGATAAGTTTTAAATTATTCAGAGTCTTAATCGACTGTTCATGTTGAGATTAAGGGTGACGTCAGCTGTAGGTGGAGGTGTATTTATATAAGTGGGTTGATGCATAGTGAAACATTCATATTATGCACAATTGGATAATCGCATAATAAAAAAGATCTATAATTATCTAAGTTGCACAGATAAAATAACATTAAAAATTAATATTAAATGCGTACCTACCCACATCAAACAGACACGTGTTGGTTCGCGCTTACAAACGCTGTGTACGCTCAAATTAAAATCCAAACATCAAATGAACATAAGCCAAAACTGTTCCAAACTTCCCTGACACATTAGAAAATTATTAATTACATTGGAAAAGGGAACCACTTTATAACCACTTACTATTAATGTGATGACCACGCCTCTGACCTAGAAAAACTTTGTTTTGCTGTGCTTTTAACTTCACGTGAAGAAATTCTCTCACTTGTAAAAAATATGCAACATTGTATGAGCGTCCAAGCTGTTCATGCGACCGGTTCGTAGTGCAGTTGTAACGCTTCGGACTTTTAAATGAAAGGTCTTGGGTTCGAATCCAGGCGGAGTACAAAAAAAATACTATTTGTTTTTTCAAATATGCTCTTCGCTGGGTTGAAAAATTCATATACTAAAATGACCGTTTACCAAAGGTCCATCAGCCTTACAGCAACTGAGTCTTGCTTGAGAATTGGCGCTTTCTATAACAACGACCAAGCTCGCCGAGGGCTCTCAAGGTGTGATTCAAACAAAAACAGCGCTCACCGAATAAATTATCGTATTATAATTGTTATGACCTCTGCGGCACCTCAGCGGCACTACAACAAGTGTCATAGACCCCATAGAGTCTCTATAATCCAGGGAGTCTTCCGCACAGGATTAAAAAAAATGACGTATTGCAGTGACGTCTAATTCGTAAGATTCACACCTGGTATTTGCTTAACATTCGTACACAGATATGATAATCCTTTTGACTTTTTACATGTGCCAGTCTAGATCCTTGTTCCACTGACACATCGGGATTCGCAGACATTCTGGCGCATCGAAGTGCGTACGTCACAGAAGGACAAACATGCTCCTTATCAAAGTAAAACTTGTATCAATAAAATACCCTCCTATATATGTTTATGTAAACATACCAGCCCTGGGGTGGAAGTGTCATCACGTGGTCATCACCAACGTAGGTAAATCTTGCCTACCGAATATCGGTAATATTTGTTTAAAGTTTCATCAGCTGTTCACTTGCGGACATCTTGGATTGACAGGTCTTCATACAAATATTACCCATATTCGGTATATAGGAATCGAATTGAATATCTTCAATCATCGACATTCCTTGACTTATAGGTTGGTATGAGGCTGACCACCTATACTGTAAAAAATGGTTCACTTTGCCAATGTCACCCCTGTTTCAGGGAATGTCGGCAAGAGTTGCAGGGCTTATGTTCATTTGAGTTTGGATTTTATTTGTAAGTACACAATCAGCATTTGTAAGCGCGAACTACACGTGTTTGTTTGTGGGCATACATCTGAGAGCTTTAAATGAATATATCCTTGCAACTTAGATTTTAGATTATAGATTAAAGATCGAATATTGGGTAGCTTATAATCTATTTATAGCATCATTATTACTTTACTTACAGGAACGTGTGAGGTTGACCACCCACACTGTAAAAAATGATTCACTTTACCAATGTCTTGTTTGCCAAAGTCCGATCGATAGTTCAGTTGGTAGAGTGCTTGTATTCTATGCAGAGAGCTCGGGTTTGAATCCCTCCGAGGGTGTCAGAAATGATTTCCCGTTTCGGTTTTTATTTTAAAGCTTAAATAAAAAAACCGGCAAGGCTTACTCAGCCTCCACAAGAAATGAGTACCAGCCCCCTCGGGAGATGGGAAACCCTTCACTGAAGTGGTTGACGTAAGGCTTGTCAATATTGTAGTAATTTGATTTTAGATCTCCTATAAAAGCGACACTGAAAAAGGGAAAGAAAGAAGAACAAGTCGTAATACATGGAATTAGTATGTAATGTTCCTTGACTTATAGGTTGGTGTGCGGCTGACCACCCCTACTGTAAAAAAAATGGTTCACTTTGCCAATGTCACCCCTGTCTCAGGGAAGGACGGCAAGAGTTGCAGGGCTTATGTTCATTTGAGATGGGTTCTTATAATGTAGGTCCACATGCGGCATGTGTTAGCGCGAAATTATACATGTCTGCTTGTGGGAATGCATTTGATATAAATCTTAAATGGTATATATCCTTGCAGCTTAGATTAGATTAGAATAGATTAGATTAGTAGTTGTTGGCAGGCAAACGTCATAGGTCTACGGGACTAGCGTCCTAATCTTCGTTACCGAAGACCAAATTAGTTAAGAACCAAAACATTTTTTTTCTTTGTCCCTAGCAACCTGTCCATATGACGTAACACTTTAAATGTCTAACATATAAGTTCCGAGTCTATTGCTTCTTCGTTGTACGACAAAATGAATCAAATACTTTGACGACGTATTTAAAAAAGTCAATACATGACATTATCATACGTGACAGATATTCAAACGCTGATAGCGAGTGTGCTAACTGACACTTGAGAATTTCTCGGAAAGCTTTGGCTCAGCCACAGACTATGTAGACCAGCTCTATGAGTAATGCTCCCCGTCTCACTATTTGCTGATAAGCACAGCAAGTAATAGAGTTACACCAAAAATGCATGAAAATTAAACACTCACTACGAGCGCTGTTTCATATTTCGTACATTTTTTAGTAAACGCTGAGTTTAAATTGAATGTTGTGTACTACTTGTATTGAAGTACAGACAACTTTGTAGCCTACACGTCTACTACCAAGATGTCTGAATCTTAATCTAAGTTGCAAAGATATAGATCATTTGAGATTCATATTAAATGCAATGCTAACACATGCCGCATGTGGAGCTACAGTACAATAACCCAATCTCAAATGAACATAGCCCTGCAACTCTTGCTGACCTTCCCTGAAACAGGGGTGATATTGGCAAAGTGAACCATTTTTTACAGTATGTGTGGTCAGCCTCATACCAACCTATAAGTCAAGGAATTAATAAGTCAAGGTCATTACTCATTTATTTTCAAACAGATTCGCACTAACCTGAAGGCAATCGAAAGTGATTAATGTGACTGAGAATTTGATGCGGATACGCGTCAAATTTAAACTTGGCCTTATCACATACAAAGCTCTCCATGATGCAGCTCCTTTCTACAACCAAGAGCTGATTGTCTCAAAAGTCCTGGGCTAAAGGACGCAAACACTAAGATCAGCAGAGAACGGAGCGGAAACCCTGCTAAATGAACCTAGAAGAAAAATTGCCACTGTTTTCGGAGACCGTGCTTTTGCAGTGGCCGGCCCTGCGACCTGGAATCAACTACCACCAGAAATCCGGAGGTCTAAGACGATTGAGGAGGATGAAGGATGAAGACATTTTTCTTCGCCCAGTAAAATACTAAGCGCCCTTGGAGTGACATTGAGTTACGAAACGGCGCTGATAAAGAAATCATCATAATCATCATCATCATCATCATCATCATGTGTCAGAAGGACCCACTGCACAAAATGATAATAGTTATTTTAGGATAATTTGTTTGGTGAGCGCTGTTTTTGTGTGAACCACACCTCAAGAGTTCTCTGCGAGCTTGGTATCTATAGAAAGCGCTAATTCTCAAGCAAGACCCAATTGCTGTAAGGCTGGAGGGACCTTTGGTGACTGGTCGTTAGTAAAGGTATATGATTTTTTTAACCCAGCGAAGAGCATATTTGAAAATATAAATATGTTATGTTTTTTTTTTCTACGCCGTGATTCGAACACACGACCTTCCATTTACGAGTCCAAAGCGCTACCACTAGACTACGGACCGTTCGTAAAAGTTAACAGTTATTAATAATGTATAATCTAAGTTCACATCTATGAATCTATAAAACACAAACTAAAAATCATATGAACAGAAACCCTGCATCTCTTGTCGACCTTCTTTGAAACATGGGTGGCATTGGCAAAAGTGAATCAAGTTTAAACAGCATAGGGGGTAAGTTTCATACCAAATTATTAGTCAAGGAGCACAAGAATTTTGGGAAGTAACATAATTAAAAATATAATGAGAAAGGAACAAAAATATGGAGGAACCATATTAAAAGGGTCCGTAGTCCAAGTGGTAACACTTCGGACTCGTAACTGGAAGGTTGTGGGTTCGAACCCCGGCGGAGCACAAAAAATATACCATTTATATTTTCAAATTTGCTCTTCGCTGGGTTGAAAAATTCCTAGACCTTTACTAAAAACCAGTCATCAAAAAGTCCATCCAGCCTTACAACAACTGGGTCTTGCTTGAGAATTGGCGCTTTCTACAGCGACGACCAATCTCGCAGAGGGCGCTTGAGGTGTGATACACACAAAAACAGGGCTCACCAAATAAATCAGCCTATTTTTTTATTTTTTTTAAACTCAGACAATAACATATCGCCACCTTAAAGGTAAAACTGAATAAGTGCTGATTCACTGATTTGAGAAATCGTAGGTAAAACATTTTATTGTGTGTAACTTCTCATAGTAAGTGAACTGAAAAGGAAGTGCTCACGGAAAACTTCTAAGCTTCAGTATTATGATAGCTTTTTTGCCACTTTTTTAGTTTTACCTTTAGGTATCGATATTGTCGAGAGCTAGGAGGTCTTAAAAAATATAAAAATACTTTTACATAATTTTTTTTGTAGAACAACTGGAAGTGTATTGTTAGAACCTTGATAGACTTTCGGTTTCCATTGATCTTTGCTTGATTTATGTCTAGTCCTATTCCCCTGTAATACCTGGTCTAGACGTATTTCTAAAAATCATGATAGCCAGAATTTTAGGTTGTTTGTAGGCATGAGGAAAACCGCAATATCTTGTTTCCTATGTTTATACCATGTTGAAAAAATACACCTTAAAAATACAAGTTAACTAGGTACAAACAATATGATGTAGGTATGCTCGCTAGATTGTTATCAAAGTTTGATTATGCTATACTTTGTAAACACAAAGCCACGATATACAAGAAGGAAGTAATCTAATTATTTTTCTTCCTCAGCCCACTCCTGGACAAAGGCCTCCTCCAATCCTCTTCATTTCTGTCTATTCACTGTTGTGCTGTGTGCAGTTACCTTGATGTCGTCCAGCTACCTCAGTTGGGGTCTCTCCACTTCCTGCTTGGACATTCTGGGCCACCACTGGACGATCCTGTTCGGCTACCTGCCATGGTCCTGCCTCGCGATGAGACCAACCCAGTGCCACTTTAGGCAAGACCCTCGCTGTATGTCATCAGTGACACCAGTGCGTCTACGGATCTCCTGGTTTGGAACCCTGTCTCTGAGGCTGATTCCCACCATCCTCGTTTCAATGGTTTTTTGGCACGTTCTCAGTCTTTTGAAGCTATAATGAGTGAGCCCTTTTGTTTCCATGACATATATGGATACTGAAAGCACGTTTAACTCAAAGACCCTACGTTTCAGATTAACAGTAATTTTTGTGTCACTACTTTCACTTATAGGTTGGTATGAGACTGACCACCCATACTGTAGAAAATGGTTCACTTTGCCAATGTCATCCCATTTCAGGGAAGGTCGGCAAGAGTTGCAGGGTTTATGTTAATTTGAGATTGGGTTTTATGTTGCAGATTCGGATGCGGCATGAAAATCTTAAATGTTACATATCTTTGTAACTTAGATTGAAGAGATTATAGAAATGAAGTAAGGCTGCCGATTTATAATATGGTCAAAATTTTACTGATATTTTTACTTAACCTTACTTGAATCTATAAAGGCTCAGAACCTCCCTGACCACAACATTCTAGGACTGTCAGCCGTGTGCTTCTTTCCTTCATAGGCCCTTTACTCCCAGGACTTCTGCGTCGGCCTTGGCATTGTCCGTTCACCGTATCCTAGGACGTCCGAGAGGTCTGATCCAGAAAGGTACCACTCAAGACATTTGTGATTATCCTGCCGGAATTTATTTTTCACAATTTATTTCACAACTTGACAATCACTTTTTATTGGTATTACTCAGCGAATGACTCTTTGCAAATTGACTCTCCGTACCATTTTGATCTCTTACATAGGGCACCAGAGGGGTCTTTCTCGCATTCACTAGATAATTCTTTCACCAGAACGTCATTCCAATGCACTAATACAATCATGGGCTACTCCTAGATGGTTCCATCGTACGTGTATAGGTGCGCGTGGGCACTTTAATTCCATAGTCCGTCATAATTATGCGTGTATCTAAATCTAAATCTAAATCTAAGCTGCAAAGATATGTATCATTTGATATTCATATTAAATGCATTCCCACAAGCAGACATGCATAATTTCGCGCTTACACATGCCGCATGTGAACCAACAATTTAAAAAACCCAATCTTAAATGAACATAAGCCCTGCAACTCTTACCGACCTTCCCTGAAGTAGGGGTTACATTGGCAAAGTGAACCATTTTTTACAGTATGGGTGGTCAGCCGCATACCAACCAAGCGTGTATAAGCTTACGTATTTCAAGTACGAGACAGTATGAACTGTAACTGTAACTGTAACTTGTTGCCATTCCGCTAGGGGTGGCCAGAGCCTCGAAAGAACTGAGTTGTCAAATTTCATACAATATTTGTGTATCACGCGCATATCGAGTGAATCACTTGTCTGTTATTATTATTGTTCCCAATTAAAAATATGAAATACTGTCGGAAATTTTATTTTTGCAAATTCCTGATCGAAAAATTATCAATGTCTTGATTTGCCAAAAATTTAATCACCCATTTGTATTCATAAACATGTTTAATTGTGTCAAATAACAAAACGACACATCCTGACTAAAGTTAGTTTCACTCGAAACCGATGAAAAAATTGCTGATTAGATTGAGATGAGAATCATGAATCTATTGGACTATTTGATAGTTTAATTAGGCAAAATTTAACGTCTTAAGGTCGAATTCTTGGGTGAACATTTTTTTTTTTGACATAACCGGCGCGGCGCCTAGAAGTGAAAATTAAATTAATGCTTCTACGATGTTACTATGAGATTATTTTTAGAATTTCTAGAATCAATTTCCAAATAAAACACTAAATTTATTACAGTATCGATTTTATTTTTGTCTAAGTTTTCTTGCTTGGTAACAAAAATATCTATTTTAATACTGTTCAAACTGATTATAATTCCGTTGGATTATCGTTAAGTATGAGACTGAACCCCATCTATAATATGAATTGCAAAGATAAATTGACATTTAAGGCTTGTATTCTAAATCTAAATCTAGCAAAGATATGTATCATTTGAAATTCATATTAAATGTATTCCCACAAGCAGACACGCATAATTTCGCGCTCACACATGGCGCATGTGGACGTATAATATAAAAAAACCCAATCTCAAATGAGCATAAGCCCTGCAACTCTTACCGACCTTCCCTGAAACAGGGGTGACATTAGCAAAGTGAACCATTTTTTACAGTATGGGTGGTCAGCCTCATACCAACCTATAAGTCAAGGAATTGAAGGTATATATTGATATACGCCCTTACAAAAAAACCTCACATGAACATAATCCTTTCAACTCCTGTCGTCTTTCCCTGAAACCGAGGCGTCATTGGAAAAAGTGAACCAAGTTTTTACAGTATAGGGGTCAGCTTAATACCAACCTATTAATCAAAAAGCTCAAAAACAAACACGCCTATTCCATGGGAAGTTGACCGGCAGTTGCAGGGCTTATGTTCCTTAGAGCTTTACTTGTTTATTTCTATATCTAAGCTCACATGCGGCATGTATAAGCGCGAACTTACACATGTGGGCATGCACTTAAAATTAATCTTAAATGTAAATGTATCTTTGCAACTGAGTCAAGATACTGATATATTCTAGTCTGGTCGATAGCTCAGTTTATAGAGTGTTTGTAGTCCATGCCGAGAGCCGGGTTCGAATCCCACCGAGGGTGTCAGAGATGACTTTTCCGTTTCGGTGTTTATTTCAAACCCCAAAATAAAATACCGGCAAGGTTTACTCAGTCTTCACAAGAAATGAGAACGAGCCTTCATTGGGGAGCTGGGAAACCCCCCCTTCAACTAAAAGGGTTTACGTTAGACCGTCCCCCTTACCTTTAAAGAAAAACCTTTTGAGGATAACGCAGCAAGAAGTTACACTATATGTGTAGCCTAGTTGCGTATGTATTTCAAATTTTCTTTTTTAAATCTTACAACCGTTAGCACTCCCACCGGTTGAGGAATTCAGAAAGGCTTATTATAATTAATCGCTGTAATCATAAAGCTCGTTTTACAAGGAGGTTGTATGGCGCTATCAACAAATCCACTGCGCTATGATTAAATCTATTTTTAGTGATGATCTCTGCATCGTACGTACTTGCTCGGAGAAATTCAGTACAAGTCGACTTTTACTTCCGTAAAGAAGAAAAAATACTATCACCATCTAGAACCTTCTACCTTCTTCGTCTTGTTTTAAATCAATGATCTCCTATTCAACGGGTATTGTCCTCTTAGAATTGTCGTCAAAAATGTTGGTTTTAACAGAAACCTAAAACTAGAGTTATGTCTACGTATGGTGAGATGCTAGATAATAATTATATTAGGATGATATTTGGTGAGCGCTGTTTTTGTGTGTATCACAACCTCAAGAGCCCTCTGCGAGCTTGGTCGTCCCTGTAGAAAGCGCCAATACTCAAGCAAGACCCAGTTGTTGTAAGGTTGGATGGACCTTTCAGTGACCAGTCTTTGGTAAAGGTAGGTATATGAATTTTTCACCCAGCGAAGAGCATATTTGAAAATATAAATGGTATATTTTTTGTGCTCCGCCGAGATTCGAACCCACAACCTTCCATTACGAGTCAGAAGTGTTAACCTCTATACACTACGAAACTGGTCAAAAGATGTTTTCAATTGTACTCTATGGTATGAAACAGTACCTAAAACAGAATCATTTCTATTAAAATATGTGGATCTACCGTCGCGTCGTTTGATGGTGAAGGTTTCCTGGATGGATTGAGTCACAAACGCCGAGGTAAATAAATAAAATAAAAAAACAATTCTTAAACATAGTTTAATTTTCACAATAATATTTTATATCTCGAGCACTTTCGACCGTCAATACTCAGGTCATTATCAAGAGTGATGTACTATGTCAAATTAAAATTATTAAGAACAAACCATAGATCAAAATTATATATAAATTCAAATAAATAGGTAGGTACAGGTGCAATAAAGATGAAATTCATTGTATATATCGCACGTTTAA
Organism: Agapetus fuscipes; assembly: GCA_951799405.1. Taxonomy (NCBI): domain Eukaryota; kingdom Metazoa; phylum Arthropoda; class Insecta; order Trichoptera; family Glossosomatidae; genus Agapetus; species Agapetus fuscipes. Next base: position 2,776,616 of record OX637334.1, on the reverse strand, counting down.
TAATAAAGAGTAATAACTCAAAAAATAAGAATGTTGGGAAATCACGTTTGAAGTTCAGACAACCAGTACAACTTGTATGGGATGAAAAAGGCGGCCGATGTTTTATCTCGGTCATATTCGTCAAAATTGAACTTCTGTCGCATTCTACCTATTCTTCTCGTATTGTTCTTGCGTTTTATTACAAAATCTCGATTTTTCCAACTTTGAGTTATTGCTCTTTATTATTAAACGTGCGATATGAACTTTTTAAAAGCAGAAAAAAGAAACTAGAAGCAGCAAAAACATAAATACATAGTGTGAGATATAGTATACAGGTATATCAAAATAAGTAGAAAAAAGAATCAAGAACAAAACCAAAAATAAGTATTGTAATTTGTAACATATGACAAAATAAGCATAACATCAGAGTTACAGTTACTTATAATTTTCTGATATTCTTAACTCCACACTTGAATGGATCGTGTCATCTTTATTGCCGGTGAAATACCTTAACTTTGATGCCATATTTATTTTTGTAAATGATAACAAATTAATGATGTCACTCTGAGACAGGATGACTATTCTTTTAAATTAATAATTATAATTATAAAACATACACATTAGATAAGCTAGTAAACATGTATTATTTTTGTAATACTACGAAACAGTAGTGAATTTTTTTTTCAGTTCGAGTATACTCGTTGATTCACATGAAAAATGCTTATTTTCTAAGAATTGATAAAAAAAACATAGTATTTTTTTAAGCTTAGATTAGACGGGTATTGAAAATAATAGGTCTTCCAGCTGGGTGTTGACCTATTGGCATCTCATTATCTACGATGTGTACGAGTCTTTCATGACTCATTCTGGAGACATGATCTCTCTATAATCACCTCCTGGATCTGCTCCATCTCACTATGTCTTCTATTTCGCACAATAATACATTATTATTTTTTAGCAATAAATAATCAATAATAGTTAATGATTCAATAATCAGCAATCGTAACAATATATGACATATTAAACTAACATGGGATTCTCAGATAAATGCACATTTTTCCTATTTTCTACGAGAGAAAACACTACAAAATTGTAAAAACTCTGCAGTTGAAAAATTCTTCATAAACACTTCACAACTACACAAATTTTGAACAAAATCAAAGATTGAAGAACCAATAAGAAGAGTTAACACAATGTTTGGGGAGCGTGCATTTGCCGTTGCTGGTCCTCTGACCTGTAACCACCTACCACAACATGTGAGAGAGCTAGAGGACCATGGAAAGTTTCGGAATGCACTGAAGACAAGCAAATTTCTGGCATCGTTTGCTTCAGGGAAGGTCGGCAATAGTTGCAGGGCTTATGTTCATTTGAGATTGGGTTTTTAAATTGTAGGTCCACATGCGGCATGTGTAAGCGCGAAATTATGTGTGTCTGCTTGTGGGAATGCATTTAATATGAATCTCAAATGATACATATCTTTGCGGCTTAGATTTAGATTTTTAGTTTGCACAAGTGCCCTTGGAGTGACTACATCACGAAACGGCGCTTTAAAGATATCCCCAACTCATCATCATCATACCCATACAAAAACTAGTGATGAGATAGAGTATAAAATATTATGTATTCGTTTGCTACGTCACTGATGATGTTAGAAATGTAGGGAAATACCAGTTACACTAAATTAGTACGTACGTATTAGGTACCGGCGTTCACGTTTCTGCCGTATCCAAACACAAGTTATAATGGCATGTATCATTATCGTCAAGATCCGTTTAAAAAAGCGTTACATCACAAAATAATCGAAATTACGTACTTTTGTTTTTATGAATTGTAACATTTATATTTATGGTAAAAAAAAAATCTTTGTAAATTAATGTTACCAACAAATTTTCAGTTGTATTCTTAGTCCAATACATAGCCCAATCGAAATTACGTACTTTTGTTTGTATGAATTGTAACACTTATATTTATGGTAATTTTTTTTTTCATTGTAAATTAATGTTAATATCAAATTTTCAGTTGTATTCTTAGTCCAATACATAGCCGAATCAAAGTTACGTACTTTTGTTTTTATGAATTGTAACATTTATATTTATGGTAAAAAAAAAATCATTGTAAATTAATGTTAATATCAAATTTTCAGTTGTATTCTTAGTTCAATACATAGCCGAATCGAAATTACGTACTTTTGTTTTTATGAATAGTAACATTTTTTTTTTTTTTTTAATAAATCCTGTGCGGGAGACTCCCTAGATTCTAGAGACTCTAGGGGTCTATGACACTTTTTGTAGTGCCGCAGAGGTGTACGAGCTTGGTCGTCGCTACAAAGCGCCAATACTCAAGCAAGACCCGGTTGCTGTAAGGCTGGATGGACCTTTGGTGACCGGTCATTGGTAAAGGTTTATGAATTTTTCAACCCGGCGAAGAGCAAATTTGAAAACATAAATGGTATATTTTTTGTGCTCCGCCGGGATGCGTGTTCCCATTCCACGACCTAAAAGGAATCTTTACTCAGACAGCACACGGAAGTATCATACCCTAAATCTGCCGTTATTGTTTCTTACACTTTATGGTCTTAGCAAAAAAGTGACAGTAATGAAAAAAATCAAGCATGTTTATTAATTTTTTATCTTAATTATAAAGTTTAAACAAAATATATAACTTAAAAATTGCGACCACAAAAAAATATTTAAAAAAATACGTTTTTTTAACTTCTGTAGCTACTTTCTCGTGTGTGCTATGTTTTGGAAATATTTTTTTTCATTCTATTTATAGAACTATACATTGTCTAGTGTAGTATCGAAACCGTTTTTTTATAATGTCAATAGTTTTTGAGTAAATATGGAAAAACTGAAACTACTTGATGAATTAATTTTTTTCCGTGTGCTTGTCTGAGTAAAGATTCCTTTTAGGTCGTGGAATGGGAACACGCCGCCGGGATTCGTACCCACGACCTTCCCATTTAGAGTCCGCAGTGTTACCACTGAGCTACGGACCGGTCAAATTTATATTTATGGTATTTTTTTTTCATTGTAAATAAATGTTACCATAAAATTTTCAGTTGTATTGTTAGTCCAATACATAGCCCAGTACCCTGAGTACGAGTTGCAGAACTTGAGTAAAATAAAGTTTACGGAAAGTATGAAAATGTGGTTTTCCCCAAAATCTGCCGTTTTTGTTTGTTTGAACTTGATTTTCCTTATCACTGTAATTCTTTTGCTAAGACCATAAAGTGTTAGAAACAAAAATGACAGATTTTGGGGAAAATCACTCTTTAGTACTTTCCGAAAACTTTACTGTACTCAACTTTTGCAACTCGTACTAAGGGTACAGTTGGTAGAATGCTTGTATTCCATAGCAGAGGGCTAAAGTTAGATACCCATCGTCCATCGAGCTTATTTAAATTTCTTAAAATACCGGCAAGGTGTACGCAGTCTTCATAAAAAATCGGGACCAGCCCACTTTCTCTTTCACTTGAAATGAAGTGGTGGGTGGAAGACCGGCCCCCTTAAAAATAACTAGGTTCGACTTGTCCCTTTGGAGACTACACGGTAAGATGTTGCTCTATATGTGCAGCTTAGTTGAGTTTAGTGTTTATGTTATTTCAATCTTCCGGTCCATAGTTCAGTTGGTAGATTGTTTGCATTCCATGTCGAGAGCTTGGGTACGAATCCCACCGAGAGTATCAGAAATGATTTCCCGGTTTCAATGTAGGTAAGCATTGTTTGCGAAACCGGTTGTCCATAAATAAATTTTACTCTCCCAGTGACCATAATAATGATCCCCACTTCAACTGAAAGTGGTTGGTGTGAGGCCGGCCCCCTTACCCGTAAAAATAAATGGGTCCCGAATCGCCACATGCGACCCCTTCGGGGATAACGCAGGCAAGAACCTACACTATATGTGTAGCTTAGTTGCGTTTGCGTTGTAATGTAAGTTGCAAAGAAATATCCACATTTAAAATTCATATTAAATGCGTGCCCACCAATAAACACGTGTAAGTCACGTTTACAAAATGCTGTATGTGTAAACTTACAAATTAAAATCCAAACCTCAAACATAAAAGCTGTAACTTCTGACAACCTTTCCTGAAACAGGGGTGACATTGACAAAGTGAACCATTTTTAACAGATTGGGTGATCAGCCTCATACCAACCTATAAGTCAAGGAATCATCATTTCCTATTTTCAAAACTTCTGATAAACTTTTTCGGTGTACACAGTAAATCCATGGTTCAACCGTCACCTAATGTAAATTTTCCGGACAAAAAAAACATTGGATCAGCAATAGATCAAATGTGTTGTGAATAACCCTTTTTAAGACCTCTGTATTTTAAATGTTCAAAAACATTCCATTTTCTTTTAAATTCACCCTAAAAAATAAAAATTCCATTTTCTTTTTTTTAAAGTGGCCAATTTTTCCTCTTTATTACCAAAGTGGTTTACTTACGTTTTCTATTTAACTTTAAACTAAATTAATTAAATAAGTCAAGGAAAACCTATGTTTATAATTAATTTTAATTTTTAATTCTCTTTTTAATAATAATTCACTTGTACATAAATTGTTTGTATTTGTTATTGAATGAATGCAGTAATCGATGTTTTAACGTTATTATGTGACTGTCACTAGTCCCAGTAATCCGCGCACACTTAGTATTGAGTAACACTCAGTGTACGTGAGTCACGATGAAGTCATTCACAGCTCGCTATTCACAGTCGAGCCTACGCTAAGTGGACGCGATCTTGAATAGGCCATCTCTAAATTTAGTAGAGAAATTAAAAATAGATAAAACATATTTATAGTCCACGTTTTCAGCTGGATTCTATTTTTAATTAAAATGCCAGAATTTATTTTTAAAGACTTTATTTTTAACCATTTATTTTTCACAATTTATGTCACCACTTGACAGTGACTGGTTAATCTGCTGTCCTACCATTTTGATCTCTTATATAGTAAACCGGAGAGGTATTTCTCGTAATTTCTGGGTTATTCCACCACCAGAACATTTAAGCACACACAATCACTAGAATGTCATTTCAAGACACGAATACTCCTAGATGTTTCTGTATTACGTGCTTCAGTGTGTGTAGTCATTTTGATGTATGAAATTTTGAAATTTGTAAGGATGAATGAAGACCGACTGACAAAAAAAGTGTATAAAGGGAATGTAATATGTAAGCGTGGAAGGGGAAGACCAAGGAAAGGATAGATTGATCAGATAAGAGAGATTGCGAATGAATGGAATCAACAGAGTGGAAACAAAAGAAGAGCGTGCATGAAAAGAGTGATGAAACTAGATGAGATGAAAGAAGTATGGAAGGACAGAGTCAAGTGGAGGCACTTGTGTGGAGGTACCAGCTACCCCTAGAGGAATGGCGGCAGGATACAAGACAAGACAAGTGTACCTATAAGTGCAAGTATTTCAAGTTAGAAACAATATGTCTAATTTCATTAGAGATACGTTTACTTCTTTGATTCAAACTCTTGCTGATCTTCCCTGAAACAGGAGTAACAATTATAGGTTGAAATAAGGCTGGCCACCCATTCTGTAAAAACAAGTTCACTTGCCAATGTCAACCTTGTTTCAGAGAAGGTCCGTAAGTGTGCAGGGCGTATGTTCATTTTAGATTGGGTTTTTATGTCGTAAGTCCACATGCGACATTAATTCGTCATTAATGCGACATTGTATAAACACGAACTTATACATATACGTGTCTGTTTGTGCGAATGCGTGTACTATGTGTCTTATGCATTGATATATATTTGCAAATTAGATTATAGCTTACCTATATAAATGAATAATTTCAGTAAAATAGTTCTACGACAGGTTGGGCATTTCAGGTTCTTTTTTGACGTAAGATGTATCTATAATCTAAGTTGCAAAGATGTATTAAACATTGAAGATTATTAATTAATACATGTCTCCAAAAACATACGTTTAAGTTACACATGTAAAAAAAAACAATCCCAAATGAGCACCACTCGTGCAACTCTCACCGACTTTTCGTGAAACAGGTGTGACTTAAGACAAAAGTGAACCATTTTTTACAGTATGGATAGTGTTTGTACATACTATTGATTTTTTAATTTTAAAAATGTAATTTGTTGTGTATGTTCCTTGACTTTGAAGTTGGTATGCGGCTGATTATCCATGTTGTAGAAAATGGTTCACTTTGCCAGTGTCACTCCTTTTTCAGAGTAGGTCGGCAAGAGTTACAGGGTGTATGTCGTCGTTGTTCTGGCAATAGGTCATATGTCAAAAAATTTCGACTTCCCCTTCATGATACAATTTTATAGGGAAAGAAACATTTTATACAATTGAAATACCTCCCATGTCATAAACCATTCTGTACTGATGATAATGTGTGACATGGTAGGTATTGTAGCTACATAAAATGACTTTTTTCCCATCAAATGGCTTCACAAAAAGGAAATCAAAACCGTTGACATACAACCTATTGCCAGAACAACGACGATGTTCATTTGAGATTTTGGTTTTTATGCTGTAGGTTCACATGCGTCACGTGCAAGCGAAAACTTCTCAGGATGCATATAATGTGAATCAGCAATTGTACATGTCTTTGCAACTTAGATTAGATCAGATTAGAGTTCAAGCTCGAGTAACGAAAGGGTTGTTTCGTATGCAGTCGACTGTGAATACAATTATTCTAGTAAACAGCTCGGCGATGATCACCTTTGCTCCCACATGGTCCATTACGCAGCATCAGAAACAGCGTCACTTCAGCCATCATCTCAGCGAATGGCAACACTCGTATCAAATGTCACAATCATCTCCTGGAACAATGACCTTGAGCGCCCAAGGCCGAAACGGCGCACCTTGAAAATTGCACAATAACCAATTCAACTTGGATTCGCAGAGTGGGAAACTGAAAGTGTTTAAGATGTAAAAGATTAAAGTATGCTCCTGTTTAAATACGCAACTAAGCTACACATATAGTGTAACTTCTTGTGCATGTGACGAGGGGAACTCATTGATTTTCAGGAAAGGTTGCCGGCCTTACACCAATCCCCACGTTGAAATGGGGTTTCCCAGCTTCCGAGGAGGCTGATACTCATATCTTGTGAAGGATAAGTAAATCTTGTATGTATTTTATTTTGGGTGTGAATTAAGGACCGAAACGGGAAATTATTTTTTCGGGGTTCGAACTCGAGCTCTTGGCATGGAATGCAAGCTTTGTACCAACTGAGCTATCGACTAAATTTGGACTTGATTTATCTAATCTAATCTAATCTAAGTTGCAAGGATATGTATTACTTGAGATTCATATTAAATGCATTCCCACAAGCAGACACGCATAAGTTTGCGCTTGCACATGCCGCATGTGAACCTACAACATAAAAACCCAAATCTCAAATGTACATACACTCTGCAACTCTTGCCGTCCTTCCCTGAAATAGGGGTGACATTGGCAAAGTGAACCATTTTTCACAGTATGGGTGGTCAGCCTCATACCAACCTATTATTCAAGGAATAAATTTGAACATTTTATTTTTCGCATCAGTTGAACTAGGGTCAAAGTTAGCGTTATTTTTATTTCAAACATGCCTCTCACCTCTATAATATAATCTATAATCTAAATTGCAAGGATATATTCATTTAAAGCTCTCAAATGAATGCCCACAAACAAACACGTGTAGTTCGCGCTCACAAATGCTGAATGTGTACTTACATATTAAATCCAAACCTCAAATGAACATAAGCCCTACAACTTTTGCCGACCTTCCCTGACACAGGGGTGACATTGGCAAAGTGATTGAAGTGAAGTGATTTTCTCATAAAGTTACAACGGACGAAATCCCTACTATCTTGCTAAATAGCCCATATGCTAATGGATTGACAAAGACAGCAAATCGCTTTTTCGAGCTGTGACATATAAATGAAAAAACACTTTTAAAATTAATAATAGAGTTGCATAAATTAAATTGATTTAGTGACGCCACTGTTTGTGATTACTGAAGTGATAGGACAGTGAAAAATTATGTTATAAAATCAATGACAAGTTATCAATGAAAAATCCAGTAGCGTCGCTTGTATCTGATACCACGCCCACGTTACTGATACTGTCAGATATTTGATACTTTCATATCATACTAGTATGTGTTTGCACCCGAGAATAATAAATTGCGTGTTTACTTAACCATTACGTTATCAGGAAAATGTATGTGAGATAGAATACCGCATCTAGTGAGAGTTTTAGTTTTAGTACTTAATAACAATAATAATTGGCCAATTTCAGTTTCAACGATGACTAAAAATATTTTAAAGTATGGAAAGGCAGATTCCTGACGAAGGAAATTTATAGTCCATATAATCTTAGTTGTAAAAATAAATTAACATTTAAGATATCTAAATTGTCGCTGGTATGGTCGAGTGGATATAACGTTGGCACTCGAATTTGCGTTATTGAAACAAGCGCAAGTTCGAACCCCGCCTGCGCCGTGTCCCATCGACAATATCTTTGACCGATGTCATCGTGTAATTTTTAATAAATAATTCATTAAGATGTTAAATAATGAATTATTAAATGGTAATATAAATACCTGTTTCTGGTCAGGCAAAATAGGTTGATGAATTGCATTCCTCTTCGCAAGACTGTTAACAAAATTAATGTATTTCCTCAAGTGTAAATAGGTGTGAGGCTACCAACCAAATTGTACAAAAATAGGCAACTTTTACCTATGCCAATTGTGTTGATTTTCATTTATTTATTCACTGTTATTTTATTATAAAGAAGAAGAAGAAGAAACGTAGAATCACTAACACGTAAAATGAGACGTGAAAGACGCACCTTTCTGTTCTGGGCCCATGCCTAAATCTAAATCTAAGCTGCAAAGATATGTATCATTTGAAATTCATATTAAATGCATTCCCACAAACAGACATGCATAATTTCGCGCTCACACATGCCGCATGTGGACCTACAGTAAAAAAAACACAATCTCAAATTAACATAAGCCCTGTAACTCTTGCCGACCTTCCCTGAAACAGAGGTGACATTGGCAAAGTGAACCATTTTGTACAGTATGGGTGGTCAGCCTCATACCAAACTATCTATAATCTATAATATAAGTTGCAAGGATATATTCATTCAAAGCTCTCAGATGTATGCCCACAAACAAACACGTGTAGTTCGCGCTTACAAATACTGATTGTGTACTTACAAATAAAATCCAAACCTCAAATGAACATAAGCCCTGCAACTCTTGCCGACATTCCCTATAACAGACATAACCTATAAGTCAAGGCATATCTATAAAATGTGATATCTACAAAGAAATGACTCACTTGAACCCATCCTTCCATGATCATTAAAATCCAAAAATTTAATAGACTCTCTCAGTTGCGTAAGGTGGAAACAAATAGTATATAATTTGTGTTAATCAATAGTTTTGAACCGCGAATGTGATGAGTAAGTCATCTACGCTTGCCATTACTCACAATCCAACTATTTTGCGATATTTTTGCTCTGTCATCTCCATGGGAAGGGTAGGTCTACCAGGATATTCACAGATTTGATGCATACCATTAACTCTACAGTGTTCAGGCGTTTCTCGATCATACCTTCTAAAATCTTTCTGAACAATATGTACACAAAGTGATGTGTTGTCATTAATGGTTATTAAGGGAGAAAAGTGCCTTTTGATAGAAAAAAAATAATTTAGTCTTATTATTACGTTAAAAACAATGTAATTCATCAACCTATTTTTGCTTGGCCAGTCACAATTAATAATTCATAATTTTGAATTTTGTTGAATAATTCATTCATTATTAGCCCATGAAATCTGTAAAATTATCCCCAAGGGGCTAAAAATTACTCGAACCAGCGACGATTTTTTTTCAAACACGCTTTTCAAAGCTACAATCTTGACCCACTAAGACATTAGTGCCGAAAAATATATGAAATGTTGTCTTAAATGCTTTTCTTCGCATTTTTTCAAATCATTTTCCTTTTAGAAAATAAATTGGTTTCTGAAATTAGAGTTTGTACCGTTTAAAACGCGTAAATAAACCAAAAAGAAACAAAATCTAGCCCACTGCACTGTAGTTTTCACGAGGACTTTGAATAATTTGTAGAGGGATGTTATTCTGTCGAGACTTCTAGCAATAACTTTCTTAAAGAGCTCATTTTCATATCATTCAATAAAAAAATACCAATTTTCTATTCACTTTTTGAGTTTATTTGTTTTATACAATTCCAGTCTTAGGACAAGCAGTTATCCCATTTACAAGTGTAAATTGAAATTTATTTAGAAAAATACACACCTTTTCAGATACCAAAATTGTATCAATATCGTCGTAGGGTTAAGTTGAAAGGCTGTCCTAGTGAACTTAAGAAAAAAACTGCTTCCCACAGTGAGTCACTTGGTGACATCACATCAAAATGATTAACATGAGATCTCACCAAGTTGGTCGTTTTTCTCGGAACTTTCGGTTTAGTGTTTTCCCGGTCGATGTCTTTATCCTAATGCACAATACAGACATTGTGTCATAGATTCGAAACCGGGTCGGTCGTTTATTTCAATAACGAATATTCATAGTGACACAAATTGCAGACAAAAAAATGCGTACATTTTTTAAACTGTATCATTGCTAATTCTAAGAAAAATTAACTAATATTAATCTCTACTAAGGCCCTGTATTTTCAACGTTAGTATAGCGATTTTTCAAATACTGAATGATAATTGATTGTCGGGGTTATAGCCGCGTGGGCCAAGAGGGCTGATCTTTCTAGCGTGTTTCGAATGGAACAACGTTGGTTCGATCCCCGCTTGGGTCACTTGACTTTAACTTTGACCCTGGTTCAACAGATGTAATTGGGTAATTATTATTTAATAATTCATTAATAATTAACAATAATGAATTATTAAATGATGATATTAATACCTGTTTCTGGCCAGGTAGAATAGGTTGGTGAATTGCATTCCTCTTCACAAATCTATTTTTTAATAAAAAAAAAAAAAAAATAAAATAAAATAAGGACGCACTTATGTCAATTGTGTGGGTAGTTTTTTTTTATCACTTTAAAGTCACATATGCTGGGCCCTAAGTGCGGTATTTTCAACATTAAAACCTCGAATAAAAACGTTAAAGATACAGCTGTTTCCATAGGGAGGGATATGATTTTCATTTTTCATTCGATTTACGTGATAGTGGAAAAAAGACGCGATTTTTCATACCTACTAGGCAAACAGTCTCATTAAGCAATTTAAGTCGAGACTACTGTCACGGATATGTAAAACCACTCTCTACAAAACATTAATAAAACCAGTCCTCACACATGCCTCCCAAACCTGGACACTGACCAAGCGTGACCAATGCTCTCTCAAAGTCTATCAAAGGAAAATACTTCGACGTATTTATGGTCCAATGAAGGACAGAGACATGTGGCGAAGAAGATATAACTCCGAATTGTGGTCCGCTCAATAAAAGTCAACAGACTGCATTGGCTGGGACACATTCAGTGAATGGATCATCGGAGACTGGAGAAGACGATTGTGATGACGAACCCAGAAGGACGCAAGACAGTGGGAAGTCCACGAGCGCAAGATGGCTGGTTGGAGTGGTGGCGGATTGCCGAGCAGTGGGAATGTGGGACTGGACTTCCTTGACTTATAGATTGGTATGAGGCTGACCACCCATACTGTAAAATATGGTTCACTTTGCCAATGTTACCTACCCCTGTGTCAGGGAAGGTCGGCAAAAATTGTAGGGCTTATGTTCATTTGCGGTTTGGATTTTATTTGTATGTACACATTCAGCATCCTTGCAACTTAGATTATAGATTATAGGAGGAAAACGTTGGATAGACAGCGCTGGCAGCGGTTGATGAGGGAGGCCAAGACCCCCTGGTTGTCTTGCCAACAATGATGATGACTAGGCGAATAATACAGGTAACTTAGATCTGAAGCAAGTTTCGACAAGTAAAATATGTTTCTCCGCGTAATTTATTGCATAGTCATCTTTCACTCTTTTATGTTTGCTTTATGACACTTGAAGATTATTTTATAAGCGTGACAATCGAGAATATCGAGGCCTTGAACGTTGTACCGGCGCAAGTGAAAAATCAACGAACCCGATATAACGCTGAGTCAAGTCTTATCTAATAATACAGCAATAAAATCTTGAGGGGTTCCCCGAGTAACGTTTGCGCTGAGAAAACAATAAACAATTATTATTTATTTATATTTCTGCATAATTATGGAAAACATTGTAGGGTTTAATCATCGTTAGACAAAGGTAAAGTAGAAGAACACGGCGTGTTTCAATGCGCAATCAGCCATAATATTATTGCGAATATTTAATTGTGTGTCTGTGTCTTGACTTGTCTTGTATCCTGCCGCCATTACGGTAGCCGGTACCTCCACACAAGTGCCTCCACTTGACTCTGTCCTTGCATACTTCTTTTATCTCATCTAATTTCATTAATCTTTTCATGCATGCTCTTCTCCTGTTTCCACTCTGTAAATTCCATTAATTCGCAATCTCTCTTATCTGATCAATCCATCCTTTCCTAGGTCTTCCCCTTCCACGCTTACCTATTACATTCCCTTTATACACTCTTTTTGTCAGTCGGTCTTCATTCATCCTTTCAATATGTCCAAACCATCGCATCACACTTCTTTGAACTTTCACTTTTACGCTTTCTTGTACTCCGCATTCATTCAGAACCCATTCGTTTCTCACTCTATCTTTCATTGTTTTTCCTGTCATACTTCTCAAATGAGCCATTTCTACGGTGCATACCTTATTTATTTCTCTTTTATTCACCGTCCACGACTCGCTTCCATACATCAGAGTCAGCAACAATATACCATTTTCATTTTCTAAGGGATTATTTTATTCTTCGCAATTCTACCGAACGTTCCTATCACGCATCTTCCTTGCTGGCACGCTTCTCTAATTCTTTCGTCATCTTACCTGTGTGAATCTCTGAAGTCTCTTGATGTGTACTTAAACAATTATATTTGTGATTTCTAGTTAACTTCATGGAACCAAACCAATTCTTATTAAACACTGTTTTATTTTCACTCGATCTATTCATTTTATTTTTCTTAATATACACGATTGTTTTCGATCTCTTGGTCATGTTCAGGTACAATTAAATTAAAAAATGTAATTTTCATTGTTTCATTTCAATCGTATTTTTATTTATTCGAGATTGTGGGAGTTTTTACTCGAATATTCCTAATATAAAGTAAAAACGATGTCTCGCATGTACCAGTTCTTGATGTTTCGAGAATACTATAAATAGAGACCGAAGTGCTCTGTAGCCAGACTTGTATCTGAGCTGTCGAGTCATACAGTTTAAAAGCAACCCTGCGTTCGAACCGTAAGTGAACCGTATCCTAAAATAAACTGTGCCAAATAAATAACCGCATTTGTCATTATTTTTAACCCGGCATAATCATAGCAATATGAATATCTAGCTAGCTCAGATAGAATTTTCTAAGGATATTACAGTTGAATTTATTTTCTTTGCACATGTAAAGAGCGAGGATTCAGTTTAAATTTTATTGGTCGGCAAGAGTTGTCCGGCTTATGTTCATTTGAGATTGAGTTTTTGTTGTAGGTCCACATGCGGTATGTGTAAGCGCAAACTTATACGCATTTGCTTTTTGGAATGCATGTTATGTGCATCTGAAAAGTAATGTATCTTTGCAATTAAAAGAAAATGTTCATTATCTAAATCTAAATCTAAATCTAAGCTGCATAGATATGTATCATTCGAGATTCATATTAAATGCATTCCCACAAGTAGACATGCATAATTTCGCGCTGACACATGCCGCATGTGGACCTACAATATAAAAAACCCAATCTCAAATGAACATAAGCCCTGCAACTCTTGCCGACCTTCCCTGAAGCAGGGGTGACATTGGCAAAGTGAACCATTTTTTACAGTATGGGTGGTCAGTCGCATACCAACCTATCAGTCAAGGTTTTATCATATTATCAAACAGCACAAGATCAATTTCGAGAGAAATCTAAGCGTTTTAAATAAAAACCGGATTTACCATTTTTACGGAAAATCGATTTCAAAAGTTTCAGTTTTATAAGTGTAGATAAATATAAGACGTTTTGATTTTAAATAAAAAAAACATGGAATTTCTAGGTTTACAATGTGGGATTACCAGATCAATAGAAATACAAAAAAAAACGTCTAAAAGTCACGTAAAAATATATGCAATTAACGTCTTTATTTATTAAAGAAATAATGTCCATTTTACTATACTTTTTTATGAAAGAAATAGTTTTTTTTCGCTTTATTTTTATTTATTGTCATGAATCTTGTGAAAAAATACTACAATGCTTAATTGAGTGATTATTTATTGTGTAATTTTAATAGGATTCATAAATAAATAATTGATTGTAATTGATTTTAATTAGACATATTAGTTCAAAAAAAATCGTTTAGTTTACTATTTAAAAAAAAATCCATTGATTGATTTCATTGATGATTTGTAAACAATTAAAAATGCAAATTTATCCGGCTCTTTTCATTCGAAAATAGCCTTTATTAATACTGTTTCAAAGTTCTAAATTTGCCTGTAAATTTATGTGGACTGCATCATTTAATTTTTGAAAAGCATAGTTACATTGGATAATAACCTTTATTCGTAATGTTTAAAAGCACTATATTCCCTTGTGTTGTTATTACGATTAGATCAATTCCTTTATAAACCGCCAGCATTAGAATACGGATACGATTTAAAAGCAAACTTTCCCATTTTTTTATAATTCACAGTTACGTTAATAAGAGCTTAAACTATACATTAGTTAGAAAATACAGAATAAATTGGGTTAATCTGTAACTATGCATAACTGTATTTATATAACAAACGGATACGATATAAAAATAAACAATCACATATTTGTATTCACAGTCTCCTTAATCATAGCTTGAACTATGAATTTAAAAGAAAAACGTAAAGAAAATTCAGATAAAAATGGGGTTATCTATGACTGTGCATAACTGTGTTTATTCTTTCATCGCAATTCACAAATGTAATTTAAAATTAGCAACGGTGTATTTGCGAACATCTTCATAGTAATTGGTTGTTGACTAAGTTTAGTTAGGTTGGTTTTTCCAGATGAGAGTAGATCCTCAAGTCGGTCATGCGTGGTAAACAAAACCAAATACTAATCAAGATTTTGTTTGTAAGGTTCCAATTCTTACTACAAAGATTATTCTAGGATCATACCCATCGACCGTTAGCGTCGACCATTAGACCGGTCCGTAGCTCAGTGGTAACACTGCGGACTCTGAATGGGAAGGTTGAGGGTTCGATTCCCGGCGGAGCACAAAAAATATACCATTTATATTTTCAAATTTGCTCTTCGCCGGGTTGAAAAATTCATAAAACCTTTACCATTGACCGGTCACCAAAGGTCCATCCAGCCTTACAGCAACTGGGTCTTGCTTGAGAATTGGCGCTTTGTAGCGACGACGATCAAGCTCGTAAAAAGGTCGATAGCTCAATTGATAGAATGCTTGCATTCCATGCCGAGAGCAAGGGTTCGATCTCAAAAGGTTTACTCAGCCTTCACAAGAAATGAGAACCAGCCCCCCCGGGAGCTGGGAAACCCCCACTTCAACTGAAAGTGGTTGGTGTGAGGCCGGCCCCCTTACCTGTAAAAATAAATAGGTCCCGAAGCGCCACATGCGACCCCTTCGGGGATAACGCAGGCAAGAAGTTACACTATATGTGTAGCTTAGTTGCGTTTTTATACCCGAATTACAAAACGCTGAATAATAAATCCAAGTTGCAAAGAAATATTAAAATTTAAATCTCATATTAAATGCATGCCCACAAACATAAGTTAGCGCTTACACATCTGCATGTTTTATTACAAATTATAATCCAAACCTCAAATGAACATACACCCTGCAACTTTTACCGAACTTCCCTTAGACATTGGCAAAAATTTTATACAGTAAGGTGGCTAGCCTCATACAAACCTACAAGTCCGAGAATTATTTGCAAAAAAATTGCTTTCGCAGTGAGTTGATGCAAAGTGAAACATTTATATTATGTACTTACAATTGAATATTTAATCTACAATCTAAGTTGCAAATAGATACATAAACATTAAAAAAGAAAATTAAATGCATTCTCATAAACAGACACGTGTTAGTTTGCGCTTACAAAATATGCTGCATGTGTAATTACAATTAATAAAAATCCAAATCCCACGTGAACATGAACCCTGTAACTTTTGCCAATCTTCCCTGAAACAGGGGTGCCATTGACCAATTGATTTTTTTACAGTATTAGTAGTCAGCAGTGGCGAAGGGTGCCATACAAGCCGGTTTCCATCGGTTTCCCGTTTAAAATGAGGCAGAAATGATAATAAAGTAGACTGCATGGTTTCAATGGGGGAAAAATACTTATTGTTTATTTGGTTTTAAATGTATTTTTTTAACTTTGGGCCTATTAAAAAAAATGAAATTAGGCTGATTTATTTGGTGAGCGCTGTTTTTGTGTGTATCACACCTCAAGAGTCCTCTGCGAGCTTGGTCATCGCTGTAGAAAGCGCCAATTCTTGTAAGAGCGAAGAGCAAATTTGAAAATATAAATGGTATATTTTTTGTGCTCCGCCGGGATTCGAACCCACGACCTTCCAGTTACGAGTCCGAAGTGTTACCACCTGGACTACGGACCGGTCAATTTATATTTTTTAACTACTTTGTTACATCATTTTAAAAGGGAAGCCGATGGGAACCGGCTTGTATGGCACGCTTTGCCACTGGTAGTCAGCCTCATACCAACATATGAGTCAAGAATCACACATGAAATTTCTAAATTTGAGAGAAGTTTTTTTCAAACAAAAAAAAAACATTGCCTTGAGCATTGTCATTGCAAAGTGTTTAACTTAAACACAGTACTGTCTACCATTAAAATCCCAACTTTAATTTATATCCTATCAGGTAAACTATAAAACTGGCCTTTGAAGTGTCATGAAACAATTCGATGCAGCAATCAATCAGCCTTGTGTACTCGCTCACGGTGCAAACAGAGAGGCTTCCATCTTTCGAAATACAAGAAATAAGAACCTCAAGGGTCCGAGAGTCAGAGGCTAATCGAAACATGGTCAAGTGCCCAGTAAAACCGTCGGTGATTGTTTCGCTGTGAATTTCCATTATTTCCAAGTGCACATGGGAAAGCAGAGAGCTTTGCATTTGATGGATTTTGCATTCTTGTCGCGATGCAGAAAGTGTCAAATGCAGCGTTGTAGAAATAACATAAATATTTGTTAAATGTTGTGACTTATAGGTTGGTATGCGGCTGACCACCCATGCCGTAGAAAATGGTTCACTTTGCCAATGTCACCCCTGTTTTCAGGGAACGTCTGCAAGAGTAGCAGGGTGTATGTCCATGCGAGATTCGAGTTTTTATATTGTAGGACCACATGCGGCATGTTTAAGCGCGAACTTGTGCATGTCCGTTAATGAAAGTGCACATAATGTGAATATTTCATGTAACATATACATATTTTGCAACTTAGATTAGATTAGATAAAGAATAGAGTACTTAAAAAAACTATTGCTTTTATTAAACCTTCTTAAATTTATCTAAAAAAAAACAATGCTAGAATATACATTAATACTTATATTATTTTGATGTCTACCGTACCTATACGTATTTAAAAAAAATCAAAGCGATTTGAAATTGATTTTTTCAAAGTAAATAGTCGTGTCCGATAATGTTATTGTAAGAGGTTTCGAAAACAGTTATCTATTTTTTGACGAAAAAATATATTTAAAAACGTTAAAAACGTTGGGAAACATTTGAAAAAAGTTGTTTATTTACTTTTTTTGTTTTCTAAAATCAAAAAAACAAATTATGTAAAAGAAATAATTTTACAGATTATTGTCAATTTAAAGCCTTAAAAAATCATTCAAATAAAATGGGGCACATTTTCTACAGATGACAATGGAAAGTAATCTTTTTATTGCGATTTGTTTTTGCAAAAAACCTAAAAAACATAATTTCAAGAATTCCGCTCGAGGCCTTGCACCTTCTTCTTAGAAAACGTATCTGTTTACTGAGAACTGCACGATGATAATATTATATTCATACCATCAGATTATTCTCGTACTCAGCTCCGGCGAGCTAACGTCATATTTTATCATTCAACTAAGGTAGCGGAGGCTGTATGAAAATGTCCACGTACCATTAAAATGCATAAATCTGCGAAATCTACTCCCACACAGACTTCATACACACATATTATGATAAACATACCATCATTGTAGCACAACGGCTGAATACTATACGTATGTGATCATAAGTGCATCTAAAGGACATTTGTGTAAAGTGCGCATGTGTGGGTAAAGTGCATATGTGTATGAGTAAGATGCATGTGTGGTGAAGATAAATCTACATTAGGTTGTACCAGAAAAAAATACTTCAAAAAAATTCGAGATATAATTTGTACACTTACACAGCTTCCTGTTATGTTTTCGAAACGATTTCTC